>JARCGZ010000006.1:21200000-22400000 GCA_029784005.1 Lenwebbia sp. NSW1173648 | reverse complement strand
CTCTTGACAATAGGCTTGTGGTCTCTGCATCTCCCAATTTCATCCTCAACTGCATTTCCATCTCCCTAAAGTTGTCTAGCTGTGACTTTAAGCTTATAACCTGCAAGACAAAGAAGAACAAATTGAAGTCTTGACTAACCTTTAAACCACGTCAGGAAGAAAAACCGAAAGATCAGGACATACAAATCCTTGGTAAGTTTAGTTTAGCGCTCCAGCTCCAGCAGAAGCGAAGTTCGCCCCATATTTAAACTCATGTTTGCCAGGTTGTAGGAATGGCGGAAGCAATGGCAGCTTAGCGAATTGAACTGCTATGCAAGTAGATAATTACTCGACTTTCGATCAGTGAAGACTTATGACTTGCCTCTGTCAAATGCCAGGCCTGCACAATTGCAAGCCTGGTGTGATGACAGGCGCACGGCTTTGCTTATAAAAGCAAAGCCGTTCGCCTCCTCACTCGGTGCTCTCTCTCTCTCTCTCTCTCGGCAGTTTGAGCTCCTCACTCGGTGCGTGCTCTCCCTCGGCAGTTTGAGGTAAGTTTTGATATTGTTATTTTTATTTTTATTTTCAGTTTCTTAGATATAGATATTTATTTATTTTGTTATTATTTATACATGTTCATTTATTTGCATTTTTTATATTATTATTATTTATTATTTTTTTATGCTATTTATTTCATTTGTTATATTGATAGTTATAATGTTAATGTGATTTAATGAGTATATTTAGTTGAAATGTTAGTTTTTTTTATGTAATTTTATGTTATTTGTAGGTTGTTAGTAATATGTTTTTATTTTTTTGTTAATGTTTTGGTAATGTTTAAATTATTTATAGGTTGTTATCAACAAAATATAATGTTTTTGTGTTTTTATGTTATTTATAGGTTGCTATTAATATGTTTAAATTTTTTTTAATGTTAAGATGATTAATATATTTTAAATTTTGTTATTGTAATAGGTGTACATGTTAGTATTGTTTATTTTTGTTTTTATATTTTGTTACGAATATGTTTGAATTTGAGGGTATTATTTTTTAATTTGTTAGTTTTCTAGGAAAAAAATATTTATCAATTTTGAGATGAAAAAATAATTTGTAATTTTTTTATTTAGCAGAATGTCGTCTAGATCTTTTGCGACTATGTACTGGGAGGTAGAATAGTACGAAATGAATATGGACATGATTACGAAGGTGGACAGTCTACTATTTTTTAGTTTGGAAAAATATCCACATTTGATGAGTTACATGCTACGATTGAGCGCGTATTGAATCTACCATAGAACTAGTATATTCGTAGTTTGATGTTTAGACAACCGGTTCTTACACCCGGGAGTATTAAATATGACACTATGGTGGTGGATAATGATGCCGCAGTTAAGATAATCCTGGAGTTTGCACTTCAGTGTGGTTTTATGGGGTTTTTATAGTTTTATGCAATAGTAGATGAACAACAAGTGATAAATGGGGAAAAGTGTCAAACAAGTCCTAAATCTATTGCATTGGTGCCAATTTAGTCCTAAACCTTTTTTTGGTGCCAATTTAGTCCTAAACCTTTTGGATTTGTACCAATTCAGTCCTAAATCTTTTATTGGTGCCAATTCAGTTCTAAACCTTTTGCATTTGTGCCAATTTAGTTCTAAACTGGCCAATTGAATTAGCACAAATGCAAAAAGTTTAGGACTGAATTAGCACCAATGCAAAAATTTTAGGACTAAATTGGCACCAATAAAAGGTTTAGGTCTGAATTGGAGCCAATACAAAAGGTTTAGGACTAAATTGGCACAAATGCAATAGGTTTAGGACTTTTTTGACACTTCTCCCATGATAAATGCTTCAGCTGGGGAGGTTTGAATGTTGATGAAGATGATGTTGGTCTGGATAATCAGTATGTAGAGTATGATGATGATGATGATGATGATGATGATGATGATGGTGACATTGATGAAGAAGATGACTTGTGGCTCGATAGTGATGACGAAAGTGATGGTAGTGATGATAGTTATATGGTAGATAAGGGTCATGGAGGTAACAATATGAAGGCTTACTACAACAACCATTGCAGTAATCCCATTTTGTTGTTGGTACATCCATCGCCCTATTCAGAGATTGACTTTGATATGATGCAAGTAGATACAAGAGCTAAGCCGGGCCGTAATATGTTGTTTGATCCATCGAAAGAATTTGATGTTGGGATGTTATTTCCATCACGAGATGCGATGCAGTTGGCTGCGAAAGAGTATTCACTGAGAAGAAATCATCAGTTTCGCAGTGATGAGACGAAGAAGGAAACATATGTAATAAAGTATGGTAATCCAAATGAACAGTGTGGTTGGAGGCTCTGTGCAACTAATAAAGCGGGTATCATGTTTTGGAAAATAACTAAGTATAATGGGCCATATACATGTAGTAATCCTCAAATGTCAAGGGATCATCGGCAACTTGATCAGAAGTACCTCTGCAACCGTATAAAAGCAATGATTGTCGCCCAACCATTTATCAAAATCAAGCCACTGATGGCCGAGATTAAAGACAAGCTGTGCTTCGAACTTACTTATCGTAAAATTTGGGGAGCTAAACAAATGGCGATTGCTAAAATTTTTGGAGGATGGGATGAGTCGTATAGTAGGTTGAAAAAGTTCATAAATTTGATGGAGTTAATGAATCCAGGTTTTCATTTTGTGATCGATGATGACCTAAAATGGGTCAGAGGAGAACTAGATCAGACTTGCAAGGTTTTCAAATGAATGTTCTGGACTTTCAAGCAGACGATTGAAGGCTTCAAAAGTTGTCGTCCTGTGATATTTATTAATGGGACTTTTTTGTACGGGAAATACCGAGGAACACTCCTTCGTGCGGCCTCACTTAATGGCAACAATTATATATTCCCGTTGGCTTTTGCTGTAGTCGAGAAGGAGAATATTGATAATTGGACTTGGTTTATAGATCTGTTGTGGAAGTATGTCACCAGTAGAGAAAATATTTGTGTAATATCGGACATGCATATTGGGATTGAGAGAGCAATGGAGACAGAAGGGTGGCGTCCTCCACATGCCCACCATAGATATTGCATTCGGCACATTCTCAGCAACTATAATACAAAGTTCAAAAATGCTGAAGGGAAAAAACTTGTTCAAATGGCAGGTAAATTTTGAAATTTTGTAAATTTGGTAGCACACTTGGTTGTTTATTGTGTAACAATTACTTATTATTGTTGTAATGTACAGCTTACAAAAATCAACGGCGGAAGTTCGAGTCCATCATGAACCAAATTAGGGAGTAGGATCCAAAAACAGCTGAATGGTGTAACCAGCTTTCAAGGGAGAAATGGACGAAGGCTTATGATACTTACGGAAGGAGATATTGATCGATGACAATGAATCTAGTTGAATCTGTTAATGGGGTGCTGAAGGATTTTTGTGCTCTGCCAATAACAGCTATGGTCAAGAAGATATTTTATTAGTTGGTCCATTATTTTGACACCAGAAGAACGACATACATGAGACAGAAGTAACTGGGATGGAGATATACTCAATTTGGGGGTCAAACACGGGAGCGAAACAGTCAAACTGCAAATGGGCATGATGTGATACGGTTCGACTCTAATAGAGGGATTTTTGAAGTTAAAACTGGATATAATAGAGCAGCTAGATCCGGGAGCTAGAAACACATCGTCCACCTAGACCTGCTAACCTACTCATGTGAAAATTTTCAAGAGTTGAAAATCTCATGGTCCCACGTAATTGCAGCATGTCAAAAATATGCTTACGATTACCATGTGTTCGTAGATGACTTCTATACGTTGGACAAAACACTTCAATGCTATCAGTACATGTTTTATCCATTGGGGCATCCTGCTTACTGGCCTGAACCTGACGAGCTGCCATTAGTGCTAGACCCAAACCATATTAGGAAGAAAGGAAGGCCACGTGCATCATGGATACGTAATGAGATGGACTGGAATACGCCGAGCAGTAGCACTTCGCGTAACCATTGCAACAACTGTGAAAAATCAGGGCACAATAAGCAAAATTGTGCATACAAATCGGGCCGGGAATAAAATATTATCGCGGTTTGTATTAATTTCTTATCGTATTGACTTGTTATTGTATTATGTGAACAGTGAATGTAATATATATGATTTCCATAACAGTTTCTCAGTTTATATATATGAATTATTAAACTTCTGCTTTATACTTTCTTGTTATCGTAGTATGTGAACATTGAAAGTAATATATTTGATTTCCATAACAGTTTCTCAATTTATATATATGAATTATGCAATTTAGATATCTGATTTTTGTAATATTACAATATCATAATTGTGAGATTTATTTAGATGTATTATTTCCATGTGTAGACATGGAACAGAGGAATTACATCAAGCTAGGAACTGAGGATGATTCATTACTTACACGACAGGCCCGACATAGATCACAAGCCGTATGTGACACTGAGGTAATTAAGAAAATTAGCAGTTGATCTGTCATTTGTATGTTTTGTGTCGAAATAAAATTACCACTAACGTTTAATGTAATATTTTACAAATAGACCAGAATCAAGTTCTTACATATAGGCGAGGTGGGTCGACACTACAGATACCTGAACTTGATAACTGGATAATACCATATCTTAGAGTTTCAGGATTTTATGGAGTTTATTCAAAGGAATTTTGGGCATTTGATTGGCATTTGATTACAGCTTTGGTCAAGAGGTGGAGACCCGAGACTCACACCTTCCATATGCCAGAAGGTGAGTGCACGATCACACTGTAGGATATCGCGGTTCTTACGGGACTTCCATTAAAGGAGATGCAGTTACTGGCCCCACTACTACGAATTAGGGCGCTCTTTGTGAGGATCTACTTGGTGATCGCCCATCCCAGTTGCGTGGTTCAGTGGTCTGATTAGCCTGGTTGAGAGAACATTTTGGTGTAATTCCTGGCGATGCCAATGAGGTTACCATACAATAGCATGCTAGGGCATTCATTTTACAGTTGCTTGGAGGATGTATCTTTTCAAACAAATCAGGTGCTAAAGTTAGTTTGATTTTTCTTCCACTACTAGAGGACCTCGAGCATCCTACTAGATACAGTTAGAGTTCAGCAGCACTTGTGTGGTTGTATAGAGAGCTATATAATGCGACCGATCCATCAACGTACCAAATCAGTGGTGCCCTACATGTATTGCAGATTTGAGCGTGGGATCGCTTTAGTTGTGTCTCCACATCCATTAGAAACCGTAACCCATTAAAAAAAATGCACCTCTTGGTAGTCGGTATGTGATTTATTGCTTTTTCAGTTCTTGGATCATAAATTTTTTTCAGTGCCTATAATATATTTAACTGTTCTTGTTTTTTTTTATGCAGCTGGAGTCAAGCTAGACAGATAACAGAGGTCCCCACACATATTTTGCCACATCTGCGCTACCAGTTTGATTGAATGGTATCCGCAGATGTAAGTAATGATAACAACCAACGAGTTCAATGTAATGTTAGTTTGCAAATTAATTCTTTTTGTAATTTTTTCGTTTAATTTGATGTGTTTTAATACGATAATAGATTACCTAAGAGCCCTACACCGATCCCATTCTCCAGACTCTACCAGATTACTGCTTGCAGGGACAACACATTTGGAGGGCTCGTGTCCCGCTCATCTCTTTCCACATCGTTGAGTGGCATTATCCAAATCGAGTACTTCGATAGTTTGGTATGCAGCAACCAATACATATTCCTCCCCGTGTTCCGAAATCCTTTTATAATACTGATTTAAGGCAATCTGGAAAGAATTGGGTCAATTTCCACAGATGATGGATTGATATATGGGACAATCGTCATAACTATATTGTCCCTGGTATTCCTGCAACGGAGACACTTCACTATCATTCAGAATATATTGACTAGTACCTTAGACACACATGGAGATGAATTTTTTACAAGGGAGGTGCAGTGGGTGCAGCGGTTCGTGAAATATTTTTAATTTACTTCATTAATTATTTTTTTAGTAACATAAATTATTGGCATTTGACAACTTTTGTTGACTTTGATTTCATGAACAGAGTGATGGCATGGAACAAATCCTACAATTAAGTTCTGTTACATCTCATAAGAACACGCAGGCTACAGCGAGGATAATTAGGGCAATGTTATTCACGTACGATGAGGAGAGGCGGATTACAATGATGCCACCACCCCAACCAGCACCTACAGCAGCATCCATTGGGCCGCACAAGGATGACCCACCTGAGACAGTTCAATCGACCCAGAGGACCACTCGAGCTCATCCAGCTAATGATGCCGTCTCCTACCCCGTTGCCTATCATACACAGTCGCAGTTTACGATCCCCAGTAGTACGACAGATTTCACTCCAGGGTTCAGCCAGTTTGCCAGCCAATTTTATGAGGGATTCGCTTTTGCCTTCCATGACAATCGACAGTCCCAAACTCCCGCTCAAAATATTTTCTCTACTCGAGGAGCGTTTGATGATTCTCAGAGTTCCTATAGACATGATATGTCATCTGATTTCTTTTCTTTTTGCCTAGGTCTCTCTACAGTATGATATGTATCGTCTCAGCATGGATTATTTTCCCATTTTGATGATGTGCCCACATCACAGCCACGCTTCCCATCATAGGATATGCCCTAGTCATCTACACTTCCTACTCATCCGAAACCCCGTCCTCTTCCTCGTCCTCGGTACAACACTAGACCTGCCGAACGACGGAGACAACCCGATTGCGGAACAGAAGGCCACGCAAGAGGACGACATCATCATCAGTGATACTTTTGGGTTATGGATTGTTATCTATTATTACATTATTTATTTGCCGGATTTTTTTCAGTTCATGGATTGTTATCGACTATTGCACTTTCTTTTAATCTGGATATTTCATCTTTATGTATCTTACCAATTTATTTTATGCATTTTTCTTTTTATTTTTTTAGCAATTTTATCTATTATTTTGTCTATATCTATTAATTATTCACATACTAAACAAATTAATTACATAAATATTAAATTATTTATTAATTATATATCTTAATAAATTTTAAATTAATTATTAATAATTACCATATAAAAAGAAGGTTTAAAAAGAAAAAAATGTTATATTTATAAAGTTGTATAAATATAAACGTTATAAATAAACGTTATTATAAATATAAAAAGAAAAAAAAAGCATAAGATGTGTGGCTGTATAAAAAGTAAAAAATAAGTAAAAAAAAAAAAAAATAAGATGTGCGGCTATATGACGGCCGCACAAGGCATGTGTGGTTGCATAACAGCCGCACATGCCGTAAATGTGTAAATATTTTGAAAAAACACGTAAATTAGTAATAAAAAAAATTGCAATATTTTTGAAAAAAGCCCTGACTCTGCAGCGTAAGCATTGATCAGCATCTGAAAATTACCGATGAGATCCGAGATCAGACGGCCATCGAAAAACCTTCCCGTCGGGTACTCGAAATAAGTTTCCCCGTAGGGCCAGAAGTTCGTGCGGCTATCGGCATTGGTGCCTATGTAGTTTTTGTTCCCGGGGTCGAACAAGGAGTCCCCAAGGACGAACAACAGAACGCGGTTTTTCGGCTTCTCGATGGGATGTTGGCAGCTGCTTCAGATGAGAAGGCATGCACAGAACGCCCAAACGAGCAAACATTTGAAAGTTCCGCATTTTTCATTTATAGTCATTAAGGTAGAGAGCATGCATATGAAATTAGCAAGTTGCACAATTTAAATCAAGTCATGTTGATTTATAGTATCATTAAGGTACAGAGCAAGCATATGATATCAGCAAATTTGCACAATTAAGATATAGTCATGTTGGTTTTTGTGATGATTTTCCATCCAATTACAAGGGCGGCTAATTTTATCTATTTTTCCTCTAGTTACTAAAGAAATGCAAACCCTTTATTCTATTGAAGTTCACTCTCGATATAAGAATATGACACTCAGATTTCATCAAGCAACTTTGGTTTAAGAGCCTGTTCAATCAGAGACTTATTTTAATTTGTCAAAGTGGAACTTTATAGCAGACGACTTTCCGTTTTTGGTTGTTGTTGCTTGGAGAATAAGAATATGTCTGTGCATGACTTTGACCATTCAAAGGGAAAGATGAGGGGCTTTGAGCTTGGTTTTGAGCTGAATTCAATTTACTTGTTGATCAAGTAATTAATAAAATATTGAGGCAGCCTTCCATATGTTCTGAACCCCCTTGCCTCCTGACCTTTATGATCATTACTATGAAACCGCAAGCACAAAATCAAGCCCAAATGAGACTTGTTTATTCATGACACAGTACTCAGTGCATTCTCATTCTGTCGAATACTTTGAAAAAAAAAAACTCAAACATGCTCGCTCTTGAACAATGCTTTCAAGTTACGGGACCTGGTTACGCTGGGCTCCCGTTCCACATTAACTGCGCAAATTGTTGGTTGACCCGTTCACTCATATGGATGGAGTCGAAGAACACGTACTTCTCAGGACGACGGCAGAGTGAATATTCTCTCACCCCTCTCATACCTCCGCAGCTCGAGATCGAGCGGTACAGGCCAGAACCGCAGCTCGCCGTCTTCGCGACCTTGAAACCTGGAATGAAGTTCCAATCAGTCCCAGTGGTTACGTACTTCGAATGAGGCAATTAAGGACACACAACGATGTAAAGGGCTGACCACATTTTGATGGGTATTGCATCCGTTCACCGAGGGAAGTGGAGGAGTCGAAGTAGGAGTGCTCGAATCCTGGCAGTTGAGTCTCCAGCTTTGCGAGCATTGACGTAAGAGCGGCGTTGTGAAGCTTGGCGAGCTAGTTGGCTTCACCTAAGCAAGAACCATTTCTGGTCGATGGTCTCATTCCTAGCGCACACCCAAGTGGCACTACTCCCATCATTGCAAATTTCCTTCCTCCTACTTCGTCTATTCCCTGGAAGGAAGAAGAACCAGAAAGCCATTCCTTATCGTCCCCTTGAAATGCCATAACAATTGACAGATGCTTAAGCAAAATCTTGTTCATCGTGAGGCTGCGCCGTTAAGGTCGCTCGGAGTTATGAACTAATTACGTGTGTGATGGACAGAAAAATTTGGTCAATACCTCGAGCACGGAGGTGATGTTTCCGATCGCCATCCCCATGTAATCTTCCATGGAAATGGACTGAAGCAGAGTGGAATTATTAGCAACCCTCGCCACGTAGTCATTGGTTCCGATGCTTATGAAGTAGACACCCTCGGAAACTATTCTCTTTGCCTTCTCATTCCCCACTTCCTTCCTCAAATGCTTCTCCAGCTATTCCATTTGCTTTAACTGCGTGTGCAAGTTCACCACCTGACCAATAAGAAGAAGAAGAATTGCGCTGTGATTTACCATTTCTTGATCTGGAAAGGACGTTTAGCACACTCGAAAGCGGTGTGTGGAGTATCGGGTCCATCGACACGGTAAAGAGATCACGCAATATACCGATAAATAGATCGAGGAGAAAAATCTATTGACCTTACAAGTCCTTGAAAAGTATCAACCACAGCACCGGCTCCACCGCCTGCGAAATTCGCCCCTCCCATGAATCCATGTTCTTGCAGTCGCTCATACGGTGGGATGAGTGGTAGCTTTCCATATTCAGCTGCAAAAAGAAAATCCCGAAAGAAAAAAGAGGAAGAAGACATCGTCACAAATTAATTAGGAAGGTGAGGATGACTGTTAAGTGATCATGGACCGGTTCCAAACAAGTATTTTTCCCCGAGGTGCGCGTGAAGGCCGGGGCAAAGGGGACAGGATCGGCGAACCCACGGGGGTACTGCTAAAACTTACCGATGAAATCAGCAATCAGGCGGCCGTTAGAGGCTCTTCCGGTGGGATAATGGAAGAAAGTCTCTCCATAGGGAAAAAAGTTAGCCTTGAAGTAGGAGGCGTTTATGTAGTTGTTGGTCCCTGCATCGGCGAGGGAGTCCCCCGAAAGTGAACAGAGCAACGCCACCGTGTCGGGATGGATCAACATCGCAGCGAGTTGAGACGAAGAAGGTGGCGGAAATAGCAAACAAGATCACTAGGAGATTCGGAGCCGACATGATGATCTCGATCTGGGTGGGATTCGGAGGTTTCGAGCTCGTTATTTATAAGGAACTTCCTAGGACAGATTTTCGAAGCCCGTGATTGGCAGCAGCGTCAAAGGTTGTCTTTGGGAGTATGCATTGTCTGCCAACAAGCTTGTACCCGTGTGACGTATTTACCCTAAACTTTTTTTTGTGACACCAAAAACCCCAAACTTGTATCCGTGTGACACATTGTGTAACTATAAAATATCTTCAATAACTTAAAAATTCATAGTCATAGATTTTCAAAAGGAATCGCTCAGTGTCAAAAAATTAATCAGGTACCACTAAACAAGAGGGTAATAACTAGATAAGCGTCTATAATGTGATTGCATTTCGTTTGTGTTACGATAACCCATCGGAAAAAATATCTATGTTAAGTTTAAAATGGGAGTAGAGTTCATTGACCTTCGATATTCAAAGTTGCATGGTGTGCAATCGTGTATCTGCTTCTCTTTGCCGATACCTAGGGCTTCTTGAGTACTCTAGAAAATTCTTGAGGGGATATGGAAAAGGTACACTATTCTAGAGTATTCTGGTAATGAACATAGGTAGTTGGTAGATGAGGAGATTGAATCCCTGCCACAAGATCAAGATGAAATCTACGTTTATAATCAGAGGTTCCTTCTATAAATAGGATTCCCTCCCCCTCATGTGTATCTTCTCACAAGTAATAGAAATTGTGAGCTTCTCTCTGCGAGTTTCTCTCTCTAGAATTATGATGAAATTACCTTCTTTTTAAAAGAATTGGGAAAGAGTTCACTTTGATGTGTTTTTTTCCGCACTTTGATGTATTTTTTTCGTTTGACTTTTTTAGTCAAAAAAAGAAATGTTATTCTTTTATTTACAAATTTGTTGATACATCTCTTTTACATTACGCTTAACACAAACTAAATATAAAATTTGCGGTCATTTTTGTTTCAGTTTTGTAAAATTAAAACTTAAAAAGCTTAAATTGGTCACAAAAAGGACTTCTCAAAAATGTTTCCATCAAATGTAATTTTTTTTCAAGTTGCTTCATTTACAGTTTATCAAACAATTTTGATTTTCATGAGAAAAGGCTTTTTGCGAATGCTAAACTAAGAGCAACCATAAATTTATGATTATAAATTGGGAAGGGAAAGTTTTAGCTGTTGTCCAGTCCATACAAAGGAGAGCCACGAGAGAAGACAGAATCAAGGTGGATTGTCCGCAACCATAATTTCACAGCCTTCTTCTCGTCTCAAAGTTAAAAAATAAAAAATGCCAAATTGACAGTTAATTCATTTTTTACCTGGGAGTTAAGAATAAGGGATAAAAAGAATCAAAGAGCAAAAGAATTTTACATAGAAATTCCACGAAAACAGAGATCTAATCCAAGACACCAATATCCTATCACCATGTGATTAATTCCCTGTCAATTATTAGAAATATTGCCTTTGTCCGAACAGTGGGCCAACAATTGTCCTAATTATTATGAAAATGGCGGATAATTAGATGGTTAATTGTTAACATGCGGATAGGATGGAAAGCAACACGACACGTTACACAATAATGTTGAGTGACTATGCATATATACATATTATTTAGGTGGAAAGACATGTCCAAATGAAATAAATATGATATATTGAGTGATTCATTAATAGATTTGTATTTAGACAATGGATATGTACTAAATTGGCATCAGATTTATTGTACTTCTCTTTCAATCAATTACGTTTTTCCTTCCTTACGGGTCGGTGCATTCGATGATTTTTTCACTCGCATGAACAATGTTTGCATTTCTTTTTATTATTATAATGAAGAAGTACTTAATTGTTAATTTCAATGACATATACATTACATATTTTATATTGCCAAATAAGACACTTTTCTTACAAATATGGCATGATCACTTGTTGCGACCTGCCCTTCGCCCCTCCCGGGGGTCTCGGCGGGTTTATAGGTATTGTCATCGGTCAATGGCGTGGACTCTCCCAAGTCCTATCTCGTGACGTTGGATTTCGTTTTAATAATTAGCAACCTAAAATGTTACTAGGAGTTGCCACTAGCCTATTGGGTAGGCTGGAAACCAATCGAGACATGAGAGTATCATATTGATTCCTACGCAACCAGAGCTTCTGGGTTTGGGGACTTTTTTACGCTATCTGAATAATTAGCGCACTTTCGGTACCTAACCAGTTAATATTCCTAAAGTAACCAGACATTCTGCATATCATTTTAAGCTTACCAAGTATCTAACCAGTACAAGATGATCATGCATAAAGTTTTTCTATCATTTCGTGCAATTACCCATTTAACCCTTTACCTAGCTTATAGGAAAGCAGTTTAACGGGCAATTTATCAAAAGACAGTGATGTAGTAAACACTCAATCAAGTAAATATGCCAAATAAAGACTGGAATGAACGCAACGCAAACCAATTCAATAATGGACATATGTAAACAAACAATTTCGACTCGAAGGTCGGAACACATCAATATCAAACCGGATTGGACATCAATCTTCAATGAACGCCCATCCAGAGTTAAAAAATTCATATGGGGATAAAAAGGTCATGAAAACCATTTTCCTAATTTTCAGAAATTTTTTGGATTTTTTAGAATTTTTTAAAATGTTAAATATTTTTGGATTTTTGAAAATATTTTTTTTATTTTACATTTCGAAAAATGAAAAATGGAGCCGGTCCGGGTTCACTGTGCACTACCCGAAATGGCGTCGCTTCATGCGCACTTCCACAAGCCAAAACGGCGTCGCACGCGGCGACGGAGGGCACCCGCGAAACGGCCTCGTCGCGAGGAGAGGGAAACGACACCGTTTCGATCGGGCCCTTGCGAAGCTCGAAATAGCGTCGCTCCACCCTGCCAGGACAATGTTGTACGGGCATCCTTCTTCTCCGGGAACCAGTCGGGACCAAATTGGTCCAATTAGCGCCCATCCGGCAGCCGATTGGTCCAATTGACCCATGGGCATGGTGGAGCGCGACCCAGCACACCTCGGGTGGCACCAATTCGCACCGGCAACCACTCCTGCAGCGTGAAGAAATCGCCAAAGGTCTGGTCACCGGCAACGCAAACCCCAAGGACCTATTTGGTCCAATTGGCGAGCCGCCAGCTATCAATCGGTCCCGCCAACCCATGGGCTTTGGGCGGGACCTCATCACAGTCACTAGGCAGCCGACAATTTGGGCCGGCAACCCCTCCTCCGGCGTGACAGAAACGGCGAAGATTGAACCCTCAGTGCAAATCCAAATTCCAATTAACCGGTTCGACTGGTCTCCAATTGAGAAACCCCCGCGCGCGCGAACCTGCAGAGACCTATTTGATCTCGGCGCCTCTCCGGCCACCACCACTCAAGACCAACCCATGGGCCTTGGGCGCAAGGCTCTTGCGGTCACTGGGTAGACATTAATTTTCATCGGCAACCCCTCCGGTGACATGATGAAGTTGCCGAAGCTCGGTATTCACGCGGCCTCCCCTGTTTCAGACTCCCAGACCTACCGGCGACCAAAATGGTTCAAAATGGCCGAAGCAGCACAACAAACAGGTAAGGCAGAAACAAGGTGAACTAAAACAAGCAGCAATTGGTAGAAATGTGCCACGGTTTGGCTTAAATTGGTCTAAAAGCTCTGGGGAGGCTTCGGCGAGCATTTCATCAAACAGATGGTGCATGGTTTTTTCAAGACTTACTCGGTGCAGACGGAGCGAAACCGAAGCTAAAACACACCATGGACGAGCTAAAGGGAGTTCATACTGCAGCCTTGACCGCCTGGAAGCTCGCCAAATCGAAGCAAAAGCTTCGCCTTGGCGAGCCTCCTCGGTCCAAAACAGAGCAAACTACGGGGAGGGGAGACTGACCTGATCAGTGGCTCAAAGGCGACGAGAAGCCGGTAGGCGACGACTGGGAGGTTCCTAAAGCTTCACTAGCGCGATCGAGCTGCAACTACTTCCTCTTCCCCCGAACTCCACCTGCAACTTTCTCGGCTCAAACTCACTGTTCATCACTTTTGCTGACGATCGGGTCCCTCCATTCTTGGAGCTTTGAGCTCCTTTATATAGGGGACGGAGAAGAGGGTACTTCAAGCTTCGCGGCCGTGCAAAAACGAACGGCTAGGAGCAGCCGGACAAGCCTGCAGCGGTGTCTCAATCACTCGCCTCGCACTCGAGTGCTCGCGAGCGAGAGAGAGAGCGCGAGCGAGCGAGAGCGGGCACGGGTTAGGCTGCGCGCTCGAGGAAAAGAAGGGAAGCGGGCCTGCCTTGCATAGGCCCGTTCGCGCAAGGAGAAAAACTGCGTGGGCTGGGCTGCCGATGCAGATTCGGGCCAACCCGGCCCGGTTCAAATTTCAAAATTTTTATTTATTTTTTGTAAAAAAAATAAATATAAATTATAATTTCCAAATTGGCAAATAAATTATGAGAAATAGGCAAATCCAAAATAAGCATTCTCATATTTTACGCCTCGAGGAAAAAATAAATTATATTTAGCGAGGACCGATAAAATTAAGTGTCAACGTCACTTTAGTAGACAAAACCTTGAGAGTTCATGATTGGATTAAAAGACGATATGGACCCTTAAAACAACAAGTCAATCATGTTGTGTACCGAAAGCGTATTAGTTCAAACAATTACCATAATCAATTCATTGTATACAAAATCTCTTGTTACGTAAGAAGTGAGGTATCATCATGTTCCTCACTTGATTTTTAGCCGACCCCAATAAATTAGTGGCGACTCCTTCATATATAATTATTTCTTATACGGAAAATCTCAAAGTCGCGCGAGGTAAGGATTTGAGAGAACTAAGTCAATTGAAGAGTATTGATCTACCTTTGACATGACCTCTAAACCCTTCATCCTCTTAGGCGTGAATATCAATGCCACGTGGATGGCCAAGATCATGCCAAGCAGGGCCACATCATTCTACCTTCGAATGGTGCATATAAAGAAACACCACACGAAAGACAAGGAAGAGACTCGACATACGAATCCTTGGTAAGTTTCAGTTAAAGCACCGGCTCCGCTGGACGCAAAATATGCCTCATTTATTGACTAAATGAAGTTTGATTCCCTTTATTCGCATTATTACAACAGTAATGCCATCCCAATTTAAACCGTAATAATATGCCTCATTTATTCATGAGATGAAACTTAATTCCCATTGTTTGCCCAACCCTTTGAAGAGGACAAGAGATCAAATGTTCCCATGTTTGAACAATGCCTCCAGGTTATAAGGCTTGGTTGTGCGCAGACTTCCATTCCACATCAATTGTGCAAATTGTCGATAAGCCCTCTCGCTCGGATGGTAGGAATCGAAGAACAGATGCTCCCCGGGATTAGGGCACAACGAATACTCTCTCACCCCTCTCATGCCTCCACAGCTATAGTTCCCCCCATATGGACCCGAGCCACAGCACGCCGATTTCCCGTCCTTGAAACCTGGAATTTAACTCGCGAGATCAGCAAAAATCTAGGGAAGAGTTTAACTTGTGCAAAAAGTATGTAAGTGACTGACCATATTTTGATGGGTATTTGATTCTTTTAGCAAGGGAAGTGTACAAGTCGAAGAAAGAGTACTTGAATCCTCGTAATTGAGTCTCTAGCTTAGCTAGAGTAGCGGGAAAAGCCACGTTGTGAAGCTTCGCTAACTCGGTGGCTGGTCTTGAACAAGAACCGTTTCTGGTGAGGACGGCCGGGAGGCATCCAATAGGCGCCATTGCAAAAAATCCAAATTTTCTTGCTCCAACTTTATATATTCCCTGAAAAAAGAAAATTCGGTCATCCATTTGTCACAGTCCACCTAGAAAGATCAATTGTGATAATCGACAAAAGTGTGATCACATTTGATTTATCATTAGACCAAGGGAAAAAGGTCAAATTTATAGGCTCACACTCAAACTGGGCAATACACGACCTAGAAACAAATAATGAATGCCAAGTGTTCTTTGAGCGCTCGTTAAAAATAAAAAAAAACCTTAATCAATCGTAATGAGGTGCCCACTAAGCTACAAAACAAGAACATGCCTTGGTCAACAAAATCCTCCCAATAATGACGACCCCATTGACAAAGCGGATAAGAGAGCCAGCGAATCGAATTGATAAAGCCAATAATTCATTTTATAATTTTTTAGACACGCAATTTTCCATAAAAGTATCATCGGAAATCTACCATTGAATAAGTGACATGTCCTTTGACCAAAAAGAAAATGAGTGACATTTATATTTCAAATTAGTTCTGAATTTAAATCCTTCAGCACGTCGACGATTCAAAATGTTCAAATTATTTTTCTATATCGACGATAGACTCGATAAAAATGAAATTTAAAAAATATGTAGAAAAATTCAAAGAAAAAAGGGGGAAATTTATTGTGGTCTTAGAGGATGCATCGGAGTTGTCTAATAACGTAAACTCGATAATAGGCATGCGATCCTGCTAATAAATAGATTAAGGGGTAGGGATGCTAGTATCACATATGCAGGGTTCAACATCCGCATTCAGTAAAGGGGCAGAGTAAAAGTAAAAAAGACAATTAGAGATAAGATAAAATAAAAAATATAATATAATATGAGCTTCATGTGTGAGACGAAATCAAATGGGTCCCCGCCCGAACGTGGCGAGTATTGATCCAGAGACGGACGGAAACTAATGATTTACATTTTACCTCGAGCACAGAGCTGATGTTGCCGACCACCATCCCCACGTAATCCGCCATGGAAATAGACTGAAACAGAGCTGGATTGTTGAGAACCGGGGACAAGTAATCGTTGCCTCCGATGCTGACCATGTACACGCCCTCCGAAACTATTCTCTCCGCCCTCGCGTCCCCCATCTTCTTCCTCAGATTCTTCACCAGCTTCTCGAACTGCTTCAGCTGCGTCTTTAGATCCACTACCTACAGAAGCAAAAACTAAGGAAGACGACCCCAGAAGCGGTACATGGAAAGACATCAGAGAAAAGAGACTTGACGTACAAGCCCCTGGTAAGTATCGGGCAAAACGCCAGCTCCACCGGACGCGAAATTCGCCCCTCCCACAAACTCGCCCTTCTTCAGCTGGAGATATGGTGGGATCAGGGGCAGCTTCGCATATTCAGCTGAATCGCCCAAAAGGATTTCGATTATTCAATCGATCGTGCACAAGGGAAGAAAAAGTTGACGACATGGAGAAGTTATACAGATAAAATCAGCAATAAGACGACCGTCGGTGAATCTGCCGGTGGGATAGTGGAAGAAAGTCTCCCCGTACGGGGGGAAGTTTGCCCTGAAAGAAGCGGTGGTGTTTATGTAGTTGTTGGTCCCGGCGTCGTTGAGGGAGTCGCCGAAGACGAACAGAGCGATGCCGTGTTGGGGCCGATCGATGCTGCAGCGAGTCGAGAGGAGGAGGCTGCCGAAGATGGCGAAGGAAAGGATGTGGAGATTCGGAGCCGACATGGTGATCTTGGGTCGGACGATGCGGCGAGTACTGGGATTTTTGTACGACTAAAATAGGAAACTTGTGAAGAAGGATCGGGACAGCTCTTTCCCTTGTTGGGGGCATTTAAAGATGTTCGCCTGCATGAACGTTCTGACTTTCACAGCGCATTTAATGGGCTGCCTAACGCAATCGCCTCTCTTTCCTCTCTTTTTCTTACTTTCAGTTCTTTCACATTTGACGTCATCTTAAGAACATTTAGTCTGCCGGGCCCTAAAATTATAGTTAAAAGCACATAATCAACGTCATAATGAATCTCATTTATTCGAAACATTTCACAAAACATTTAAGGAATTCAAGTTTGTCGAATTTTGAGCAATACTACGGCTCATTTGAACATCCTCGTTCTTTAACACAAGTGCAACCATACAATCAACTCAACATCATCCCTCGTTATTCATAATATAACGTTCAAGAGGGATGTGATTATTTAACTACTATTTCAAAAAAGAAAGAAAGAAAAACAAAAAGATTCAAGCACCCTCATGCTTGAACAATGCTTTCAGGTTACAAGATCTGACTACACTCAGACTCCCGTTCCATAGCAACCGTGTAAACTGCCGGTTAGCCTTCTCACTCGGATAGCCGGCATCGAAGAACACGTACTTCTCAGGATGACGGCACAATGAATATTCTTTCACTTCTCTCTAGCCTCCACAGGTCGAATTTGCCCTATAAGGACCCGAACTGCAACACGCGATTTTCCCTTCCTTGAAACCTAAATTGATTTCACATATCAACAATAAGGACTTCCATTCAAAACCCACGCAATGTAAAAAGTACAAATCCACATGTGGCATAGAAGCAAATTGATGCTTAAAACTCAAGCAAAATCAAGTGCACAAAGAACACAAACAACTCACCATAATTTGATGGGTATTGGATTCTCTCACCGCCTGAAGTGTAGAAGTCGAAGTAGGAGTACTCGAATCCTTGGAGTTGAGTCTCCAGCTTAGTAAGAACTGAAGTAAGAGCAAAGTTGTGAAGCTTTGCTAGATTGTTTGTTGGCTTCGCCTGAGCTATGCTCTCCTGCTTGGCACACAGCCGAGTTGCCCCACTCCAATCATTGCAAATTTTCTTCCTCCTACTTCATATATTCCCTGAAAAGTAAAACTCAGAAAGCCAAATCATCCCCTTGAAATGCCATAACAATCACCAGATTTTAGCAAGTCTAATTATCGCAAGGCTAGAACAACAAGGTCCCCTTGCAAACACACACTATATGGTGTATGTATGTAGAGGCATGCGCCTTTAAAATTTCTCAGAAAGATTAATTAGTCGAGATACGCTTGGATACCAACTTACCGTCGTATAGAAAGACACCAAAATATTTGCACAGTTCTATGCTTGTGCTACACATTGAGCTATATAAAGGACACTTAACTAAGTGGTATGATATATCTTAATTGGATATCCAAAATGGCACATGGAAAAGAGAATGAGAAAGAATTACATTTAGAACGAACTTAAGGGGCGGCATCTCGTACTCACTTGTCAGTTCGATTTAAGCACTCATGTTTAGTCGCGCTATTGCAATATATTTCCATTGAGCGTGCATAAAGATCGTGTTATTTGAATTCAATTCGTTTTCGAGTTTGTCATTATACATTGGCTTTTGAATTATAGAGCTGTCGAATCGTGTCCACTTGTACCAGAAATTTCAAGAAATCATCAAAAAAATCATAAACATATTGCAATTATGTCACTTCAGTTTTTTTTTTCAATTGAGCTTTAAATTCTTTGAATTTGAAGTGAAACTAGAAAATACTTTTTGGAGAGCGGGTGGATAATGGAATTCTTGTTGGTTTCGTACCTCGAGCACAGTGGTGACGTTTCCGATCACCATCCCCACGTAATCTTCCATGGAAATGGACTGAAACAGAGCTGGATTATAAGAGAAGCAATTATTGCTTCCGATACTGATCAAGTAAACACCGTCCTTAATTATCCTCTTCGCCTTCACGCTCCCCATCTCCGTCCTCTGCTTCTTCTCTAGCTGTTCAAGCTGCTTCAGCTGCATCTTGAAATCCACCACCTGATCAATTAAAAACACGAACTTGTTCATTTCCCATCTTTCTTGCAGTCTCAGAGAGTGGAAATACCCATGTCAAAAAAGGTGAAACAGAACATACAAATCCTTTGTAAGTGTTGTTGTTCGGCTAAGTTCGTACAGAGAGACATGTGAATAAATGACTAACCTGTAGCCAACGCGAAGTAGAAATCAGAATATTAATCCGAGCCCAACGAATGTCGTTGTGTCCTTAAGACGAATTTGCCCCCTCAATCTGTACCCGAGGACGTCGGACAATTGTTTCCCAGGATAGAATGGATCGCGTTCCTTTGAAGCGGTATGTCTTCAAAGCACTCCTTCGAACGCAAATTTGCAGAACAATCGCACAAATGAAGATGAGTAATGACCGGTGAAAAATAAATTATCAGTTTTGAAAGTGACGGTCGCTCTTTGTATTTATAGACAATGATGTGAAGAGTCGCGAAGCAGAACATGTCTATTGATGAAGGGATGCGAACCAAAAAACTGTTCTTGTTCTGTTCGAACAAACATGTTCGTTCGCTCAACACCGAACAAACATATTTGTTCGGATGGAAAAGAATGTCCAAAAATTTCTGGACATGTCCATTCAAATCGTGTCCCTTCAATTTAAAAAGAATAGAATAAAAATAAAATAAAATTGATGGAGTAGAATTAAATAAAGGCTCCGGCCCAGGCCCGAACCGAGCCGAGCTGGCCGCCGGCGGCGCGCGCGCGTGGACCGATCCACCTTTGCGTAGGTCCTCCCCCGTCCACAAAAGTGCGGTGCCCCATGGGGCCCAAACCCATTTGTGAAGTTTCAATATTTAAACCAATCCACCATCTACTCTTTTTCCTATGTGGGACTCTCCATCCTTCATTTCTCATTCACTTTTCATGGGATTATACATCAAAATCCCAACAATCCCCCACATGAATGAGATGTTCAGATATCACGACTCTTCGTGTATGCATGAAATGCAATGTGCGATTATTCCATGAGAGAATGTTGCATCAGTATAAGTAGTCTGAGACTTTGAACTTTCCCTAGTGAAACCTATCGGAATTACTCGGTCAATCAGTAGACTTGATGTCTTTGAACTGTCGATCTTTGGTGTAAGCCTAGACAATAGAAATCACACAACTGTCTCTCGAACAAAGTTGGTTCTCACTGTTGTGTTCGTTTTGGCCATGAACACAGCCTGGTCTAATGAGTGTTTTAGAGAATTCGGCCTTTTCAATTCTCATAGAAGCGGCCCTCACTTCACACTCATATAGGTGATTTCTGAATATATAGTATATCACATACTCAATTCAGAATCATTAAAAGATTTCGCTTAACCTTCACATATTAGTACTGTCTTCATCTAGGAATGGATAATAAATTACAGTACTCTACACAGTCTTCATAACTTAGTTGTCCCTTGGAACCTAGATCTTGGGATCTCCAGTCAACTAGGTAGGGTATCCGCTATGACGACTTATTTATAGGCCTTAAACCCATCCCTTTCGATGTTTTCACAACCATCTCTCTAGGTAAACCTTTTGTTAATGGATCCGCAACATTATCTTTTGACTTCACATAGTCAATAGTAATAATTTCACTAGAAAGAAGTTGTCTTACAGTGTCATGTCTTCGACATATGTGTCGAGACTTACCGTTATACATGACATTCCTCGCCCTTCCTATTGCCGCTTGACTATCACAATGAATGCATACAACCGGCACTGGTTTAGGCCAATTAGGAATATCTTCCAAGAAATTTCGAAGCCACTCTGCTTCTTCACCGGCTTTATCCAAAGCTATAAATTCTGATTCCATAGTGGATCTAGCAATACAAGTTTGTTTGGATGATTTCCATGACATTGCTGCCCCACCAAGTGTGAATACATATCCACTTGTCGATTTTGTGTCTTCAGTGCCGGTTATCCAATTTGCATCGCAGTATCCTTCAAGTACCGCTGGATATTCTGTGTAATGCAAAGCATAATCTTAAGTATGCTTTAAGTAGCCCAATACATGTTTCATAACTTTCCAATGATTTTCATTTGGACTAACTGTAAATCGACTTAGTTAGCTAACCGCACAAGCTATGTCCGGCCTAGTACAGTTCATGACATACATTAAACTGCCTAGTATATGTGCATACTCATTTTGAGCCTTACTTTCACTAGTATTCTTTGAAAGATGTAAATTAACATTTATCGGTGTACTTACTGGTGATATGCCTAGATTCTTGCTTTTTTCAAGAATCTTCTCAATGTAATGGGATTGAGATAGAGATAGTCCTTCAGATGTTTTACGGATTTTAATTCCTAAAATGACATCTGCGAGCCCCATATCTTTCATAATAAATTTACTTGCGAGCAAGCATTTGATCTTCTTGATAATCTCACGATCACTACCCATTATAAGCATATCGTCTACATATAGACATAAAATGGCAAAGCTGTTATGAGTGTTCTTAACGTAAACACATTTATCGCATTCATTAATCTTGAAACCATTCGACAACATAACTTTGTCAAATTTAGCATGCCATTGTTTTGGTGCTTGTTTCAAGCCATATAGTGACTTGATAAGCCGACATACTTTATTCCCTTGTCCTGGAACAATGAACCCTTCAGGTTGCTCTAAATATATTTCTTCTTCTAGATCCCCATTTAGAAAAGCTGTTTTGACATCCATTTGATGAATTTCAAGTCTATACAAGGCTGCTATAGCAATTAACATCCGTATAGATGTAATTCTCATGACAGGTGAATAAGTATCAAAATAATCTAGACCTTCACGTTGTCTATAGCCTTTTACGACAAGCCTAGCCTTATACTTATCAATAGTACCATCTACTTTCATTTTCCTCTTAAATATCCACTTACATTGTAATGGCTTATTACCAGGAGGAAGGTCAGCCAATTCCTAAGTATGGTTTAACAAGATGGATTCAACTTCACTATTGATATCTTCTTTCCAGAGCGGGGCTTCTAGGGATGTCACAGCTTCCTTATATGTCTGAGGTTCGTGCTCTAACAAATATGTCAGAAACTCGGGTCCAAAAGACGTAGAAGTCCTTTGCCTTTTACTACGTCTAGGTTCATCCTCCATTGGATCACTTCTAGATGTAGTATCTCGAGGCCTCTTATTATTATCAATTGGTTCATATACTATGTTATACGGAAATATATTTTCAAAGAACGAAGCGTCCCTTGATTCAATGATCGTATTAACATGTATATCTGGGATCTATGATTTGTGAACAAGAAATCGATATGCATTGCTATTCTGAGCATATTCAATAAAAACACAGTCAACAGTTTTCGATCTTATCTTAACCTTTTTAGGTTTAGGAACTGCAACCTTAGCCAAACACCCCCACACTTTGAGATAATTTAGGTTAGGCATTCTGCCTTTCCATTTCTCATAGGAAGTTTATTGTATCTTTTTGTGGGGTACTCTATTTAAAATAAAATTTGCTGTCAAGATAGCTTCCCCCCACAAATTCTGCGGTAAACCAGAACTGTTCAACAATGCATTCATTGTTTCCTTTAGGGATCAATTTTTCCTTTCCGCCACACCATTCGATTGCGGTGTATAAGGAGCGGTAAATTGGTGAACAATACCGAACTCGGTACAAATTTCCTCAAAAGGAAATTCATATTCACCTTCTCTATCACTTCTTATTACTTTTATCTTCTTATTTAATTGATTTTCAACTTCAGACTTATAAGTTCTAAAAGCATTCACAGCTTTATCTTTACTACTAAGTAAATAAATATAACAGTACCTCGAACAGTCATCTATAAACATGATAAAATACTTCTTACCACCTCTGGAAGGTACTGTTTTCATATCACAAATGTCTGTATGTATTAAATCTAAAGGTTCCGAGACTCTATTAACTACTGAATTAAAATGAGGCTTAGAAAACTTAGATTCAACACACACTTGGCACTTTTCACTTGGACAGTCAAACTTTTGTAATAGTCCCATACTAATTAATTTCTTTATTGACTTATAATTAACATGTCCTAGTCTAGCATGCCAAATATTAGGAGACTCAAGCACATAAGTAAAGGAAACTTTATTCATATCATCCTTGGTTACAACAGTCATTAAATTCAGCTTGAACAAACCATCACTCAGATAACCCTTTCCTACGTACATCTCATTTTTGGAGAGTACAAACTTATCAGATACAAAAACCAACTTGAAGCCATTGTTGCTAAGGAGAGATCCGGACACCAAATTCTTGCGAACGTCTGGCACATGAAGAACATTGTTCAGTGTCACGATTTTCCCAGACGTCATCTTTAGAGCAATCTTTCCAACGCCTTCAACTTTGGAGGTCGATGAATTACCCATATAGAGTTTTTCATCACCCCCCACAGTTGTGTAGGACGAGAACATCGATCTGTTTGCACAGATATGACGAGTTGCTCTAGTATCAATCCACCACTCCTTGGGGTTTCCCACCATGTTGCACTCGGATATCATAGCAGTCAGATTGATATCATCAACACCATTGGAAATCTCTTCCACCACATTTGCCTGAGTTTTCTGTCTTTTCTTCACTTTGCAGTCTTTGGCTCGATGTCCAGACTTTCCACAGTTAAAGCATTTGCCAACGAACTTCTTCAGGCCTTGGGTGAATCCCTCTCCAAACTTATTAGGCATTTTCCTCTTCTTGTTGGGTTTTGATCCTTCTTCAACAACATTGGCCCTTGAAACCTCTAGGTTCTTGCCAACTTTATTCTCAGAGAGCCTATTGTCTTCCTCAATCCTCAATCGAACAATCAAGTCTTCAAGTAACAACTCCTTTCTCTTGTGTTTGAGATAATTTTTGAAATCTCTCCAGGACGGTGGCAGTTTTTCAATGAAGGCAGCCACTTGAAATGACTCACTTAGAGTCATTCCTTCAGCATGAATATCATGCATAATCACTTGAAGCTCTTGAACTTGACTTAAGACGGTCTTTGAATCAACCATTTTGAAGTCTAGAAATTTACCGACAATGAATTTCTTCAGTCTGGCATCTTCAGTTTTATATTTCTTGTCCAGACTATCCCATAACTCCTTAGCCATTTTCAGTGGACTATAGACGTTATAGAGAGTATTGTCTAGACCATTGAAGACATAGTTGCGACACAGGAAGTCAGAATGCTTCCATGCATCCACAGCAGCAACCTTTTCCTTATTTGTCTCTCCAACGTCCAATTTAGGACCATCCTCATTGAGGAATCTAGCCAGGTTCAAGGTCGTGAGATAGAACAACATCTTTTGTTGCCATCTCTTAAAATCCATACCATTGAGATTTTTTGGCTTTTCTCCATGATTCGGAATAGGGGTGACCGGAGTCGAAGTCGAAGCCATTTCTATGGAAAATAAAATTTAATAGTAAAAATGACAAAAATTAACACAAAAGCCCAACCGAACACTTTCTTCAAATCGTAAACAGTATACAAAATGTACAACCACACAGAATACTCACAATATTCACGAGAAAAAAAAATACGTTTATCTCGAAAAACAACTCTTATAAACGTTACGAATGAAGTTCGAAAATGATCATTTGAACACCATAACAGAAAATTAATACACCACTGAACGAACGAATGACAGATTGTTCACAACAACAAAAAATACGAACTAAGCGCAAAAACAAGAAGTATATGAAATTCGTCTTAAGATTGTTGTTCGGCTAAGTTCGTATAGAGAAACATGTGAATAAATGACTAACCTGCAGCCAACGCGAAATAGAAATCAGAATATTAATCCGAGCCCAACGAATGTCGTTGTGTCCTTAAGACGAATTTGCCCCCTCAATCTGTAACCGAGGACATCAGACAATTGTCTCCCAAGATAGAACGGATCGCGTTCCTTTGAAGCGGTACGTCTTCAAAGGACTCATTCGAACGCAAATTTGCAGAACAATCGCACAAATGAAGATGAGTAATGACCGGTGAAAAATAAATTATCAGTTTTGAAAGTGACGGTCGCTCTTTGTATTTATAGACAATGATGTGAAGAGTCGCGAAGCAGAACATGTCTATTGATGAAGGGATGCGAACCAAAAAACTGTTCTTGTTCTGTTCGAACAAACATGTTCGTTCGCTCAACACCGAACAAACATATCTGTTCGGATGGAAAAGAATGTCCAAAAATTTCTAGACATGTCCATTCAAATCGTGTCCCTTCAATTTAAAAAGAATAGAATAAAAATAAAATAAAATTGATAGAGTAGAATTAAATAAAAGCGCGGGCCCAGGCCCGAACCAAACCGAGCCGAGCCGGCGGCGGCGGCGCGCGCGCAGACTGATCCACCTTTGCGTAGGTCCTCCCCCATCTACAAAAGTGCGGTGCCCCTTGAGACCCAAACCCATTTGTGAAGTTTCAATAGTTAAACCCATCCACCATCTACTCTTTTTCCTATGTGGGACTCTTCATCCTTCATTTCTCATTCACTTTCCATGGGATTATACATCAAAATCCCAACAAGTGCTGACCAGAGCACCAGCTTCGCCGGATGCGAAATTCGCCCCTCCTGTGAATTCACCATCTTCATTTGGAGATATGGTGGAATCAGCGGCAGATTTGCATATTCAGCTGCATAACCAAAAGAAAAACAAAAAAACAAATTCAGCAGTAACTCATGAGGAAATAAATAGAATTTGTGTACAAGTTAAGTTACCGATAAAGTCGACGATGAGACGACCATTGGAGAATCTGCCGGTGGGATATCGGAAGAACGTCTCTCCGTAAGGAGAACAATTTGCTCTGAAACGTGCGGTGGTGTTTATGTAGTTGTTGGTCCCAGCGTCGTTAATGGAGTCGCCGAAGATGAACAGAGCAACATCTTTCTGAGATTGATTGTCGCTGTGAGCGGCGACGAAGAGGCTTGCGAAAACGGCAAAGAGAACGGTGCGGAGAGTCGGAGTCGACATGATAAACTGTGTTGGACGATTTCGAAGGTCTTGAGCTCGTTATTTATAAAATTATAAGGAACTTCCTAGGACAGATTTCGAAGCCCATAATCGGCAGCGTCAAAGGTTGTCTTTGGGAGTATGAATTGTCTGGCCAACGTGCGTACTATCTTACGCATGTTCCCGACTAAAGAAAATCTGGTGCTAGAAGGTCGTAAATCTTCTCGGTGGAATTGACTTGGACCGATCCATAGTTGGCCCGCCAAGGCATGCGTCGTCTCTTACGATAGTATGTCTACCCTCTTATACAACACAGAGAAGAGTTGTATAGAGACTTCATCTTTTTCTCGGGAAAATTGTCGTCTCTATACTTACCAATAGCTTAATAATGAGTATAGATCTTCATCTATCTTTTTCTCAGAAAAATTATCTAAAAAGTCCTAAATCTATTGCAATTTTGTCAATTCAGTCCTAAATATTTTAATTTTGCCAATTGAGTTTTAAACATTTTCACTTAATTTTGGCTAGAAATCGCTGACGTGAACACTGGCCGTCCTACGTGATACGGCCAGTGTTAACGTGGATAATTTCATATAATATTTTAATATTTTTGTAGAATTTTTATTTTATTTTATAATTTTCTTATGTTTTCCTTATTTACTTTTTCCTTTTCTTTTTTCATTTTTATTTTTCCCTCTTTCCCTCTGTCGGCCACCACCGGGCCTTGTCGATGGCCGGTGGAGGTCGCCGGCCTCGGGCGAGGTGGGCCGCCCTCGTCCTTGTTGATCTGGCGAAGGGCTGCCCTTGCCAGCCCAGGCGAGGCCGGCCCTCGCCTTCCTAGGCTCGAGGCCATTGAGGGAGGCCCTCGCCTGAGGCCGGTGATGGCCAACGGAGGAAATGAAAAAAAAAAAAAGTAAAGAAGGAAAATAAAAGAAATAAATAAATTGGAACAAGCATTAAAATATTATTAAAAATTATCCACGACAATGCCGGCCATGCCATGTTGGACAGCTCAGAATTGGCCGGATATGTTTAATTGGCAAAACATGAAAAGGGTTAGGATTCAATTGGCAAAATTAAAAGGTTTAAGACTAAATTGGTGAAAGTACAATAAGTTTAAGACTTTTTGGACAATTTTTCCTCTTTTCTCACACGATCCACATCCATCACTGTCCCATTGGATTCATAGGTCAATCTTTCAAGTAACGTTTCCGCTAGGATACGGATCCTAGGGATTTAAATGGTTATCTCAAGATGAGCAAAAGCGCCCCTTTCTTAAAAATATTTGGCAGTAATTTTGTAAAACTTTATAAACCCTAACAATTTAATAGAAGAAACGAACCTTTTCTCGTTGAAATTGGGACACGAACAGCATAATTTCTTCTTTGCAAGTTTTTCAGCTTTCCCTTCAAAATTTCTCTTTGAATTCACTTTCCTTCCATTTTCTCCTCAAACTCTTGCGCACGAAAGTCGGTATAAATATACACGATCGGGTATGTTATGATGCCAAAGTTACAGTATGGTTAGAGGTGTCAAAATGGGTTGAAAACCCATATTTTAACGCATATTCAATGAGATGAGTCAAATATGGATTAGTCAAGTTTTAACAAATGGATTGTTAATGGGTTTGAGTTGTAAATTTAATTATATGTGGGTTATAAATGGGTTTAAAGACAAACCCATATTTTAACCCATTTACTACCCATTTAGTTTATAAAGGTTATTAGTTGAGTCAACCCATTCATTCTCCTTTTGAAATTATTTTATATTGTATATTTTTGTAATTTCAGATTTTTTTTTTAAATTTGTAATTTTTCAATTTCTTTTTTCTTTCTTTCTTTTACATAACAAATATCCGGCCGCAGAACACCCGCCAATCGTTGGCCATCGCGACATGGTGGGTGGCTGACCTAGGGGGGGGGGGAAGACCGGGCGGCGCTGGTCGTCGATCCATGTTCGTCGATCGACGGATTTAATATTGAAGTGTTTTAGCAATAGGGTCGGGTCAGTATGGGTTGGGTCGGATATGCTGAGATACACGTGTGAGTAGTGTTAGAGAAGTCCCACATTGGAGAATTAATATGGTGTGGAGCAATTAATATATCCTAGTTGGCCCATGACTCATTAGCTTAAGCTTTTGAGTGAATGTGGATTTAATTAAATATGTTGACGGGCTCGGACTTAGGCTCCCTCTTGGCGATCTCCCTAGGTGAAGGTATCAGACTTCTGTTGCGTGCTCCCAACAAATGGAATAAGAGCTGATGGTCGATTAAGTAGGGGCTCCAAAATCTATTCCGGTGTTTGGTTAATGAAGTTAGGCATAATTTTCACGCGGTGGGCATTGTGGTGGAATAATGCAGGCCCAATGGCGGACTACATAGAATGGTCCGGCCCAATGGTAAACTTCATAGAATGGTCCAGAGAGAGATATCTTGATGCAAAAGGATACCCAGATCTGGTCCTAGACGCCGGGCACCTAGGAATCGGCATTGGAGTTCTCTTGCCTAAGCGTAGAATTTTGGGTCAAGCATTAATACCTAGTTATATTTTGGAAAATGATTTTCGATTTTTTAAAGAGGAAACCGTTACCTTGAATTAAGCATAGGTTTTCGTTGACTAGGAAAACATTTTTCGTTAACTCAGTTTCCTAAGCGAACCAAACGCCGAAAATGAGTAAAATGTTTTCCTGAAAAAAATGTTTTTCGTGAAACAAATGGAGCCTTATAAACTGGTAAGATACGTTTGAACTAGAGGTGATCGGTTCCAGGGTGGGAACCCAATAGGGAACAGCCCACTAAGGGCCAGTTCCATAAGATGGGAACCAGGAACCACCCGTTGGTTCCATCCACTCGGGAACAGGTCTCGAGTGGATCCATAGAATAGATCTAATGGCCAGAGTAGGGCGGTCCGATTCTCGGGTGGATTCGTGAAACAGATCTAATGGCCAAAGTAGTGTAGGTGAATGACTGCTGTATCCGGAGAAGTGAACTTTTTGGAGATATTTCATGTACACGTCTGTTGAACAGACACAGCAAAGAAGGTAGTTAAATCATATTTCTTGAACACCCAATTCATAAAAAAGAAGTAAAAGGGGAAAAAAAAAATCTCCACACACCCACAAATCATTGAGGCCAACTCTACCTAACACAAAAGTAAAATTGTCGCCTAAGACGAGATCAAACAATCATGATTTGGACAGCAATCGAAAGCTGCGAGAGTCGCCGACGAGCAAGCGAGGCTGCGACTGCAGAGAGTCACGACAAGAGAGCGGTGAGTCAGGCAGTGGCTATGGAGCTGTGAGAGAGGCAAGAGACTTGAGTGAAGAAATTTCTTTTTTGGGTCAAAACTTGAGTGAAGAAATAAAAAAGGGGCAAATAGTAGCAATTAGGGTTTTCAACTTACAGAAAGGGAGCGACAACCGATGAGGCTGGAGGTGACCAAGGGTGAAAGAGGGAGGCGAGGCCGTGACTGAGAGGGATGGCCGAAGGTGCGTCCAAGTTGAGGCGAGAGAGCGAGATGAGAGGGAGTCGAACAGAGACGCAAGAAAGAGTCGAGACAGAGTTTGAGAGTGTGAGAGGAGAGCGAGACACGAGTCAATAATTAGTAATTAGGGTTTTCATTTTTTAAATATCGAAAATTTTAAAATATATGTATATTACCAGTCTGGTCTGGGTAGCGGAACCGCCCACCCCATGGGAATCGTCGGTTCTGGGCCGGTGCGGTCCGAGTGGTTCTCGATTCCTTTGCACACTCCTAGTTTGAACAACTGCAAGTTCCATACCCCACCTTTTTATAAGAGCGAGAGGTTTGATTGTTCAAGATAGTTTCTAAAAAATTTGATTATTCGACAAGTATGTTATTACTACGAAGGGAATATTCCAATTAAGGGCATGAAATACCCTCATTTTCTCAAATAAGGGCTTGAAGTGGTCATTGTTTCAAATAAAGGCATGAAATGCCCTCCTTGTTTCAAACAAGGGCTTGAAGTGATTATACCCATTTCAAATAAGGGCTCGGCAGGCTAAATGTTCCGGTCGGTCAAGGGCATTTTCAGTAAAATACTATTTTAATACAAATTTTAGTTAAATTAAAATTAAAAAAATTAAAAACTAAAAATTAAAATACAAAAAAAAAAGAAAAAAAGGGAAAACACAGGCAGGCTGCCCTCCCGCCTATGTTTATTTTTTTATTTTTTTTTTAAAATTTTTAGAAAACAGAAAACAAAGAAAACAAAGAAAAAAAATTTAAAAAGTAAATGACGAAAATACCCGTATTCAACTGGTGAGAGGTCCTTTTTGAGACTGATATTGCCACTTCAGGCCTTTATTTGAAATAATGAGGGCGCTTCAGGCCCCTTATTTGAAACAAGTTCTACTATGGGCTTTTATTTGAGAAAATGATGGTACTTCGGGCCCTTATTTGGAATTTTCCCTACGACACATGATTCTGACCAAAATAATAATAATAATAATACGGCGAATGATGAACAAAAAACAGCCAATGAAACACCGAAGAAAAAAACGATCGACATACTAAGCGGGTCACAAGTGTAAGGTATCAATTCAGAGAGGATTATAAAAGCCCACCATTTTCAGAAGAGCAATGCTAAGCAACCTAAACCTAGTCCACGGGACCGATATCTTAAATGGGTCACACATTCAATGTCCAATAACAGTCCGTCTCGCCGATTAGTACACTAATTTTGCTGGTCAATCTTGATATACTAATTATTCTCCAATGATATAATCCTTTTCGAGAGAGCCCATAAACTTTCTAAAATACATTGGTAGGCATGGGCTTGGCATATCTCATAGGAATGAATGGATAATCGATCTGGCCCATAATTAATAAGCTACATAATGGAATCGACTCTATCCTCTCTTCTTTTTCTTACTTTCAGTTCTTTCACGTTTGACCTCATCTTAAGAACATTCACTGGGCCCTAAAATTATACTTAAAAGCACAGAACCAAAGAGATAATTATTCATAATATGACGTTGGACAGGGATGTGATTATTTAACTACTTATTCAAGAAAGAACAAAATAAAGATTCAAGCACCCTCATGCTTGAACGATGCTTTGACGTTGCGAGGTCCGACTACAATCAGATTCCCATTCCACATCAACTGCGCATACTGCCGATTAGCCCTCTCGCTCGTATGGCCGGCATCGAAGAAGACGTACTTCTCAGGATGGTGGCACACTGAATATTCCTTCACTCCTCTCTGTCCCCCACAGGTGAAATATCCTCTATAAGGACGCGAACCGCAACACGCGATTTTCCCTTCCTTAAAACCTGAATCGATTTCACGTATCGAAAATAAGGACTTTTAGTCAGCAAACAAGCAATAAAGAGAACAAATCCACATGTGGTATAGAAGCAATGATGCTTAAAACTCAAGCAAAATTAAGTGCACAGAGCATAAACAACTCACCATATTTGGATGGGTGTTGGATTCTCTCACTGGCCGAAGTGTAGAAATCGAAGTAGGAGTAGTCGAATCCTTGAAGATGAGTCTCCAGCTTAGTGAGAACTGAAGTAAGAGCAATGTTGTGAAGCTTTGCCAGATTGTTGGCTACACCTGAGCAAGAACCATTTCTGGTTAATGCTCTCAAGCCTGGCGCACACCCAATTGGACTTATTCCCATCATGGCAAACTTTCTTCCTCCTACTTTGTACATTCCCTGAAATGACAAATCAGAAAGCCAAATCAACACGAGGAGTGCAACTTAACATCGTTCAAGGAGGTGAACTAATCGTGATACACTCAAGATGCCACCTGACTATTAGATAATAAGGCACCAAAATATTTGCATAACTCTATACTTGCGCGACACACGGCGATACATAACTTATAATTAGCTAAGTGATATTACAGATTTTTTGCGGAATATTAAATCACGGCCTAGTGATTTAAACAAATTATCATCAACATTGGATCACATACTCATGTTTGACAATGTCATGGCAATATGTCTCTACCGAACGGGCTAAAATTTATTGTAGTTCGAACTCGTGCCATCTTCGAATTTGCCAATTTACATCAGCTTTTGTCTATAGATCCGTCGAATTTGTCACTTTGTGCCCGGAAATCGCAAGAAATCACAAGGTTCATCAAAATCTATTTTTCAAAGTGAAACTAGGAAATACTTTTCCGGAGAGCGGGCGGATAATGGGAATTCTTGTTGGTTTTGTACCTCGAGCACGCTGGTGACGTTTCCAATCACCATCCCCACGTAATCCTCCATGGAAATGGACTGAAACAGAGTGGAACTGGAATTATAAAGGACAGGCAGAGCGTAATCATTGCTTCCGATGCTAACTAAGCAGACACCGTCCTTAATTATCCTCTTCGCCTTCTCGCGCCCCATCTCCTTCCTCAGCTTCTTCTCCATCTGTTCAAGCTGCTTCAGCTGCGTCTTCAAGTCCACCACCTGATAAAATTAAAAAGCACGAACTTGTTCATTTCCCATCTTTCTTGCAGTCTCAAAAAATGGAAATATTCATGTTAAATAAAGCTTCGAGCCAAAAAGAGTAGGTGAAAATGGACATACATATCCTTCAAAAGTGCCAACCAAAGCGCCAGCTCAGGCGGATGCGAAATTCGCCCCTCCCATGAATTCATCATCTTTCATTTGCAGATATGGTGGAATCAGCGGCAGATTTGCATATTCAGCTTCATAACCAAAAGACAAAAAAAATGGAACGACAAATATATTAAGCAGCAAATCGTGAGGAAATAAATAGAATTCGTGTGCAAGTGACCCGGCAAAGAAGAAGTTACCGATAAAATCGACGATGAGACGACCGTCAGAGAATCTGCCGGTGGGAACGCGGAAGAACGTCTCGCCGAAAGGAGGAAAATTTGCTCTGAAAAATGCAGTGGTGTTTATGTAGTTGTTGGTCCCCGCATCGTTAATGGAATCGCCGAAGATGAACAGAGCAGCGTCTTTTGGAGATTGATTGTCGCAGCGAGCGGAGACGAAGAGGCTTGCGAGAACAGCGAAGAGAACGGTGTGGAGAGCCGGAGTCAACATGATGAACTGTGTTGGACGATGTTCGTCCTCTTCAGTTTGGTACATACATATATATTGGAAAAATATGATGATAGAGAAAAAATCATGAGTTAAATTTTAATTCCTACAAAAAAATAAATTCAACGTTTATATTTAATTTTTTTTTACAATCATGCATTGCATTTTATCGGACCGGCGGTGAATGATTCAGTGCTTAAATGAATAGACAGAGCTTGGCCCAATATCACGAGGGAGGGAACCTTACGGAGCTTTATTAAATTAGACTTGACCCATTTAACTTAGTTCATCTCCTCGTTTAACAAAGCCAGATTAAAAAAGCCCATGGAATCAAAGTTAAACCTAGGACTCTTCCTATATAAAGGCATGAGAGGAGACGTCAGGGGAGGGGGGGGGGCGGGATTCATTACTTCACGGCCGTGAGAGAGGAAAAAGGTCTGCAATTTTCTTCAGGATACATATTGAGAAAACACAGAACGTAGCGAGAGGCTTCGTCCAGAGAGACAAATTCAGAGAGTAAGATTCTAAGAGGGAGTGAAAGAGAGAGAGGGAGGTTTCTTTTCTCCTCTCGGTGGATACGTCTCCATCATCACAGAGACGTCCAAGGGAAGGCCACAGATTCTGATACACGGCATAGAGAGAGAAAGTGAGAAGCACACAGTGGGAGAAAAAAGAAAAGCGTGAGAAAGGGTTCAGAGAAAAGACGAAAGTGAGAGAGGGTTCGTGGAAAAAGGGAAGCAACAGAGAAGGGGAGAAGAAAGTCCATTGTCCAATTGAAGGTTTTTCGTCATAGTAACCTCTACTGACGTTACACCCATGCGCAGATAACACCAAAAGAAAGTTCTGCTTTCCGTGGTCTTTGTTTGCAACACTGCAGACCCCAACTTCAGTACTCTCCCGAGCAAAATTCGTGGCCACGAATTACACCGTCTGATTCCCCGATCTTGTCTTGTACTGCGGATGATTTGCAGCGAAGTGCGAGTAATTCCTAGAAGCATCCAACGAAGCTGCTCTCTTCTTGATTGAGCCCCACGAGACGAATTGACACTGCTGTGCCTCTCCCACGAAGCTATTGCACTTCATCGCTTTGGCTGCACTGTTGCCACACCTTGAGCTTTCGTGAGTCCCACGGTCACCAGTAGGCGTTGAACCAGCAGACCCATCGGAGCTGCTACAGTGCGAGTCTCACGTCCAAGAGCTGTCAGGTCCCCCAACCGCTAGTTGTCTCGGTCCGCAAATCATATGCGAGTTCAAACGGGAAACATATCTAGTTAGATAAGATTTTCTAAAAATCTTATCTCATAGATAGGCATTCATTTAGAAAGATGTAATTTATTAGAAAGCAAATCTAATAGATTAGGTGCATTTTAAATATCCTCATGTAGATTCGGATTGCATCTTCATTTAGATAGATAATTGCATCTTAAAACATTTAGATTTAGGATAAAAGATTTCCTAGATAATTTTAGGATTTAATTCAAATTATTTCCTAGACATTTAGGACAATCTTCTATTAGGATAGTTTTAATTTCATTAATAATTAATTCAAAAATATCAAAAATATCTTGTGCATATACATTTCATGTAGTATAAGATATTCCATGTCATGCACGTAGCTTAGTCATTTTATTTTACATGCATGTCATATAAGTTAGAATGCATATTTTGCCACGTCATTATTTGCATGTCATAAACTTTGCCATGTCATCCGCATGTATGCCATGTCGTTCGCCACATCATTAAGAATGCCATGTCATTGTTTGCTTGCCATCTAGAATCTTGCCTAGGTTCATTCACATAGTTCGCATGTCTAGGTTCATTAATCTAGCTTACATGTTTAAATTATTTAATTTAATGTTGCATGTAACTTAGGTTAAAATCACGTCATTTTTGTGTGCCATCTAGATTAGGCTCATTCGCATGTTATTTAATTAGAGTTGCACGTCAATCTATCAAAATTAATTTTGCATGTCATTTGGTTTAGATTAATTTTGAATGTTACTAAACTAGTCTTGCATGTCATTTGGAGTTAGGTCATTTAGATAAATGCCTTGCATGCCATCTCATTTCGTTTAGTTTTTGAGTAATTGCGTGTGCATTTTATTTCATTTGCATCTTCACTTAAATAAATGAAAACCCATAAAAATATTGCATTAGACTAAGTCTTACACTTGGGAGATAAGCGTTAGGGTTTAGGCTGCAGCGTCCAGGTACGTTCCCTCTTTCCCTAATCTTGCAATTTATTTAATGCTTTTTTGTTTTTTGGGGTAAAGAATTTAATGTTTTGATTATTGGGTGTATCAATAATGTTTGCGCACTCGCATGATCACCTCACATGTTAGGACTTTGGAATAAAATTAATCCAAGATGCTTGCTCAAATGTTTTCATTAAAATGAAAATGTACCGAAAGGGCGTTAATAGAAATATTAGCGAAACCAAGTCCCCGGATTCATTAATCTCTGGTTCGTAGAAATAAAATATTTCTCCCAGTACTTTATTTAGGTGTCTAATCAGCCTACCGTAAATTGATTAGCGGTGACTCCAATTTGAAAATCTTTTGCATGTTAATTACTTGAACCTAAGTTGCGAATTGGTAGAGTTTGGGAGAACTTGAGCTTGTTGACACCTAAATTTTGACTAATTCATTTAGTTATTAATTTTGCATAAAAAATTAAGGACTAATCTTAGTCCTTAACCAAAAAATATTTAATCCATTTTCATTTTATTTGCATATAGTATAGTCACATTACATTTGCATTTAAACCGGATCGACGGCGGATGGATTCGGGCGTTTGAGCTTAATTGAATTGATGGCACATAAGCCCGTGAGGATGAAAATTTGTTCAAAGCCATTATCCTTCATATGACTGAAATTTGAAACAATAAGCTTTATATTAAGTTCTTGATCGCATGGCAAAGCAAGAAATTTGCATGGATTCGTGCATGCTCAGCTAGTTGAGGAATAAAAGAAATTGACAGAGAAAGGAAACTTTCAAAAGAAAATCAATTTTTCTATTGATTCCTCCACAAAAGCCCCAATCATACACGTAATCTGCATTTTTATTTTTATTTTGGAAAGAAACAGGCAAGAATCTTCCCCAAAAGAAAAAAAAAATACCAGTCATTCACGTGAGATTGGCCTAGACTTGTGCAGAGAACATCCAATCAATGACATCAGCGGATAGAAGCATGGATAGAAAGAACCACTGGAATCCCGCAAATCAAGAGACAATTTCTGTGGAAGTTCTTAGGAAAGGAAGCTGAAGATCGTCCATCGCTCCCTTTCATCTATTCGTGCAAGATGAAGAAGGATTAAAATGAATGTGTACATGGTGAAATGTATATGGTCATCGAAAGAAGGGATATTCATGGAGACCCACATGAAAGAAATCCTTCGTGCGCTAATTTATAGTCAATTCTCGATGGCAATTCAGAGCTAATTTTCAGTGATTGATTCCACGGTTCCAGGCTTTCCAAAGAAGAGTGAGGAATATTTGCTATAAAAGTACACTTCGCTCACTTCAACAAGAGAGCTGGGGGGGGGGGGGGGAGGATCATAGAGGGCTTGGCCATTGAGAAAAGATTCTGAAAAAAAAAGTGAGAAGCTACGTCCAAAGGGAGAGCGACGAGAGAAATAGAGCCCGAGAATTTTCCCAACTCGGCACCATCACTGCCGTTGCCCTGCACCGCCATTGTTCGGGGTTGAGATTTGCCACCGTTCGGTGTCGATTCCTCAATCTTTCGGTTCTTGTTCGCTGCCGTTGGACCCCAGTCCGAGCCACTGTTTGGATTTGCCGTTCCGAACTGATCCACTTCTGTTCGAACTCGGGTGAATTTTTGCCGATTCAGCCCGTTTTCCTTGCTGTCCCAGTGCGGTTTTCTGCAGTTTTTCCTCGGTGAACAGGGTCCTACGAATCCTGTCGTTTGAGCCTAAGTCAGCCGGGAAGTCACGAGCCTGACGTAACCTTTGGCAGCGACCTTGTTGAGTCCCGTGCAGAAACTTTAGGCGAAACCAACAGATTTCTAAAGAACCACTCCTCCCCACCAACGTTACTGTTCGGTGCCTTCAGTCCAGTAAACATTTGATCTGAATTTTTGCAGGTTCTCTGACATTGATGTGGTTATGCTAGTGCATTGGGAAGCTCCCAAATGTGTTAGCCTGATTGCCCACGGGATTCATCTCAAATTGGTGCTTCTTTACCTCAAGTTTTCCCAAGTAGATCAGTAGCTCCTTTGAATAAACGGTCGTGTGCCGAATTCCTCTCGGGTTCTCACCGTTGTCTAGCCAACGAGGAGCCGCACCACTATCGAGTCTAATCTCAAACCTCGATCTCGACCATCTATTCGAACCACCGGAAAGGGATATTCAACAAGGTAAAAATCTTTATCCGTTTTTCTTGAATATCATGTTTCCTGTTTTAAATCGATTTGTTATCTCTGATATATTTGAAATATTGCATACCTTTTAGATATAGAAAACCGGTTCGAGTTGAGGGGGATTCCCTATTGACAACGTGTAAATTCGGACTAATCTCGACCTTGAGATTTGTCTCGATGGCATGGGGATCGAGATATCTAATCTTAACCATTAGATTTGATTCCTCGATCCAATCTGTCATTTAATTCGAATCGGAAAATATTTTCAAAAAATCATGCATTATTTGTGGATGTGTTTTGATTCGTTGCCTAAAATAAAATAAAAAAACCAAAAAATATTTACACCTTTGGAGTTTAAAATCAAAATACTCGAAAGTTGCCAACTCAGATAATTTTCATGAAATGGGTACCGAAAGGGCATTAATAGAAATATTAGTGTAACTAAGTCCCCGAACTCATTGATCTCTGGTTCGTAGGAATAAAGTATTTCTCCCGATACTTTATTTAGGTGTCTAATCAGCCTACCATAAAATGATTAGTGGCGACTCCAACTTGAAAATCTTTTGCATATTAATTATTTGAACCACAAGTTGCGATTTGGTATGGACTTGGGAGAGTCCGAGTTAGGTTAGTTAATTTAATTAACCTAATAATCCATTAACCTGAAATTCCTGATTTTAAGGTCGCGACAGCTTGGCGACTCCGCTGGGGACTAAAATGCATAAGTGGACTTTGGCCTAAAAAAACTTCATAAAAAATTTTCTGGTGCGGCAACCTTCATTGGGCTCTAATTTTTAGGTGTTTTATGTTTTTGCAGACGGGAGTTATAAGGGGTGGAGTGTTGTGGCTAACCCCTTTGTTTTGTAGGATTCGGAGTTTGGAATTTAATTTCTGTATATTATTGAAGCGGTGCTTTGATATAAACTGTTCTGCATGTTGTAATTAAATTCATATTGCACACACTCACGAATAACCCGCTGCCGGACCTGGGCATGCACAACTTAGGATGGTACTAAGAATGGATGATCTAGCTAAACCCATCTAGCTATGAAAATCCGCGCAACACTAGTTACAACCATGTAACTTGAGTCGCACTTCTTATGTCCCGAAATTTCTTCCAAACTTGAGATTTGCTACCCATCTATAAATCACGCAGATAGATTCGTAACCCTTCGAATTGCGGGTTGTTACTCGAGTAGCCGGGATCACGTGGGATGGTTGAGCTACAACCCCTTAGCTTCAATCTATTCACCTCCGTGGTCTCATTTTGTGAGCCTATAGATGTCAACCCTCACTATTCATGTGCATGCCCATGTGTTTGCCATTGTGTTTTTCAAGGTAAAGTAAGTTCTCTAACTTTATCTTGTATTTATTTTTGGTCGGTCCATGTTAGGTGTCAATCAAATTTTGAACTTAACATCATCGTCATTTTTCTTCCAAAAAAAAAAAAACTTGAAAGTTGGAGAATTAGTGGGATGTGAAGTTTTGAATCATGAATCGAAATTTCAAAATTCTAATGATCCCACAAGCCGGAGTTGAATTTTTTTTGCAAACGTCCGTCAAAACTGGATTTTTTTCTAGATTGAAATTTCAAATGCTTTCTGTAGACCTTTGCATGTCTACATATTGCTGTCAAATGAAAAGAGTTTAGATGTCATCATGGACCGACCCACCATCCATGTTTGGTATACTCATTGTGTTATCTACCTTTTGTAGGTTGAGTTATTACGGATACTCCTCGTGCACCAATCATCACTCGCTCCAAGTCTAGACAAATGGCCGAGCAAGCTGAACTGATGGCCCAGATGGAGCAAAGAATGAAACAACAGATGGAGGAGCAAATGAAGGCGGTCAACGACCAGATGGCCCAAATGAGATTAATGATGGCTGAACTCATAACCAGTCAGCGACAACCGCCGAATGCCCCAGTAGCGCCTATGTTTCAAGCCCAGACAAGCTTTGATCCCCAAGTAACCGCTCTTGGCGATGGGACCTATGATGGCCTGCCTCCCATTGAGGATGCTGCTTTGCCCGGAGTTACAAACGTTGTCCCACCCCCCGTGAATGTTGTCCCACCAGGAGGTCGTGACACCGCTCAAGGTTACACCGGCTTGCCCACAGCTCAGATCGTCACACCACCCGTGATGACTATTCCGCAGCCTAGTACTACTATCGGGATAATGAATGATGAAAGTACCAAGCTTTTGGCCAAGATGGAACAGAGGCTGCGTGAGGTAGAGGGAACTCAGAGCATCCCGCCAATTGATCTATCTGTCTATACCCGGGTCCAGGTGCCAGACAAATTCAAAATTCCAACATTTGAGAAATATGATGGCACGTCAAATCCGATACAACACATTGAAATGTACCAAGGGCTGATGAACAAGTACATTTCCAATGGACCTCTAATGGTTCAAACCTTCCAGGCGAGCCTGAAAGATGCTGCCATGAGGTGGTACACTAACCACCAGATTAACCGTAAGGATTCCTGGGAGGAGGTGGCAAATGCTTTTGTAAAGCATTTTAAGTTTAATCTAGATGTGACTATTACCAGAGAGGACCTGGAGAGAGCTGAGCAGAAAAAGGGTGAGACCCTCAAGGAGTATGCCACACGCTGGAGAAATATGGCAGCACAGATCATGCCTGAACCCCCGGAACGTGACCTAATGAAGTTGTTTGTGTCCACTCTCCCACAACCAGTTCGTTCTCGAATGCTAGTGACGGCCGTCCAGTCCTTCAGCCAGTTGATAGCCATGGGTGAGGAAATTGAGTCCGGACTCAAGAAGGGATGGTATGGCGAGTCAGGTTCCTCCGGTAAGAGATTTCCTAGTAAGAAGGAAAAGGAGCCCGTCCCCGAAGTCAACATGACTTATGTTCAGAAGGCACCGGCTCAGGTCTCGAAGGTTCAGTTCGCTCCTCAACAGACATCCGATCATGTTCAGCAGAACCCGCGGGCTAATCAACGCAAAAACAGATCGTTTACTCCACTTCCCGGGACCATTTCACAAGTCCCGGCCGTCCTACGTAAGAAGAGTCTATTGTCCTCTGAACCCCAACGACCCAATCCGGCGGCGTATCCTAGGTACGATCCCACAAAGATGTGTGATTATCATTCAGGCGAACCGGGTCACTCGGTTGAAGATTGTGTCATACTCAAGCACCGCATTCAGGATTTACTTGAAACTGGGGCCTTCGCTTTCCAACCAACTGGTAAGCCCAACGTACAGAATAATCCACTCCCTGATCATTCGGGCAGTGTAAATGTTGTCCTCGGTCCGGAGACCGAGCAAGTTCAAGGCTTCAAGGTTCCTATTCATGAGCTGTTCAAAGCACTAGTCCGAGCTGGTTACTTCTTGACCGGCAAAGTGGTGTCATTTTCCGAAGTGAAGAAGAAGATTGACGAGCTTGTTGAGAATGGAATGATCGGACGCACCGATGAGACTGGAATAGTGACTACAATTTCTCAAGTCATCATTGATCAGGGGCAACAGCCGGCTACACCAATAACCGATCATGATCCACTGGCACCTGACAACCCTCCGACGCTGATAGGAAGGGAATTTACTTTACTCCCCGCGGCAATATCCATCATATGGCCAGTACTTTTGAAGAAAGGGGTGGTCCAAAGAGAACAAGATGTCCCTTGGTTAGAGAACATCCGAAATTTCAGCTCGGGCAAATTCTGTGATTTTCATTGTGGTCAAGAAGGACACTCCCTTGAAGAATGCGTCACGCTACGATTTTGGGTCCAAACCTTGATCGATACTGGTGACCTCATGTTCCGTGCATGGGAATATTGTGGTGGGGATCGAGACATGCTAGTAGTCCCGAGTATGCGATTGGAGTATCCTCACATGTTCGAGGATGAGATACCTCCGCCATATCATCCCTTTCCCCATGGTGTTACCTGGAACACATGGGACGATTAGCCCCACCAGAGGCCAAGAGAGTTCATCACTGAGAAAGAGGGCGTAGACCCAAATCATAACCTGTTTGGTTTTTCGTACTCCCCTGCGTGGGAATCTTTATTGCTTTCTAGGATTTTTAATCTTAATTTATGTTGCATTTTAGGTCTTTCCCTTCAATAAGATGCAATTTTTTTATTTTTTTTTTCTTGGTCAATAAAATTACAGAGGTTTTTCATATATTTTGGAATCTTGTCGAAGTATACCAAACTGACCCGATGAAGATAACCAATGATAAAAAATTTCATTTGTGGTAAGCATCGAGGGTTGGGCTTCTCAAGAATTCTCATTCCGAGGTTTTCGAAAACAAAAGGTTTTTCAAGAAAAATATTTTAAAAAATGGTTGGCTTGTGGTTTAACCATATTTGTCTTACTGACCCATCTACCATATGTTTCAGAATTAATTCAGGGGCAAAGGAGGCTTAACTCCAACTATACATCGGCTCGATCGATCCTTGGACAGCCCCGCACATGAATGTCGAGCCTTCAAGGGAGCTAGAAATCTCTGGCTAGTCCCAGTTCATCGGCCAGTTGTGGCAATCCATGCTTCGCCCTCGACCGCTCCTTTGATCATGTCGTATCAGTTGATGAAAAGCGGGGCTAAACCATAGCCGCCCGACCTCAAAGGAGGTATCTATGGCTTCACCAATTTTGAAAGTGACACTTTGTCTTCCTTTTCGCAGGGGCAAGAGTGGGATAGAACGTTTGCCAAGGCTTGAGACCAAATTCTTAACATTTGTCACATTTGGGGGGTAGTCCCAAATCCTTGCAGAGCCATGATCATTGGACACAATCCATTCAAAATTGGGGCAAATGAATGACAGAACCCCGATAGGGAAAAAGGAGTATATCTTCTCTGTTTCATGCCATTTCCAAGATGATGCTCAGTTTTCTTCTTGCAGGGGGGCAAAAGTCAGGAACGAGTCTTTCCCCAATTGACAGATCAACTTCCATAGCTTGTTAGATCCATTCGCATATGCAGGGGCAATCTACAATCCCCTAGTCTTGAGAGTTTTCTTATCTGAATACGCTTGTGTAGTTCATTAAGTAGACACATGAGTTTTTCATGAAACTATCACAAGTCATTGCTACATTTTGAAAGGTGCTCACATATTGCAAATTTTCATGAGCTTAAAATCTTATGCACATTGATTTTTGTCATGTTACTAATCTTTGTTGAGGAAGAATTTCGATCAGACAATTTGTTCTATTTTGCGAAATGATCATATTGAATGAGAAACGTCAGGATGACGAAAGGCAAGCCGTTTCCATACACGTCATGTATATCAATCCCAAGTGCGAGTCGAGTACGAATTCCGTGCTGACAAGGTAAAAGATTATTTCGAGAAAGGTATGACGACCAAAGTGATGAGAGGCATTTGTCTCATCTATCCAAACACTACAGGTTATCCTTTGCTGACCCCTTGAACGGAGTTTCGTTTCTCACCCCTGTCAGGAACAACCCCACATTGGGGCAATTAATTAACAGGTTCAAAAGTGGTTAGAATTTTCTTGCTTTCACTTGCATCAATCTTCAAGTATATTTATTGCATGCAAATTCTGTGTTAGCTTGAGTGCCTTAGATAAGACGAAGAGCATTTCCTTCTATAACCCTACACACGATACCCTTTGCATACTCAATTTGAGCGGTGGATTCATTTCAACCCATTGGTGATCATTCCCATGTTGAACAAATGAAATCATGTCAGAGCAATTTCAAAGTGACTTGGGGCAAGTGGAAGCTCAAAAGAATCAAAGAAAGGGCGCGAAAGACTCCATGAATGAGGATCTCTCTCTCAAAAAACAAAGGGAGAAAGAAATTTCAAGACCAAAAAAAAAAATCTCTTGAAAAGAAAATCTCTCGGGAAAAAAAAAGGAAAAGAAAAGAAAAGAAATTCCTTTGAAAGAGAGAGAGGGACCTTAGCAAAAACTTGCAAGACGCTCCCTCGTGAAAATAAGGATCACTTGAAGTTCTGCAAAGGAAGAGCCATGGAGCAAAAGACTCCGGTAGTCATCAGATTGTCAAATAGAAATTATCAGAGCAACAATTAGTGGTGGAAGCATAATTGGATGATCACCAATTCATATGCTCATAATACACCCTTTTAATGAAAATAGGCCATTCATTTCAAGGCTACCCGAACCTACGTTACAACCCTTACCGAAGTCTCTTCAGATTAAGGTACTTGAGTTAACGTAGATTTCAAATGCTTATAAATGTTGCTTGAGGAAGTGCGAGCAAGATTTTTCTATCTCATTTTGTAGGTTCTTGACTTGTAAACCCGATGCAGCAAATCATATCAATTCTTTCAAAGTCAAAACTTTGACTCTCATGAGTTCCCATTGCTGAACCTTTGACCAAGCCTACATTACAGTCCTCATAAAGACCTCTCAGATTGGTCAGGTTATACTGATTTCAGGAATATTCGGACCCTTGTCAAGCACGATGAAGTGAGTTTGAGCGATTCTTGAACCCGTATCGATGGTCAGGTAAAAAGCTTTTTAATGAAAGAATGAGTGAAAGTTCCTTTTGACTGAAGGTTTCTCATTCAATATCATCAGATTGTCAAAAAGACAAGATGGATTTCCTTGGTTGACAGATTCTCTCAATAAACATGAGCTAATTTTGTTGAGAAAACACATTGCATAAATTTATTTTGTGCATGATTTGAAAAGACAGGTACGACACTGCAAGCTTATCATAGCTCAGCAAGACCAGGTTTGTTTTCCTGATCTCTAAAACAGATATTTCCTTGTTATTATCTAAATTTGAATTAGAAGTGACAGGAACTTCTCAGTTTACCCACTCACGGTTGAAGTTCACGAGAATGGCTTCCCGAGAGACAAACATTGAATATTATACCTTAGAAAACCCTACTTGCGCCAGAATGTAGGTATGGGTTCCTCTTTTTAGAAAACTTTACTTGCGCCAGAATGCAGGTATTGCTTTCCCTACTTCGAAAAATTTACTTTCGCCAGAATGCAGGTATTGCTTTCTCTACCTCTGGAACTTTACTTGCGCCAGAATGCAGGTTTTGCTTCCCCTATTTTGTCAAAATCTTTACTTGCGCCAGAATGCAAGTATGATGCTACCTTGGAAACCTAATTCTTCGCCAGAATGAAGAATGGGGAATTAAGGATGCTCTCTAGCATTACAGAGTATTTAGGATAAAAGCCTATTATTCCGTGTGCGATCCGTGTGCAAGGTACTTTACCGTTCCGCCAGAATGGAAGTGGAAGTCACCACACATGTTAAATATTGTTCGCATTTTGCATTTCATGCATCATAGAAAATGGGATTAAAACTCCCACAAAAAAAATCATTCACCATTTTTGCATTGTCAAAATTTAGGCCTCAATTTTATCTTTGAGCGTAACCTCTGCGAGCCTCCACTCAAAGAAGGGCAGCTGTTGACGCCTAAATTTTGACTAATTCATTTAGTTATTAATTTTGCATAAAAAATTAAGGACTAATCTTAGTCCTTAACCAAAAAATATTTAATCCATTTTCATTTTATTTGCATATAGTATAGTCACATTACATTTGCATTTAAACCGGATCGACGGCGGATGGATTCGGGCGTTTGAGCTTAATTGAATTGATGGCACATAAGCCCGTGAGGATGAAAATTTGTTCAAAGCCATTATCCTTCATATGACTGAAATTTGAAACAATAAGCTTTATATTAAGTTCTTGATCGCATGGCAAAGCAAGAAATTTGCATGGATTCGTGCATGCTCAGCTAGTTGAGGAATAAAAGAAATTGACAGAGAAAGGAAACTTTCAAAAGAAAATCAATTTTTCTATTGATTCCTCCACAAAAGCCCCAATCATACACGTAATCTGCATTTTTATTTTTATTTTGGAAAGAAACAGGCAAGAATCTTCCCCAAAAGATAAAAAAAAAATACCAGTCATTCACGTGAGATTGGCCTAGACTTGTGCAGAGAACATCCAATCAATGACATCAGCGGATAGAAGCATGGATAGAAAGAACCACTGGAATCCCGCAAATCAAGAGACAATTTCTGTGGAAGTTCTTAGGAAAGGAAGCTGAAGATCGTCCATCGCTCCCTTTCATCTATTCGTGCAAGATGAAGAAGGATTAAAATGAATGTGTACATGGTGAAATGTATATGGTCATCGAAAGAAGGGATATTCATGGAGACCCACATGAAAGAAATCCTTCGTGCGCTAATTTATAGTCAATTCTCGATGGCAATTCAGAGCTAATTTTCAGTGATTGATTCCAAGGTTCCAGGCTTTCCAAAGAAGAGTGAGGAATATCTGCTATAAAAGTACACTTCGCTCACTTCAACAAGAGAGCTGGGGGGGGGGGGGGGGAGGATCATAGAGGGCTTGGCCATTGAGAAAAGATTCTGAAAAAAAAAGTGAGAAGCTACGTCCAAAGGGAGAGCGACGAGAGAAATAGAGCCCGAGAATTTTCCCAACTCGGCACCATCACTGCCGTTGCCCTGCACCGCCATTGTTCGGGGTTGAGATTTGCCACCGTTCGGTGTCGATTCCTCAATCTTTTGGTTCTTGTTCGCTGCCGTTGGACCCCAGTCCGAGCCACTGTTTGGATTTGCCGTTCCGAACTGATCCACTTCTGTTCGAACTCGGGTGAATTTTTGCCGATTCAGCCCGTTTTCCTTGCTGTCCCAGTGCGGTTTTCTGCAGTTTTTCCTCGGTGAACAGGGTCCTACGAATCCTGTCGTTTGAGCCTAAGTCAGCCGGGAAGTCACGAGCCTGACGTAACCTTTGGCAGCGACCTTGTTGAGTCCCGTGCAGAAACTTTAGGCGAAACCAACAGATTTCTAAAGAACCACTCCTCCCCACCAACGTTACTGTTCGGTGCCTTCAGTCCAGTAAACATTTGATCTGAATTTTTGCAGGTTCTCTGACATTGATGTGGTTATGCTAGTGCATTGGGAAGCTCCCAAATGTGTTAGCCTGATTGCCCACGGGATTCATCTCAAATTGGTGCTTCTTTACCTCAAGTTTTCCCAAGTAGATCAGTAGCTCCTTTGAATAAACGGTCGTGTGCCGAATTCCTCTCGGGTTCTCACCGTTGTCTAGCCAACGAGGAGCCGCACCACTATCGAGTCTAATCTCAAACCTCGATCTCGACCATCTATTCGAACCACCGGAAAGGGATATTCAACAAGGTAAAAATCTTTATCCGTTTTTCTTGAATATCATGTTTCCTGTTTTAAATCGATTTGTTATCTCTGATATATTTGAAATATTGCATATCTTTTAGATATAGAAAACCGGTTCGAGTTGAGGGGGATTCCCTATTGACAACGTGTAAATTCGGACTAATCTCGACCCTGAGATTTGTCTCGATGGCATGGGGATCGAGATATCTAATCTTAACCATTAGATTTGATTCCTCGATCCAATCTGTCATTTAATTCGAATCGGAAAATATTTTCAAAAAATCATGCATTATTTGTGGATGTGTTTTGATTCGTTGCCTAAAATAAAATAAAAAAACCAAAAAATATTTACACCTTTGGAGTTTAAAATCAAAATACTCGAAAGTTGCCAACTCAGATAATTTTCATGAAATGGGTACCGAAAGGGCATTAATAGAAATATTAGTGTAACTAAGTCCCCGAACTCATTGATCTCTGGTTCGTAGGAATAAAGTATTTCTCCCGATACTTTATTTAGGTGTCTAATCAGCCTACCATAAAATGATTAGTGGCGACTCCAACTTGAAAATCTTTTGCATATTAATTATTTGAACCACAAGTTGCGATTTGGTATGGACTTGGGAGAGTCCGAGTTAGGTTAGTTAATTTAATTAACCTAATAATCCATTAACCTGAAATTCCTGATTTTAAGGTCGCGACAGAGCTAAGTTAGTTAATTTAATTAATTTAGTAATCCATTAGCCTAATTTTAGATCGCGACACTTATCCAGAAGCTCACTTTGACAAATCATAGGCTTGGACGATTCAAAACGAGTTCTTCGTGTGAGCACCAAAGCACACTTCTGGCTAACACACCATATGGAGTTATTCGCCAGCATAACAGCCTATATCTAGACGACGGGGTCCGGAGTATGTTAAAATCGATGAGCACCCCTCACTCTGTTTTCGGTAACGCGAAAGGCTGCCCCTAATCAAAACCTGTCTCAAGCGCAATATAGTGTGCTTCCGATCACGACTAACCCGAGGGCTAATGGGTTAAAATGCTTCATTCTATTAGTGTTACAATACCATTTAATCTTCTTATCTTTTTTCTTAAGTATTCATCGCAATGAGATAGATTACTGACATTTCATTTTTAATCGTTCCTATGTTTAGTCACCTCAAAATGGAACTAAAAGGATAGAATCAAGTGATAAATTGGTCCAATTAATTTAACTGTCAACGTTCGAGTACCTTTTATTTCCTCAAGGGTCCAAGAAAAAGTTCAAGTTTGCCCAAGTTTGAACGACTCTTCTACATTATAAGGCCCGATTACGCTTGAACTTTCATTCCATATCAATTGGGCAAATTGTTGATTGGCCCGTTCAGTCAGATGGTTATCGAAGAATAAGAATTTTTTAGGACGACGGCACAACGAATATTCTTTCACTCCTCTCTTGCCTCCACAACTCGGGTTCGCCCTACCCAGGCCACAACATGCCATTTTCGCCTCATTGAAGCTTGAAATCTGTAAAGCATAATCAAGGTTAGAAGGATATGTATTACTTACCATATTTTGATGGGGGAAATTGTCCAAAAAGTACTAAACCTATTGCACTTTTGTCAATTTAGTCCTAAACCTTTTGATTTTGCAGAAATTGAGTCATAAATATTTTCATATCTTGCCAATTGAGTCCATCTAGCCAATTTTGATCGGAAATTGCTGACGTGGACATCGGCCATCCTACATGGCTCGATCGATTCCAATGTGAACAATTTTTAATAATTTTTTCGAATTTTGTTATTCTTTTCTTCCGTTTTTCTTGTTTTCTTGTATTCTTTTCTTTCTTTTTTTCCTTATTCCCTCTGCCGGCCATCTCCAGGCCTCGTCAATGGCCGGCGGAGGTCATCAGCCTCAAGCGAGGGCCACCCTCGCCGACATCGAGCAAGGGACTCCGACCCTGGGCTGGCGAGGGCCACCTATGTCGTATCAGGCAAGGGCAGCCTTCGCCAGGCTGACTAGGGCAACCCTCGTCGGCCTCGGGAAAAGGGCTTCCCTTGCCATCCCAGGTGAGGCAAACCTCGCTTGACGTAGGAGAAGGGAAAAATGAAAAAAATAACCAAAAAAAAAAAATAACAGAAGAAAAATAGAAGAAAAGAAAAACAATAATAAAAAATCCAAAAGAAATATTTAGATGTTATTAAAAATTGTCCACTTCAGCGTCGACCGTGCCACGTAGGAATGTCGGCATCCATGCCGGATGGACTGAATTGTCAAAACGTGAAAAGATTTAGAACTCAATTGACAAAATTAAAAGGTTTAGGACTGAATTGGTAAAAGTGCAATAAGTTTAGGACTTTTTGGATAATTTTTCCTATTTCAATGAATTAAGTTTACGACTTTTGGAGAAATTTTCCTATTTCGATGGATTTCCGATTCTATCCCTAGCTGAAGTGTAGAAGTCAAAGTAGGAGTACTTGAATCCTTGTAGCTGAGTCTCTAGCTTCGTGAAAATTGAAATGAGAGCTCTCTTGTGAAGCTTTGCGAGCTCATTGGCAATGCTTGAGCATGAGCAACAACTGCTCCGATTAATTGTATCATGGATGTAGAGGTGTCACACGGGTGAGTCGGATCGAATATGGTCTGATCCATATTGACCCATTTAATCCGTTTTGACTCATTTTCATGTAATATAAATCTAATGATCCATACCGGACCCGACCCGTTACTTAAACACCAAATCATGGAACCGAATCGGGAATCACCCGTTAATTCTCAAGTGGATACATGGAACAGATCCAATGGCCAAAGTAGTGTAGGTGAATGACTGTTGTGCCCGGAAAAGTGAACTTTTTGGAGATATTTCTTGTACACGTCTGTTGAACAGACACAGCAAAGAAGGTAGTTGAATCGTATTTCTTGAACAGCCCAATTCATAAAAAAGAAGAAGTAAAAGGAAAAAAAAATCTCCACCTACCCATTAATCATTGAGGCCAACCCTACCTAACACAAAAGCAAAATTTTCGCCTGAGACGACATCAAGCAATCATGATTCGGACAGCAATCGAAACATGCGAGAGTCGCCGAAGAGCAAGCGAGGCTGCGACTGCGAGAGTCACGACAAGCGAGCTGCCAGTCAGGCTGTGACTACGAGATCGAGCTGCGAGAGAGAGGCATGAGACTTGGGTGAAGAAACTAAAAAGGGGCAAATAGCAATAATTAGGATTTTCAACCTACAAGAGGGAGTGACAACCAATGAGGCCGGAGGCGACTGAGAGTGAGAGTGAGAAAGGGAGGCAAGGCCGTGACTGCGAGGGACAGCCGGAGGCGCGTCCGGGTTGAGACGAGTTAGAGCGAGATGAGAGTGAATCGGGACAGAGTCGCGAGGAAGAGTCATGACAGAGTCTAAGAGTGTGAAAGGAAAGCGAGACGCAAGAGTTAATAATTACTAATTAGGGTTTTTATTTTTTAATATTGAAAATTTTAAAATATATGTATATTATCGGTCTAGTCTGGGTGGGTGGGTGGGCGGGCGGGCGGGCGGGCGGGCGGTTCCTCACCTGGAACCGAGAACAGGACCAATCCCATGGAAATCGCCGATTCTGGGCTGGTGCAGTCCGGGTGATTCCCGGTTCCTTTGCACACCCCTAATTTGAACAACTCCAAGTTTCATACTCCACCTTTTGATAAGAGCAAGAGGTTTGACTGTTCGAGATAGTTTCTAAAAATTCTGATCATTCGACAAGTATGTCAATACGGCGAATGATGAACAAAAAACAGCCACTGAAACACCGAAGAAAAAAATGATCGACATATTAAGCAGATCACAAGTGTAAGGTATCAATTCGGAGAGGATTAGAAAGCCCACCATTTTCAGAAGAGCAATGCTAAGCAACCTAAACCTAGTCCACGGGACCGATATCTTAAATAGGTCACACATTCAATGTCCAATAACGGTCTGTCTCGCCGATTAGTATACTAATTTTGCTGGTCAATCTTGATATACTTATTATTCTCCAATGATATAATCCTTTCCGAGAGAGCCCATAAACTTTCTAAAATACATTGGTAGGCATGGGCTTGGTACATCTCATAGGAATGAATGGATAATCGATCTGGCCCATAATTAATAGGCTGCATAATGGAATCGACTCTCTCCTCTCTTCTTTTTCTTACTTTCAGTTCTTTCACGTTTGACCTCATCTCAAGAACATTCACTGTGCTGGGCCCTAAAATTGTAGTTAAAAGCGCATAACCAAAGCGATAATGGATCTCATTTATTCGAACTTTTCCCCAAAACATCTTAGGAATTCATGTATGTCGACGTTTGAGCAATACTAGGGCTCATTTGAACATCCTCGTTCTTTAACATAAGCACAACCATACAATCAACCCAACATTATCCCTCCTCATTCATAATATGACGTTTGAGAGGGATGTGATTATTTAACTACTATTTCAAGAAAGAAAGGGAAAAAAAAAGATTCAAGCACCCTCATGCTTAAACAATGCTTTCACGTTGCAAGGTCCGGCTACATTCAAACTCCCATTCCACATCAACTGCGCATACTGCCGATTAGCCCTCTCGCTCGAATGGCCGGCATCGAAGAAGGCATACTTCTCAGGATGGCGGCACAATGAATATTCCTTCACTCCTCTCTGTCCCCCACAAGTGAAATTTCCCCTATAAGGACCCGAACCGCAACACGCGATTTTCCCGTCCTTAAAACCTGGATCGATTTCACGTATCCAAAATAAGGACTTTTAGTCAGCAAACGAGCCATAAAGAGAACAAATCCACGGGTGGTATAGATGCTATGATGCTTAAAAACTCAAGCAAAATTAAGTGCACAGAACATAAACAACTCACCATATTTGGATGGGTACTGGAATCTCTCACCGCCTGAAGTGTAGTAGTCGAAGTAGGAGTACTCGAATCCTTGGAGTTGAGTCTCCAGCTTAGTAAGAACTGAAGTAAGAGCAACGTTGTGAAGCTTTGCTAGATTGTTGGCTTCGACTGAGCAAGCACCATTTCTGGTTGATGCTCTCCAGCTTGGCGCACAGCCAAATTGCCCAACTCCAATCATTGCAAATTTTCTTCCTCCTACTTCATATATTCCCTGAAAGGACATGACAATTACCATATGTTTAGCAAGCCTAATTATCCGAGGCCAGAACGACGAGGCGTGCGCCTTTAAAATCTCTCGGAACGATGAATTAGTTGAGGTACGCTCTGATACCAACTTACCGTCGAATAAAAAGACGCCAAAATATTTGCATTCTATGCTTATGCTACACTTGGAGCTATATAAAGAACAAATAACTAAGTATAATAGAGATGGATATCAAATCATGGCATATGGACAAGAGAATGAGAAAGAACTACTTTTAGAATCAACTTAAGGGTTGGCATCTCGTACTCACTTGCTAGTTCGAATTAAGCACACATGTTTAGTCGTGTCAACGTGAAATACTTCTATTGAGCATGCTTAAAGATCATGTAATGTGAATTCCTTTCATTTTGGAGTTTGTTTTGATAAACATTAACTTTTGTACTTAGAGCTGTTGAATCGTGTCCACTTGTGCCAGAAATTTCAAGATATCACAAGGTCCATAAAAATGGGAAAATTACCAAAAAAGTCTTAAACCTATTGTAATTATGCCAATTTAGTCTTAAATTTTTTTTTTTTTTTTTTGCCAATTGGATTCTAAACTTTTTGCATCTAAAGTGAAACTAGAAAATACTTTCTCGAGCGTGGGTGGATATTGGAATTCTTGTTAGTTTCGTACCTTGAGCACAGTGGTGATGTTTCCAATCACCATCCCCACGTAATCTTCCATGGAAATGGACTGAAACAGAGCTGGATTATAAAAGAGAGGCATCCCGTAATCATTGGTTCCAATGCTAATTAAGTAGACACCCTCCTTAATTATCGTCTTCGCCTTCTCGCTCCCCATCTCCTTCCTCAGCTTCTTCTCCAGCTGTTCAAGCTGCTTCAGCTGCGTCTTCAAGTGCACCACCTGATAAAATTAAAAAAACACGAACTTGTTCATTTCCCATCTTTCTTGCAGTCCCTAAAAATGGAAATATTCATGTTAAATAAAGCTTCGAGCCAAAAAAAAGTAGGTGAAAATGGACATACATATCCTTCGTAAGTGCCAACCAAAGCGCCAGCTCCGGCAGATGCGAAATTCGCCCCTCCCATGAATTCATCATCTTTCATTTGGAGATATGGTGGAATCAGCGGCAGATTTGCATATTCGGCTGCATTACCAAAAGAAAAACAAAAAAAACAAAATAGAACAATAAATATATTAAGCAGTAACTCATGAGGAAATAAATAGAATTCGTTTACAAGTGACCCCGCAAAGAAGAAGTTACCGATGAAATCAACGATGAGACGACCGTCGGAGAATCTGCCGGTGGGAACGCTGAAGAACGTCTCGCCGTAAGGAGGAAAATTTGCTCTGAAACTTACAGTGGTGTTTATGTAGTTGTTGGTCCCCGCGTCATTAATGGAGTCGCCGAAGATGAACAGAGCAACACCTTTCCAAGATTGACTGTCGCAGCGAGCGGAGATGAAGAGGCTTGCGAGAACAGCGAAGAGAACGGTGTGGAGAGTCGGAGTCGACATGATGAACTGTGTTGGACGATGTTCGTCCTCTTCAGTTTGGTACGTATATATGGGAAAAGTATGGTGATAGAAGTATTTGTTACAAAGTCTTCTGTCTGTGCATTGACCAGGACTCAAGAACTTTGAGAGATACATCGGATAAACGTGGGGGATACGTCTGGACAAGTCGGAGTCCGACGATGTTCTTACCTTTATTCCCACTTCGGCCGCCTAAGCTCAACACTTGAAGCGCAAGAAGGCTTTCGTCAAGGAGACAAGTCTCTAACCAAATTTATAGTCACTTTCTACTACTTATCCAGAAGCCCACTTTGACAAATCATAGGCTTGGACGATTCAAAACGAGTTCTTCGTGTGAGCAGAGCACACTTCTGGCTAACCCACCATCTGGAGTTATTCGCCAGCATAACAGCCTATATCTAGACAACGGGGTCCGGAGTATGTAAAACCAATGAGCACCCCTCGCTCTGTTTCCAGTACCGCGGAAGGCCGGCCCCGATCGAAACCCGGCTCAAGTGCCATATAGCGTGCTTCTGATCACAACTAACCCGAGGCCTAACGGGTTAAAATGCTTCATTCTATTAGTGTTACAATGCCATACAATCCTCTTTATCTTTTTTCTTATGTAATCATCGCATTGCGATATCGTTCCTATGTTTAGTCACCTCCTCTCCTCTCTCTCCCATCTCCACACAAGTTCTTTCTTCTTTCTCTATGGAGGGGAGGGTATCTCTCCCTCCCCTCCCTTCTTCATTAACTGATTTAGTTTTCTGTTTTTTTTTTCTTGCTTTCCTCCTGTTTGTGGAGCTTTTTTCTTCCTATCTAATCTAGATCTAGCAGCTTCTCTCTCTCATTTCGGGAAGTTTTTTAGTGTATGTTTTCGGGATTTCACTTTCCTCGGATTTTAGTTGGGTACAAGTCCAGTTTCGAATGAGATAGAAGGAATTTTGTAAAGGTTTCGCTCTCATTATTAGATCTGTGCTCGTTCAACCTTTCAATTCTGCATGGCGATGGTGTTGGGGATGCCAAACCTAGGCGCACACTGCCGAAAGGCAAAGCCATAGCAATGAATGAAGATCTCGGTATGTGCTCATTACTGAAGATGGATTCGGTGATCGGCCGCCGATTTTGGTTTGAAGAAGTCATAGATTTACTTTTTGAGCACGTGACTCCTATCATTGTTCTGATGATTTATTTTGTTATCTGGATCTTTTTTTTTTAAGTTGTAGCAGTTGGACTGAGATATTTCTCTGTTTTATTGCTAATATTAATGAAATGCTACTTTGACAAAATAAATGGAACTAAAAGGATAGAATCAAGTGATAAATGGGTCTAATTGATTTAACTGTCAACGCTCGAGTACCTTTATTTCCTCAAGGGTCCAAGAAAAAGTTCAAGTTACCCAAGTTTGAACGACTCTTCTACATTAAAAGGCGCGATTATGCTTGAACTTTCATTCCATATCAATTGGGCAAATTGTTGATTGGCCCGTTCAGTCACATGGTTATCGAAGAATAAGAATTTTTTAGGACGACGGCACAACGAACATTCTTTCACTCCTCTCTTGCCTCCACAACTCGGGTTTGCCCTGTATAGACCCGGACCACAACATGCCATTTTTGCCTCATTGAAGATTGAAATATGTAAAACATAATCAAGGTTAGAAAGATTTGATTACTGGCCATATTACGATGGGGAAAGTTGTCCAAAAAGTCGTTAACATGTTGTACATTTGTCAATTCAATCCTAAACTTTTTAGTTTTGCAAAAATTGAGTCTTAAACATTTTCACGTTTTGCCAATTGAGTCCATGCGTCCAATTTCAGCCAAAATTCGATCGCATGGACGATAGTCATCCTACATGGCACGATCGGCGCTGACGTAGACAATTTTAACAGTACTTAACAATTTTTCGAAATTTTTTATTTTTTATTCTATTTTACTTTTCTTTTTGCTTTTTTCTTTTTCTTTTTCCTTGTTCCCTCTGCTGGCCATAGTCGAGCCTCATCAATAGCCTACGGAGTTCGCCTGCCTCAAGCAAGGGACACCCTCACCGGCCTTGGGTGAGGGACGCCCCGCCCTAGGCTGGTGAGGGCCACTCTCTCCAGATCGGACGGAGGGAAAAAGGAAAAAAATAATAAAAATCCAAAAAAATACTAAAAAATTATAAAAATATCCACGTTAGCACCGATCGTCCTACATGGCATGGCCGGCATCCACATCAGGATTTTCGGCCAAAATTGGTCGGATGAACTCAATTGACAAAACGCGAAAAGGTTTAGGACTCAATTGACAAAATTAAAAGGTTTAGGACTAAATTGATAAAAACGTAGTAGGTTTAGGATTTTTTGAACAATTTTTTCTATTTCGATGGGTTTTGGATTCTGTCCTGGGCTGAAGTGTACAAGTCAAAGCAGGAGTACTTGCATCCTTGTAGCTGAGTCTCTAGCTTCGTGAAAATTGAAATGAGAGCCCTCTTGTGAAGCTTTGCGAGCTCATTGGCAATGCTTGAGCATGAGCAAGAACCGCTCCCGATTAATTGTCTCGTGGATGGTAGACACCGAACATTTCGAATCCCAATCACTCCAAATTTCCTTCCTCCAATTTCATAAATCCCATAAAAATGAGAAATCCAGATACTCGTTAGTTATGACAATTGATAAAGGTTAACTAAGTCCAAATTAGAGGAAAAAAATTATGTATGCTTAACCAGAAAATCGCTGATGTGGTAGTCTAATCAGCGTCTCATCCATGGCATGGCCAACCGCTGACCAACATTTTTTTTTTTTTTTGGTTAGAAACAGCGATTTTCATTTAATGAAAAGAGTCCTTGAATGCTTCGGAACAAAGAAGCTCCCAAAGGACCGCAGGGGGAATTTGTTATCCAATTTCGTGGCAAGTTATTCTTGCTCTCGGCTTTTACAACCCAATCAGCTACTTTATTCGACTCTCTGTTCATATGGACCAACTTTATATTCTTATAGGACCTCAAGAGCAGCTGGGCTTCACTGATAAGAGCATTTTGCTCCGAACTGATCTGTGTTGTGCAAGTGAGATCGCTTTATCAGATCAAAGTGATCTGATTCCACCTCAAGGGAGTCTTCTGTTCGTGAGTTTAAGTACTTTAGGGTTTCCACCATGGCTCGCGCCTCTGCTTGTGTTGGCGAATATGCTCTGATCGACCGGGCGAAGCCATCACTTAGTCTCCTGGAGCTATCTAGGCAAAACTCCAGCCATGCCTTCATTTGTACCATCCAAGTAAATTTCATCAATGTTGATTTTCAAAGTTCCCTATTCTGGTGGCTGACCAGCATTGAGGTGGACGATTTTTGCACTGAATTTTTTTGTTTTTTGTCCATATCTTTTATTTTCAGTGAAACGGAGCCTAGGACAATATTGGCAAAAGGAGCAGAAAGGCTATAGAGTTTCAAGATATGACAAAAATCAACCAATGAGAAAAACGATTAAAGACATATTTAGCTCTTATTAACAGCAACTATAATATCCGCAAAAAATTCTGGAAACTAAATATAATAAAAAAGCTACAAAAGTATAAGAAATCAGATAAAGATTCTAATTTTCTGGCCCATAAAAAAGAAAAAGATAAAGGTACTAATTTGAAGAAGGACTAAAAAGCCCACCATTTTCGGAAGAGCAACACTAATCTACGAGATCGAAATATTAAAGAGAGTTTCGGCCATTCGAGACCCAATAACAGTCCGTCTCACCATTTAGGCTCCGTTTGTTTCGCGAAAAATACATGATTTGAAAAATATTTTCCTGCGGATGATCGGTTGTATTACTTAGAATAATTAGTGAATAGAAACTATTTTCACTATCACTAACAATTTGTGTCCAAATATTTTCGTGAACGGTAAATATATTTTTGGTTCATTCATTTTTGTAAGCAACATAAGAAATTACTTTTTTGAAAATTATTTTGTAAATTATTTATTTTTCACGAAACAGACAGAGCCAATATACTAATTTTGCATGTGATGTTAATACATATTGTTTCTCCGGAGGGCTCATGAACCTTTTTAACACATTGGTAGGACTGGGCTAGGTCCATCTCCGAGAAATGAATGGTTAATCAATCTAGCCCATAGTTTAATGGGCTGCATAATGCAATCGACTCTCTTCCCACTTCTTTTTCCTGAGTTTTTTCATTCTTAATTTTTCGAGAAAATCATTTTTTTTTTCTGATTTTAAGCCTAAATTTTCCGTCAATTCATTTTCCTAAGCGATCCAAAGTCGAAAAATGAGGAAAATATTTTTCGCGAAACACACGGAACCTTAATATCAGTTCTTTATCCTTTAACCACGTCTTACGAACACTCACCGTGTTTTGGGCCCTTAAAATGCATTTGAAAGCATATAATCAAGCAATAATCAATCTCATTTTTCAGACTTTTCCCGAAACTTTCGAAGCATTCAAGTAAGTCTATCCACGTTCGATCAAATACTAGGATTCATTTAAACATCGTTATTCTTTAACAGAAGTGTAACCATACAACAAATCCAACATCATGCCTCGTCATTCACAATGTGACATTCGACTGGGATGTGATTATTTACCTATAATTCCAGGAAAAAAAAAAATTAAACACCCTCATGTTTGAACAATGCTTTCAGGTTGCGAGGCCTGATTACGCTGAGACTTCCATTCCACATCAACTGCGCAACTTGCCGGTTAGCCCTCTCGGTTGGATGGTTGGCATCAAAGAACACGTACTTCTCAGGACGACGGCATAATGAATATCCCTCCACCCCTCTCTCGCCTCCACAGGTCGGATACGCCCTGAAAGGACCCGAACCACAACACGCTGTTTTCGCTTCCTTAAAACCTAAATCGATTTTCGCATTTCATAAGTAAGGAACTTCTATTTAGTACATGAGGCGATATAACAAGTATGAATCCACAAGAGCCAAAACAACTTACCATGTTTTGATGGGTATTGGATACTATCACTTCCTGTGGTGTAGAAGTCGAAGTAAGAGTACTCGAATCCTGGTAGTTGAGTCTCCAGTTTTGTGAGAATTGAAGTAAGAGCAATGTTGTGAAGCTTGGCGAGCTTGTTGGCTTCACCTAAGCAAGCACCATTTTTGGTCAATACTCTCATGGCTGGCACACACCCAATTGGCCCTAATCCCATCATTGCAAATTTTCTTCCTCCTACTTTGTATATTCCCTGAAAAAGAAAAATCAGAAAGCCAAATCATCCCTTTGAAAATGCCAAAAAAATTAACAGTGTATGTACGCAGAGGAGTGCGCCTTTAAGATTGCTCAGGAGATGAACTCATCGAATACGCTCGGATAACACCTGACTAATAGATAACGGGCACCCAAATATTTGCGCGATTCTATACTTGAATCGTGTCGATTTGTGCCGGAAAATTGCAAGGTCGATAGAATTTATTACCTTGAGCACGGTGGTGATGTTTCCCATCACCCTCCCCACGTAATTTTCCATGGAAATGGACTGAAACAGAGCTCGATTAAAAGTGAGGGGCATGAAGTAATCATTGTTTCCGATGCTAAAGAAGTAAACGCCCTCCTTAATTATCCTCTTAGCCTTCTCACTCCCCATCTTCTTCCTCAGCTTCTCCTCTAGCCGTTCAAACTGCTTCAGCTGCATCTCCATGTCCACCACCTGATAAGTCAACAGCACGAACTTGCTCATTTCCCATCTTTCTTGCAGTCTCAAGAAGTGGAAACATTCATGTTAATTATAGCTTCGAGCCAAAAGAATAAACAGATAAATAAGAGACGTACAAATCCTCTGTAAGTTTCGACCAAAGCACCAGCTCCGGCGGATGCGAAATTCGCCCCTCACATGAATTCATCGCCTTTCATTTGGAGATATGGCGGAATCAGCGGCAGATTTGCATATTCAGCTGCATAACCAAAAGAAAAAGAAGAAAAAACCAAATAGAACAATAAGTGAATTAAGCAGTAACTGATGAAGGAAACGAATAGAATTCTCGTACAGAGTTACCCGAAGGAATGATACAAAGAAGTTACCGATGAAATCTACGATCAAACGACTGTCGGTGAATCTGCCGGTGGGATGGTGGAAGAACGTCTCGCCATACGGAGCAAAGTTTGCTCTGAAGATGGTGTCTATGTAGTTTTTAGTCCTGGCGTCATTGAGGGAGTCGCCGAAGATTAACAGAGCGGCATCTTTCGTAGACTGATCGCCGCAGCAAGCGGAGACGAAGAGGCTTGCACGACTAGCGAAGAAAATGGTGCGGAGAGTCGGAGTCCACATGATGAACTGTGCGTGCATGTGAGAATGTTCGTCGTCCTCAGGTTTGAAGTGTATTCGCTAGATATCATATATATGGACAAGAGAGTGACCAGAGTCGTCGTCACAAAGTCTTCTTCTCGCGCACTAACCAGGACTTATGCAACTGGGGAGATACATTGGACCAACGTGGGAGTTACGTCTGAACGAGTCGTGGTGGTCCTACGTTTTTTCGGCCGACTAGTTCAACACATACGGGCTTACAGCCCAAGAAGGCCTTCGTCAAGGAGACACCTTCCAAACCCATTTATGATCGCTTCTAGTTCTATCCAGAAGCCCACTTTAATAGAACAAATGCTACGAATAAACCCATCAAACTGGTGGGTTTGGTCTAGTTTGGATCGGGTCATAAATGATCCGACCCAAATAGATCCACTTAACCCGCTTATGACTCATTTGTTGCAATACAAATCTAATGACTCAAACACGACATGTCCCATATTTCTAATGCACTTTCATATTTAGTCCAATCTAGAAAAACTCATATCCATACTGAGGTGAGATGCGAAGTGAGTGAGGGCGAGATCAAGTGAGGGCAAGAGAGAATTAAAAAAAAGTCGTAGAGGCGGGTTGGATCTAAGTAAGTTGTAAACTCATATATGCCTCATTTATGTCCCATTCAAGACTCATATATGTGGCTCAAGTCCCCTCTCTCCCAATGTTCTCTCTCTTTCTGCTAGGGTTTTCTTCTAGCAGCCGCCATCTAGCTTTTGAGTTGCCCCTGAGGGAGGGAGGGAGGGATGAAGAGAGCCCTCCCCCCCCCCCCTCGTTCCTCCCTCTTTCGTAGCATATTTTGACTTTGAATTTCTTCTGTCTGTCTCTCTTTTCTCTCTCGTTCTGCACTGGGAGTTCGTGTTTGTGAATAAACTTCTATAGCTGATCTTGAGTGGACGTGGAGACCGGTTCGGCCGTTCGTCTGATCGACAATCAACGAGGAAGATATTCGTGATGTTGCCCCCACAACCTTTCTAAGATTAGGCTGCCCTCCTCTCTCAATTTGGATTTGGGTCAAGTTTTGGCCATTCGTCTGATCAACAACCACAGGTATTTGATCTGTGTTTTTTCAACATATTGATGTTGGTGTCTCTGCGAGGTGATAGTGATGAGGGCGTCGATCCTAGACGCACACATGGAGCGAGAGAGCTCGGCGTGTGCTCATCACTGGATCTGGTGATCGGCCGTGGAACGATTACCATGATAGATATATTCTTGAGGGATGAGAGTATGTTGCCAACTGCAGACTGTGCTTTATTATGTACTTTTAAGTTTTTTCTTTGTTTCGCAGTTATTTAGGACTCGAAAGCTTTCTATGTACCTCTCGAATATTCTGATATATAAACGGCATCTTTCGTCCCAAAAAAAAACTCATATTATGTTGGAAGTTGCTAAGCTGACCGTCCCACCGTCAGTCTGTGAAGGACAGTCGGCTCAGCATTTTTCTATTATGTTTAAAAAAATTTATGACTTATTTATTGAATATAACTAATGCATGTATCAACTAAGTTCATCATATATAGATTGAGAAACGGGTTTATAACCCATTTTGACAGATCTAGGTATGATGATTCAATAAAAAGTTCTTCATGTCAGCATTATAGCACACTAGTGGCTAACATAATTAGGAGGCACCCTCACCTCGATCTTTCCTCTGATCGCGGCTCACTCACACCCGAACATTGTAATGAGGATCTTGTTAGTTTAAGATCGCGCAAGACTTACTTGCTAGTAGGGGTGTCAGAACTGAACTGAAAACTGAATCGAAACCTGAACTAAACCAACCTGAACCAAAATTTCGTGCATTTTCAGTTCAATTCGATTTTCAGTTCGGTTAATAGTCAAAGAATTTGGATAATTTAGCAGATCAGTTCGGTTCAGATCAGTTTAAATCGAATCACATATATCAATTTGTCTTTTTCTTCCCTTCGCGCCAGCTCTCTCCTCTAAAACTGATCACTACTCTGCTCTCTCTCCTCCTTTTTATGCTTTATTCTCTCTCTTCCTCTATCTTCATGCTCTCTCCCCCCCCCCCTTTTCTGCTTTAGTATCTCTCTTCCTTTATCTTCGTGCTCTCTCTCCCCCTTTTTTTTGCTTTATTCTCTCCCCCTCTTCTTATTCATGCTCTCTCTCATTAGAGCAGTGGTCTAGCGCCGCGAACTGCAACATCTCCTATGGTTCGGATCCAAGCATTAGTGAATTCTTGCAGCTTTGCGAATCGGCTGAGATTTCCTTCGCAGCGCTACAACATCAAACCGGGCCCGATGCCGCTAATTGTCTCCCGCCATCGCGATGTACCATCCCCGTGGTGACGAACTAGTCTTGGGTGTCGTCCATGGCCCTCCGCCATTCCCTAGCGTCTTGATTTGGGCATGACGAAAGATCAGGTGACGCTTATCTTCTGCTCATCATGGTGATCTCTTCCGGTAGACTAGCCGCCACGTCGTTTGCGAAGGGAAAGAATACATCGGCGACCAGCGCCTCCAAGGGCAGAGACAGCATCAAGATGGCCCTGAAGAACTTCTACTAGATGTCCTATGTGGTGACCATGTTGAGGTTCTCGAGGCCTTCCAGGAGGCCGACTTCCTAGGTCCGGTAACTTGATGGCTCAGGAAAAAAGTAAAAATAAAAATCAGAAAACCGAACCGAAAATCGAACCGAACAAAGTTTTTCAATTCGGTTCGGTTCAGGACGAGTTTTGGTTGATTTCAAGCATATTACCTAATGGTTCGGTTCAATTCAATTCACAACATCCTATATCTAATGCAAGACTTTAGGCTGCATGATGCAATCGACTATCTTCCCTCTTCTTATTCCTGAGTTTTTTCATTCTTAATTCTTCTTATATCAGTTTGTTTATCGTTTGACCACATCTTAAGAACGCTCACCGTGTTTTGGGCCCTTGTCATGACCTAACTCTCCCCCTTCCTGTGGATCGAGTGGGTTTAGAGGTATTGCCTATCAGTCTAGATGCGGACTCTCCCAAGTCACGTTGGATTTCATTTTCGATATTAGCAACCTAAAAAGTTACTAGGAGTTGCCACTAGCCTCTTGGGGTCGGCTAGAAACCAATCGAGACACGAGAGCATTATCTCGATTCCTACGCAACCACAGTATCTAGGTTCGGAGACTTATTTACGCTAATTAGCTAATCAGCACCCTTTCAGTACCTAACCAGTTAATGTTCCCTAAGTGATCACACATTCTGCTTATCATTCAAAGCCTATCAGGTGTCTAACCACTGCTAGATGATCATGCATAATGATTTTGTGTCGTTTTGATGCAATTACCTACTTAACCCTTACCCTAACTCTAGGAAAGCGATTAACTTACAATTTTATCGAAAATACAGACCTGTAATTAAACACTCAAGTATTTAAAGCAGCTAAACTTGCAAGCCAATCAATATAGATTACAATCCCATATTTCTTTGTGAGACTTCCTTTCAAGAAAAATGAGGGATTTGCTTGGTTCCAGTCGATGAAGCTTCTTCTGAAAATCTTCTAGCATCCTTTTGGATACTGCAGTGGTCTGGTCTACTCGTTCAAGACTGGTAGCAACTGTTTTTAGGACCACATTTTGTGCAAGGGCATTTTCTGTTTGCCAATTCAGGACAGCTTCAGTTGGAGTGGGTCCTTTGTGGCTTCCATGAGCATCCACATCATTAGGAGCAGGTATTTTAGGTGAATGATAATACCTTTGCTGTGGATTTGAGAATCTTTCCAATGGATGAAATTTGGCGCCACCACTAAACTCAGTGTTTGGTGCCTGAAGTGGCAGGAAGTCTTCAGGTCGGAACATACTGATACTAGGTAAGACTGGAGGTGGTTTTGGCTTGGGAGTACATGAGTATGGTCCAGGGTGATTAATGTGATAAGAATGTTTCTTTACCCATTTTTGGATAGGCTTATAGAAGGGAGAGGTAATGGATTTCTTTGGTGACAGAGGTGAAGGTGGTGAAGGTTTTGGTTCATCTGAACAAGGAGGTGGTAGTGGTGTGACCTGAAGAGGTTTTGGAGTTTCATACTGAACCATGAACTGGAATCTTCCACCATCTTCTCTGAGTGGTCCCACCGTAGGATCACCGTCAAGATACCTCTGATAGAGGAAATCTTTCTTCTTTTTCTTCTTCTTGGAGGAAGGCCTGTCATCATCTTCTTCTATCTGGAAACATGACAGACAGGTATAGTCGATGTCCCAAAAGCAATGTCCTGTAGGATCCTTGAAATAATGGACAGGTTGCCCATTTGAGTCGAAGGACTGGATAAATTCTTTAGGATCAGGACATTCCATACTGACTAAATTAGTTGGACATGGGGTAAAGCACAAAATGGCAGGGAAAGAGGGGAAAATAGAAGTGGAAGCTTCTTTTTCCTTTGTGAACTTGATGGTTATAGTACCATCTTTCTTTTTGATAAAATGGGGTTCAGAAGATTGGACCGGCCTGGTGTTCTGATGGAGTTTTTCATAGTTGGTTACCCAACTGTTAGGAAGGAGCTTGACAAGTTGGTCTCTAGGGATCTGTCTCGGCACATGAACACAGGAGGTCTGGTCATGATCAAAAGAGATAAACAATGCGTCTTCCAAGCTGGGAAGATTGAGATTAATGGCATGATTCTAAACTCTATAGATCTAGTTGTGCAAAGTAGCAGCTATAGATCTAGGAGTCTGGGGAGCTCCAATGATCTATAACTGTACTTTGAGGGCTGATAGAAGGCTGGGATCAGCAAGGGCCATGTTAAAGTTTGGAAGAGTGTGACAAAAATAGTGCCAGCATTCAGAGTAGTCTGAATAGTCCCAATGCAGACATGTTGATAGTCAATGAAACGGGTGTCGAGCAAAGTTACTCATGCAACAACAAGTAAGCCCTTACGGCCATGGAAAGAGAGAGCAGGACGGGTGGCTCCAAAATGGAGGTGTGTGTAACCCTGTTGAGCCCACTGAAGAGGGAACTCTTGAGGGATGCTGAGGATAATAAATTGCTCTTGCTGGATGGACAATATAGAATGCTGATCAAATTTAGAGGACTGAAGATACTCCTTAACAGTTCGAGGGGTATGTTTGATGAAGTGTTTAATGGATTTGATGGGGGAGAAGGATGAAGGTTTAGAAAAGGCAGAATATGGATTCTTCCAGGGAAGCTGAGTTTTCGAAATCTTGCTTTCTTCATTAAGATAGGCTATCTCATAGAGATAGTCCATCTTGGATGCTAAAGATGTTCGAAGTTCAAGAGGAGGGGCTAAAGAAACAGGAGAGTCGATGTGAACAGGTGAAGAAGCTGTAATGGTTTCCATGAGATTTGGGTGTCCTTCTCACCATACAAGTCCTGATTTAGAATCTTAATCTTAACTCGGTCTCGATGGTAATGGCTCTGATACTCGTCTTGAATGAATAGACCAGACCACTACGGTATCCAAAAGGATGCTAGAAGATTTTCAGAAAAGGCTTCATCTACTGGAAACCAAGCAAATCCCTCATCATTACTTGGAAAATCAAACTCCTGAGATGGAAAAACTCAGGCGTTAGATCCAAATTCTCCAGAACCAAAGACCTCTAGCACCTTCTGAATCCTTTCTATTCCCTTCCATTACCTTAGTCCCAAAATCAAGATCCATCCCTCCAAGATCGTCTTCATCATTTGCAGCTATTCTTGATTCAGCTCCTCCTCCACTTAGATCTAATGTCCTATCTCTTAGAGAGCGTCTGAGACAATTAGACAAAGATGCTTGAGATAAAGAGAAAGGGAAAGGATCCATGCCAACAGCACCACCACCTCCACCTTCTCCACCCTCACCTAAAAATCCGCCCTCCTCGTGCATGGTGTCGAACCCCGTGGAAAATTTTCTCAAACACCAAGTCCAGATCCCTGCTATTTCTACCATAAATTCACCACCAAATCCTCCTCAGAGTGAATCATCTGATTCAGAATTCTCTGATAACTCGTCTCAGTCTGGTAAAATCGTGATGGCAGACCTAGTGTCAGAACCAGACGTCGAATTAGCCTTAGAGCTAGAAGTGGTTCATCCCCCTACCAGTATTTCAAACTCAACTTCCTCATCATCTAAGACGTACTTCACCTTGGATGATATCCCATACCATAGATGGCCTGATCGTCTCCAAGAATTTCATGCCTGGTTAACTACTAGGCATCTTACGGAGCACAGTACCTATGAAGTACTTCTTGAATTCACCAGTAGATTTACCGGAGCCTTAAAAGACTGGTGGAAAGCAGTCGGAGAACAAGACCAGATACAATTCCTAACCCAAAGCCTAGATAATGCCATTTGGCTCATTCATTTGTTCTTCGTTAACAAACCAGACAGCACTGTTGAACTCAGAAGAAAAGAGTTCTTTGAGCGAAAATGTTGCTCCATGGCCAGAAAAGACCTTGATCGCCATTTCAAAGAGATGGTTAAGCTCTTTTACTTGCTAGGTGCAGATTGGAACCTTAAACCAATCTTCCTAGCTTCCATCCCCAAAGAAGTCAGCCAAGCTGCTGAAAAGAACTTGCAAGCCAAACAAAGATCTATAGCAGAAGCCACCCTTGGAGAAATCCAACAAGCAATCCACATAGGACTCGAAGAGCTCTGATACCATGACATGAATCGTTGCGGAAGTTGATCGTTCTACGAAGATCCAGGAGTTGCGAATTTGCTGATCTCGACCCCCAATCAAACCTGCGATTGGTAACCTCAATATGAATGCGACCTATTGACGAACTTGTGTCAACCAATCAACGCTATAACGCCACGAACAAGAAAATTCGCCATCTTGCTCGATAAGTTGAATTCGATCGCTACAAGAGAGCCTTGATAAGATCTAGTCCTCAAGAGAACTCAAAGAAGAAAACCTTTCTGTATAAAAATTCTAAATCAAAAGTTATCTTATCAGAAACCTATAAGCTCCCTTATATAGGATGCTAACCCAAAAAAAAGGCAAAATTACAAAAATATCATTAATTAATGAAAATTCGCCTAAAAATAGAAAATTACCTAAAATTCCATCTAAATGACTCCGAATCACTAAAAAAACATTGTCAATCACTACTAAAGTAGTGTGTATTGATCAGCGGCTCGTTTTCAAGAGGCTGACCAAATTTGAACCAATTCGGAGTCCGTCAGCCCTAAACCCGTCCGTAATTCGCTGCACCAAAAGTGATCATGTTGCTCCAAGGAGCTTCAAAATCTTTAAGTCTCGAATCAAGATTGCCTCCACTCCAAAGATCTTGAATCATGATGCCGATAGCTTTCTTGAATTCCTTCGCTCTTGCCCGAGTGATCGGACCAAGCGGATAGGATAATGGATCCCTAGCACCTCCTCCTCGATAGGGCTCGATGTCCTCATCATTCCCTCCCCCGTGCAAAGGATTTGCCCTCAAATCATCGCTTGCATCGAAAAGATTTAGGTCAGAAACATTGAAAGTAGCACTAATACCATATTCACCTGGAAGATCAAGCTTGTAGGCATTATCGTTGACTCTCTCCAACACCATGAATAGTCCATCCCCTCGCGATAACAACTTAGAACGTCGTTGTTCGGGAAAACGCTCTGTGCGCATATAAACCCAAACCCAATCACCGGGCTCAAACACTACTTTCTTGCGCCCTTTGTTGGCTTGCTTTACATATTGCTCTGTCTTGTGCTCAATATTCAGCCGCGTCTTTTCATACAAAGTCTTCACAAATTCAGCTTTCTTAGCACCATCTAAATCCACATGCTCATCAACAGACAAAGGAAATCTAACGGAGTTAACGGATTAAAACCATAGACAACCTCAAACGGTGTGAATTTAGTAGCAGAATGTACGCTCTTGTTATAAGCAAACTCAACATGAGGTAAACAGTCTTCCCAAGACTTAATATTCTTTTTAATGATAGCACGCAATAGAGTCCCTAAAGTCCTATTAACTACTTCAGTTTGACCATCAGTTTGTGGATGACAAATAGTAGAAAATAAAAGCTGTGTACCTAACTTCTTCCACAATGTCTTTCAAAAGTAGCTAAGAAATTTAGTATCTCTATCAGAAACAATAGACCTAGGCATGCCATGCAAACGCACAACCTCACGAAAGAACAAATCAGCAATATGCGATGCATCATTAGATTTATGACAAGGTATAAAATGAGCCATTTTTGAAAACCGATCTACAACCACATAAATAGAATCCCTACCATGCTTAGTCCTAGGCAATCCTAACATAAAATCCATAGAAATATCAACCCAAGGATGCGTCGGGATAGGCAAAGGAGTATATAAGCCATGTGGTTTAGTTGTAGACTTAGCCTGCTTACAAGCAATGCATCTCTCACAAACACGTGTGACATCTCGCTTCATGTGTGGCCAATAAAAGTGTTCATGCAGTACTTCATAAGTTTTATTTATGCCAAAATGCCCCATTAAGCTGCCACTATGCACCTCTCGCACTAACAACTCTCGCAAAGAGCATCTAGGCATACACAACTTGTTTTCATGAAAGAGATATCCATCATGCCTATAGAATTTTTCAAACGCAGCATGCTCACAAGCTTCAAACACTCTTCCAAATTCATCATCATCAATATATAATTCTTTGATATGCTCAAATCCTAGACACTTTGCTCCTAAAGTAGTTAGAATTACATACCTTCGAGAAAGTGCATCGGCTACCACATTTTCCTTACCTTTCTTGTACTTGATTACATATGGAAAAGTTTCGATGAACTCCATCCATTTGGCATGTCTTTTATTCAACTTTTGCTGCCCCCTCAAGTACTTCAAAGTTTCGTGGTCGGTGTGGATCACGAACTCTTTTGGCCACAGATAATGTTACCAAGTCTCCAAAGCTCGCACCAAAACATACATCTCCTTATCGTAAGTTGGATAATTCAATGTTGCTCCACTTAATTTCTCGCTGAAATAAGCTATAGGACGTCCTCCTTGTATCAACACGGCTCCAATTCCTATACCAGAAGCATCACATTCTATTTCAAAAGTAGCACTGAAATTTGGTAAAGACAACAAAGGAGCATTAGTTAGCATATCCTTTAACAGATTGAATGCTCTCTCTTGCTCTTCTCCCCACTTGAAACCCACGTTCTTCATGATAACCTCGGTTAAAGGTGCGGCGATGGTGCTGAAATCCTTCACAAATCTGCGATAGAAACTGGCTAAGCCATGAAAGCTTTGCATCTCTCCTATTGTCTTAGGTGTTGACCATTCACGAATTACTTTCACCTTTTCTTCATCAACATGTATTCCATCAGCACCAACAACAAACCCTAGAAATACTAATTTGTTAGTCACAAAAGAGCACTTCTTTAGGTTAGCATATAATTGCTCGTCCCTTTAAACCTGCAAAATAGCTCACACATGCTCAATGTGGTCATCGAGGCTTCGACTATATATCAAGATATCATCAAAATAGACAATTACAAATCGACTAATAAAAGCACGCAAAACATGATTCATAAGTCGCATGAAAGTACTAGTTGCATTCGTTAAACCAAATGGCATGACTAACCACTCATACAACCCATACTTGGTCTTGAATGCAGTTTTCCATTCATCCCCTTCTTTCATTCTAATCTGATGATAGCCACTTTTCAGATCAATTTTAGTAAATATGCAAGCTCCATGCAATTCATCCAACATGTCATCTAGCCTAGGAATATGATGTCGATACTTTACCGTAATGTTATTGATTGCTCGGCAATCAACACACATTTGCCAAGACCCATCCTTCTTCAGCACCAACAAAACAGGAACAGCACATGGGCTAAGACTCTCTCGCACATATCCTCGCTCCAGTAATTCGCTAACTTGCAGCTGAAGTTCCTTTGTATCCTCGGGATTGCTTCGATATGCGGGTCGGTTAGGTAATGGCGCACCATGAATCAAATCAATTTGATGCTCTATGCCTCGAATCGGTGGTAGACCTCCAAGAATCTCATCGGGAAAGACATCTTCAAATTCCTGCAATAAAGACACGACAGAACTAGGCAAACTTGGGTCAAGTTCGTTAGTAGTAAACAGTGCCTCCTTGTACAAAAGTACAAGCATCGATCAGTCCAGAAGTAAAGCTCTCCTCACTTCACTTGATTTTGCAAAGAAATTGTTTTTCCTCTTTTCTTTCCTCTCTCTTTTTCCCTCGGCTTTTACCACTCCGCTCTTCGCAGCCATTGCTTTTCCTTGCTTCTCAGAATCTTCTTTTCTCTCCCTCTCGGCCTCACGTTGTAGTTTCAGTTGATCTTCATAAACCTCAGTAGGTGTCATCGGTACCAAAGTGTAAGTCTTTTGATTCATTACCAACGAATATCAGTTGGTGTACCCGTCATGATGTACTCTCCGATCATACTGCCATGGTCTACCAAGTAAAAGATGGCCTGCTTGCATAGGTACAACATCACACATCACCTCGTCTTTATATCTCCATATCTCAAATGGAACTCGAACTTGCTTTGATACCTTCACTTCTCCACTATCATTCAGCCACTGCAGTCTATATGGTCTAGGGTGTTTTTCAGTCCTTAATCCAAGCTTCTCTACCATGGTACAACTTGCCACATTCGTGCAACTACCTCCATCAACAATCAAACTACAAATCGTACCATTCACCAAGCATCTTGTATGGAATAGATTATCTCGTTGTTGGTGATGCTCCTCCTCCTTAACTTGAACACTCAGAGAACACCTAACCACCATCAATTCACCCTTGACTGGCATCTCAACATCGCTACAGTCCTCCAACGGTGGCATGTCGACATCCTCTTCCTCCCTAACACTTTCAGATTGAACATCTCCAGGTTTAGTCATTATCATCACCCTCCTATTAGGGCACTGATTTGCCATATGACCCCTGCCTAAACACTTGAAACATTTAATTTCACGAGTTCTAGTGTTATGGTTTTCAGTTTTACCTGAAGTCGGATTCAAGCTAACTCTGCCATCATTCTCCTTCTCCTTTGAAGTTTCAGCCTTAGATTTGTTTCCCTTTCAATTAGGCTTCTCATCTCTCTTCCAATTGGGCTTCCAATTCGAACTTGAACTTCCACCGCTCTTGTAATTTCGGTCCATCTTCAATTGCCTCTCAACTTTGATAGCTTTATCCACTAATTCTTCCAACTCGACATAATGTTGCAGCTCTACCACCCTTGCTATATCTCGGCTCAAACCACTTAAGAATCGTGACATTGTAGCCTCACGGTCCTCTACCACATTAGCACGGATCATGGCAATCTCCATGTCTTTATGATACTCTTCCACGCTCCTATTGCCTTGTGTGAGATTCTGCAGCTTGTGGAACAAGTCTCGGTGGTAATGACTTGGTATAAAGCGCCTCCTCATCACTGCTTTCATCTCACCCCACGTTTCTATTGGCCTCTCACCATTACGTCTCCTGCTAGTCACAAGTTGATCCCACCATATTATAGCATAATCAGTTAATTCAACAGCTGTAATTTTTACCTTCTTGAGCTCTGAATATCGTTGGTAGTCAAATACCATCTCCATTCGTTTTTCCCATTCCAGATATGCATCAGGATCATTCTTTCCTTGGAAAGATGGAATCTTCATCTTGATGTTACCAAGTTCATCATCTTCTCGGTTTCTAAACCCTTGGCGTCTATTCCTCCTCCCAAACCTACCATCTCGATCATCTTCTGTATCGGACACATAATCATCTTCAAATTGCCGCTACCATCTAGGTTGTCCCCTAGGCTCATCTCGCTGATTTTGTGGCCTCCCTCGTGGTGGTTCTCGTTCACCATCGAGCCTCATCTCACACCTCACAACTCGATTGCTAAGTGCTTCAAGTTGTAAACTCAACTGTTGGATGCCTGCCAAAATCGCATCATCTCTTGGATTGGTGCCATCCTCTCTTTGATTCACGCTTTCTTTGGCCGAAACTTCTTCTTCTTCTTCTTCTTCTTTTGACGAACTCAATACAATCAAAACAACTAGGACCGTAAACCCTAAATCCCAAAATTGAAATCGTAGCAAGACAATTCAGAACCCTAATTCAATTAACAACAAATCCCTAATTCTATTAACCCTAGACTGCTGAATGAAAAGCAGTAAAATTAAGATAACTTGATCTTGTAGAACCAGCTCTGATACCAGATGACATGAATCGTTGTGGAAGTTGATCGTTCTACGAAGATCCAAGAGTTGCGAATTTGCTGACCTCGACCCCCAATCGAACCTGTGATTAGTAACCTTGGTATGAACGCGACCTATTGACGAACTTGTGTCAACCAATCAACGCTATAACGCCACGAACAAGAAAATTCGCAATCTTGCTCGATAAGTTGAATTCGATTGCCACAAGGGAGCCTTGATAAGATCTAGTCCTCAAGAGAACACAAAGAAGAAAACATCTCTGTATAAAAATTCTGAATCAAAAGTTGTATTATCAGAAACCTATAAGCTCCCTTATTTAGGATGCTAACCCAAAAAAAAGGCAAAATTACAAAAATATCCTTAATTAATGAAAATTCGCCTAAAAATAGAAAATTACCTTAAAGTCCATCTAAATGACTCCGAATCACTAAAAAAAGTTGTCAATCACTATTAAAATAGTGAGTATTGATCAGCGGCTCGGTTCCAAGAGGCTGACCAAATTTGAGCCAATTCAGAGTCTGTCAGCCCTAAACCCATCCGTAATTCGCTGCACCAAAAGTGATCGTGTTGCGCTAAGGAGCTTCAAAATATTTAAGTCTCGAATCAAGATTGCCTCCACTCCAAAGATCTTGAATCATGATGCCGACAGCTTTCTTGAATTCCTTCACTCTCGCCCGAGTCATCGGACCAAGCGGATAGGATAATGGATCCCTAGCACCTCCTCCTCGATAGGGCTCGATGTCCTCATCATACCAGAAAGGAAGCGGAGATCTAGCCTTTGTCCGAATATTAGTGTGAAGTTTTCTCATCATGAATCCTTAATTCTCTCCCTTCTTCTCATCCAAGCATGGTTCCTCGACTCCTAGAATCCTCTTGTTAATTCTGTAGTATGGTGTAGTTCAATATGCTCTTCACTTGCCATTGTGTGTGGAACTTGTGGATCAGAAATTTCTGACACCTTGAGGGTTGAGCTTTAAGATTGAGTTTGGAAAACTAAAAGGCAGTCCCCTGAATTGGCTGAGAGGGCCTGGCATTGGGGATAGCATACATGTTTTCAGATTCAGGCTTGTCTCCGCTTCCTTAATCTAAGACATGATCGGGTGTACAACAAATCAGACCGAATTAGGCATTGATCAACCATCATCACTAGGCCCCAGAACGTCACCGTCGATCACCACATTAGAATATGATCTCATGCATCCAAGCATTTAAAACATGCATTCACTCAAAGCAGATAATTAGCAAAGTTCAATCAATTAAATGATAAATCAGACACCCCGCATTTAAACCTTAATCACCATGCTAATCTAACCTCCGAGACGTTTATCGCGAATCAAATTAGTCATTCAAATATTCACATGCAAAGTTTAACTAAGCTCGACAAATAGAACATGGAAAGTAATCAATAATCAAGCACATAAAAACCTATCTAGACAAAATAGACAGAGGCATTTTCCTACCCATTTTCTATTTTTTTTTTCCTTTTTTTGGCATTTTTTGGATTTTTAACACTTTAATTTAATAAAATGGCGTTATTAAATTACCTGGAAAAAGGGGATTCATGCTGGATTCTCGGCCCGGGTCCGAACGTGGGTCTCCTCTGATGGGCTTAAACTATTACAATAGTTCAAGCCCAATTCTTCTTTAATCAAGTCAAGTCCAAGTCCAAAATAAGGCCCGGCCTCCACTTGGCCCAACGTGCAAACCAAACAGCCCAAAAAGACAAACCAAAGTCGGCAGAATTAAAACCCATCCGGCTGGCCCAACTTCCTGGTTTCCTTCTTCCCGACGTCTCCCAAGAGACGTCTTCGTTATGGCATCTTCACTGGGACCTCGCCGGAGCAGCCTCCTCCGTCATCGACCCTCATTATCGACGACTACAAACGAGCAGCATCACCCGTGCTTCCGCCATGCCCAGCTCAAAACACCAGCTCTCATCGTCTCCAAACCAGCCATATCCGTCTGCGTCGTCTGGTCGCTGTTTCAGATGACATCCGACGTTGCTGCTGCTCGCTCAACCTCTGCTTTTCTTCACGTGACAACGACCTTCAAGACGCCCACTCATCTTGTCAAGTGCCCAAGCGAACTCCAAAGCTGGTCGAGGACGAGAGCTGCTGATTGGATGATCGTTGGCGCCAAGATACCTCGACTAGTCTGGGCACTGCTGAGGTCGTCCGTCGGGTGCTGAGAGTACGAGCCCCGCACTATGTTGGAGTCACAAGTCCTCGTGCATGCTTGCAAAGTTGGCAAAGACAACCAACACTAGTTCAAACACAAAGGTGGAACCCCAAGGATGGAGTTTCGTCCGGTCGCTCGCTGCCGCCTTCAGGATGACCATGTAAGCCGCTAATATCCTTAAGCGGCAAGCCCAGGATCACCATATCTAGAAATAGAGTGCTGTAAAGAGAGAAATAAGAGTTTGTGCACCTGTTTTGGAATCCATCGTCCTTTAAGCGAAATAACAATGATCCGAGCGTCAGATCTTCTCCTCTATACCCTCCGTATGATTGGCCTGATGAGTCGCCCCTCGCTTCCTCTGAAAACCTTATGAGAGGTGAGTTCTGGATCCTTGGGGTTAGAAGAGGGACTGGAGCGCTATTTATAGAGTTTTCAGCTGCGCCCTCTCATTACGGGTCGAGCCGAACTCAGCTCACACTATGTCAGGCACATATTAGACTAATTAAGAATCCTTGTATCTTACCTTATTAGACCAACCCCGTAAACGGTAAATAATCCCGTAAAACGGTAATTACAATCTCAATTACTATAAATCCATATTAGGAAAACCTTACATTCTCTCACTTGGGCGAATATTAATTGAAATTATACTGTATATACGCATCTCTATACTGGTCTAGAGATTATTCTGAACAGTCAATCCGATCCCATAAAGTCTCAAACACCGAATCATGGTAGTAACTGTATCAGCAGACACAGAGCCATCCATAGTCACGAGTGCTCTTAACTCTACTGATATGAATTCAATATGGTCGTGTGGCAAATGGATAACACATCATAATGAGACATACTACATGTGTTATCCCCTTTGTTAGTCACCATTCTCTCTCCTTACGTGTCACAAAACCTGATGTGTCACCAGAAAATATCCACATGGTTCCAATGAACCCACATATGTCTTATCTTTATAGCTAACTTCACTTTATGTGTAACAAGACATATAAATACGGCTAATTACCAAATGCCCATAGCCAATACTCAAGATTTACACACACCTCAAGATTTTCATCAAATATATGTATTTTCATGAACACTTTAATACATATCAAAATGTTACAAAATGTAACAAACACAGATGTTATCTTTATTAGAGCAAAACAAAATGGCTCCCACTAAACAACAGCATCCAATGATGCCTCTAAGCCCATGCTAATGACATGTCGTTCAAAAACACAAGGGCGAAGACCTTTAGTCAGTGGGTCTGCTACCATATCATCTGTGAAAATATGCTCTGCTGCAATGTCACCTTTCTGTAGGGATTCCTTTATGGTTAAAAACTTGACCTCCGTGTGTTTAGACCCCTTGAGACCTCTGTTGTTGTTAATAAACAACACTGTAGAGTTATTATCACAGTATAACTGTATGGGCCTATCAACAAAATCAAATACGGCCAACTCCTTAATGAGGTTCCGGAGCCAAATAGCATGAGTAGCAGCCGAAAAACATGTTATAAACTCCGCCTGCATGGTAAAGGATGATATCGATTTCTATTTCTCACTTTTCCATGATACTGCATCGCCTGCCAACATAAATATGTATCATGTTGTTAACTTCATGTCATCCTAACAACCAGCAAAATCTGAATCCGAGTATCCAATTAGCTGCATGTCCTGAACATTTTTGTAAGTTAACATATAGTCTTTTGTCTTCTTTAAGTACCTTAAAACTTTCTTAGCAGCAACCCAGTGATCGTGTCCTGGATTTGACTGATATCTGCCAAGAAGTCCTGTTGCAAAAGCAATGTCTGATTTAGTGTAAACTTGAGCATATATGATACTTCCAAGCGCACTAGCATAAGGTACATTCTTCATTTGGGATTTCTCGACATCCGAAGGACACTGTGATAGATTCATTTTATCACCCTTAACGACAGGAGCAATTCCTGACTAGCAATACTGCATACTGAATCTTTCTGAAATTCGATCAACATAGGCCCTTTGAGATAAACCCAATATCCGGCGAGAACGATCCCTATGGATCTCAATGCCTAAGACAAAAGACGCCTCACCAAGGTCCTTCATGTCAAAGTTCTTTGACAACATCTGCTTTGCCTCATGCAGTAATTCAATATCACAGCTCGCTAGCAAGATGTCATCTACATAAAGAATGAGAAAAATAAATTTCCTCCCACTGACCTTGTAGTATATACACTGATCCAATCTGTTCTCGACAAAATCGAATGAAGTGACAATACTATGAAACTTCAAATACCATTGTCTGGAAGCTTGCTTGAGACCATAAATAGACTTCTTCAGTTTAAATCCCTTACCTTTCTTAATGCTGGAACTGGAGGCAACCAAGGCAAAATGCCCTCCATCCTTGTTCAGCTTTTCTTACTCTGCCACCACTTTAGCAATCAGATCATTGATAGACCAAGTCTCATCATATGTGTTGAAACTGGTCTTGATCATCCCAAATTCAAGGGGAAGGGTGTTCATAGCTTGATGTACCATAATGGTATCAGGAATTACAATATCGAGAACCTTAAGTTTTGTTTGCAAATCCAGCATTCTCATGATGTAATCCCTAACTCCTCCTATGCCCATATACTTCATGTTGAAAAGTTCCTGGACGAGTGTCCCAACCTTAGCATTGGATGATACTCGATTTCTGGCCATTAAAGATTCCATCATTTCTTTCGCGATGCAGTCAACTGGCATGCTACTCTTTAAATGTTCTTGTAAGGATCGCTTCATAGACAACATGCAGATCCTATTGCTCTTTTCTCAGGCAAAAAAATGTGCCATCTAGGGTGCTGTACTGGTCTTAATGAGATCAGCTGGCTTATCTTCATAAAGAGCCACATGAACATCCGTCAGCTCCATAGCAAATAGAAAATCCTCTTTCCATTTCTTAAAATTTGAACCAGTAAGAACCTCAATCATAATGGAGTTGCTGTTCACAGAGAAGGTGACTGTTTTGTTAAGTAATGTATATAGTCAGCATCAAGTGAGTACTGTGTAATTTTAAAACTGTATAAGTACACAACTGGAGAGTTACATGCACCATCATACAATCACCTTTGGGCAGAATATATAATGTGCAGTTATAAACTCTCCACATGACAGCGGTCATCAAAATATATTCCAACTTTCTTGAATTACCACCTTTGGGTGTATGAACCACTAAGGTTAGTCAATCCTTAACCATATGTTGTACATGTATCCCTCTATGGACCAATACACAATCACCTCCTTTGGGAGTATGATCACGCATTAGAACAGGAGACATCCCCCACAATGTGAGATCGATATTTCTCAAACCCAATCAAGTGTACCACTTTGGCGGTCACAACCCATCCGAATCTTTGAAACTCTCACACCAAGGATATAATACTTTATGTCTCACCTTTATCATATACATGTAATTTTAGACTTAAAGACATGGGTAGTTGTCTCTAAAATCACAAATGATGCTAATAACATTGCTTCATTCATTGATGCATGATAAACCTTATACATGCGATACTCTACACATCCTATATGTGGTCATATACATGTGAGTTTGCCTTAATATTTTCGAAGCTAAATGGAAATACGAGAAAAATGCCCAAAAATACCCCTAAAAGTACATGTATATAAGGGTTTTATGCATTTTTCCATCTTTATAAAACTCAAAAATGAAATATAAATATACCATGATGTAGAGAATCATCATACGAGCACGCCGGTACCAAGATCACACCAAACAGAGCCCGGATGCACCTCCACGCGCCACTTAAAGTGTTAGCGCGTAGGCCTCACGCGCCGCACATACCTAGCACGTGCAGGCGCCTCAGTGGGCCCAACGGCCAGTCGGACCGATCAAACCGGATCAGGTCAAAACCACGGTCGGTCAACGGGTCGGGTTGACCCGGTCAAACCGGGTCGGGTCAAATCCAGTTAAGCCGAGTCGGGTTGACCCGATCAACGAGTCATTCAACTGGTCGAGTTGATCCGGTCAAACCGGGTCGGGTCGACCCGGATACCCGAACCGTGACGTCACAGGACATGTGGCGCGCAACCATTGTGCCACGTGTCACACGCAGGACGCGCGCGAGCGTCGACAGCGGCTGACGTCGGCCACCACGCGTCGTACGCGTAGCTCGCCCATGGCGGCCCCCGTGTGACACTTGTCACACTGGCGCGCGAGCATCAGCAGTCGCCTAACATCAGCTGCCACGCGTCGCACGCGTGACTCTCCGAGGGCCGCGAGTCGCGCGTGGCACGACCCCCCGCAGCGCGTGAAGCCGCGTGCAGCCTCCTCCAAAGGTGCGCCACCCACCAAAATGCTCGTATCGACAAGCACAACCCGAATATGTGATCAAAATCAATTTCATCCATTAAATTTTCCTAAAACGGGCAAAAATCGAAAGCTCTAGATCCAGACTATGGAAATCTCTGATACCACATGTAAGCCGCTAATATCCTTAAGCGGCAAGCCCAAGATCACCATATCTAGAAATAGAGCGTTGTAAGGAGAGAAACGAGAGTTTGTACACCTATTTTGGAATCTATCGTCCTTTAAGCGGAATAACGATGATCCGAGCTTCAGATCTTCTCCTCTATACCCTCCGTATAACTGGCCTGATAAGTCGCCCCTCGCTTCCTCTGAAAACCTTATGAGAGGTGAGTTCTGGATCCTTAGGATTAGAGGAGGGACTGGAGCGCTATTTATAGAGTTTTCAGCTGCGCCCTCTCATCACGGGCCGCGCCGAACTCGGCCCACACTATGCCAGGCCCATATTAGACTAATTAAGAATTTTTGTATCTTACCTTATTAGATCAATCCCGTAAACGGTAAATAATTTCGTAAAACGGTAATTACAATCTCCATTAGTATAAGCCCATATTAGGAAAACCTTACTGACCATACTGCCGTCACGATGTTGTTCGACCGCCGTATTCGCCTGTGTCTGCAGAGCCAAGAAACCCCAAGCGAAGCCCCCTCTACTCTTTTGTTTTGCCAAAAAGAGACTCCCCCTCTCGCTTCTCTTCTCTGTTTCTTTCTTTTTCTTCTTTTTGGTCTCCCTCTTTTTTTGTTCCAGCCCCCTTTGAACCGAAGTCTCTCAGTTTTCTGCTTCATTTTCGCGACGATCGCGCCGCCGTCGCCACCAACCACGAGGCCGACTCCTCGGGCTGCGACGACGGCAATCGCCTCAAGGCGGCTTGGTCGCTCGTGCCCTCTGTGCGTCGCGAGCTCTCTGTTTTTTTTTTCTTTCGAGCTCCCAGTCTTGGTTCAACCGAAGGACCACCACCCCCTTGAACAGAGAAGCTTTTTCCTTGTTATCTCACTCCCACCGAGCCTTCGTCCACTGTCTTGCACGAGTTCTTCCCCGAATGATCCCCAAAGAAACCATACCTGCTCTCGTTTTTTTTTTTTTTCTCTTCCGGTCCCCTTTCTTGGGGACCCAGAAACTTTCTTTCTGTTTTCTTTTTCTTTTTTTGGTTCTTCTCTGGTTCCTCTCGCTGACTCCTCGATTGATGGATCTCTCTGGCCTTCTCACTACTCGAACAGCCGTTGTTCGCTGGTCGCTCCTCGCTACTGCTTCTTGGCGACGGCTCGGGTCGACCAATAAAACGACCTGTCCGTTGATTGCCACTAGGGCCTGCCCTCGGCGGAAAGGCAAGGAGCAGCGGTGGAGAGGTCACGGCCGGAAGATGGCTCGACCGTGACTTCCTCCGACTCTCTCTTTTGCTGCTCTTGTTTTCCTCTAGCTCTCACTCTTGCTCTCTTTTGGAGCCGAGAGACCCTCTTCGTGAAGACACTCTCTGCTTCCTCTCTTTCCCTGTAATCAACAACTCCCCTCAAGATTCCTTCATATCCTCTCGCAAGTCTGTGTCAGTGTGTGCAGATGAGTGGGTGAGAATCTGGAAGAGATAGAGAGTGCATGTGCGTTGGCGGTGAGTGACTGGAATCTGGAAGAGATAAGCGCAACTGGGTGAGATGCGATGGTGAGAGTGGACGTGAGAGTGAGCAGCCCGTGATTGGGCTGCATTTTTTATTTTATTTTTTTTTGCAATAACAAAAGAAAAATGCAAATTTACCTATTTTGGTCTTATATTCAAACAAAAATAAATAAATTAAACTAAATAGGGATCGACAAAATTAAGTGTCAATAACCCTTAACATGTATTTAAAAGCTCAGAATCAAGCAATAATCAATCTCATTTTTTCCTGACTTTTCCCAAAACTTGTAAGGCATTCAAGCTTGCGACGTTCTAACAACACTATGGCTCATTTGAACATCCCCATTATTTAACAAAAGTGCAACCATACAATTGGTCCAACATCATGCCCCGTCATTCATAATATGACGTTGGAGTGGGATGTGGTTATTTACCTACGATTTTGTGAAGAAAAAAGAAACTCAAACCTCGTGTTTGAACAATGCTTTCAGAGTGTGAGGTTTGATTATACTAAGACTCCCGTTCCACATCAACTGCGCAAATTGCCGGTTTGCCCTCTCAGTTGGATGGAAGGCATCAAAGAACAGGTACTTCCCAGGATGACGGCATACTGAAAATTCATTCACTCCTCTCTTCCCTCCACAGGTCCTATTTCCCCTGTAAGGACCCGAACCACAACACGCGGTTTCCGCTTCCTTGAAACCTGAATCAATTTCACAAATTGCGAATAAGGACTTCCATTCAGCACACGAGGGATATAACAAAGTGCAAATCCACAGGTGGTATAGGAGCAATGATGCTTAAAACTCAAGCAAAATTAAGTGCCCAGAGCATAAACAACTCACCATATTTGGATGGGTGTGGGATTCTCTCACTGACCGAAGCGTAGAAATCGAAGTAGGTGTAGTCGAATCCTTGAAGATGAGTCTCCAGCTTAGTGAGAACTGAAGTAAGAGCAATGTTGTGAAGCTTTGCCAGATTGTTGGCTTCACCTGAGCAAGAACCATTTCTGGTTAATGCTCTCATGCCTGGCGCACACCCAATTGGATATATTCCCATCATTGCAAACTTTCTTCCTCCTACTTTGTACATTCCCTGAAATGACAAATCAGAAAGCCAAATCAACACGAGGAGTGCGACTTAAGATCGTTCAAGGAGATGAACTAATTGTGATACACTCAAGATGCCACCTGACTATTAGATGATAGCGCACCAAAATATTTGCATAACTCTATACTTGCACGACACACGGCGCTGCATAACTTATAATTAGCTAAGTGATATTACAGATTTTTTGCGGAATATTAAATCACGGCCTAGTGATTTAAACAAATGATCATCAACATTGGATCACATACTCATGTTTGACAATGTCATGGCAATATGTCTCTACCGAACGTACTAAAATGTTCTGTAGTTCGAACTCGTGCCATCTTCGAATTTGCCAGTTTACATCAGCTTTTGTCTATAGATCTGGCGAATTTGTCGCTTTGTGTCCGAAAATCGCAAGAAATAAGGTTCATCAAAATCTATTTTTCAAAGTGAAACTAGAAAATACTTTTCTGGAGAGCAGGCGGATAATGGGAATTCTTGTTGTTTTCGTACCTCGAGCACGCTGGTGATGTTTCCAATCACCATCCCCACGTAATCCTCCGTGGAAATGGACTGAAACAGAGTGGAATTATAAAGGAGAGGAAACAAGTAATCATTGCTTCCGATGCTAATTAAGTAGACACCGTCCTTAATTATCCTCTTCGCCTTCTCGCTCCCCATCTCCTTCCTCAGCTTCTTCTCCAGCTGTTCAAGCTGCTTCAGCTGCGTCTTCAAGTCCACCACCTGATAAAATTAAAAAACACGAACTTGTTCATTTCCCATTTTTCTTGCAGTCTCAAAAAATGGAAATATTCATGTTAAATAAAGCTTCGAGCCAAAAAAAGGTGAAAATGGACATACATATCCTCTATAAGTTTCAACCAAAGCACCGGCTCCACCGGATGCGAAATTCGCCCCTCCCATGAATTCACCATCTTTCAGATACGGCGGAATCAGCGGCAGCTTTGCATGTTCAGCTGCATAACCAAAAGAAACAGAAAACAATAGAACGATGAATGAATTAAGCAGTAACCGATGAAGGCAACAAATAGAATTTGGGTACAAGTTACCCGAGAAAAAAACAAAAAAAAAAGAGGGAAGTTACTGATGAAATCAACGATCAAACGACCGTCAGTCCATCTGCCGGTGGGATGGTGGAAGAACGTCTCGCCATAAGGAGGAAAATTTGATGCATTATCCACAGTGATGTTTAGAATCTTTCGATATAGATAGGCGTTGGTCCCGGCGTCGTTGATGGAGTCGCCGAAGATGAACAGAGCAGCATCTTTCCGAGATTGATTGTCGCAGCGAGCGGAGACGAAGAGGCTTGCGAAAACAGCCAAGAGAACGGCGTGGAGAGTCGGAGTCGACATGATGAACTGTGTTGGACGATGTTCGTCCTCTTCAGTTTGGTACGTATATATAGGAAAAGTATGGTGGACTCATGAACATGGGAGATACATCGGATAAACTTTGGGAGATACGTCTGGACAAGTCGGAGTCCGACCATGTGTTCTTACTTTTATTCCCACCTCGGCCGCCTAAGGTCAACACTTGAAGAGCAAGAAGGCTTTCGTCAAGGAGACAAGTCTCTAACCAAATTTATAGTCGCTTTCTACTACTTATCCAGAAGCCCACTTTGACAAATCATAGGCTTGGACGATTCAAAACGAGTTCCTCGTGTGAGCAGAGCACCAGAGCACACTTCTGGCTGGCCCACCATCTGGAGTAATTCGCCAGCATAGCAGCCTATATCTATACGACGGGGTCCGGAGTATGTAAAACCGATGAGCACCTCTCGCTCTGTTTCCGGTACCGCGGAAGGCGGCCCCGATCGAAACCCGTCTCAAGCGCCATATAGCGTGTTTCTGATCACGACTAACCCGAGGCCTAACGAGTTAAAATGCTTCGTTCTATTAGTGTTACAATACCGTGCAATCCTCTCTCTCTTTTTTCTTAAGTATTCATCGAAATGAAATATCGTTCCTATGTTTAGTCACCTCCTCTCCTTTCTCTCCCATCTCCACACAAGTTCTTTCTTCTTTCTCTATAGAGGGGATGGTTTGAGCTAGATCTCTCCGTCCCCTTCCCTCTTCATTAACTAATTTAGTTTTATGTTTCTTTTTCTTGCTTTCCTCTTATTTGTGGAGCTTTTTTCTTCTGGATCTAGTCTAGATCTAGAAGCTTTTCTCTCCCGTTTCGGAGAGTTTTTTAGTGTAAGTTTTCAGAATTTTGCTTTCCTCGAATTTCAATAGCGTACAAGTCCAGTTTCGAATGAGATCGGAGGATCTTCGTGAAGGTTTCATTCTCACTATCAGATCTGTGCTCGTTCAACCTTTCTATTCTGCATAGCGATGGTGTTAGGGACGCCAAACTTAGGTACACACCGCCGAAAGGCAAAGCCGTAGCAATAGATGAAGATCTCGGTGTGTGCTTATTACTGAAGATGGATTCAGTGATCGGTCGCCGATTTTGATTTAAAAAAATCATAGATTTGCTTTTTGAGCACGTGACTCCTATCATTGTTCTATGATTTATTTTGTTATTTGGATCTTATTTTGCTTTGAAGTTGTATCAGTTGGACTGCGATATTTCTCTGTTTTATTGCGGATATGAATGAAATGCTACTTTAACAAAAAAAAAAATGGAACTAAAAGGATAGAATCAAGTGATAAATTGGTCCAATTTATTTTACCGTCAACGCTCGAGTACCTCTATTTCCTCAAGGGTCCAAGAAAAAGTTCAAGTTTGCCCAAGTTTGAACGACTCTTCTACGTTGTAAGGCGCGATTATGCTTGAACTTTCATTCCATATCAATTGGGCAAATTGTTGATTGGCCCGTTCATTCAGATGGTTATCGAAGAATAAGAATTTTTTAGGACGACGGCACAACGAATATTCTTTCACTCCTCTCTTGCCTCCACAACTCGGTTTGTCCTATATAGACCCGGACCACAACATGCCATTTTTGCCTCATTGAAGCTTGAAATATGTAAAGCATAATCAAGGTTAGAAAGACTTGTATTACTGACCATATTTCGATGGGAAAAGTTGTCCAAAAAGTCGTAAACATATGGTACTTTAATCAATTCAATCCTAAACCTTTTAGTTCTGCAAAAATTGAGTCTTAAACATTTTCACGTTTTGCCGGTTGAGTCCATCCATCCAATTTTAACCAAAAATCGATCACATGGACGATAGTCATCCTACATGGCACGGTTGGCGCTGACGTGGACTCTTAACAGTATTTAACAATTTTTTTAATTTTTTTAAATTTTTAGCTTTTACTTTTCTTTTTGCTTTTTTCTTTTTCTTTTTCCTTGTTCCCTCTACCGACCATAACCGAGCCTCATCAATGGCCTATGGAGTTCGCTGGCCTCAACCGAGGGACACCCTCGACAGCCTCGGGCAAGGGACGCCACGCCCTGGGCTGGTGAGGTCCACCCTCGCCAGATCGAATGGAGGAAAAAAGGAAAAAAAATACTAAAATATTATAAAAATATCCACGTCAGCGCCGACCATCCTACATGGCATAGCCGACATCCACGTCAGTGATTTTCGGCCAAATTAGCTACATGAACTCAATTGGCAAAATGTGAAAAGGTTTAGAAATCAATTGGCAAAAAAGTGCAATAAGTTTAGGATTTTTTGGACAATTTTTCCTATTTCGATGGGTTTCGAATTCTATCCGGAGCTGAAGTGTAAAAGTCAAAGTAATCCTTGTAGCTGAGTCTCTAGCTTCATGAAAATTGAAATGAGAGCTCTCTTGTGATGCTTTGCGAGCTCATTGGCAATGCTTGAGCATGAGCAAGAACCGCCCCCGGTTAATTGTCTCGTGAATGGTAGACACCCAACATTTCGAATCCCAATCACTTCAAATTTCCTTCCTCCAATTTCATAAATTCCCTAAAAATGAGGAATCCGGATACTCATTGGTTACGACAATTGATAAAGGTTAACTAAGTCCAAATTAGAGGAAAAAAATTATGTATGCTTAACCAGAAAATTGCTGATTTGGTAGTCTAATCAGTGTCTCATCCATGGCACGGCCGACCGACATTTTTTGTTTTTGGTCAGAAACGCGGATTTTCATTTACTAAAAAAAGTCTTTCAATGCTTCAGAACAAGAAGCTCCCAAAGGACTGCAGGGGGATTTGTTATCCAATTTCGTGGCAAGTTATTCTATCTCTCAGCTACTTTATTCGACTCTCTGTTTATATGGACCCATTTTATATTCGTATAGGACCTCAAGAGCAGCTGGGCTTCACTGATAAAAGCATTCAGCTCCCAACTGATCTGTGTTGTGCAAGTTGGGAAAAGTAGGGGTATCGGAACTGAATCAAGAACTGAACCAAAAACTGAACTGAACCGAATCGAACTGAAATTTTGTACATTTTCAGTTCAGTTCGGTTCTCAGTTCGAATAATAAAAAGAACCGTAATTTGTTGGGTCGAATTGTTAGGAAGCTGTTTCATGAATTTGAAAAAATGTTGGGACAGGTTGCATGAGAGGAGACTATAAAAATTGGGCCGTTTTGACACAATTAGTTGGATCCAATTTCACGCAAAAGTTTGACACGGTATGAACCGGCTTAGAGCATGACCCAATTTCGCTTAAGATGTCAAATTGCATTCTTAATGTGCATTCTTTCTTTCATTCAGAGAGTTAAAGAGGGTCTGCAAGAGCAAATTTGGCCTATGTAGTATATGGGCAGCTATTTCAATTTGTTCCTTATACTTGCTCACGTTCTCTGTGCTTATGGGGTCCATGAACTTCACTTATGATTGAACATCAGTATTTTGGCCCTCTCGTAATGATCAATTCAAGGAGAATGCATTAAATTTCTTTCAATCTGCAGGGGATTCCAAAAAAGTTTGCTCGGAAATACAGGGACGAACTTTCTGATATCGTTAGGCTTGTTGCTTCCGATTCTAGTATCTGGCTAGTCGAGTTAAGGAAACAGAACCGCAGATTATGGTTCCATGAAGGTTGGCAGAGATTCCTGGAACACCATTCCATTCATTCCGGTCAGTTTCTGATTTTCAAGTGTGAAGGGGACTCCACATTTCATGTTTATGTATATAATCCCACTGCTTCCTGGGAGAAGACTCCTCACAATCCTCCCGGTAGCGAAGAATTTATTTTGAGCAAGCAATTTCCAATGCATACGAAGAAAAATCGAGATGCTGACAATGTTGTCGAAATCAGAGACCTTTGCTGTGCATGCCCGATTGGTAGCTGTTTAAAGGACAAGTGTTTGGATGAATTTCGGGGTCGGCGAACGTCAAACAGGAATCATGATGGTGTCAACATCATTGAGCCTGAGCCCGTGACTGATTGGCAAGTCGATGGAGTTGGGGTAGATTGGTTGTCTCAGAGAAACAGATTCTTGAAAAGGAGAAAGCAAATACAAGAATCTAGTAAGCACCATAATCTCGATACCTATGTCAATGCTTTATCCCATTTACTTTCTCCTTACACAGATGATGAAGATGCAGGTGAAAGTGAGCCGTCAGTGATGAGGAAAAAACGGAGATGTTGCAGTTACTGCTTTTGAAGTCTGAACTGACATGCAACTGATGTGTGAATCAGTTCAGATCAAGTCTGAACTGAAAGAGCAACACTAAGCAACCAAAAATTAGTCTACAAGATCGATATATCAAAGAGAGGTCGCACGTTCGACACCCAATAAAAATTTGTCTCATAATTTAGGCTTCGTTTATTTCGCGAAAAATGAATGATTTAGAAAATATTTTTCAAAAAATAATCGTTTGTATCACTTAGAATAATTAGGGAATAGAAAATATTTTCACTATCGCCAATAATTTGTGTCGAAATATTTTCGTGAAACGATGAATATATTTTTCGTTCATTCATTTTTGTAAAAGACATAAGATATTATTTTTTAGAAAATATTTTTTAAATCATTTATTTTTCGCGAAACAGACGGAGCCAATATACTAATTTTATAGGTGATCTTAATGCATATTGTTTCTCCGGAGGGCTCATGAACTTTTTAAACACATTGGTAGGACTGGGCTAGGTCCATCTCCGAGAAATGAATGGATAATCAATCTAGCCCATAATTTAATGGGCTGCATAGTGCAATCGACTCTCTTCCCACTTCTTGTTCCTGAGATTTTTTATTCTTAATTTTTCAAGAGAAAAATCATTTTTTTTCTGATTTTAAGCCTAACTTTTCTGTCGACTCATTTTTCTAAGGGATTCAAACAAAGAAAAATGAAAAAGAATATTTTATTGCGAAACACAGGGAACCTTAATATCAGCTCTTTATCGTTGAACCACGTCTTAAGGACACTCACCGTGCATTTAAAAGGATAGAATCAAGAAGCAATAATCGATCTCACTTTTCAGACTTTTCCCGAAACTTTTGAAGTATTCAAGTCTATCCACGTTCGAACAATACTAGGATTCATTTAAACATCCTTATTCTTTAACAGAAGTGCAACCACACAACCAATCCAACATCATGCCTCGTCAGTCATAATTTGACGTTGAATGGGATGTGTTTATTTACCTATAATTCCAGGAAAAAAAGAATTAAACACCCTCGTGTTCGAACAATGCTTTCAGATTACGAGGCCTGATTACGCTGAGACTCCCATTCCACATCAACTGCGCGACTTGCCGGTTAGCCCTCTCAGTTGGATGGTTGGCATCAAAGAACACGTACTTCTCGGGACGACGACATAATGAATAACCCTCCACTCCTCTTTCACCTCCACAAGTCGGATACGCCCTAAAAGGACCCGAGCCACAACACGCTGTTTTCGCTTCCTTAAAACCTAAATAGATTTTCGCATTTCAAAAGTAAGGAACTTCTATTTAGTACACGAGGTGATATAACAAGTATGAATCCACAAGAGCAAAAACAACTCACCATATTTTGATGGGTATTGGATACTATCACTGCCTGTGGTGTAGAAGTCGAAGTAGGAGTACTCAAATCCTTGCAGTTGGGTCTCCAGTTTTGTGAGAATTGAAGTAAGAGCAATGTTGTGAAGCTTGGCGAGCTTGTTGGCTTCACCTAAGCAAGCACCATTTTTGGTCAATACTCTCATGGCTGGCACACACCCAATTGGCCCTAATCCCATCATTGCAAATTTTCTTCCTCCTACTTTGTATATTCCCTGACGAGAGAGATCAGAAAGCCAAATCATCCCTTTGAAATGCCAAAACAATTAACAGTGTATGTACGCAGATGAGTGCGCCTTTAAAATCGCTCGGGAGATGAACTCATCAAATACGCTCGGATAACACCTACCTATTAGATAATAGGCACCCAAATATTTGCACGATTCTACACTTGAATCGGGTCAATTTGTGCCTGAAAATTGCAAGGTCAGATAGAATTTATTACCTTGAGCACGGTGGTGATGTTTCCCATCACCCTCCCCACGTAATCTTCCATGGAAATGGTCTGAAACAGAGCTGGATTAAAAGTGAGGGGCATGAAGTAATCATTGTTTCCTATGCTAAAGAAGTAAACGCCCTCCTTAATTATCCTCTTCGCCTTCTCACTCCCCATCTTCTTCCTCAGCTTCTCCTCTAGCTGTTCAAACTGCTTCAGCTGCGTCTCCATATCCACCACCTGATAAAATAAAAAGGGATAAATTCAACGAGAATCTTAAAATTTGTTTCAAAAATGCAATTGAGTCCTAAAACTTTCAAAAAGTATAATCAAGTCCTAAAATTTGTCAAGAACTGGCTAGGCTTGCCCAGGTCTGAATAGCCCAGACCTGGGCGACGTCGGCCCTCTCCGGCGAGGTTCGCCCACAGATCTGGGTTGGCGAGCTACCTCGCGCGTCCACGGCTTTGTACTCGGAGCCTGCAGAGCTGAAGTTAGAAGAAAGGTGAAGAGTCTTCGTCATCCGGGCTCCAATTCGAAAGAAACCCAAATGGGTCTACAATGACGGCAGATTTGAGCTCCAACAGTGCATGTTTATCGCCATCTCCGTCGGACACGCCAGAACCCACTGACCCGAAAACACTCCAGAAGAGAATGATCGAGCAGGAAACGATCACCGACCTGGAAGGACGAAACTTGCTGGGATACTTCCGTTGCATTTCTCAAGTCTTGAGGTGGTCGCTCCAAGTACTCGAGATAAAGCAAGAAAATACGAACAAAAAAAAGAAAGGGAAGACGAACCCTACCCACTTTTGAAAAGCGGAAGCAACGCGAGGTGCTTCATGGAAGACGACGAAGACTGAGCTCGTTCAAGAGCAGATCGAACCGGAACACGGGTCGGCCCGATTGATCTACGAAACACCGTTCAAGTTGGGGGGAAGCTTGCTTGGAGTGGTGTCGCTGCCCACAGATCTGGGTTGGCGAGCCTCGCCGGCCATCACCAGGGGCAAGCAAGCCAGCCACCCTCGTCCGGGGCCGGTGACCTCCGGTGATGAGCAGCAGCGGCACCCACCAGCCCCCCGCCGTTATCTTTTTTTTTTTTTTCCAGTTTTGTTTTTCTTAAATAAAATTTTGGCTTTTTTTTTTGTTTTTAATCTGATCTAATAAAAACTTGAAGAAGAAAAGAATAAAAAAAGCCACCTAGGAAAGAGAATATAATTTTAAAAATGCCATGTCAGCATTTTTCGTTAGTCAAATTAACGGTGTTAGCGAAAGGATTTGATTGCACTAACTTGACAAGTTTTAAGATTTGATTGCACTTTTTGAAAGTTTTAGGACTCAATTGCACTTTCGCGATAAATTTTAAGATTTCTAGTGAACTTATCTCAAATAAAAAACACGAACTTGTTCACTTCCCATCTTTCTTGCAGTCTCAAAAAGTGGAAATATTCATGTTAATCAAAGCTTCGAGCCGAAAGAATTCAGTACATGAATAAGAAACGTACAAATCCCCTATAAGTTTCGACCAAAGCACCAGCTCCAGCGGATGCGAAATTCACCCCTCCCATGAATTCATCACCTTTCATTTGGAGATATGGCGGAATCAGCGGCAGATTTGCATATTCAGCTGCATACCCGAAAAGAAAAAGAAAAACAAAGTAGAACAATAAGTGAATTAAGCAGTAACTGGTGAAGGAAACGAATACAATTCGCCTACAAGTTACCCGAAAGAATGAAGCAAAGAAGTTACCGATGAAATCAACGATCAAACGACCGTCGGTGAATCTGCCGGTGGGATGGTGGAAGAACGTCTCGCCATACGGAGTAAAGTTTGCTCTGAAAATGGTGTCTATGTAGTTGTTGGTCCCGGCGTCGTTGAGGGAGTCACCGAAGATGAACAGAGCGGCATCTTCCCAAGACTGATCGCCGCAGCGAGCGGAGATGAAGAGGCTAGCAAGACTAGAGAAGAAAATGGTGCGGAGAGTCGGAGTCCACATGATGAACTGTGTGTGAGAATGTTTTCACTAGATATCATATATATGGACGAGAGAGTGACCAGAGTCTTCATCACAAAGTCTTCTTCCCGCCAACTAACCAGGACTTGTGCAACTCGGGAGATACGTTGGACCAACGTGGGAGATACGTCTGAACGAATCGTGGTGGTCATAAGGAGGAAAATTTGATCGATTATCCACCGTGGTGTTTAGATAGGCATTGCCCCTGGCGTCGTTGAGGGAGTCGCCGAAGATGAACAGAGCGACATCTTTCCGAGATTGATAGGCATTGCCGCATTGGTCACGGAAAGATGATTCCCGTGTGAAAAGAGCGAGAACCGTCAAGAAAATGAGGTGGAGAGTCGGAGTCCACACGATGATTCCCTTGTGTTTTGGATCATGTTCGTCCTCTAAAATGTGGTGATTATAGTATTTGTCACGATGTCTTGTCTCCGCACATTTACCAGGACTCATGAAGCCATAACATGCAGCGCCGTGCTTTGTTTGCCGAGCATAATATTCGAGAAAAGTACTAAAAAAATCCTAAATTTATAGAATTAGTATCTATTCAGTCTTAAATCTTTTTGCATTGGTACCGATTAAGTCCATCCTGTCAATTTTGGCTGCAAAGGCTGAGTGGTAGCCGTCATCCTATGTGGCACGACCGACGCTCATATGAATAATTTTTTAATTATTTTTTTGTTTTGTTTTTTTTCTATTATTTTACATTCTTTAATATTTATTTTTTTGCTGAGGGTCACTAGCTGACCCTCGCCCAGATCTAACGAGGACCGCGACGCCCAGATTGAGTGAGGGATCGGCGGCCCTTGCCGGCCTTCAGCCCAAAAAAAATAAAGATCGGAAAAGAAAGAAAACAAGAAAAAAAATCAAAAAATTTATTAGAAAAATTAAAATATTGTTAAAAAAATATCCACGTAAGATAACAGGAGATCACGTTAGCGATTTTCAGTCAAAATTGACCGGATGAACGTCATTAATACCGATGCAAAAAGTTTTAGGACTGAACTGATCCAATTAAAATGTTTAGGACTGAATTGATAATGGTACAAAAGTAATAAGTTTAAGACTTTTTTTTATACTTTTCTTCTTAATATTTTGTTCTCAACTCAAAAGAAAAACGAAAGGGAACAAAGTAGCTACGTATGGAGATCGTGGGTTTGTCTTAAGATGCGAGATGTGATTCGCATAAACAGTTAAATCCCAGTTGCATCTTGAAAAGGACCACTTACGTAATGAATCTTAAGATGTCAATACTTGGGAGATACGTCTGAGCAAGTCGCCGTCCAACACCTGTTTTTTGAACCTTTTTATTTCACTGTGGCCGACGACGGCATCACTTGAGCGCGCAAGACTTTCCTTAACGAGACCACTCTCCTAACCAACTTGTAATCACTTTTAGCAATCCAGAAGCGGACTTTTTTTAAAAATATGGTAAAAAAAAATTTACGAATTTAAGTATTTTTTTTATTAAAAAAATACACATTTAGAGCATGTGCGCCTCCCATAGAGGCGCACAACCACATCTTATTTTACTTTCTTTTTCTTTTTGTAGCCGCACATTTTATGTTTTTTGTTTTATTTTTTATTTTTATATTTATAATAACGTTTATATTTATACAACTTTATAAATATAACATTTTTTTCTTTTTAAACCTTCTTTTTATAACGTAATTATTACTAATTAATTTAAAAATTATTAAGACATATAATTAATAAATAATTTAATATTTATGTAATTAATTTGTTTAGTATGTGAATAATTAATAGATATAGATAAAATAATAGATAAAATTGCTAAAAAAAATAAAAAGTAAAATGCATAAAATAAATTGGTAAGATACATAAAGATGAAATATCCATAATAAAAGAAAGTGCAATAGTAGATAATAATCCATGAACTGAAAAAAAAAAAAATCCGGCAAATAAACAGTGTAATAATAGATAACAATCCACAACCCAAAAGTATCACTGATGATGATGTCATCCTCTTACATGGCCTCCTGTTCCGCAACCTGGTTGTCTTCGTCGTTCGGCAGGTCTAGTGTTGTACCGAGAACGATGACGTAGTTCCGAATGAGAGGAAGTGTAGATATCGAGGGCATATCCTGTAATGGGAAGGGTGGCTGTGATGTGGGTACATCATCAAAATGGAAAAATAGTCCATGCTGAGACGGTACATATCCTACTATAGAAGGACCTGGGTAAAAAGGAGAGAAATCAGATAACATATCATGTCTATATGAACTCTAAGAATCATCAAAAGCTCCTCGAGTAGAGAAAATATTTTGAGCGGGAGTTTGAGACTGTCGATTGTCATGGAAGGCAAAAGCGGATCCCTCATAAAATTGGCTGGCAAACTAGCTAAACCCTGGAGTGAAATCTGTCGTGCTACTGGAGTCCGTAAATTGTGACTGTGTATGATAGGCCACGGGGTAGGGGATGGCATCATCAACTGGATGAGCTCGAGTGGTCCTCTGGGTCGATTGAACGGTCTCATGTGGGTCATCCTTATGCGGCCCAATGGATGTTGTTGTAGGTGCTGGTTGGAGTGGTGGTGTCATTATAATCCGCCTCTCCTCATCGTACGCGAATAACATTGCCCTAATTAACCTCGTTGTAGCCTGCGTGTTCTCGCGAGATGTAACGGAACTTAATTGTAGGATTTGTTCCATGCCATCACCATGTTCATGAAATCAAAGTCAACAGAAGTTGTGAAATGCCAATAATTTATGTTACTAAAAAAATAATTAATGAAGTAAATTAAAAATGTTTCACGAACCGCTGCACCCATTGCGCCTTCCTTGTAAGAAATCCATCTCTGTGTGTATCTACGGTATCACTCCATATATTCTGAATGATGGTGAAATGGCTCCGTTGCAGGGATACCATAGATAATATAGTTTGACGATCATCCCATTTATCAATCCATTGTCTGTGGAAATCGACCCAATTCTTTCCAGATTGCCTTAAAACAGTATCATGAAAGGCTTTTGGATCACGGGGAGGAATAGGTATTGGTTTCTACATATCAAACTGTCGAAGTACTCGATCTAGATAATGTCACTCAACGATGTGGAAACAGATGAGTGGGACACGAACCCTCCAAATGTGTTGTCCCTGCAAGCAGTAATCTGTTAGAGTTTGGGTAATGAGATCGGTGTTGGGTTCCCAGGTAATCTGTTATCGTATTAAAAGACATCAAATTAAACGAACAAATTACAAAAATAATTAATTTACAAACTAACATAACATTGAACTCATTGGTTTCTATCATTACTTACATTTGTGGATGCCATTCTATCAAATTGGTAGCGCAGATGTGGCAAAGTAGGTGTGGGGACCTCTGTTATCTATCGGGCATGACTCCAGCTGCATAAAAAAAAATAAGAACAGTTAAATATATTATAGGCACTGAAAAAAATTTATGACCCAAGAACTCAAAAAGCAAAAAATCACATACCGACTACCAAGAGGTGCATTTGGTAAAGGGTTACGATTTCTGATGGATAGGGAGACACAACTGAAGCAATCACACGCCCAAATCTACAATACATGTAAGGCACCACTGATTTGGTGCGCTGATGGATTGGTCGCATTACATAGCTCCCTATAAAACCACGCAAGTGCTGCTGAACTCCAACTGTATCCAGTAAGATGGTCGAGCTCCTCCAGTAGTGGAAGAAAAATTAAACTAACTCTAGCACCTGATTTGTCTGAAAAGATACATCCTCCAAGCAACCGTAGAATGAATGCCCTGGCATTCTGTTGTATGGTAACCTCATTGGCATCGCCCGAAATTACACCAAAACGTTCTCTCAACTAGGCTAATCGAACCACTGAACCACGCAACTGGGGTGGGCGAACACCAAGTAGATCCTCACAAAGAGCGCTCCAATCCGTAGTAGTGGGGCCAGTAACTGCATCTTCTTCAATGGGAAGTCCTGTAAGAACCGTGATAGCCTATAGTGTAATCGTGCACTCACCTTCCGGCATATGGAAGATGTGAGTCTCGGGTCCCCACCTCTCGACCAAAGCTGTAATCAAATGTCAATCAAGTGCCCAAAATCCCATTGAATAAACTCCATAAAATCCAGAAGCTTTAAGATATGGTATTTCTTGAGAAAACCTTCCCTCTGAATATTTTGATTCTGACAAAACTATCCCTCTTGTAAGAGAATCTGGTTAATGTAAATATTTTTTTATTGCAGAAATGAGCATGTGAACAAAAACTTATAATGTTCCAAAACTGGCGTTCAGACTCAAGGAGTAGTCGTTGCACACTTGCTTCTGAGATAGTTGAAGTCTAGTATTCAGATGGAGAATTGTGTTGCCTCTTAAGACTTCAGAAGGAGGTTCATGTTGCCTCTGAAGACTTCAGATGGAGGTTTGTGTTGCCTCTGAAGACTTATCTCGGGAAGATTTATGTGACACGTCAGCAAGGACCTTACAGAAGCTCAGAGTCACTGTTCTAATCTGTTCAGATTCAGAGAGTCTTTTTGGTTCAGAAGACTGCTTTTGAACAGCGTTCAGATTCTGCAATATCTCACTGCCAGATTCTGAAGACCCACGTTTGGCATGTTTCCGGTTTGGCCGTCCTTTGTTGTGGAAGTTTGTAAGATTTGATTGACAGTACTATTTTTCAATCAAATCAGGAGAATATCCTCGATTGGATATTACCTTCCATGGATAAGATATCTTGGAGATTTGGATTAACTCTATTTATGGAAATTGAAGATTTGGTTGTATGGGTGACTGAATCTGAAGGGTTCAGACTCTACTCCAACGACTACTAGATCTTCCCATATACAGTCTCCATCAATCAGGATTGATGACGTTCAATCAAAGATTGAGGAGCGATCCTTTGAAGGACCTTGGTAATGGCTAGTTCGAGGTCGAAGAATTATAAAAGAAAATCAATGGTGACTGTTACATAAGGAAGTTCACGAACTTTAAATTCTAAAGTGCTGAGTTGTTCAAATTTACATTCTCTTGTTCTTGTGAGCTTAAAATTCTTATTCTTGAGAGGTTCCTTTCTAAGAGTGATTAGAGTGACAACTCTTGTAACTTTTCATCGACTCATAGTAGAATCCAGCCAATCGGCTGTCATCATGGGAGAGTGGGCGTAGGCTTGCTAAAGCCGAACCACTATAAACATTGCGTGCAAATTCTCTTTCCCTAAACTCCTCTTGCTGTATTTAGTTTTTCTACACATCTTTTTACTGATCTAATTCAGCTTACGTTCTGAACCTATTAATTTCCACATTAAACATTGAAAGTGTTCAGAATCACCTATTGACCCCCCTTTAGGTGATATTGCTAGATACAACAATTGGTATCAGATGAAGGAATATTTCTAGGATATTCAACAACGAGCAAAGCATATAGAGTCTATAACAAAAACTCTCGATTTGTTGAAGAATCAATGAATGTCAAGTTTGATGAAAATATTCAGATTCAGAATGATCAATCTGAATGTGTTCAAGTTTCGTCACTCCATCAAAGTTCAGAACCAGAAGAAAACTCAGAAGAGAATCATGCTTCTGAAGAAGTTCAGAATCAAGAAACAAGTCAACAAAATGTAGAAGAACCGGAGGTGATACCATCTGAATCTAATGATCCAAGTGATGCTCAAGACGAGAAATTCAACAAAAACTGGAAACATAAATCCAGTCATCCCAAGGAACTTATAATGGGGAGCTTGGATGAAGGAATCAAAATCAGATCGAAATTCAAGGAAGCAATGAGCAATATAGCATTAGTTTCTGAAATTGAGCCTAAAGGGATTGAAGAAGCTCTTACTGATGAAAATTTGATCAATGCAATGCAAGAAGAACTTCATCAATTCAAGATCAATAATGTCTGGGAGCTCGTTTCAAGACCCAAAAATCATCCTGTAATAGGAACAAAATGGGTGTTCAGAAACAAGATGGACGATAGAGGAAAGGTGGTTAGAAACAAAGCGAGACTTGTGGCAAAAGGATATTCACAAGAAGAAGGAATAGATTACGATGAAACCTACGCACCAGTTGCCAGGTTAGAGGCCATAAGGTTACTTCTTGCTTATGCTTGTTATAATGACTTTAAACTTTTTCAGATGGATGTAAAAAGTGCATTCCTGAACGGTTACATCAAAGAAGAAGTCTATGTCGAGCAACTACCCGGTTTTGAGGAACCAAGAGGAAAGGATCTCGTATATTCCTTAAAGAAAGCTTTATATGGATTAAAGCAAGCACATCGTACCTGGTATGAAAGGTTAAGCAGCTTTCTATCTAAACAAAAATTCACTAAAGGTAATGTTGACACTACTCTCTTTATTTAGAAGCAGGGTAACGATATTCTTATTGTTCAGATTTACGTTAATGATATTATTTTTGGCTCTTCTAATGAATATCTATGCAAGAATTTCTCTAAAGTAATGCAGGATGAATTCGAAATGAGCATGATAAGAGAATTAAGGTTCTTTCTTGGACTTCAGATTCAACAAACCAAGAAAAGAATATTCATTCATCAAGAGAAATATGCTCTTGAAATTGTTAAGAAATTCGGCCTAGAGAATTGTAAGAAGACGAAAACTCTAATGTCTCATTCGTCTAAGCTTGATAAAGATGAACAAGGAAAAGAAGCTGATCAGAAGCTATATCGCAGTATGATTGGGTTGCTTCTATATCTCACTGCATCAAGGCCAGATATTCTATATAGCGTCTGCTTATGTGCAAGATTTCAGACATGTCCAAAAGAATCACATCTTACAGCAATCAAAAGAATTATCAAATATATTGGAACATATCAAGCTTATGGTCTTTAGTATTCAAAAAATTCTGATTTCATTCTGAAGGGATATTCAGATGTAGATCTCGCCGGATGTAAAATTGACAGGAAAAGCACTTCTAGAACCTGTCAACTTATGGAAAATATGCTTATTTTCTGGTATTCCAAAAAGCAAAGCACAATTGCTCTCAGTACAGCAGAAGCAAAATACGTATCTCTTGGAAGTTGTTGTGCGCAGATCCTATAGTTAAAACAACAACTAAGAGACTATGGAGTTCAGGATTCAAATGTGGAGATCAGATGCGACAATACAAGCGCCATAAATTTAACCAAGAATCATATTCTTCATTCAAGGGCGAAGCACATTGAGATCAAACATCATTTTATTCGTGATCATGTTCAGAATGGAAATGTTCATATTCAGTATGTTGATATGAAGAATCAACTCGTAGATATATTTACTAAACCTCTTGATAAAGAGACTATCAAGTTTATTCGAAATGAATTAGCTATTACTAATCCCTTTTCTTAAGATGTATTGAGAACAGGTCACTTGAAATTGTTCAGAAGCAAAACTGCTCAGAAGCAGAGTTCAGAAGCAAATTTGCAAAACCTATGTTTAGAAGCATATTTTTGGTAAAGTACTTCAGAAGCAAGGTCAGTTCATCTTACACCTCTTTATATTTAGAAATTCTTGGTAAGGCAAGAATCCAAGGTACGTTCAGTAAATTACGTTCTCTAATTTCTAAATATATGCATCGTTGATTGATTGGAATAATTTAGTATCTTTGGATTGATTTTTGGATTTTATTTTAAATTGATTTTATTTCCAAAAATAACCGCTTTACAATTTTTCAAAACTTTTGAAAGGTCTCGAACCGGCACCTCCCTCAAATATCACAATCTCCTTTCAAACCCTAAAAACTTACTTCTCTATCTCTCTCTCTAATTACATTCCTTCTCGTTCACTCGAAATCTTTCTCTCCAAAAATTCTAACTTTTTCATCCATGGCTCCGAAATCATCCTCTTCCATGAAGAAAGGAGCAGAAGAAAGTGCAAGTCAGAGAAGGAAATCGTCAAAGTTGACGAAGGGCAGAAAAGCTCGTATCCCTGAATCTATTGATATCTCTAGGTTTGATCATGAAGATGAGATACATATTGCTCAAAGGAAATCAGGTTTGTCTCAGTCCGAGTTTGACGAAAGAGTCACTCTGGCTCTCTCTATCAAATCTCTATATGATTCCTTTAAGAATATTGGATCCAGTGACGAAAATGTCAAGTTGCTATTGAATATACACAAGTTTGCAAGCGAGAAAGATTTTCTTGCTATCTTAGAACTTCCCCTGCAAACTGTGACACCTATTGCCATTGTTGTTCCTAAGAATGTATCTCGAAAAGGCAAAGAAAAGGTTGTGGCAATTGAAGTCGCAAAACCGAAGAGGTCTCCATCCAAGAGCATCGTTATCAGAGAAACAATAAGCGAAGAAAGTGAAGCCAGAGGAAGGCCCGATGACGACGACGATGTGTTGGTTAAAGACTTTAAGAAAATCAGAGGGATTATAAAAGATAAGGATTTTGAAAGCAAGCCGTTTTCAAGTCAGTTGCATTATAACTAATTCGAGTTGTTGAAGGAAAGAGGAGTTATACCCCACAGGGTATTTGACCTCAAATATTTTGATAGGGTTGGTATCCCTATAAGGAAGCACCTGAAACTAATGAAGCTAAAAGATTTTGCAACTTCAAGAAGGCCAATATTTCCAAACTTAGGAGCTTATTTTTATTCAAGCTTGTGTTTCCGAAAGTTTGATTCTCTATTTTATACCGTTAGAGGAGTCCAATATCATTTGCATGTCAGAGAACTAGCAAATTTAATGGGAGTTGATGAAATAGATTTTGTACCCATTGATGTACAACCTAATGCTGCCTACAGCTTTCTAACTGGAAAAGAGAATTATTCCAGAGATTCAAAGGCACACATTGCTTACAATGACTTCCCATTGAAGCACATTGTAATGCACAAGGTTGTGATTGAGAATTTAAGACCCAAGGCTGCTTCAAAAATAGACATTTCGAAGTATGAAGCAAAGTTGATGTGGGGTCTGTTAAATGGTTGCAAACTCTCTCTGGCACACACTGTTCTTCTCCACATGTACAGGACTATGCAAAAGACCAAAGGACAATTATCGTACGCGGGGTTAATCTATCGGATCATGTCCTTCCACAATGTCAAGATTCCTGGTGAGCTCATTCAAAATGAAACTCAGATAATGGTAGCTGGGGAGTCTATGATTCAGAAAATGGACTTTAGACAGACTGCTGGTGTATGGATGAACAAGAACAAAGAGGCTGTTCTGATCGAATTAGAGGACAAGAATGCAGAGAGTGAGTGATCAGCAAAGAGAAGGAAGACAGAGGCTAGAAAAGGAAAGCAGACCACTGTTCAGAGTGAGTCTTCAGAAGAAGAAGATGCAGAAGAAGAAGAAAGTGTATCATCAAGAGATGATGAGAGGACCCCTATTGTTTTATCCCAAGGAAACATTGAGTCAGAAAATGAAGAGTATGCTGAAACAGCAAATGAGCAGGAGGATCCTATGGACAAAGAAGAGGATCTCCATAAGACTCATGAGAGTGGAGATGTAGAAGCTGATGAGACAACTAGTGACAAGGCAGAAAAAGAAGCTCATCTTGCTACAAATGAATATGTGGAGATAATGGAGGAGCAACTGGATGACAGAACAACCATTGAAGTTCTGATTGCTCGAGAACAGAAGAAGAAGTCTCCATTACCACCTGAGGACATGGAAATTGATAAGTGTGATGATTTTACTATCACAGCTGGAGGATCCACAAGAGTTACTCATGTTAAAACGGTTCAGATTCAGAGGGAACAACCTCAAGAATCTGGTGTTTTGTACGAACGACATGAGGAGTTAATAACAGATACTATTCAGACTGCAGTTGTTCAGGAGGATAAGGCTGCTGATGAAAAGGAAGAATCCAGCAGAAAGGAACAACACGAGGAACCTAACATCGATCAGACTAAAGAGATTCTGACTGCTGTTGTTCAGAAGGAGAAAGCTGTTGTGGAAAGTGATGTTCAGAAGGAGCAATCTCTAGAGAATATATCTGAAAAGTAACCCACAGAGATTGAATCTACTACTACTAAAGCTGTTATAATCATTCCAGATTCAGCACATGATCAGACTTAGGGGGAGATAAATTCGCAGAGAGTTTTGGATTCAACTTCAAAGGGTAAAGCTCAGATGGTAGAAGAAGAAGACCAACAGACTTCTGCAGGGACATTGACTGCTTCGCAAAGTCTAGTTCAGATGGAAGTTGAAAAACTTCGGGTTTGAGGAAATGCTTCACAAATACTGTCGTCTTTTCTGCTCTGAAATGGCCAGCATTGGTACTTACACACTGATCAGAGATGAAAGGATCAGTAAAGAAATTCCATAAATGAAGGAACTCAAGGAATTCGCCACCTTTATTGCTGATATGGGCAAAACTGATGAAGTTGCTCAGAGAGATGATGAAGAGCATGTTGATGATTTCTCCTCCTCCTCAAAACAAAATCCACCCCCGTCCTCTTGAATTTGTTTTCAAACTGTCCGTATTTGTTTTAATTTTATCTTTGTCGGATGTTACAGTTCTGTGCACCTTGACTATTACGACCTTATTATGGTCTGATAGCTTACCTCTTAAATAATGTATGTGTGGATTGTCATATTATCTTGCCGATGACAAAAAGTGGGAGAAGATACCTTATCATTTTCATATTGCAGGTTATACATTTTCATATGGCAGGTTATACTCATACGCGAATACTGCAGGATATACACATACGCGAATTATACATTTGCGCTCAAACGAACGAATTCAACGATGTATACAACATATGGTTATATCCTTCTATCACTCAAAGTGCATATCTTATATATTCAGATGCACATTCTTTTGAAGAGATTCACTTGAGTCAAATATTCATATTCTTAGTGAAATCTTTACTGAGCTTAATTTTGATACAAATATTTTTCATATATATCAACTTTTATTGAGGAAGTTTTGTCATCATCAAAAAAGAGGAGATTGTTGAGAAAACCTTTCTCTGAATATTTTGATTTTGACAAAACTATCCCTCTTGTGAGAGAATCTGGTTAATGCAAATATTTTTGTTATTGCAGAAATGAACATGTGAAAAAAAGCTTATAATATTCCAAAACTGGCGTTCAAACTCAACGAGTAGTCGTCGCACACTTGCTTCTGATATAGTTGAAGTCTAGTATTCATATGGAGAATTGTGTTGCCTCTTAAGACTTCAGAAGGAGGTTCATGTTGCCTCTGAAGACTTCAGATGGAGGTTTGTGTTGCCTCTGAAGACTTATCTCGAGAAGATTTATGTGACACGTCAGCAAGGACCTTATAGAAGCTTAGAGTCACTGTTCTAATCTGTTCAGATTCAGAGAGTCTTTTTGGTTCAGAAGACTGCTTTTGAACAGCGTTCAGATTCTGCAATATCTCACTGCCAGATTCTGAAGACCCGCGTTTGGCATGTTTCCAGTTTGGCCGTCCTTTGTTGTGGAAGTTTGTAAGATTTGATTGACAGTATTATTTTTCAATCAAATCAGGAGAATATCCTCAATTGGATATTACCTTCCATGGACAAGATCTCTTGGAGATTTGGATTAACTCTATTTATGGAAACTGAAGATTTGGTTGTATGGACGACTGAATCTGAAGGGTTCAGACTCTACTCCAACAACTACTAGATCTTCCCATATACAGTCTCCGGCAATCAGGATTGATGACGTTCAATCAGAGATTGAGGAGCGATCCTTTGAAGGACCTTGGTAATGGCTAGTTCGAGGTCGAAGAATTATAAAAGAAAATCAATGGTGACTGTTACATAAGGAAGTTCACGAACTTTAAATTCTAAAATGCTGAGTTGTTCAAATTTACATTCTCTTGTTCTTGTGAGCTTAAAATTCTTATTCTTGAGAGGTTCCTTTCTAAGAGTGATTAGAGTGACAACTCTTGTAACTTTTCATCGACTCATAGTAGAATCCAGCCAATCGGCTGTCATCATGGGAGAGTGGACGTAGGCTTGCTAAAGCCGAACCACTATAAACATTGCGTGCAAATTCTCTTTCCCTAAACTCCTCTTGCTGCATTTAGTTTTTCTACACATCTTTTTACTGATCTAATTCAGCTTACGTTCTGAACCTATTAATTTCCACATTAAACATTAAAAGTTTTCAGAATCACCTATTCACCCCCCCTTTAGGTGATATTGCTAGGTACAACAGTATTATCCGGTTATCAAGTTCAGGTATCTATAGCGTCGATCCACCTCGCCTACATATAAGAACTTGATTCTGGTCTATTTGTAAAATGTTACATTAAACGTTAGTGGCAATTTTATTTCAATACAAAACATACAAATGACAGATCAACTGCTAAATTTCTTAATAACCTCGGCGTCCCATACGGCTTGTGATCTATGTCGAGCCTTCTGTGTAAGTAATGAATCATCCTCATGTCCCGGCTTGATGTAATTCCTCTGTTCCATGTCTACAAATGGAAATAATACATTTAAATAAATCTCGCACAATTATGATATTGTAATATTACAACAATCAACTATCTAAATTGCATAATTCATATATATAAATTGAGAAACTGTTATGGAAATCATATATATTACATTCAATGTTCACATACTACGATTACAAGTAAATACAAAGCAGAAGTTTAATAATTCATATATATAAACTGAGAAACTGTTATGGAAATCATATATATTACATTTACTGTTCACATAATAAACCACAATAATATTTTATTCCCGGCCCGATTTGTATGCACAAGTTTGCTTATTGTGCCATGATTTTCCACAATTGCTGCAATGGTTACGCGAAGTGCTACTGCTCGGTGTACTCCAGTCCATCTCACTACGTATCCGTGATGCACGGGGCCTTTCTTTCTTCCTAATACGGTTTGGGTCTGGCACTAATGGCAGCTCATCAGGTTCAGCCCAGTAAGCAGGAAGCCCCAATGGATAAAACATATACTGATAGCATTGAAGTGTTCTATCCAACGTATAGAAGTCATCTACAAATACATGGTAATCGTAAGCATATTTTTGATATGCTGCAATTACGTGGGAACATGAGATTTTCAACTTTTCAAATTTTCCACATGAGCAAATTTGCAGGTTTAGGTGGACTGTGTGTTTCTGGCTCCCGGATCCAGCTGCTCTATTATATCCAGTTTTAACTTCAAAAATCTCTCTATCAGAGTCAAACCGTACCACATTATGCCCATTTGCAGTTTGACTATTTCGCTCGAGTGTTTCACCCACAAATTGAGTATATCGCCATCCCAGTTCCTTCTGCCTCATGAATGTTGTTCTTCTGGTGTCAAAATAATGGGCCAACTGATAAAATATCTTCTCCAACATATATGTTATTGGCAGAGCACGAAAACCCTTTAGTATCCCATTAACGGATTCAACCACATTCGTTGTCATCGATCCATATCTCCTTCCGTAAGCATCATAAGCCTTCGTCCATTTCTCCCTTGAAATCTGGTCACACCATTCAGCTATTTTTGGATCTCACTCCCTAAATCGGTCCATGATGGACTCGAACTTTCGCTATTGATTCTCGTAAGTTATACATTACAACAATAATAAGTAATTGTTACACAATAAACAACCAAGTGTCCTACCAAATTTATAAAATTTCAAAATTTACCTGTCATCTGAACAAATTTTTTCCCTTCGGCATTTTTGAAATTTGTATTGTAGTTGCTGAGAATGTGCCGAATGCAATATCTATGGTGGCCATGTGGAGGGCGCCACCCTTCTGTTTCCATTGCTCTCTCAATCCCGATATGCCTGTCTAATATTACACAAACATTTTCTCTACTGGTGACATACTTCCGCAACATATCCATAAATCAAATCTAATTATCAATTTTCTCCTTCTCGACTACAGCAAAAGCCAACGGGAATATATGATTGTTGCCATCAAGTGAGGCCGCACAAAGGAGCGTTCTACGGTATTTTCCGTACAAAAAATTCTCATCAACAAATATCACAGGACGACAACTTTTGAAGCCTTCAATCGTCTGCTTGAAAGTTCAGAATATCCGTTTGAAAACCCTGCAAGTCTGATCTAATTCTCCTCTAACCCATTTCAGGTCATCATCGATCACAAAATGAGAACCTGGATTCATTAACTCCATCACATTCATAAACTTTCTCAACCTACCATACGACTCATCCCATCCTCCAAAAATTTTAGCAATCGCCATTTGTTTAACTCCCCAAGTTTTACGATAAGTAGGTTCGAAACTCAGCTTGTATTTAATCTCGGCCATTAGTGACTTGATTTTGATATCTGGTTGGACGACAATCATTGCTTCTATACGGTTGCAGAGGTACTTCTGATCAAGTTGCCGATGATCGCTTGACATTTGAGGATTACTACATGTATGTAGCCCATTATACTTAGTTATTTTTCAAAACATGGTACCCGCTTTATTAGTTGCACGGAGCCTCCAACCACACTGTCCATTTGGATTACCATACTTTATCACATATGTTTCATTCCTTGTCTCATCACTGCGAAAATAATGATTTCTTCTTAGTAAATACTCTTTCGCAGCCAACTGTACCGCATCCTGTGATGGAAATAACATCCCAACATCAAATTCTTTCGATGGATCAAACAACATATTACAGCCCGGCTTAGCTCTTGTATCTACTTGCATCATATCAAAGTCAATCTCTGAATAGGGCGATGGATGTACCAACGGCAAAATGGGATTACTGCAATGGGTGTTATAATAAGCCTCCATATTATTACCTTCATGACTCTCATATACCATATAACTACCATCACCACCATCGCTTTCGTCATCACTATCGAGTCACAAGTAATCTTTTTCTTCATCACTGTCATCATCATCATCATCATCATACTCCTTGTACTGATTATCCAGACCAACATCATCTTCATCAACATTCGAACCTCCCCAGCTAAAGCATTTATCACTCGTTGTTTATCTACTATTGCATAAAACTGTAAAAACCCCATAGAACCACACCAAAGTGCAAACTCCAGGATTATCTTAACTATAGCATCATTATCCACTTCCATAGTGTCATATCTAATACTCCAGAGTGTTAGAACCGGTTGTCTAAACATCAAACTACGAATATACTGATTCTCTAGTAGATTCAATACGCGCTCAATCGTAGCATGTAACTCATCAAATATGGATATTTTCCAAACTCAAATATAGTAGACTGTCCACCTTCGTAATCGTGTCCATATTCATTTCGTACTATTCTACCTCCCTAGTACACAGTCGCAAAAGATCTAGACGATATTCTGCTAAATAAAGAAATTATAAATTATTTTTTCATCTCAAAATTGATAAATATTTTTTTCCTAGAAAACTAACAAATTAAAAAATAATACCCTCAAAATCAAACATATTCGTAACAAAATCTAAAAATAAAAATAAACAATACTAACATGTACACCTATTACAATAAAAAAATTAAAATATATCAATCATCTTAACATTAAAAAAAAATTAAACATATTAATAGCAACCTATAAATAACATAAAAACACAAAAACATTATATTTTGTTGATAACAACCTATAAATAATTTAAACATTACCAAACCATTAACAAAAAAATAAATGAATGCACCTTAATTAATCAACTCCCTAATTCGGTCTCAGTTGATTATTCCGATCATAGTTAATTAATCTAACTGTAATTAGTTAACCCAATAATAATTAATTAAATCCACCTTAATTAATTAACCCGACTACAATCAGTCAATTCATCTCAATTAATTTACCCGACTATAGTTAATTAAACTAATTATAATTAATTAGTCCAACTTCAATTAATTAAAGTCTACTTTAATTAATTGACCCAGCTTTAACTAGCTAACTCATCTTAATTAATTAACCCAACTCCGATTAATTAGCACATCAATATTCAGTCAAGACTTCAGGTAATTAAACTGACCACGATTAATTAAAGTAACTAGAGTTAATTAAAAGTAACTACGGTTAACGAAAAGTAACTACAGTTAACTAAAAGTAACTACAGTTAATGAAAAGTAACTAGAGTTAATTAAAAGTAACTACGGTTAACGAAAAGTAACTACATTTATCTAAAAGTAACTACGGTTACTTTAACTAACCATGGTTGACTTAAACTAACCGCGGTCAACTAACCTAACCATAGTCACTAATTTAACCCGACCACGGTTAACTAAACTAAACCGTCATTAAACTAATCTAACCCACTATCAACACTAATTAAACTAACCCTAAGTGCAATTAACGACTTAATCAGATATTATGGGTTAACTCACAAACTAACGATAGTGGGCGGCGACAACTCAGACGACGACGACGACACGGTGGCAACTCGCGGGCGCGGCAGCAGCACGGGGCTCGCTGGCTTGCAGCACACGGGGGTCCTCGTGCTGTGGGTCGGTGGAGGGCGGCGTGGCACAGCGGAGCGGCTGGGGGTTGCGAGTCCGCGGATCTCAAGTCAGCACGGCCCACAGACGGAAGGACCGCGAGTGATTCACGGCTGGGTGGCGACGACGAGGATGGACGGCTGGTCGACAGTTGGCTCAGGCGATCAAACGGAGGAGCGGCACAGCGACACAGCACCACGGTGGAGCGGCAGCAGAGCTTGGGTGGGGCGGCTACGGAGGTTGGCCGGCCAAATGGAGAGGGGGGAAAGGAGAGAGTCACGGCTGATAGGGGGAAATGGGGGGGAGAGAGGAATGAAAGAGATTTAAAGAAAGAGAGAGAGGGGGGGAGGGTTTGGGCGCCATTTAAAGAAAGAGTTTGGGTGCCTACACAGAGGCGCAGTAGCCCATGTCCGCCTCGTGCGCCTCTATAAGAGGGGCACATGCCCTAAATGTGTAAAAAAAAATTTAAAAATGCTTAAATTCGTAATTTTTTATTTTTACCATATTTTTGAAAGAAAAAAAACCCTCCAGAAGCCCACTTTTTAACATTCCTGTATTGATGGCTTGATGTAATTTCAATCATCAATAAGTCCTCGAAGGATCTTCCTGACTTGCATTAGTTTAGCTACAGGAGCACCTTGCCTTGCAAGGCCACTTGCTAGTATTTGAAACCTGTCAATCATTTCAGCAATTGATTCATCGGGCTTCATTTTGAAGGCTTCATAATCACTTAGCAGAATGCTAAGATTGATTTCTTTCACTCTGTCAGTTCCCTGATATGTGACATGAAGTCTGTCCCATATAGCTTTCGCTGAATCTTCTTCTGCAACTCGATTGTATAAAGGATTGGATAATGCACAGAAAAGTGCATGTACTTCTTTGGAATCGAGTCCTTGTCTTTTTACTCTTTCAGCGTCTAACAGTGTTGCAGTAATATTTGTATTGTTGTTTCCTTCAGTTCCAACGGAAGGAGTTGCTGTGACAGCAGGAACTACTCCATTGACAACAACATCCCACATCAGATCATCTGATGCCTTGAAGAACCACTTCATTTTGTTGCACCACATATTGTAATCTTTTCCGTCAAAATAAGGTGGTTTGTTGCTGAAATGTGCATCACTTGCTCCTATGAAATTATTGCTAGACATGATAGATCGTTAGTTTTGAAGTAAAACACTTCAAAATAATGAGCAACATGCTCTGATACCAATTGTTGAATCTAGCAATATCACTTAGAGGGGGGTGAATAGATGATTCTGAACTGTTTTGAAACTTAATGCGGAATATAATAGATTCAAAACACAAACTAAGTAAGATCAGTAAAATAACGTGCAGACAAACTAAACATAGCAAGAGAAATTTAGGGATAAGAGAATTTGCACGCAATGTTTATAGTGGTTCGGCTTTAGCAAGCCTACGTCCACTCTCCCATGATGACAGCCGATTGGCTGGATTCCACTATAAATCGATGAAAGGTTACGAGAGTTGTCACTCTAATCACTCTTACAAAAGAACCTCTCAAAGATATGAATTTTGAAGCTCACAAGAACAAGAGAATGTGAATTTGAATAACTCGGGACTTTGAAATTTTTGTTCATGCATCCACCTTGCAACAGTCACCATTGATCTTCTTTTATACTCCTTCGACCTCGAACTAGCCATTACCAAGGTCCTCCAAAGGATCGCTCCTCAATCTCTAATTGGACGTCATCAATCATGATTGAGCAAGACTGTATATGGGAAGATCTAGTAGCCGTTGAAGTAGAGTCTGAACCCTTCAGATTCAATCACCCATACAATCAAATCTTCAGTTTCCATAAGTAGAGTTCATCCAAATCTCCAAGATATCTTGTCCATGGAAGGTAATATCCAATCAGGGATATTCTCCTGATTTGATTGGAAAATAATCCTGTCAATCAAATCTTACAAACTTCCATAAAAAGTTACGGCCGAACCGAAAATCTGCCAAACGTGAGTCTTCAGAATCTAGTAGAGAGATATTGCAGAATCTGAACGTAGTTCAGAAGCAATCTTCTGAAGTATAAAGATTCTCTGAATCTGAACAGATTAGAAAAATAACTATGAGCTTTTGTAAAGTCCTTGCTGACGTGTCACATGAGTCTTCTCGAGACTTGGTCTTCAGAGGCAATAGGATCCTCCATCTGAAGTCTTCAGAGGCAACCCATTTCTCAATTTGAATACTAGATTTCAACTGTCTCAGAAGCAAATACGCGACGACTACTTCCAGAATCTGAACGCCAGTTTTGGAGCATTAAAAGCTTTTGTTCACATGCTCATTCCTCTGCAATAAAAATTCATTTGTATTAACTAGATTCTCTTACAAGAATGATAGTTTTGTCAGAATCAAAATATTCAGAAGGAAGGTTTTCTCAACAAAGCGACGGCAAGAGCTTGGGTGGGGTGGCTACGGAGGTTGGCCGGCCAAATGGAGAGGGGGGAAAAGAGAGAGTCACAGCCGAGAGGGGGAAATGGGGGGGGGGGGGGGGGGGGAGGGGAGAAGAAGAGAGAGGAAGGAAAGAGATTTAAAGAAAGAGAGAGAGAGGGGGAGGGTCTGGGCGCCATTTAAAGAAAGAGGCTGAGCGCCTACGCAGAGGCGCACATGCCCTAAATGTGTAAATTTAAAAAAAAAACACTTAAATTCGTAAAAAAAAAATTTACCATATTTTAGAGAATAAAAAAAAGCCCACTTTATTAAATCACATGCTTACACGATTCAAAACGAGTTAGTCTAGCACAATCTCGGGGCAGCCTCACTCGGACCTTGCTCAGATCATGGCTCACTTGCACCCTAACATTATGCATAGTGCCGTGTCTATTTAAGATCGAACGGGACATATCTGCCAGCACAACAGCCTGTATACCGATATCGCGAGGTCGGATATCTACAACCGATAAGCACCCTGCTCTGGCTCCGATACCACTGTCGACGGCTCACACTCGAATCCCTAAGCAGCGCGATGTAGTGCGCTTTTGATGACTGTTGGGCAGCATCCTATCGATTCAAGACGCTTTGTGCTAGTTGGAGGTAGCGTAACAGTTATTCATCAATATAACAGCTCGTGCGCCCACAACGTGGAATCAAAGACATGCCGGGCTGGGCTTGGGCTCCGCCCATCTTGACGATCGACGGCTGATCAAGCTCGCGTATAATTTAACGGGCCGCATAATCAAATCCATCAGCATTATAGTAACCTTCCATCCTCAGTCTTTTTGGGGGGTATTACCAAAAAATTTCTCAACCTATTGTAATTGTGTCAATTCAATCATAAATTTTTTTTGACAATTCAATCCTAAATCTTTTGCAATTAAGGCAATTCAAACCATCCAGCCAATTTTTGCCTTCCGGTGACATAAAATTTTAATTTTGTTACTTTTTTTCTTTTTTCTTTTTCCTTTTTCTCTTTTCTTTTTCTTCCCTCTTCTTGGCGAGACTCACCTCGCCCGCCCAAAATGAGGTCGAGCCTCGCCGGCCTAAGGAAGAAGAGGGAAGAAAAAAAAGGAAAAAGAAAAAAAAATCAAAAGATATTAAAATATTACGTTGCTGGACGGTGAGGCTTGCCATCGTCGGCCACTAGTGAGGTGGAGCCTCAACGGCGCTGGGCGAGGTCGGCCTCGTCGACCTAAGGAAGAAGTGCGAAGAAGAAAAAGAGTAAAAAAAAATTAAAAATATTAAAATATTATGTCGCGCGACGGCCGGCTTCCACGTCGGCGCCAAATGGCCAAAATTGGTCGTATGGACTAAATTGGTACGATTGCGAAATGTTTAGGGCTGAATCGGCAAAAACAAAAAAGATTTGAACTAAATTGGTACAATTACAATAGCTATAGGAATTTTTTGATGTTTTTCCCGTCCTTTTTCTTAACCAGTTAAATGCAATGAGACGTGATACCAATGTCTTGTCGCCCCAAATGGAACTAAAAGCATAAATCAAGTGATGCATAGATCTAATTAGCTCAACTATCGGCGCTCAAGTATCTTTTATTTCCTCAAGGGTCCAAGACAAAGTTCGAGTACGCCCAACTTTGAACAAATCTTCTACATTATATGGGCCGGTTATGCTCGAGCTTCCGTTCCCCATCAATTGGGCAAACTGTTGATTGGCACTTTCAGTCGGATGGTTATCGAAGAACAAGAATTTCTCAGGACGACGGCACAACGAATATTCTCTCACTCATCTCTTGCCCCCGCAAGTCGGATTCGCCCTATATGGACCCAAACCACAACATGCCATTTTCGCCTCCTCGAAGCCTGAAAATTAATTAATCTTAGAAGAAAAGATTCCATCACCTTTCATCGCCTACAGACAGATGTTAGCTTATGTTAAGGTTAGAAAGACTTGCATGACCGACCATATGTTGATGGGTTTCGGATTCTATCCCGGCTGAAGTGTAGACGTCAAAGTAGGAGTACTTGAATCCTTGTAGCTGACTCTCTAGCTTCGTGAGAATTGAAACGAGAGCTCTGTTGTGAAGCTTTGCAAGCTCATTGGCAATCCCTAAGCAAGAACCATTCCCGGTTAATTTTCTCATGGATGGGAGACACCCAATATTTCTAACCCCAATCATTCCAAATTTCCTTCCTCCAACTTTATAAATTCCCTGAAAAAAAGAAGAATTCAGATACTAATCATTGTTAATTAAGTCCAAATTAGAGGGAAAAAATTGCATTTGCTACGCCGGATCGAGAAATAAACCTCGAGCGCGGTGGTGATGTTTCCATTCACCATCCCTACGTATTCTTCGGTCGAGGAGGACCAAAACAGAGTGAGATCGCGATATATCGGCATCAAGTAATCGTTGTTTCCAACACTAATCAAATAAACGGCCTCCGAAATCACTTTCTTCGCTTCCTCGCTCCCTAATCTCTTTCTTAACTTCTTCTCTAGCTTCTCAAACTGCTTTAGCTGCATCAGGAAACTTACCACCTAAAAGAACAAGCCAAAAGGAAAAGGTTTACATTAAATAAGGACTTGTGTCTGAAAATAGACGAGAGATGACACATTTACATACAAATCCTTCATAAGTATCAACCAAAGCACCAGCTCCAGCAGATGCAAAATTCGCCCCTCCCATGAATTCATCATCTTTCATTTGGAGATATGATGGAATCAGCGGCAGCTTTGCATATTCAGCTGCATCATGGAAATGGAAAACAAAAAAAAAAAGCCACCATCTATGAAATAAATGAAAACGAATACTTAGAACATGAGTTCAAAGAGAAAGTTTACCGATAAAATCAGCAATAAGACGGCCATTTGAGAATCTGCCGGTGGGATAATGGAAGAAAGCCTCTCCATAGGGAAATAACTTGGCTATGAAGTTCACGGTGGTGTTGATGTAGTTGTTGGTTCCTGCTTCGTTGATGGAGTCCCCAAAGATGAACAGAGCAACATTTCGTGGCGATGGATTGTTGCGGCGAATCGCGATGAATAGGCTTGCGAGCATGGCCGAGAAAATTGCACTGAGAGCCGGAGTCAACATGATGATCTTATTCGGACAATGCTTCCATGTTTCCTCTGTTTTAAGATTCGTGTCTCTCCCTTTCCGGGTGAAAGTCTGGCGATCAAACCCTGCTTTTCCCAGTCTTTTTCTATGCATTGACCAAGAGAAATGTTGAATGATTTTTGTCTGAAGCTTTTGTTCTTGTATCAATACATAGCATCTTTCTACCGGGTTGAATGATTTGCTCGGAATCACCAAGCAAGTTCCGGGAAATTTGTTCTTTTGATTGTAGGGAGACAGATATTTTCTTTTTTTGGTCAAAAGAAAGATGTCATTCATATATCATAAACAATGCTCAAGAGTTACATCTTTCAAGTCTAGCAAATTCCAAATAACTACTGAATAAAATAAAAGTCAAAAAGCAAATAACAAAGCACAGTCTGCACTCAGAAGCACACTCTCATCCGTCCAAAACAAATCTGCCACCGTAAAACTTCAGTAGTCGATCACCAGATACAGTGATGAGCACATTCCGAGATCTCCCCCTCCTTTTGCAACTGCTTGCGGTGTGCGTCTAACTTCAACATTCTCATCACCATTGCCGTGAAGAGACACCAATATTAATATGTTGAAAGAACACAAATCAAATATATGTAGGTAACTCACAAATCTATATCTAAATCTAATTCGGAAGAGTAAAATCCCCAAATCTTGACCTCAATCTAAATCGGGAGAGGAGAGTAGCCTAATCCCAGAGAGGTTATGGAGCCAAGTCACGAACATCCTCCTCTGCGGCTGTCAACTGGGCCGAACTAAACTCCACGTTCACCCAAAATCAGCTGCAAAAATTTATTCACGCGCACAAAGGGAAAGCTTCAAAAAGGAAAGTGAGAAACAAGACGAGGGAGGGAGGGAGGGAGGGAGGGAGAGAGAAAGGTCCCTCTCTGTCTAGGGAGACCGATATTGGCTATCCACAATTACGCATGAAAAGAGGGGAAAGTTTATCGAACTTCACTTAATTTTGAGTATAGACAAACAAGTGTTGAGTTAATACAATTCTATAGGGAGTTATTTATCACGTAATTTTTTTCTTCATTTCACATGAAGGAGAGGTACATGACTTCAAGATAAAAATGCATTCTTATCAAAGTAAATAAATCTGAAAAATAAATCAACTTGATACATCCTGCAAAGACTCACTCATTCCACAAAGACGAGTCTGTCATAGCACCAAAGCATAACCGGCGGCCGATCACCAAATCTCACATCAACATCCATGATGAGCACACATCGAGATTTCTCTCTCCAATAGCTATAGATTTGCAAAAGGCAGTGCACGCCTAGGTACGGCGTCCCCAGCACCATCACCATACAGAGATAACAACAACACAAACATATTAAATGAATACAGAAAACTCTTTATAAATCCCAGATCCATTTTTAGATCGGAATAAAAGAGCAGCCAAATCTAAATTTAACTCTAGATCGGGAGAGAAGATCGGCAAAGAAGATACAAGTTGATCACAAAATCTCTTTCAAATAAACTGAACGCTGAAGGTAGCAGCAGAAGAGCTTCGTAGACTTGCGGAACACTCAACTATATGGAGCAAGTACTGGAGCCAGAGTGGCCGAGTATATTCTTCCGAGTCGCTCGCTCTTCAAACTTCTGAGCTCGCAGGACAAAACTCTCAGCAGATCTGGACAAGCAGATTCTTCTGAGTCGCTCGCGCTTCAAACTCTTGAGCTCGCAGGACAAAACTCTCAACTTTCATGAAGTAAGTTGATGGCGTTGTCCGCAAATCAACGAAGAAGCCGTGAAGATAAGGATATAGAGAGATAGAGAGAGGGAAAGGAAGAAGGAGAGGAAGAGGGGGAGGGAGTCCCTCAGGATGTTGCTACAGGGGCGGCGGCTTAGGGGGAAGGGAAAGAGGCAAACCCTAGCAGAGAGGAAGAGGGGCGCAGTGTCACTTGTTGAAAAAGTATTTTTCACTTATTGACTTGATTCTTCTTTGTCGCACTTCCTTCGCCATTGTGGAGTCACGGCAAAATTTGTGGCATATCATCTAAACCCCTCGAATTCATTCAATATCCAGTGCATCGTGACGGAGGGAACTCACATGATCTGCTGATTGTGATGGGTGAAGCACATATGAATGTGATGGGCAGTGCACGTATGAACGCCAGACGTTGGCTCAAAATTGATCTCAAAACTGATATCAAAAGATACATGATACGGCAGACATAAGTGAATACTTACGCAAACGAGTCATCTTTATACCAGTAAAAGTCAAGTTGGTTAACATATTAACTTTACAAATTCAATCCCAAGGTATATAATGATCGCCGCTCTTGCCTGGACCATAGTCAATATTCACGTTCAATTCCTCATAAGAAAGATTCTCTCCTCTTTCCTCTGCCTCTGAAGATTAGATTCAGAGTCGCAGCAGAAGGTTCACCTCCCAATGCAATTTCGCTTCAAAACAGCAAGGGAAAAGAAACGTCCCCGTCCGACTCACACCACCACCCCCCCATTCTCCATTTCACCTACCATTCATCAGTGACCCGTCAATGACTCGAACTCATCCCCCACCACGGTTGAGTGCCCATCACCATCACATGGCATTGTCGACGCCAGAAGCAGCCTCTGTTTAACGATTCCAAAAGACACAGACCACCCCACTTGCTAATAATGAAGTTTCTTCTTTTCTTCTCCTTCCCACACTCGCCATCAAGAAAAGTTGGTGTAACAACTTCAATTTTTACTCGAAAGAAAAGGATTATGTTAGTTAGCAAATACATCCTGAGATATAATCCAGGCCTGAGTTCAATATTTACAACTCTTATCAGCGACTCAAATGAGAGACAAAACTTTTTTCCCGGCAGAGTAGAACCGGAAGCCAAGCTCCTACATCTTGCAGAACCCGAAAAGTATCAGGGAAAGACATGAGAAGAAATTTACCCAAGAAGTGTTCAACCCAAAAGACCAAAGGGTGACCGACTCGACACAGATTTGAAGACTATACAAAACAATATGAGAGAGAGAGAGAGTGTGTGTGTGTGCGGCATTGAGCCCGTGATCCTTTTCACCGATTTCTCCACCACTGATGACTGAACTAGAGATCTGTCGCACTGCCTAAGTATTTAGGTAGCATACAAGAGAAAAAATTCCAATCCAATCTACTGCCACAAAAAAAAATTCACAGGCCCTGGCAATTATTGAGAGAAGCACACTGGCCAACAGAACCAAGCTTTTGCTGTCATCAGAGTTTCAGCATTTACCATACATGATCATCAGATTACAGACATAAGTTCAAAATTCAAATAATAAGGTCTGGACATTGAAACGAAACCTAGTCAGCAGCACACTTCAATATAGCACATATCTGCCTGGGAAACCACACTTCATCCAAGGCTTAATCATGTTCAACCGTTTGTACCTCCTCCATCAAAGCAGACAATCATTCCTGAAAGCATTGCATATTAGGGAACAAGCTCTCTTTCTCATTGACTAGGATAATCAATATCAGAAAACTCAATATAATACGACAGGCAGACAGTTGAGGACTTACTAACATGTAGCCTTATTTACATAAAAACACCAGCCAATGGTAACTCCTTTTAGAAGACTCCCCCCATCATCGGGGCGAGGTCATCAAAGGTCCAGAGATCCACTGCATTTCCGCCATCCTGAGTCGTCTCTCCACCAAGTAAGGCTTCCATTGACGGATCCCAGCCACCCTCCAAAAATGGCATCTGGAAGAACTTCATCTGGGATTCAAAAGCAGACAGCTCCTCGGAGAATGTCTTTGCAGCAGTGTTTTCCTCATCAGACACAATGTCATCAGAAGCAGACTTGAATTTCTTCCTTGGGTTAGCATCCTCAAACTGAGATTCATCAACTTCCAGAGTAGCAGAAAGTACAGATGAGACATCTGGAGTTTTTGGGCCATTTTCACCCCAACCGAAGTCAGAACAATCAAATGAGTTGCTTCCCTGGTCTGAATTGAAGTACAAGGGGGCATTGTCAGCAGGGGCAAGAGATTTCAGTGCAGAAACCCCTTGGGCATTAACAGCATCCTTGTATCCAAATTGGTTAGTAGGCGGTTTTTCTTCGATGAAACCCATGTAACTGTAAATGTCCTCATCAGAGCTGTTCGCGTAATTGAAATTTTGATTCAGATTTGGCTGTGCGTTGTTTGTTGTTGTCTTGGGAAGTTTCTGAGCATTTGACTTCACAGAGCGTTTTGATGATGAGTTGGAAGAGTCATCAGGGAAGTTCACTTTAGCTTTCTTGCCACGAATCCTCCGTGCCTCAGCATCATAAGCTCGGGCAGCTTCTTCTGCTGTGTTGAATGTCCCAAGCCAAACTCGGACCCCTTTCCTTGGGTCACGGATCTCAGCAGCCCATTTTCCCCATGGACGCTGCCTGATTCCCCTATATTGGTTCTTCCTCTTTCTCTTGGCAGATTTCTCAGCTTGCCCATTATACTCCACAGTTTTGGTGGTTGAAGAGCCTTCAGAATCGGAAGAGAGAAACATCACACACAATGATAAAGAGAAGACACTGCTATAACACGTGCTGTACAATAGAGCTACAGCAAATCGACAGGGAGATTGAGCTATAACTAGTACTCCGTTCAGCATTATCCAACTCCATTTAAATGTGAGTGATAATGACAAGTCTTTCGCATTAGAACATCAACGCCATTCAAGTCACAACAAAGCAAGATAAAAACACGCACATGCCAGATTTCTCAAAACAAAAGAAACCTAAATAGTAGCAATTGCTAGCACATAGACATTCTGGTGGACTACAAATCAGATCAAAATAGTATCGTGAACCATCAACCAAAAGAAAAATATCACTTTCCCATATTACCAGTGAGTAAGTCGCCAGAATCAGATCATTAGATGTACCCTTGACAGAATAATCTTTCAACTGAAGGTCTTAAGAGATGAGAAGTATTATCTGTGGACAGTTATGTCTTTCGGTCAATTATAGTACTAAAGTTTCCCACAAACTACACAAGTGGAAGCCAAATTCAGAGCACATGAAGCCAAAAGTAATTTACCACAAAAGTTAACACCAACGGTGTTGCAGGTCCAATGACTCTTAATTATACAGCAGACTACAAACTTATATATCTACTAACAAGCTAATTCAACAAAGAAAGCTCCTCTAGTGGAGATACTCTATAACGAGCATCTGCAGTTTATTCGCTCTACACCTCTCTACATATCCTATTAGTCATGTTACCTACGACCAAAATTTACAACATGCTAATTCTTTAGCAAAAATCAAACCCGATATAATTGGACAAAAGCCAAAGGGGAGCCATATTCCTCACGTTAAAAAGGGTTTCGATCTATTTCAAGTGCTAATTAGGAGTAAGATGGCAGGGGGAGAATGATTTCATGAAGCTGACAACGAATTTGCATGTATCATCTCTTTAATAAAGACCCGAAGCGTGACCGAAAAGATAAAGGGAAAAATGAGAGTTCTTCACAGAAGATTTAAAATACCGAAACAGATGTATTCCTCCGTGATGCTAGGACTAACGTTGAAAAGGGCAAAGCCTAAATACCGACGAAATTTCTTCCAAGAATAAGCAAATCGACCAATCTAAATATGGCGTAACAGTTAATGAGCAAACGATCACCGAGGACGATCTACAATTACCAAACCAAGATTCCTGAAAGATCATACTGCTAGTAGACTTAGAACTTTGAGGGTAAAAACGATATCAAAAATAAATAAATAAAAAAACAGAAAAGCTCGAACAATACTTCCAGGAAAAAAAATGTCGCAGAATGCTTTGAGTAAAAGAGAACCCAAAAAAAAAGAAACACCATGGCGCAAGGTGCTTCACCAAAAGGATGTAACCCACACGACAGACGATCATCGGATACGAACACTTGTTTAGAATGATCAAAATCAACCCCCGCAAAAAAAAAAAAATTTCAAACTAGACCACTACGGCCCATTTTCTAAGTCGATGACAAGCAAATTAAAAACGAGCACAACCAGCGAAAAAAACACTTTGACCCAAAAGAAAAAACGCAAAAACACGGAACGGAAAGCACTCTTTCAGAAGAAAGATCACGCTCAGAGCTACAAGGAGTCGTGGCGACTACGTTACCGTTAGAGCTTCGAGGCTTGGAAGCAGCAGCGGAGAAAGCGAAGGGCTTGACATCAGCATCGACCTCATCGTCGAAAACGTCCTCGACATCGGAATCGTCCTTGAAACCCTGGAAATCGGCCTCGAAATCATCGTCCGCGACGTCGACGACTTCCGATCTGGCCTGCCTCCTCGACTGCTTGCCCGGCGATCTCTTCAGATCGGGCCATAGGAAGTCGGCGGTCAGTCTGCGAGACTTCGGGTTGGGGATGAAATCGGAGATAATGGCACCTCCACACATTGCTGAAACGGGACCAGACGAAGATCAGGAGAAGCGGATGACGCTGGCGACGATCAGAGCTTTGCTTCGAATCGGTGAGAGATCGATGGAATTGTGAAGAGAGAGAGATTGGGTTTGATGTTGCAGAGAAAATGAAGATGGGTTTCTTCTTCAGGGTTTATTTCAACGAACATGGTTTGGTGGTGGGGAATCGTGTATTGTTTTAAAGTGCAAGTGTTGCAGCAAATGGGGAGTGGGCGGTTTTACCGATTTGCCCTCGGGTGAGGTCGGTAATTACTGCTGTTTCGTGTAAGTACTAAAATGCCCTTCCTTGAGCAGTGAATTTACTATCTGTCGTTAACGTGGTGCACGGTAACGTTCTAGAAATAGAATTTCTGTTCCAAACCTATTTCTGGAATAAAAAGTTATTCCAGAAATAGATTTGGAACAACTTTGAGAAACAAATAATTTTAGTTTCTGGGAGAAATAAAAATAGAATTTCTGTTCCAAGCAGCCCGCCGCCGTCGATCGCCGCCCGCCACCTACTTCTATTCTAGAAGCAGAAATTTTCAATTCAATTCAAACGAACTTCTGTTACAGAATGAGAAATTAATGTCGTTATCAAACTCATTTTTTTTTAATTCAAAACTCATTCAGAACTAGCAATAGAAAAATCTATTTCTGTTCCAGAAACCTATTTTCTGAAATAGAATGATTTTCATTCACTCCCTAAGTAATAAAGCGAGTCAAAGTAATTGCAAGAGGATTTCGATTTCTCCTCTTGTAACGTTGTCGGTAGATCACAAGCTCCATCATTTTGTCTTTTCAGAAATCACAGTTTCGAATCATGTGGCGAATAAATTTCTGCTTAATTCATATTTGATCATGTTAAATTTCATGTGACGGGATCAGTTTCGATAATTGTCGTTCAAAACGTAATTAATTTCTCAGAATTACGAAAATATTTACGTACGAAATGTCGCTTATTTTTTTGTCGATGTATGTGAGAGACGGGAGGGGTTTAGGTTAATTCGGGTCGAATAATTTTTCGCCCTTGACCGGCTCACCTCTTCACCCTACCGAATCTTCTAGAGTAGTTTCACCCGATTTGACCAAACCCAATTGTACGGACCGAATCGCCTAACTTTTCTTGAATTTCGTTCGTTGCACCCGAGGGCCAATTTCTTACCGTCCACCTCGCATCTTCTGACTAGTGAAAGGTCCAATCATAGTTTCCCGACCACAAGCCTCCACGGCTAAATTCAACGTGCATCAACAAAATGAAATGGCTTTCTTGAAAGTCACAACGTTGCATTCATTATCGAAACTAACGGAGAATATACGTAGAATGACTTCTCTAATCATATTTTTACGTATGATGGATCGTGATATTCGATTTCTCCGCAATATACGTAGAACGATTGAAGTTTCTATAGTAATTATTTTTCGCGTCCATCTTCGGTCAAAACAACAACATGAAAAAGGGATTGAAAATTGGAATGGTCCAAATTTTAAGATCCTCGAGATAGAATATGGCATGTAATTATTGGGGCCCTGAAAGGAAGGTACATCATAGTTTGACAGAAACAAGAGGCGCCCATCGGCTTAAGTATCGATGGCTTATTAAAAACGCTAGTCATGTTTTACTCTCCAAGTCCCGATTAGACGAATCAGAATTGCGCGACAGTTGGTCCATACAGACGTTTTTATCATGATAAAAATCAGTTTTCCATCATACGTTATCCCGATCCGTCACGCGAAATCAAGAGGCACTTGCTTTACGATAAGCGGGAAGCAATGCAAAAACCTAAAGAAGAGGACACGAGAAGATTGTGGTGACAACAAGCCAAGTGCCGCTCGTGCATGTGGTTTTTAACGGAAAGAAAGCGCCCTAATTTCCCTCTCATACTCTTCACGTTGATACAAACTCATTGCTAAGTCCTGTCGAAAACCAAACTCTTCAAAATTTTCCATCAAAACCTTCCAAAATCCAAAAAATAATAATAATAATAAGACAAAGGAGAAGGTGAAATGGGGAGGGGGGGTTCCGTCGGAAGGCACCAACCGGTCCAACCCACACGTGTCAGGAAATCATTAAAAAAAATAAAAATCACGACCACGAAAGCCGCCAAAACAGGAAGAGGAACGAGGTCGCCTCGCCAGTGGCAAAACCGTAATACCTCTCAGCCCAGGAGGTCAGCCGAGGGAGTCAAACGTTTTTCTCGCCGAACTTTTAGTTTTTTTTTGTCAATTTTGGGGGTAAAGTAAAGAGAAAACGGTGGAGGAGAAGTGGTGCATGCACCGCATCCCGGAATCAGCCGCGAACACGGAGGAACACACGACAAAAGAAACCCTCGGAGAGATGGGACAAGGTGTGGGGGCCCCGCCCGCAGGGGGGGTGGGGCCCGGTGGGGAGGGTTACGACGAAAGACGACACGTGAATAATAATGGGGTTCGAGCCGAGCTGGTCCGAGGCCCAATGCCTCCCTCGCCTCGTACTGATTTGTTTTGATTCGATTCCAAATCCCACGCGCTCATCTTTTTTTTTTTTTAATCTCCTTTTTGACGTGCCACTTCTTCTTCTTTTTCTTCTCTCTCTTTCTTTTTTTATTTTAATTCCAATTGCATCCCTAAGAGTGAAGAAATTCATTGATTTTTGGGGTGGCTCCAATCGAATTGGGGAGGACATGACATGATGATGCCACTATCTTCGTGAATCGCGGGCATCAAAATCAGAGCTAATTTTCGATTTCTACGCCTCCCCTCTCTCCTCTCTTTTTTTTTTTTTCCATGACGGAGCTATAGAGGCGACGATCTAGATTAAATCGCTCGAGATATTTTTCGCATTTGACCCTTAACATATCAAACATCGCGATTTTGTCTCTTGGCGTATAGGTTGACACTTTCCTATTATGTCAAAAAGTGAGTTCCCTGAATTTAAATCTAGTATCGCATGCGTCTCTCAAGAATGTTTTCCAACGTTCGGCGCATAATTCGATTTATTCATACCCCATTTGTTATCCTTGAAACCTGTCAGGAGCCGCTCCTTATTCAAACCTCATGGCTCGGCAAACATTCCCTTCCCTCGCCCTCTCGTCCGAATGAGTCGTTACAATAAAAACTGCTCATCTAATTAAGCCATCGGTTTATAAGATTTGGTGAGGCCACTATCAAGTTTCAGTGGTCCTATGAAATTTCACACGGTATCGTAGTAAGAAGTATTGAGTTCGAATCTTTCCAGATCTCATATTTATCTTCATTATTATAAATTACCACACTTGTCCTTAAGTTAAAGTTCAGCCTACACGTAAACGGGAGTATTAGAAAGAAAAAAAATTGCCTCTCAGTTCCTAAAAATATTTATAATAATAATAATAATCACACAACAGCTGGATGAGCCAAGAAGGAAATAAAATTTTCATAATTATCCCATATGCAAGAATCAAATGCTTAAACTAATCCAAGTTGTTTGACTCGAGAGATGATGCCTTTGCATTTGTTTTTTGGAATAGGTTTTAGATGCCCATTTCTTCGGTACTTCATCTCTATCTTGACCTCGCCCTCGGACATATCTCCATTCCGTAATTTATACCCAAGTTGGATTAGGACAGCTCCTCATTACATTGCCAATTTATGATCGATTTCATGTACAAGAGTTACGTCGGCGTTCGTCTTACCCTTGTCTATAGCGAGATTCTTCCGGGCATGCGATTTCGATGTCGATCGGACCATGATAAAGTACCAATTCAATTCGCGAGAAGCCTATACTCCAATCGAACCGAAATAAACCTAGCATATTTTCTTCTTTCATCGCCTGCAAGAATATCTAATTGGAGTCGCCGATGCCCTAAAGGATTGGGCTTGCCAGGTAAGTTTGCCTCTTCGTTGAAGACAAAGATTACCAACTTGTCTAAAGCTTAATTAACTAAATCAACTAGTCGAGATGATCGATTCCTTTATCCTTTCACGTATTTTTCGAGGGCGATTGCGACTAGCAATCTTTCCATTGGGTGCAGCTAATTTCTCCGAGTGTCGCTGGAGAATCATGACCGTCGCTAAAATCCTAAATTAATTCGAAAAATGTAATATACTTATTGACTGAACAGTAGCTTAGTGATTCTTCTACACACATCTACGAGCTGCTGGACAGATGCAACGGCCAAGTTGTCAAACGTTTCTTCTAATGCTTCATGATCTTGTCCGTCTGACATCGATCTTGTTCTTATCCTTAATGATGCTATTATATGTACTTGGACAGTTACTGGTGCTGATAATTACATTGCCCTCGACAAATCATTGCCATGTTGACCCCCTCTTTCTTATTTGGCCATAAATATTAATTATCTGAGAAAATGACACGAGTAGCCTATGAACTTTAGCTCGATATGCAATGTAGTCCCTGAACTTTTAATTTGTTCAATGCGATCCATGAACTTCAGGCAAATATACGTTGCAATGTGATCCATGAACTTTTAACTTGTTTAATGTAGTCCCCGAACTTTTCGTACATACTCATAGTCAATGTTGCCCCTGATATTAAATTAACGGAACGACTACATTGAACACTTTCATATAGTTCGGGTATTACCTTGAACATGCAGTAAAATTTCATGGACCACATTGAACAAATTAAAAGTCCATAGATCACGTTGAACATTAAGCAAAAGTTCATGGATCGCATTGAATAAATTTAAAGTTCATGGACCATTTGTGTCATTATCCCTAATTATCTTAAACCTGGATAAATATTCTTGTAGTTTCAGCCAAATTCAAATTTACGCTCTCTAATCTCTCATTTTCATTACGGGGTTACCGAAAAATTAAGGGTACGCGGGATCTTCAAAGTTGCATCGTCCGGGCAATAATTGATGGCCGAATCACCACTAGCTCCATTTATATTATTTTTCATTAACAATATGATATCTGCATAATCATTTGCTTCAATTTGCTCTTGCGTGATGGGGGAGGACACACTTTTCATATCAACTTGTGCATTATCTTAAGGGAATGAAGGGAATTATTATTTATTTGTTGGGCTCAGAAGATGATCGATTAGACACCCAATTATATTATGTTTATTGAAAGTAATTCGAGATTTAGAAGAGATAATATCTCAATAAAAATTTGAATAAACAATTGGTATGTTAACTTTGAACAGTTCCGACTAATCGAGTGCTTAATTTTTTTCCAGTCAAAATAATTTTAAGACAGCATTGTCTAGGGACAAGTGGGGCGAGTGGGTCGCCACCGAATCCCGCCATGTGGGGTTGCGTTGCTTTTGTTGACCAATAGTTATCCAGTTGACCAATCCGACGGCGGTGGCTCGTGATCTGATCATCAGGATGGAGCATGATATTCAAATAAGGAAAAAAAAAAAGGATAATATCACGAAAAATCTCAAATCGATACACTTGTGACAAATTTACCTCAAATTAATTTTTTCAAAATAAAAATCTCCAAACTGGTACACCTGTAACAAATGTATTCTCCGTTAGTTTTCGTTAAATTTTATCATCAAATTGTTGATTTAGATAACATGTGATAGATGACGGGGGCGTGCCAATTTGAGATTTTTACCCTCCGTTTGTTATAGGTTTACCAGTTCGGGCTTTTTCATGATATTAACTCAATTTAATGGAAACTAATGGAGGGTAAATTTATCATATGTGCATCAGTTTAGAAATTCTGATGATCAAAAAATTAATTTGGGGTAAATTTATCGCGATTGTACCAGTTTAAGGTTTTTTGTAATGAAAAAATTAGTTTGCTGTAAATTTATTATAGATGTATCAGTTTGGGTTTTTTTCGTGGTATTAACCAAAAAGAATAAGTTACCAATAGCTATAAATTTGCATAATACTTTAACAAAAGAAATTGCAGGAAAAAAAAACAGATTAAAGGATTTAAAAGCTAATATGAGCTCGAAGCACGATGGTAATTAGCCCCTGATTTGCACGGGGTGTCGTGTACCAAAGAAGATAAGAATAGACAATTTGACATGTGACAATTTTTATTATTTCGAATCGTGACCATCATTTGTATTTTCACTTGGTTTCATTTAGTTGCGGGATCTTGAATTCTTTTGCATACACTCGAATTAATTTGCGAAGATTTTACAATTTATACCGCCACACTAAATCGACGATGATATTCTTTGTACATATTTATCGATAATTAATCGGAATTAATTAACCTATTGTGATCCATAAATTGTTGTTTCTCTTTCTTTTTTTGCTGGGATTTTTTGATTTGTTTTGATGCTACTTGCGGTTGTTTTTCCAGTTCAGTTAATTAATTGAAAGTCCCGTTTCCGACCAAAAAAAAAAAAAGTAGTAAATTGTGGGATGTAAAGTTCAATTTTACCACATCGACAGTAAAGCGAAGAAAAGCGGCTCAAATGCCAGAAAAAAGTTAAATTCCTCATTTGACTTTTGTCTTAAACTTTGTGAAGAGGAACAAATATAAGTCAAATCGATGTTTTGCTAATTTTTTTTTTTGGACAGAGAAGTTTTGATACTTCAAAGTCTTAAAAAGGTAGGAATTGGGAAACGTAGGCAGCATGCACATAAAGACAGGTGTGCACACAATTTTGGTACCATGAAATTTAAATTCAAGCATATGCAAGGAGCAAAAATCAATTAATTTCATCACATGAAATTAACTGCGCACCGATCTGATTGGTAAAGCATCCGCAACTCTGCAATTCACCTTGAAAAGGGTACAATATCGCGTTCTACCACTTGCAAATTTCCTAGTCAATCTAACGCGATCGGTCGTCCGTCATTGATTAGATTAGAGAAGTAGATTTGTTTTGGAACACAATAAAATATAGATGGTGCCACTTGACCCCAAAAGACTACACGATATAGAAGCTGTGTAATCTTGTTTTCTTTTCTACACAAGTTGTCTTCTATCATTATTGACTTTAGCTAGTTAGTTCTTACAGAATCTAGAGCCTATTTGTTCAAAGATTAAGCGAAAGCAAAAACCAACTTTTCTAACTTTCCGACAAATTCAGAATAGTATTCAAATTTCAAACAACAATATGAATAACATATATGTGAATTTGCGGGTCAATATTCTAAATATTGGAATTATAGTATGCGAGTCGCTAAATTCAAATCAAGCAAAAATTAAAAATCATCTCGGTCTCCAAAAAAGATAGAAGTGAGTTATGTAAAACAAAACAAATAGAGTGAATCGATTTTCTGGAGACAAAAGCCACCAAAAATCTCAAACTATGCACATTATGACACATTTACTCTAGTATATTTTTGCGGCACAAAAAAACCGAAACTTGTACCTGTGTGACATATTTACCCTCCGTCAAGGTTCCGTTAATGAGCACCCTTAAAAATCTGCCTATGTGCCCTCCAGAAAGCAAATAATGTTGACATGCCTACGTGACTTAAGTGAAATAAAAACGAAGTGTCAACATAGGTACAAGCTTGGCTTCTCATGTCACAAGAAAAAAGTTAAGGATAAATGTGTCACAATAAGCATAATTTGAATTTTTTTGTGGCTCTTTTCTTTTTCTTTTTTTTTCATGGGTGGAAAACGAGGAGGAATTAATAAGTGAAGTGGGTAGGGATGGAGAATATCCGTATAGTATTGGGTTGGGAGTTGGGACCAAAGGTAGAGCGATTGGCATCATACGAAGCAAAGATTGGGCCAAAGCGTTGCCTAACAAGATGACCAAAATTGTAGTCCTGAAATTGCATGTGCAAAGTTAATGGAGGGTCGCTTTCTCCGCCAGCAGTCGGATGAGGTCGGGCATCGAGGCAATTGGGGTACAATTGATGACGACAGAGACTGTCCCTACGAACCGGGCTTACGATCAAAAGACAGACCCAATCGACCATGACCTCCATGTCTCTAAACAGAGAATCGACATTGTCCTTGTCGTATCTCCCGATTTTGGCATTTGGTAAACAAGTCGGAATTCTCATTCTACGCCATGCCCGGGGGTAGTGACCTCAAATTGGCATGGCATGCCAAGTTGTTCTTCCGTGTTGTAAACGGACTTAGTTGAGCGACAATTGACTGTCGGGTGCACCTAAGATTGGTGTCGTGTGGCCGTTCGACCCTTGGCCCGTGATGACAAATTCTTTGGGTTGCCTAGCTGCCGAAACCCGATTCGTCTATAAGCATAGAGGCCTCCGTTCTTTGCTTGAAGTGGAGACCTATAGAGCATTGGGGGGAATCGGAGGATGCAATTAAAATTGCTGCTTAGATTTGATAGTGTGTTGTTGTTGGGGACTTTTCTTGCCTTATTTTGGCTGATAGAATATTTTGGATAATTGGCAAAAAGTCATAAACCTATTACACCACCGCTAATTCAGTTATAAACCCTTCAATTGTGCTAATTTAGTCATACACCTTTTGATGATTTGCCAATTTAATCATAAATTTTTCAATTGTGTCAATTTAGTCCTCAACCTTTTGAAGTTTTGCCAATTTAATCATATACCTATTATTCGGGCAATTGGCCGAAAGGACTATATTGACAAATCATCAAAAGATTTAAGACTAAATTAGCATTGAAATTTGAATGTTTACGATTAAATTGGTAAATTTACAAAATATTTAGGATTAAATTGGCACGATTAAAATATTTAGGTCTGAATTGGCCGCCGTATAATATGTTTTAGAACTTTTTGGACAATTTTTCCAACGATGTTTCTAGACTTCCAGTGATGTGTGAAGTTTATGAAGTGATGTCAATAGTCATATTTGTTGATCGTTTGATTATATGGATCGGACATGGTCATGGACATATTGGACTTAATTTCCTGACCAATTTTATGGTTGAGTATCGTAAACAATTGTTTGCTTGGTTTAATGATGCTTTGTTTACAGGTTAAAACGTGTTTACATGAGGTATTGAGATAATTCCATATTACGTTCGCCGGGTTGGCAAGTTTATTCATGGCATGGCTGATCAAGAAACTGTATTGAACCCCCGTTTTTAGGGGTGAGCAGTTTCAGGTCTGTCCATGTTCCAAGTACCTAAAACCTGTCCGTGTGAATAGATTCCTCATTTTTTGAAACCTGCCTTGCATACCATAGAACTTGGAATCCACCCTATTTTCTAGGGTCGATTCCACTGGAAATCGGCCAAATCCCTTTTTTTAGTTTCATTTTTATTTGAGCAAAATGAAAGTGAACGCACCAACAAAAATTAAAATTTTCCTATTTCTCAATAGCAACAATGCATAAAAGATGAACATATAAAATAGAATAAATCATAAAAAGTTCAAAACCCAGTCCTCAATCATTCATGAAAAATTGCTCCAAATTATAACCATATGAAATCAAGAGAAACAACAAACATGGTTAATTACTTAATTATAATTTCTATAATTACTTTTAATTAAACTAAAATAATTAAAATTGAGGAGAGGAAGAAGGCCAGGGAGTCACTATCAATGAGAGGAAGATTAGGGTTTCGTAGAATGGGAAAGCCAAAGTGTATAAGTCAATTTCTATTTTAAGGTTTTGTAGCAGTTCCCATCCGCCGGAAACCGAACAACATAGTAGGTTCCTGATCCGATTCTATCTTGGAACCATACTCACCCGTACCCATTTTTAAGTTGGGTCACACGAGTTGAGCATTTGGGTTTACCCGTCCTTCCATTATCTGATCGTGTTGCTCGGGTGGTGTCGTGCCAATGTTAATGATCGGATCGTGTCTGTGTATTGTAGATAGGCGGAATTAATCGATCGGGTCCGTATCGATCTTGTTTGTTTCTAGTATGCCGCCAGGTCGACAAGACACAAACACGATCGGCCCGATTAAGAGACGCGCGATTGATTTTCCAAATGCCACATTGTCGCTACGTGAGCTACCACAACCACACAACTGGTTGGGTTCCTTTGAAAATGCATCAATTACAAAAGAAAATGAAGGCCTAACGCATGACTATCCATGTTGTCGAGAGAAGGCCCAAGTCCAGCAAGCTCGGGCCAAGTCTGCAAAAATGCATAGGTCCAAATAATGCATTCGGGCCGGGCCCTAGATAATCCGAAAGGCCATCCTCGAGCCCAAGGATGACTTCAAGACCAAACCTATAATTTCATTTGTTACGTAACTTTTTTATAAAGCAATTCAGTGCATCTGTCTTGGTATATCTAACGACTAACATTACACAAAACTGTAAGCAGTTGAAGGGATTGAGCTCGGATACTAATGTAAATACCCTGTTATGCACTTGAAAATAGGAACAAAATAAGGGTACAAGTCGGAAAGAAGAAAGTATTCGCTTATTGATACAATAGATTTGCTCCACATTTGGGTGAATCCACAGGGATCTAAAATGTATATGAAATCGACCATGTTAATCCTCGTAATCCTGTCCGCTCCTTTCGAACAAGAAGCGCGTTTTTAGAGTCGAAGTCGCTCCTAGCAAACAAAGATTAAATTGAAATTTAAAGTGAGAATCCATTGTTCTTGGAGTATCGTTAGGAATGGAAGTGAAAAAGAAGTTGGAATTCTCAATCTATGCCATGCCCGGGGGTAGTGACCTCAAATTGGCATGGCATGCCAAGTTGTTCTTCCGTGTTGTAAACGGACTTAGTTCAGTGACAATTGACTGTCGGGTCCACCTAAGATTAGTGTTGTGTGGCCGTTCGACCCTTGGCCCGCGATGACAAATTCTTTGGGTTGCCTAGGGCGCGCATGGTAACACTTCTGAAGCAAAATTTCTGCTTCAGAAGTGCTTTTGGAACAGAAATCCGTTTGGTAAAGCAATTTCTGAAGCAGAAATCCGTTTGGTTCGCAATTGTATATTTCTACTTCTGAAACAACTTTTTACTTCAAAAGCTGTTTTTGGGAAATTTTTGAGAAGTAAAAAAAAATTACTTTTCATCATCAGAAGTCTTTTTTTCTTTTTTTCTTTTTAGCCTTCCCTTTTCATATTTTCCGTCTCTCTCTTTGCTCGTCTGTCTCAACCCGACCCGGTCCGGATAATTCTTTTAATAAAAAAAAAATTCGGAAAATAAAAATAAAAAAAATCAGAAAATGATTAAAAAATTCAAAAAAAATGGAAAATTCATAAATATTTCTAAAAAAATTGGAAAAATCCTTAAAAATTTCCAAAAATTCAGAAAAATCTCAAAAATTAAGAAATGGGTCCATTCAATTGGCCAATCCTATTTTTGATGATTTTACCATCTCTTTCTTAAAAAATGATGGTTTTGCCCCTTATGGGCAAATCATCTCGGAAAATTCTGAAAAATTCTCAAAAATCACAGAAAATGAGAAATAGTCAAATTTGACTGGCCATACCCGCCTTTTGTGATTTTCACTTCTGATCTTTCTCAAAACGACGATTTTGCACTCCTATGGGCAAATCGTTCCAAAGATCCAGAAAATTCCAGAAAATCTCAGAAATTGAGAAATTGGTACATTCAACTCGCCAACCCTATTTCTGATGATTTTGATTCCAAATCTTTTCAAAATGATAATTTTGCCCCTTTGGACAAATTGTCTCCAAATATCCCCAACTCCTTTCAAACCTCCAAACACTCCTTCTCTAAGCCTTTTGGGCTTCATTAGGGATGCCATGTTTTGATTTGATGTGTTTTATCTACATGTTCCTGGTTCTTTGATTTGCGCACCTATCTTTATTGATTGTGATTGATAGGTTAGATATTCCTATCTGCATGAATTCTTAGATTTTCTATCTCTCTTTTCGCTTGTCTGGTTTAGTCCAACAATGGGTGCGACTGCTCCAAAACACCATTCTCTAATCCGATGGAGCCTGTGATCTCATGCCCTCCATTTTTATTTTTAAAAAAATCAGGAAAATCAAAGCTGGGTTGAAAAGATAAAGATGACGACACCTCATTTTTTGCCTTTTGTCTTTCTACCTAAAGATGCCTTCATGCCAAAACAAGCTCATTATTATTATAGTTTTATGTCCCAAGTTCTCATTAATATCTAGGTGATCTCAGGGCACATACAACTACCGTAGATTTGTGCTTCTAGAGACAGTTTAGGCACGAAAAAGGTTAATATATTATGTCAATTGCGATATAAACCACACCAGAGGCACAGGATAGGAAGCACCGGAACAACTCGTGCTTTTAGCGTTGATATATGAGTTCGATCGTCGTATTCATTAATACAATTTTCCCATAATATGGTCCGCATTTACATAAATAATTAAATGACGAATTAAACGAAAATCCGTCAGTATTTGCATTTAACTTTCTTGAATAACATGCATTTTAGGTTAGGATCAATAATTTTTCGTATAATATTTTGTGTTAATAATGTTCCAAAAGTAGAAATTTTCAACTGTTACCAAACGAATTTCTGTTCGAGAAGCAGAAATTTTGTCATGTTATCAAACGTATTTCTCTGATCAGAAATCAACTTCTAAAGCAGAACTGGAAAAATCAACTTCTGGCCAGAAGTTGATTTCTAAAGCAGAAGTGTTACCATGCGCGCCCCTAGCCGTCGAAACCCGATTCGTCTATAAGCATAGAGGCCTCCGTTTGCTTGAAGCGGAGACCTATAGAGCATTGGGGGAATCGGAGGATGCAATTGATATTGCTGCTTAGATTTGATAGTGTGTGTTGTGGGGGAATTTTCTTGCCTTATTTTGGCTGAGAGAATATTTCGGATAATCGGCAAAAAGTCATAAACGTATTGTACCACCGCTAATTCAATTATAAACCCTTCAATTGTGCCAATTGAGTCATACACTTTTTGACGAATTTAATCGTAAAATTTTCAATTTTGTCAATTTAGTCCTCACCTTTTGAAAATTTTCCAATTTAATCATATACCTATTATTCGGGCAATTGGCCGAAAGGACTATATTGACAAATCGTCAAAAGATTTAGGACTAAATTGGCATTGAAACTTGAAATGTTTACGATTAAATTGGTAAATTTACAAAATGTTTAGGAATAATTGGCACGATTAAAATGTTTAGGTCTGAATTGGCCGCCGTATAATATGTTTTAGGACTTTTTGGATAATTTTTTCTAAGATATTTCTAGACTTCCAGTGATGTGTGAAGTTTATGAAGTGATGTCAATAGTCATATTTGTTGATCGTTTGATTATATGGATCGGACATGGTCATGGACATATTGGACTTAATTTCCTGACCAATTTTATGGTTGAGTATCGTAAACAATTGTTTGCTTGGTTTAATGATGCTTTGTTTACAGGTTAAAACGTGTTTACATGAGGTATTGAGATAATTCCATATTACGTTCGCCGGGTTGGCAAGTTTATTCATGGCATGGCTGATCAAGAAACTGTATTGAACCCCCGTTTTTAGGGGTGAGCAGTTTCAGGTCTGTCCATGTTCCAAGTACCTAAAACCTGTCCGTGTGAATAGATTCCTCATTTTTTGAAACCTGCCTTGCATACCATAGAACTTGGAATCCACCCTATTTTCTAGGGTCGATTCCACTGGAAATCGGCCAAATCCCTTTTTTTAGTTTCATTTTTATTTGAGCAAAATGAAAGTGAACGCACCAACAAAAATTAAAATTTTCCTATTTCTCAATAGCAACAATGCATAAAAGATGAACATATAAAATAGAATAAATCATAAAAAGTTCAAAACCCAGTCCTCAATCATTCATGAAAAATTGCTCCAAATTATAACCATATGAAATCAAGAGAAACAACAAACATGGTTAATTACTTAATTATAATTTCTATAATTACTTTTAATTAAACTAAAATAATTAAAATTGAGGAGAGGAAGAAGGCCAGGGAGTCACTATCAATGAGAGGAAGATTAGGGTTTCGTAGAATGGGAAAGCCAAAGTGTATAAGTCAATTTCTATTTTAAGGTTTTGTAGCAGTTCCCATCCGCCGGAAACCGAACAACATAGTAGGTTCCTGATCCGATTCTATCTTGGAACCATACTCACCCGTACCCATTTTTAAGTTGGGTCACACGAGTTGAGCATTTGGGTTTACCCGTCCTTCCATTATCTGATCGTGTTGCTCGGGTGGTGTCGTGCCAATGTTAATGATCGGATCGTGTCTGTGTATTGTAGATAGGCGGAATTAATCGATCGGGTCCGTATCGATCTTGTTTGTTTCTAGTATGCCGCCAGGTCGACAAGACACAAACACGATCGGCCCGATTAAGAGACGCGCGATTGATTTTCCAAATGCCACATTGTCGCTACGTGAGCTACCACAACCACACAACTGGTTGGGTTCCTTTGAAAATGCATCAATTACAAAAGAAAATGAAGGCCTAACGCATGACTATCCATGTTGTCGAGAGAAGGCCCAAGTCCAGCAAGCTCGGGCCAAGTCTGCAAAAATGCATAGGTCCAAATAATGCATTCGGGCCGGGCCCTAGATAATCCGAAAGGCCATCCTCGAGCCCAAGGATGACTTCAAGACCAAACCTATAATTTCATTTGTTACGTAACTTTTTTATAAAGCAATTCAGTGCATCTGTCTTGGTATATCTAACGACTAACATTACACAAAACTGTAAGCAGTTGAAGGGATTGAGCTCGGATACTAATGTAAATACCCTGTTATGCACTTGAAAATAGGAACAAAATAAGGGTACAAGTCGGAAAGAAGAAAGTATTCGCTTATTGATACAATAGATTTGCTCCACATTTGGGTGAATCCACAGGGATCTAAAATGTATATGAAATCGACCATGTTAATCCTCGTAATCCTGTCCGCTCCTTTCGAACAAGAAGCGCGTTTTTAGAGTCGAAGTCGCTCCTAGCAAACAAAGATTAAATTGAAATTTAAAGTGAGAATCCATTGTTCTTGGAGTATCGTTAGGAATGGAAGTGAAAAAGAAGTTGGAATTCTCAATCTATGCCATGCCCGGGGGTAGTGACCTCAAATTGGCATGGCATGCCAAGTTGTTCTTCCGTGTTGTAAACGGACTTAGTTCAGTGACAATTGACTGTCGGGTCCACCTAAGATTAGTGTTGTGTGGCCGTTCGACCCTTGGCCCGCGATGACAAATTCTTTGGGTTGCCTAGGGCGCGCATGGTAACACTTCTGAAGCAAAATTTCTGCTTCAGAAGTGCTTTTGGAACAGAAATCCGTTTGGTAAAGCAATTTCTGAAGCAGAAATCCGTTTGGTTCGCAATTGTATATTTCTACTTCTGAAACAACTTTTTACTTCAAAAGCTGTTTTTGGGAAATTTTTGAGAAGTAAAAAAAAATTACTTTTCATCATCAGAAGTCTTTTTTTCTTTTTTTCTTTTTAGCCTTCCCTTTTCATATTTTCCGTCTCTCTCTTTGCTCGTCTGTCTCAACCCGACCCGGTCCGGATAATTCTTTTAATAAAAAAAAAATTCGGAAAATAAAAATAAAAAAAATCAGAAAATGATTAAAAAATTCAAAAAAAATGGAAAATTCATAAATATTTCTAAAAAAATTGGAAAAATCCTTAAAAATTTCCAAAAATTCAGAAAAATCTCAAAAATTAAGAAATGGGTCCATTCAATTGGCCAATCCTATTTTTGATGATTTTACCATCTCTTTCTTAAAAAATGATGGTTTTGCCCCTTATGGGCAAATCATCTCGGAAAATTCTGAAAAATTCTCAAAAATCACAGAAAATGAGAAATAGTCAAATTTGACTGGCCATACCCGCCTTTTGTGATTTTCACTTCTGATCTTTCTCAAAACGACGATTTTGCACTCCTATGGGCAAATCGTTCCAAAGATCCAGAAAATTCCAGAAAATCTCAGAAATTGAGAAATTGGTACATTCAACTCGCCAACCCTATTTCTGATGATTTTGATTCCAAATCTTTTCAAAATGATAATTTTGCCCCTTTGGACAAATTGTCTCCAAATATCCCCAACTCCTTTCAAACCTCCAAACACTCCTTCTCTAAGCCTTTTGGGCTTCATTAGGGATGCCATGTTTTGATTTGATGTGTTTTATCTACATGTTCCTGGTTCTTTGATTTGCGCACCTATCTTTATTGATTGTGATTGATAGGTTAGATATTCCTATCTGCATGAATTCTTAGATTTTCTATCTCTCTTTTCGCTTGTCTGGTTTAGTCCAACAATGGGTGCGACTGCTCCAAAACACCATTCTCTAATCCGATGGAGCCTGTGATCTCATGCCCTCCATTTTTATTTTTAAAAAAATCAGGAAAATCAAAGCTGGGTTGAAAAGATAAAGATGACGACACCTCATTTTTTGCCTTTTGTCTTTCTACCTAAAGATGCCTTCATGCCAAAACAAGCTCATTATTATTATAGTTTTATGTCCCAAGTTCTCATTAATATCTAGGTGATCTCAGGGCACATACAACTACCGTAGATTTGTGCTTCTAGAGACAGTTTAGGCACGAAAAAGGTTAATATATTATGTCAATTGCGATATAAACCACACCAGAGGCACAGGATAGGAAGCACCGGAACAACTCGTGCTTTTAGCGTTGATATATGAGTTCGATCGTCGTATTCATTAATACAATTTTCCCATAATATGGTCCGCATTTACATAAATAATTAAATGACGAATTAAACGAAAATCCGTCAGTATTTGCATTTAACTTTCTTGAATAACATGCATTTTAGGTTAGGATCAATAATTTTTCGTATAATATTTTGTGTTAATAATGTTCCAAAAGTAGAAATTTTCAACTGTTACCAAACGAATTTCTGTTCGAGAAGCAGAAATTTTGTCATGTTATCAAACGTCTTTCTCTGATCAGAAATCAACTTCTAAAGCAGAACTGGAAAAATCAACTTCTGGCCAGAAGTTGATTTCTAAAGCAGAAGTGTTACCATGCGCGCCCCTAGCCGTCGAAACCCGATTCGTCTATAAGCATAGAGGCCTCCGTTTGCTTGAAGCGGAGACCTATAGAGCATTGGGGGAATCGGAGGATGCAATTGATATTGCTGCTTAGATTTGATAGTGTGTGTTGTGGGGGAATTTTCTTGCCTTATTTTGGCTGAGAGAATATTTCGGATAATCGGCAAAAAGTCATAAACGTATTGTACCACCGCTAATTCAATTATAAACCCTTCAATTGTGCCAATTGAGTCATACACTTTTTGACGAATTTAATCGTAAAATTTTCAATTTTGTCAATTTAGTCCTCACCTTTTGAAAATTTTCCAATTTAATCATATACCTATTATTCGGGCAATTGGCCGAAAGGACTATATTGACAAATCGTCAAAAGATTTAGGACTAAATTGGCATTGAAACTTGAAATGTTTACGATTAAATTGGTAAATTTACAAAATGTTTAGGAATAATTGGCACGATTAAAATGTTTAGGTCTGAATTGGCCGCCGTATAATATGTTTTAGGACTTTTTGGATAATTTTTTCTAAGATATTTCTAGACTTCCAGTGATGTGTGAAGTTTATGAAGTGATGTCAATAGTCATATTTGTTGATCGGTTGATTATATGGATCGGACATGGTCATGGACATATTGGACTTAATTTCCTGACCAATTTTATGGTTGAGTATCGTAAACGATTGTTTGCTTGGTTTAATGATGCTTTGTTTACAGGTTTCAACGTGTTTACATGAGGTATTGAGATAATTTCATATTACATTCGCCGGGTTGGCAGGCTTATTCGTGGCATGGCTGATCAAGAAACTGTATTGAACCCCCGTTTTTAGGGGTGAGCAGTTTCATACCCTAGAACTTGGAATCTATCCTATTTTCTAGGGTCGATTCCACTTGAAATCGGCCAAATTCCTTTTTTTAGTTTCATTTTTATTTGAGCAAAATGAAAGTGAACGCACCAACAAAAATTAAAATTTTCCTATTTGTCAATAGCAACAATGCATAAAAGATGAACATATAAAATAGAATAAATCATAAAAAGTTCAAAACTCAGTCCTCAATCATTCATGAAAAATTGCTCCAAATTATAACCATATGAAATCAAAAGAAACAACAAACATGGTTAATCACTTAATAATAATTTCTAAAATTACTTTTAATTAAACTAAAAGAATTAAAATTGAGGAGAGGAAGAAAGCCAGGGAGTCACTCTCAATGAGAGGAAGATTAGGGTTTAGTGGAATGGGAAAGCCAAAGTGTATAAGTCAATTTCTATTTTAAGGTTTTGTAGCAATTCTCGTCCGCTGGAAACCGAACAACATAGTAGGTTCCTGATCCAATTCTATCTTGGAACCATACTCACCCGTACCCATTTCTAAGTTGGGTCACGCGAGTTGAGCATTTGGGTTTACCCGTCCTTCCATTATCTGATCGTGTTGCTCGGGTGGTGTCGTGCCAATGTTAATGATCGGATCGTGTCTGTGTATTGTAGATTGGCCCGATTAATCGATCGGGTCCGTATCGATCTTGTTTGTTTCTAGTATGCCGCCAGGTCGACAAGACACAAACACGATCGGCCCGATTAAGAGACGCGCGACTGATTTTCCAAATGCCACATTGTCGCTACGTGAGCTACCACAACCACACAACTGGTTGGGCTCCTTTGAAAATGCATCAATTACAAAAGAAAATGAAGGCCTAACGTATAACTATCCATGTTGTCGAGAGAAGGCCCAGATCCAGTAAGCTGATCCAGTAAGCTCGGGCCAGGCCTTCATAAATGCATAGGTCCAAATGGTGCATTCGGGCCAGGCCCTAGATAATCCGAAAGGCCATCCTCGAGCCCAAGGATGACTTCAAGACCAAACCTATAATTTCATTAGTTACGTAACTTTATAAACCAATTCAGTGCATCTGTCTTGGTATATCTAACGACTAACATTACACAAAACTGTAAGCAGTTGAAGGGATTGAGCTCGGATACTAACGTAAATAACCTTTTATGCACTTCAAAATAGGAACAAAATAAGGGTACAAGTGGGAAAGAAGAAAGTATTCGCTTATTGATACAGCAGATGTGCTCTACATTTGGATGGATCCACATGGATCTAAAATGTTTATGAAATCGACCGTGTTAATCCTCCTCCTTTCGAACAAGAACCGCGTTTTTAGAGTCCTTTCTCTTCTCTCGTAGTCCCTCCTACCAAAAAAAGATTAAATTGAGATTTAAAGTGAGAATCTATTGTTCTTGGAATGGTCAGGAATGGAAGTGAAAAAGAATAGTAAGATGAAGCTAGAACCACACAATCATGACACGAGTGGGCCAAAGTTGTAAAAGCATCCTCCACATCATTACCTGTTCTTTTCGAGGCTTACGTAAGTTGGCTTCTTCCAATGGAGGTTTGGCTTTCTCTATGGAGAAAAAACATCAATGATGGGCTTGCTCATGTAAATTGCATGTCCTTCTCCTAAAGCTTTTGGCAAAAGATGTATCCCCGACATGAGCTCACGAGCGGGGGTCACCTCAAAGACAAATATATCGATTCTATTAAAAATGCATGATGTGTAACAATTAGCACTATAGTTGTTTACAAAATGCTATAACCGATATAAAGTCTAGCTCTGTTTCGATCCGAATATTGCCAAGGCGGATCGCTTTTAAGAAAGAGGACCGAAATCGGACGAAATCAAAGTTCAAGAATCAAACCGTATATTGACCGAGAGGGACTAGGAGGACTAATTTTGACATTGCCCTTTTCTTCTTCAAATCTTGTGACTCGAGAAATGAAAGTTTTAGTTGATGCAATTTGAAATTTGAGATGTAAAACCACATTTTTTTGAAGAGACAATTTAAAAAAAAAAGAGCCTTAGTTTGAAGATGTTCTTTTTTTGCCGTCTCTTTCCTGAAGCAGATCGCTCCCAAATCTGAATTTCTTACATTAAGATGCATGGCCATGAAGGTTACATCCAAATCTCCAAAGGACAAATCTCACATGCACTAGGCACATGCTCTCCCCCTCTTAACATCACTCCAAATCAAAGCTTGGACGAGTCAAAATCCATCACATTACAACTTACGAAAAGAAAACAGAACCAAAAAAAGAAAAAAAAAAACAAGACATGTTTCCATCATCCATGGCCACTTTGACTTTTCTCAACACAGCAATTCTGCAAACATTCTTGATCCTTGGTTCTTGATCTTACAACAAAGATACACCACCGCCCACTCCCACCTGCTTTCTAAGCCAGAAAGCTCAACCCGACGTTGCTCATTATACATATTTCATAGAGATTAAGAAAGAGAAGAGAGGAGAGTCTTAATGCCATAACAAAATGGGAAATTACAGGAGAGAGAGACAACCTACAACTTCAAAACGCCCCACCAAAATAGCAAACTACAGAGGCTGCTGCAATGTCACAACCAAGGGACTTGTGACCGTGTGCTTCCCATCCGACCATACCACCGAGCCACTCCTCATGCTGGACCCTCCCGGCGAGAGCTTCACCGCCCTCACTTCTACCCTCACCAGGAAGTTCAGCTTCTGACCGATCCTCCTGAACGCCAGCTTCTCCGGCCGCACCGTGACCGAAACTCCGCGGGGGGGCCTCATGCTCACCCGGTATACCGACTCAGGGTCCCCCACGTTAGTGACCGTGCGGATGAAGTGGGTCGACATTTTAGGCTTCCCGTACTGCTGGAACGCCACCGACAAGGATGGGTAGTTCAAGTTCCCAGAGTGGCCAGCCTTTTTGGCTCGGCTGCAATCGGCTTTCTTCCTAGTGACGACTTGGATGTTGTTGACTGTGTAGTTCGAGTTGCATAGAAAGTCGACGTAGTCATACGGGGTCAGGTCATATATCAACCCGGGATCCATGGCCTTCTGGGGATGGACGTGACCGGCCCCGTAGTCCATGACCGTCGAAGTGTTCCCTGAAGACTCGTCCAGCATCGTCTCTCCCCGATTGTCCACGGTGTAAGCAGTCGTCATCAGTGCAGATCTTATTGCTGCAGGACTCCATTCGGGGTGAGCAGCCTTTAACAACGCAGCTAGGCCCGAAACATGAGGGCAAGCCATTGAGGTACCTGACAGTATGTTAAATTCCGTCTTGCGCTTATCCGAGGCGACACCAGAAGGCCCTACGTTATCGGGCCACGCAGCGAGTATGCTCAATCCAGGAGCAATCACGTCGGGCTTCAGGATCTCAGGGGACTCCGGATTGGGACCCCGAGCAGAGAAAGAAGCCACAACAGGAGCAGGCCGGACTCCCAGCCGAGTCCCCTTGAAGATCACCGTGGCTGTGGGAGGCGACTTCGACTTGGACGCAGCCTCGATGTACTTCCTGATCTTGTCGCCACCCAATGCACCGACCGCCGTCGCGGGTAGCACGTGGCAATCAGCCACCAATCCTTCGCCGTCGAAAACCCCATTAGCCAAGATCATTCCGATCCCGCCTGCTTTCTTTACCACCTCACCTTTGGCAGCCCTCGAATTGATCCCCCTGTCACACAAAACAATCTTGCCTTTCACAAGACTTGGATCCAAGGACCCCTCCATACACAGAGATGAGGAGTACCCATCTCCGCCCTCAGTCCCGGCATAAATCAATGGATACATCCGACCTGGTGTCAATCCCGGCCCGCCGTAGACACTCACACCCGGAATCATCTTCCCATTGCCCAATTTCACATCCGCAGGGAAATCCCTATCTATGGTGCCGGCGCCTACCGTGGTCACCCACGGCGCGACATTCGTGACCGTGAGGCCCCCAGGGCCGCCGTTCCCTGCGGAGGCCGACACGAAGACCCCTGCATCCTCCGCCCCGAAGGCGCCGATCGCGATGGCATCCAGATAATACGGCACCACCACACCGCCAACGCTGAGCGAAATGACATCGACCCGGTCAGCCACAGCGGTGTCGAAGGCCGCCAGTATGTCGGAGTCGTAGCAGCCAGCGTCCCAGCACACCTTGTAGGCGGCGAGGCGGGCCTTGGGTGCCATGCCGGCGGCCACGCCCCGCGCGTACCCCAACGTCGAGGCGGGGAACACGTAGCGGCCCGCCGCGATCGACGCAGTGTGGGTGCCGTGGCCGTCGGAATCCCGAGGCGACCGGAACTGCGTCGTCTCGTTCATCTTCCCATTGGTGGCCTCATACCCATTGCTGAAAAACCTAGCCCCTATCAGTTTCCGATTACAGGAAGTGGCAGGGAACGCCTTACCTGCGACGCACTCGCCTTTCCACTTGGAGGGGACGGGGCCGAGGTCGCGGTCGTTGAAGCTCTGCCGCTCGGGCCAGATGCCGGTATCGATGACCCCGATGACGAGATCCGACCCGAAGTCGGACTCCTTGAGGAGGCCGGCGCTGTCGCCGGTCTTGAGGCCGAGGAACTGGGGGGAGCGCGTGGTGTGCAGGTGGCGGACCTGCTCGGGGATGAGGGCGAGCACGTGGGAGAGGGACTGGATCCTCAGGGCCTCGGAAGGGGAGAGCTTGGCGGAGAAGCCATGGAAGACCGTGGAGTAAGTGTGGATGATCCGGGTCGGGCCGGGAGAGGGAGAGCCAGAAGAGGAGGAGGAGGAGGAGGAGAGGGAGGAGAGAGTGGAGTCGTACCAGCGGGCGTGGGTGGGGAAGATGGAAGGCTTGGCGTCGTGCTGGACTTGGACAATGAAGGTCTTGTGGTCCGAGGAAGAAGAAGAAGAAGAGAGTGGGAGGATGGCGAGGACGATGAAGAAGAGGGAAGACAAACCCATGTCAGAGAGAGAGAGAGGGGGAGGAAGCTTAGAGATGGTGGTGGTGGTGTTGGGCGAGTGAGATTTGAAACATCGATAAGTATAAAAAGGAAAGATTTTTGGGGCGAAAACGAAATGGGTGGTGGGGTGGGGGGGACCTGCCCCGGACGAGCGAGTGCGGTGGCGGTGCACAAGTTGGCTGCGACTGTGGAGGAGAGAGAGAGAGAGTACAGCGGCGGAGGGGGGCAGTGTGTTGCAGTAGAGAGATGGTGGTGGTGGACGGGGAAGATTCGGAGTAAAAGGATTCTGGGTATATGTGAAAATTTACTTAACTAGTTGCTCGGCAAGCGCCCCTTGACTCGAACATTCATCTTTCAGTCACCGGAAAAGATTTCATTTCTGTTTAAGATAAATCTATGTTTTCGAGAATTTTAGGGACCGCAATCTGGAATTCATCGTAGAAACCGCATGTGGCATTATATTTAAGTTTGGGTTGGGGTGGGTGTTGAGAATAGACAATGTGGGTATATTAATTAAGATTATATGATCGAATCAATCAATCAAGCCGTCTTTTGTTTCCAGAGTAAATTTTAAGGGATCTAGTTCCAATTTGTTTTAAGCTCAACCGAATGACCTTGTTTTAGGCCATGCCCTCTCTGCCTACCGACAAGGGTCGAGCAATCCGATAAGATCCCGCTTTTCCTCGGTAGCGTTTGACGAGACAACTGAGATATCGGTAAAAACGGTGATTGTGTTATTAGCGATCTCTTTCTCTTCGCGCTCTCGATACCGCCTATGTTTTTTTTCACGTTTTCCATTTGTTAGGAAGGTGGTGAGCAACCCTTCCATCAAATCGATAATTCATGGGCGAATTCGTTAGAAATCTGCATAAATATATAAGTATGTTACATTACATTAATGTACCATCTATCCTTCTCTCGTTGTTCATTTTATTTATACAACAAAAGAAAAACAATATCGGAGCGACATTAACTGAAATTAGATCATTCAAACTAAGAGGAGGGGAGTTCCTTTTCGCTAATCCGTGCTCTTGCAGTGCGATTGACTTAATTACGACATTAATTTCGCTAATGCTGGGGTTTAACTATCACTTTGTCGTTTATTGCGATGTCAGACGCGGCACGAGCATTAAACGACGGTGGGGGGAAAGAAGGAAGACACTCTGACTCGGCCCCACGTGTAAAAGCGAATTCAATTTCTGGTCTGTCGCCTCTGCGTCTGTCCTTTTGACCCCCATTCTCATTTCTCATCTTCTCATCCAAATACGGTCTCGCATTCTCTGAGTTAGGAAAACATAAACAAATAAATAAATTAAATAAAACGAAATATATTATATTATATTATATTTAAGTAAGCAAATTATGCAGAGACACTCGCGCATGACAGCACTCGTTGAAAAGAATTTCTACCCTAGAAATGTTTCCGAAGCAGAAATTCGTTTGGTTGCGTAACTTCATTTTTCTACTTCTGGAGTATTTTTTTTTTGTTTGAAGCTACTTGAAGAAGTGAAAAAAAACTTACTTCTCTCCAAAAGTAAAAAAAATCAACTCATGTTCAAAAGCAGAAATTAATTTCTAGAGCAGAAAGCCTTAGCCCCGTGGCAGAAAAATGTCACATAATTTTTCAATAGTTAATTCGCTGATTCCTTCGGGAGAGTGACTGGACTGAACTGAAGCCTACCAACGTGTGAAATTTTTATTTATTTATTTAATTACACATAATTTATGGTGTCAATTATAGAGCTTCGTTTTTATTAATCTTAATTCCCCGTATGACGATTTCTTTTGTCATTTGGCACGTGCGGATGCGCATTGCAAGTTGCCTGCCTACAATAATGTTAATTATTTGTGGCCGTGGAAGTAAAAACGCCAAGTGCACTTTTCACTCCCAACATTTTCTGCGAAAGCATGACGTCATGGGCCTGATCGCTCGTGAACATTTTGGAGGTGGCGACCCTGATCTTGTTCGCCAGTTATTTGGGAGATCCATCGGAAAGATTGATTATCGGTTTTTATGGTGTTTAGAGCTGTTTTTTTTTTAAGCGTCGTGATCTCTCGATCTCAACTTTCGGCTCACGGCGAGCTTAAACATCCGATGATACATGGTCGGGCGTAGGGATATTAAGGGCCGTGTTTGCAAGTGTTATTGATGATACCGGGGACAAAGAGCGAGTTGAACTAGAGAAGCATAGATGTTTGCGTCGAGTGTTAGTAAGGATCTTGCTAAGAAATGCAAAGAAACCGGTTAGTTCGTATTGGAATACAAACATGTTTCTTAACTATGTTGCTTGTCATATATTATAGGGTAAAATGACACAAATAGTCCCCGAACTTTGGCCAGATATGCAATGTCGTCCCTGAACTTTAAATTTGTTCAATGTGGTCTCTGAACTTTGGCCAAATATGCAATGTCGTCCCTGAACTTTAAATTTGTCAAATGCGGTCTATGGACTTTTGGTAGATGTTTAATTTAGTCCTTGAAATGTATGAAAATGTTTGATGATGTCCCTCCACTTCAATTAATGGAGGGACGATATTGGACATTTTTTTTTTCCATAAAATTCAAGGCTCAAACTGAATATGTACCAAAAGTTTAGAGACCAAGTTGAACAAATTACAAGTTTACGGACGACATTGTACATTGGGTTAAAGTTCACGGACCACATTGAATAAATTTAAAGTTCGGAGACCACATTACACATCGGGCCAAAGTTTATGTACCACCTGTGTATTTAACACTCTATTACATAACCATAAACACTTATACAGTATAATTAATAAAAAAAATATTTGATTTATAAATGTTAACTAAATAATTACACACACACATGGAGTCGGTGTATCGAAACATCTCATTGTTTGTGTATTTAGCCATAGGAGAAATTGTCCAATCAGTCATAAACCTATCATGGATGCTAAGTCGGTCTTAGAGTATCTAATGTTGCCAATTGAATACTAAATATTTGCTCGAAATTTCAATGTAGTCCTTACGACCAAATTTCTCCCTAAATCGCCGACGTAGGAGTGCGCCACGTAGAATGATTAGCGATGATTGGATTGCTAGGTCAATCGTTTTCGGCGAAAACTAACCGAAAGGACTGCATTAGAATTTCGAGCAAAAATTTAGGATTCGATTAGAAAATTTAAATAGTTTAGGATAGAATTGGCGTATGTACAATAAGCATATGACTCAATGGACAAATTTTCGGCGCTCTTTGTCTAAATATATCACTGTTTTTTGTGTGTGTGTGTATGTGTGTGTGTCCTTTTTGGCTAAGAGAGCAATGATAAATGCAATGCATGCTAATCTCACGGATAATTTCGTTACCCTCACGAGCAAGATCATGTCCCTCGTTATGAGCTTGTACGAATTCTTATGTAAACGAGGGTATGGCCACTCCCCACTCGTGGGTATTCAATGAATTACAATCCCTAAGTATGCAAAAAATAAATAAATAATGACGTACCTACAATGATCCAATCGAAACATGGCAAAACTCCAAATAATCAAATCATGAAGACTCCCAAAAGAAGGGACAAAATCATATAAAATTGGCCATCACATTCCTTTGTTTTTTCTTCCACTTTTACTCGATTGGAATTTCACCCGCCCCAATTTTGACTTTTGCCCACTCTTTCCTTGAACCACACGTTGAATTTCAAAGGGTAAAAGTTTCAAAACTTTCAAGACAGTTTGCGCGCACTCGTACGCCTGCCTTTGACTGCGCTCCCGACCATGATCTCGTGCACGACCCTTCAAAGGTTTCAACTTGAGCTGGTGAAACAGTAGTCAAGGGAAACAAACTTGTGTTTTTAGGGTTCGCATCGATAAAAATGATGCTTCGCGACATCTCGGGCGTGAATCGAATTGGACAGGACAGCCGGTAACTTAGAACTCGGTCGACGACTTGATCGGAGAAGAAGTTGGGCAAAAAAAACAAAAAACAATCCCAAATTGAGGTCGGTAATTTCTTAAGAGAGTTGGCAAAATCTATTAAGTTTGGCAACTTTTAGTAAATCGGACGTCAACATGGGAGAAGAGGTCGTCGGATCTGGTGGAACTCATTGCGCGTGGCCAGGACAAGTTGTCCATCATCTCGTTCCATCATTCGGTTTGCATATTACTTTGGAAGGGAATTGGAGAAGTGGGCCACAATTGCCTCTGCCCTATATGGAGAAAATCTCCACTTCCATGCAATAGACTATAGTCATCATCATCACTCTTTACATTTGAGAAAGAAAGAAACAATAAGAAAGAAATTGTGGGTCATAATGTCATCCTGAAAATATTTGTGGGCCATATGTTGAATTTCACATGAATAACATTGAAGGGGCCCAAAAAAAAAAAAGAAAACAAAAGAAAAAGGAAGCAAACAAGGGAGTGGTAGGGACATTGAAGAGGGCAAAGTACTTTAAGTTATTTGAAAAATTATGCAATCAGTCGTAACCTTACCGTACGGATGTCAATTTAATTTTAAACTTCAATTTTGCTAATCTAGTTTTAAGCTTTTGTACGAAATTTCAATATAGTCATTTCGGCCAATTATCGCCCGAAATCGCTGACGTGGTTTGTCACTTAGGACAACCAGAAATGACTGGACTGCCACGTCAGCTATTTCCCATCAAAAATTGCTGGAATGACTATATTGAAATTTCGCGCAAAATTTTAGGACTAGATTGACAAAATTGAAAAGCTTAGAACTAAATTGGCACTCAAATAATAGGATTAGGGCTGACTAAGTCATTTTCACCAGGTTATTTTGTTTACTATTAAGGTGGTGGAGCAAATTAAGTCACTATCTCTATTTCCTAAACGTTTAGATGGTGGGGGAGTTCTTATTCAAACGTGAAATAGTGAGGACTAGACATTACTAAGGTCAAAAGTCCTCATGTCCCTAGTTAGTAAATGGGTTGTTTCGCAACTCATTCGTCTACTTTTACACATTTCAAGAATTGAAAAAGAGCGATTGCCGACGTCCTAAAGCAAATACGACATACGTGGTGTTTTTCTAGACATTTATCCCCGTTAACCATCGGTTAAAGCAGATGGGTTTTGCGATCCCGAAAACTAAAGTGAGGAGTGCATGTTGAAGTTGAAATTGAATGGAAACCTAGCAAGAAAGCGTTGAGGGAGGAGGCCCCATGAAAGTTTGAAACGAGAAGCTTTTTTTGATTGAGTGAGGGAAAGATGACCTTCTGTTGTGGGGGGCTTTGCGCAGTTCGAATGCAATTATTGCCTTAAAGAGTCCTACTACGAGTCTCAAAGAGCTTTAAATCAAAAGGAGACTCCTTTATCAATTCTATTTTATTGTAAAATCACTACCTTTTCTTCTCCTATGATCTGTATCCCCAAGAGCTTTAGAAGGTAACATCGTGTGGAAAGAATAGAAGTTTGAACATCCCATTAGAGAAAAAGAAGCGTAATTTATTGCAAAAGAAGGTTCCTGCATCTTCTTGTGTCCTTGTAGTGATCCTCTTCCTTCAATTATTGTCACCTAATCCCCCTTTTGCTTCCTAGCTTTTTTAGAAACCCTAGACTAGAAGGAAAAAAAAAAAAGTGATTGAAGTGCGAGACAGAGTTAAATTAAAGTGAAATTATTCATTGAGAGTGCGGCTAGATGGGGGAGGGGACTAGCACCTCTTTCTCTCTTTACCCTTGGGGTTGCCCCATTCATAATAATGTGGATACAGTCTTGAGTAACTAATAACATTGTTTTCTCCATTTCTAGCCTGAAGGAATTTCTTTCGATCACACACCTGATCGGTAGAATGAGTTGCGGATATCACCCACATGAAAAGAGAAAATTATCGAAAAAATCATAAACCTATTGAAATCGTGCGAATTCAGTTCTAAATTTTTTTGGGCCAATTGAGTTCTAAACCTTTTGTAATTGTGCCAATTCAGTTCATTTTGCCGGCTAGGGCTGACGTAATTTTTTTTAATAACATTATAATATTTTTCATATTATTTAATTATCATTTAATCATTCTTTTCTTTTCTTTTTGGTTAGGCCGGCGAGGGCTGTGGAGGTCGCTAGCCCTCGGCCGGTTGCTAGCGACCTCCTGCCGGCCCTAACCGAAAAAGAAAAGAAAAAAATCATTAAAGAATAATTTGCAATTTTGAAAAATATTAAAATATTATTAAAAATTTGCCACATTAGAGTCGACCGGCCAAATGAACTGAATTGGCATAATTGCAAAAGGTTTAGGACTTAATTGGCAAAAAAAAAGTTAAGACTGAATCGACAAAATTGCAATAAGTTTTAAGACTTTTTTTATAATTTCCCCCACAACCGATCAGAAAAGTGATTGGAGGAAGATCACGGGCAAAAGAGAAGAAAAACACGGCCTACCCATCTCGCATCTCGGTACTCTTGCATTGCTCTGCCACTGGATGCGCGAATCATCTTCGACAAGAAACCGGTGCTTAATAAGAAACATACATAAATGAGGGTGTCGTCAAAAGGAAATCCTACATAAACAACTCGGTATAGAATGAAGTTGTTAGTATATCTTATTGACGCGCGACTCAATTATTTAAGCTTTTTAACGAACGTGGATCTAACTACCTTTGTGACTGATGGGTTCTAGGATTTCATGGCCTATCAATCAGCCCAGATGGTCGCACTTCAATGCAAGAATCCAACGGCTTTTCCATGTCCACATGAACATTTGCCAATCAAAGTGCACTTGAGCCGGGTACAAATTGGTGATCTCATGCTTCGAAACGGGGTCTATCTCATCAGCAATTCCGGGTTAATTTCACCTGTCGTCACAAGCGCTTGCATACGAAGAACAGAACTCGAATTGCTACCGCCCAGCTCGGTCCGGTTGGGCTACGATACAAAGAGATTCTTAACGAATATAATGAGATTCATAAGCCTGATTGATCCAGCACACTCATTGCTGATAGAGATCTTACATATGTAGAAAGAAATAGGTGTTAAAGGGTGCCTCGGGTACTTGTTTAAGTGGCTAATTAAGGAGAGATTACATTTTCCAATGCACTAACTTGTGAAGAACAGAAAAGTTCAAGGAAAAGACGGCAGCCGAATTCAGGAAATGCAGGAATGACTTCTCCAGTTCCTTCCACAACCATAGCAAAATTGATGCCCGCACCTGTAAAAAGCATGTAAAAGCAAACATATTTGCCAAATAAAAATCGAATGAATTCGGGTCTTATACATACGCGAGGAAGGTAATCGAAAAAGAAAGAATGAGAGAAAGAAGCGAGAAATTCTCTTTTCGACTCCGACTTTCCCACTCTAGTCGTTGCTTGACTAGATGCAGCTTAACTTACTTAAAAGTAACATTACAAATTAATTGTTCAAGCAGATCCATCTCTAGAACACGAGTTCAGGAGTGCGGATATGCTTAATCACTACGAGTTGAATCCTTGCAATCCTACTCAAAGGCATTAATTATCTTAATTAAGACTCTTTTTGTTTCCTGAAAAATGAATGATTTGGAAAATATTTTTCCTAAAAATGATCGCCAGTACCAAAGATCTACTCAAGTTTATGAGAATTGAAAGACAGAAAACAAACCTGCAAGAGATGTGCAGACAGCCATCAACCTTATCCACATAGAACTTGCAGTTGGGACATCTCCTCCATCTATTGCTCTCAGCAAGTTTCGTCATCATCTTGTCCAAATCTTCCTCTCTCGCTCCTCTCTTCATCATCTGAAACTCCTCACAATCCATTCCTACATGCCACGAGACCTTACACTGCGCGCAGAACAACCTCCAGCAACTCGGACACTCCGACATTGTCACAACTTCGCTTCCATCGTCCACCAGCATCGCCGAACAATCCTTAAAAGGGCAATAGAACTTCTGAGACCCGAGAATCAGCGACTCACATAACACGTTTTCCCATCTATCAAGCACTTCTGGGGGAAGTATCGCGCGGCAGACATGAGGTTCGAGGATGCTCTTGCATTTCATGTCGGGACAGGTGACGGTTGGCTCGTTCTCCTTAATCTTCGATGCCACATACTTCCCCATGCATTCCATGCAGAACGAGTGAGTGCAACACAAGCCTCGGAACATCTCCTTCGAAGATTTCTCTTCCATACAAATAGGGCAGAAAACCCGAGAACATTCGCCAGCTTCCCAATCTCCAAAGCTAGTGTTTCCAGGGATACAAAATCGGATAGTCGCGTTGCCCCGCGATGAAACACTTGATGAGATCACGAGGACTTCTTGGAGCTGCATTTCTAGTGCATACTTTTCGTCTGATATTGGAAATATTTCTTCCTCATCATATAGAACAGAAAAGTAGAAATCATCGACGTGGAGAGGATGAATCTCCTCCATCTTTCATCGCTTTCAGACTAGCTATAACAATTGATTAGGGATTCCATCGGAGCGATCAATTGGCCGTTATTTATAGCGATAACAATCGTGGAATTTCAAGGGGTTAGGAATTTAATTTTTTTCCCAACTATTTTTGCAAGTTCATCCAATAGAATCCTAGTTCATTGTTTGTATGTTTCCCATGTAATTGAAGTTCAAAAACAACAAATTTCAAACGGCAGCTTCATGGGTCTCCTCGACTTCGCTCCCTGCCTTTCTCTAGTCTCTAGGTAAAGCATACACATTAAACGGAAAAATTCATCTTAATTGCTTCGCCAAAAAGGGAAAAAAAATGATAAATGAGAAGGTCAGGCCAACAATTACCCATTTTTTCACTCAAGTACATTGACTCCGAGCATGACCCCTGCTAATAAAAAATTGGGGCGCTCCGGATATATAAATACCTCAAGAAAATAATAATAATAAAAAAAGCTAAAAGGAAAGCATAACAAAAATATGTACTAGTCCTATCTGAGAGAGAAGAAAACATGTTACATGCTGTTCTTCAGGGAGTGGTAAAAAAAAAGGGTTGGCAAGTGGTAATAAGTAATGATTAGTAAGCCTTGGCGATTTCATTACTGCTTCTGTGTGGTTTCTTCTTCATACTTGTGATGCTGCACTGCGGGCATACATATTCCAGTCCATCGGTTTTGGCATAGTCCTGCAAATTCGCATAAAGAGAGTATTTTGAACGTGGATTGACTGCAATCTGCGAGCCTTGATAAAAAAAAAAAAGGCGAAGCCACCAGCCAAGTGTAAAAGGGAACAAAAGGATTTTCGAAAGAAAGGACCGGTTTTGCAACCAAAACGGGATCGATGTCATATGTGCACAGTACCTTAAAAGCACCGAGACCTTGCCTTCTATCGCAGCCAAAGTGGGCCCACTCCCCGCACGTGCCGCAGTTGACCCAGTCCCCAGCTGCGCCACTGTTGTCGTGAAGCCCAGAGAGGTGTGAGAACGAATTTCTTAACGACTATGAGTGATTGAGAATAATAGTGCAAGAGAGATAGAGAAATAAATACCTGTGACACAGCAAGCAACACTCTCCATCAACATCGTCATGAGCCAACTCGTACTCAAGGAGGTATGTCTCATAGTGTCTCTTGAGCGTGTTCCCAACCCCCTGTGAGAATAACATGTCAGTTCGCTAAACATGACCTTTTGGATGACGATGAAACCAGTTAGATCATTGCACCTCACGGGTCAGGCAAGTCTTGCTATGTCAGGTCACAATATAAAGGCTGTGAAAAGATTTTTAAGAGCTGAGCTAACAGGTAAACTAAAAGAAAATTGATTGTACATGGTTGCTGGAGAACTCAAAGCACGAAATCATCAGGAATCAAAACATCATTTTGTACCATGAACAAGCATAAATGTGCAAAATCCACAAATTTAAGATGCAATAGCACATACAGTCATCCTATGAGTCATTGTATAGTTGCTCATCTTAGAGAAGACTTGTCCTTTCCAGTTGATGCCATTGCCAACATGAAAGCCTCCCCTTGAAACCACCTAATAATATACCAAATGCAATCAAAAGTGCACAAAATGTTCAAATTGGAACCAAGTTACAGTGAACTTTCAGAAAGCGAGAATGAGTGCCAACTTATAACGACGATCACCTCTTTATACAAGTTATAGAGGTCAAGACGCTTTGCATTGAGCACAGCTTCCGGGAACTCAGCAAGACCACCTGGAGGGATAAGTCGAGCATGTCCTCGAACAGTCAAAAAGTGCATTACATCCTTGAGGAATTCCTCCTAAAAAAGGAAAAGAGGAAGCTTTACAATTGAACTAATCTGTCAAGAATCCATCTGATAAACATAGTGAATATCCTAGAAGCTACAGAGGCAACACATGTCAGATTCGACGTCACATGTGGGAATTGATAATGGGTATAAAACACAAATAATCCACAATGCCAATCAATCATCATACATTTCAGGGTTTACTAACTCTTTTCCACAGCACGCAACTGACATGAACTTCTCTTTCATCTTTTGCTAATTTTTCAGTAAATGACACGTGAATTTTGTCTACGAGGGAGTAGGAAACAAAGGCAAATGCTTAATCGTCATCCTTGTTCTTGATTTGATTGCATGGCAGACTGGGTGATGGGGCTGTTTTTGGAATGTTTAAGGACAAATCGACAGAATGAAAATCTGGGATCATAGTTCAACAGGCGTATCACAGTAGCATCTTTTTTAATATAAACTCTGTAAGAAGTAAGATTCCTGACACAGAAGACTGAGAAGTACAACGAGGCCGACACCCTTAGGCCGAATATCACTCACCTCAGAGCAAACTTGGATAGAGCTTCTGCCACAACCATGTTTTTTGAGAGGCAAGGGATTCAAGGAGATAATTTGCCTAGCCTGAAAAGTTCTTGAAGATGACTTCCTATAAACTGAAGAGGGTCGGACAACCCTCTGCTTCACAAGGGGGAAGACAGAATTTTCTTGAACTTTCCCATCGTCATAACTGTCTCTTTGAGAAGTTTCACATATGAATTGCATTTTGCGCTGATGAATATGAGGGACAGGCCTCAAAGCTGCAAGTTTCAGTCTTCCTCGAGCTGGAAGCCCACTCAAGTTACTCTGTTTAGTGTGTTTATAATCTCCATCTTTGTCCAAAGTAGCACCTGCGTATCCAATTGTCTGCTCAGGGTGAGAGTCCGGACTTGCATCTTGGCATGGTTCAGTCCTCTTTCTACTAGGAGCTGGAGGTCTTAACCAAACAGGAGTAGCGCTACTGTCACATGAGAAAACTTCTTTATACTCCTCTGAATTGGAGAGAGATAGACGTTCAGCATCATCTTTGTCAAAAGAAGCAACTGCCAATCCTTGAATGCTGGCAATCCCAAGAGCAACCAAACAATGATGCGAACCATCCAATGCTAACTGCCTTAGGACCTGGAATTGCAGCAACCATCATGTGTGTGTGTGATTAACACATCGTTTATGAATGGATAACAGAAAAATAAAAGCTAAAACAAAATTAGGCGGTCATTTTATGAGGACAAAACCAGCATATTATCCTCTCGAGAATTGATAACACGTGAAAACGCATATTATTCTGACGCGTAACCTGCACAGGATAATATAATTCATTCCACAGAGTATAAAGGCAAACAAACACCTGAGAAGCCCAAGAAGGAACATCCATCGAAACTTCATATACTGGAGCCCCACAAGCTACTGAAGCAGATAACCGAGGTTCAGATAATGGCAGTTTCTTCTCCTCAGTATTAAGCGGTGTGTGAACAAGTTGACTACCAATGATTTCCTTTTTAATGTGGTTTTCCAATAGCTGGAGAAGGAGATGCCACAGAAGAATCAGAATGGCAGCAGTCCGAATGCCTACATAAACCAAATCATAGTATCAATGTGTACCTGATCGGTGAAGCAAGTCTGAGTATTACCCGACAGCAACAGGGAGATGTGAGCATAACTAGAGGTGGATAGATCACAGCGCATGGTCACCACATCGCGAGAGAATGTCTCTGTGTCAAAAAGTGGCTGAGGCGCACTGCATCATCCTTAATATATCAATAATGGACGGAATTAACTTCAGTAACACAAAGGAACACATCAAAATGGCTTGGATAAGAGCGATATATGATATACAGATTTTGCTTTATAAGAGTGGTATGCAATTTGCAAAGTCAGAATTGCGTTCCTCATTGGGATCAAAAAGTAGGTAAAACATGAGCTGAATCCAAAGAAGCTGGTTCTCATATGAAAGCAATCATCCACCATCCATGATCCTTCTCAGACAGGCCAGAAATTATTCCACTTATCATGTGTGATAATAGAGAGACAAACATGTATTCTCTTTTAGACTACCTTTTGTTGTGTCTGTATATGACAAATTCACTCTAAAACGGATTACCACTACTTAGCTGTTCATTACTAGTAATCAATCAAAAAGGGAACATACCTAAATTTTCCAAGGAGCTTGCTTCCTCGCATCTGAAACCACATAAGAAAAGCAAGAGAAATGGAAATTATAAATTAGAACTTTCACAAGTGAGAAATGTCAGTCTAATTGCAAAATAAATACTAGAACAAATTTGACTAGTGCTGAAACTGTTAGTGATTGCTCAATTCTTCAGTGACAAAAGAGAATTTCAAGATAAGATAGTCCTATGTATCCAAATCAAATGCTTGCAATGCATGATTGATGTCCTTTCAGATATTATAATGTGTTAAAACTTGGAATGGCTTCATCAAGGAGCCAACAGCAATGAGGAGATCAAAATAAATAAATGAAGTCAATCCAAGTAAAGATTCATTAAACTTACTTCAATAGTCAAGAGGGCATTGAGACCATGCTCCAACAATCCCAACAATTCTGCATCCTGCGAAGAAGCCAGGCTTTGGATTAGCCATATATTAAGAACTACAGAGCAGTGGCGCTAAATGTTGTCAGCCCGCTTTGTTGCACAAGTTAACATTCATGGAAGCATAATTAAGGATTGACTTCCAGCTTACCATACTAGATCGAACACCACAAATAAGAAACCTCAAGCTCACATCTTCATCATGTATTTTAACTGCAGGCAGAGAACTCAAATCGTCTCTTTCGTCCACAATATCTTCCTCAGGGTAAGAAACAACAATTTCAGGAGAGATCCCAAGAAGATCCAGTCCTAGGTCAGTGTTGGCTTTGGTCTTATCATCAGAAGAGAGACTCATCTTTTGTAGACAGTAAAAACTAGTTGAAGCATGGGCAAGCTGGAAAGCATCCCATACATGAGCCCTTGAACTGCAATACATGGAAAAACAAGCATGCGAAGGTAAGTGGTATGCTGGTATGTGTGTATTGCTGTTGTCATATTCTCTTTTATCACCTAGCCGTTTCTCCATTAGCCCTCTTTTTCCCTATGATGCATGTTTGACAGGCAAAATCGACTCCATGCTGCTTCGCACCTACTCATCTAATGCGATCTTAATTGGCAAGTCAAAAGATGTTTCCAGATAACCAAAGAGATTCATGACTTATGTAGCTTAAAACTTCATTATATCCCCAAGAGTTGATGAGAGAGCAACCTTATCACTTTTGACTATATCTCCATCTACATACTTGATAACCAGAAACTGGTTTATTCTGACCAAAAAAAAAAAAAAAACCAGAAACTGGTTTATAATCTATTTCAACTAAACATGAGCTACCAAACTCCTGGCAATGTCAAGTACAGCTGTTGAGAGAGAAAGAGAGAGACCTACACACATAAAGATTCAATTCTATCACACAAGAAAGAAGACAGTAACAAACACTTCATAATGCAAAGAAAATATATGTTACCACCAGAGACCAAGCAAGTGCCGGTTTCACTCATGATATAATCACACAAAAACACAGTAGCAAGTACAAAAGACCCACCTCTTCAGTACTGACAATAAAGTATGAAGGAAATGAGAAGCTGCAGAGCAAGGGACCAAATAATTCCAGTATATCACATAAGGTATCCCCTGCAAAGATGAGACAACCAGCTTTAACAATATCTTTCTGTATGCAAAAGACTAAAGCCAGAAAACTTATGACAAATTGCTTGATCACTCAACAATCTTGCAATAAACTATCTGATGCCATTGGTTTCTCAAATAACCTAACCTTAGAATGAAGTGCCTCAGCCAATTTTTTCCCATGTGGAATTTCCAGGTAAATCTGCAGAGGAATTACAAAAGTAAGCCATTGCAAAGCTATGGCTAAACTCTAAAAACGAAATGACCAAAATTCACATCAGAATTGGCAAAGAAGAATGGGAAAATGGAAGAAGAAAGTTGTGTTAGACATTCACACATCACCCTCCCCCAGAACAAAAAAGAATGCCAGCAGTTCTGTGTCCTCAGAATTCTACCATGCCTTAGGACATCCATTGACAACAAATTGGCCACCCCACCACTTCTCCAACCTCATCGCTACCACTAATGATCAGAAACTAGATTGCACCTCATGTCTGTACTCATCCTCAAAATCTCATAGTTAATTTACCTCCATCTGTTTTCCCAACATCAAGGTCAATTGGCTTTATCGGCCAGTTTTAGATGGTTTGCAGCGTCATTATTATTGGCTTTAGTGTCTATTGAGGCACCATATACATAATTCGACAAAATGCTAACCAACATATCATCAGAAAACTCTGCAATATGACTAGAAGATTATAACTATAAAACGTACTCCTCTATGCACTCAAAGAGTGCCCATTTGTCATCACTAGCTAATGTCACCAGTTCATGCCTTTGGCGATAGAGGTCCCGGCCAAAAAGGAGAGAAAGGAACAATAAGCAAATAGATTCGTGCAGAAAACTATGCAGATAGAAAACACGGTTACATACAGCGACAGGCAATGTGTCGCCCAACAGCCCAACTATAGAGTCGGCAGTGACACAATTAGTGCCGTTCGTTGCTAGAGACACTACATCATCCTTAAGCTGATCTCCTTGCAAGTACACGAAAGTAGGCCGGCGCGACTCCATAGCCCGACGAAATTCATCTTTACTCGGACTTTGCAGGGTATGGACCTGCACTAAGAAGAGATGTCAAAATTCTGGCTCAAATCACAACAAAACCCAAAAAAAAATAAAAAAAAATATTAAAGCAAAGCTGATTTCGCACCTCCAGATACCCCGAGGATGCTTGCTCCAGAAAGGAACGCGTCGGGCGATCCTCGGAAGCATTCTTCGAACTTCTACCGCTGGTCGTCACTGCAAGGAAGCTGCAGGCATCTCTTGCTCTAACGTGCGACATCTTTTTCACGCGGGTCTCGCGGAGACTAGACGATGATGCAATTGCTCGAGCTGATTGTTGCCCTCCCAAATCATAGCCTCGGCGAGAGAAGCTTCACCTTCCACTTCCAGTCCCCAAACTGTACGACCGCAGCAACGTCCAAATTAGCAACCCAGTGCCGCCCAACCCATTGTCGCCAAATCCGCTCGTCAGCCTGCGATCTGCAGTCGTCGGATGTGGCATTCTCCAGCGATTTGTCGAAACAAGAGGGAAGAAGAGTCGACGGAGGAGACCGAATCGAAACCCTAGGAGCTGAAGGAAGAGGAAGACTAGCTCCGTCTTTGGGATCGTTTCTTCCTTTTGAGATTATGCTACATCTACATGTATATCTTCCGGACTGGATTTTCAATGTAAAACCAATTTGAATAAGAAAATTCGCTTATTTAAATTTCCATTTATTTTATTAGCATGATGCGGATGAAATGAGTGGTTATGCAATACAAGGCGGGAACAATCCTTCACTTTGCATTTGATTTGTTGTTACTATGGGCTGTTGACAATTTTAAAGTAATTGCTTTCCTTTATGTATTATTGTCTCGGGTTAATACGACGAAAAGCCCCAAACTAATACGCTTATGATAAATTTACCTCAACCTAATATTTGGGTCTCCAAAAACCTTAAGCCGGTACATGCGTGATACATTTACTCTCCGTTAACTTCTATCAAATTTTACCGTCAAACTGCTGAGTTGGATGACGCGTGACAGTTGACATCACAAACTCACGTGGAAATCCAAAAGGGTTAATATCACGAAAGAACTCAAACTGATATACATGTGACAAATTTACTCCAAATTGATATACGAATGGCACATTTATCCTTCGTACTAGTTGACGTGGCAAGTCCATATGGAAATCCATAACACTCTCTCTTTGTTTCTTCAATTAGCCCTGATTTGAAAACAAATCGGGCTCGTTCTCTCTCTCTCTCCCTTATAGTACAAAAAACCCTAGATCGCCTTCCTCTTCATGGAATCCTTCATCGTCGTCTTTGTCTAAGGTTCTGGAAATTGCGAACACCATTTAGCGAGAACTCTAGTGACACTTTTAGTACATCTAGTAGTACTTTTGACAAAATGGCTCGACCAAGTACTCTAATCACTGCCTAATGTGGCATCTCGTATAAGAACATTAACGATGCATTAAGCCCTTGCGAGTTTTACTGGACCTTCTGTCAATAATCCCTCTTCAGGATGATCATAAGCACGGGTCCTGGGCTCTTCTTCGATGGACCCATGCTAATCCTAAGTGGAACCCAATAGACCCATCCCTGACCTTTAGTTCAGGCCCTGCTGCCAAGGGCCCGAGAACGAGCGTTGGGATTCTCGAGATTTTGGTCCAAAAGTTAATATCTAGTCATATTTTAATAAATAATTTTTATTTGTATTAGAGATACTGCTCATATGTCGACTAGCAAGGTCCTCGATAGTTTGATTGTCGCTACTTTAACTATGATTCAAGCACGAAAAAAATAGAAGATTCTTCATCAGTGTAATAAAATTTTATGCCGATCACATTCAAATGTAATTTATTCGTCACACGTTTTCTTTCGACGATGCTCTCCGACTTGTTGTACAAAGAAAATAGAAAGAGTGAAATCCTATAAATTTGATAGGTCTGATTGTTTGATTAGCGCAAAAAAAAAAAAAAAAAAAAAAACATCGCATCAAATCGAACCGACAAAAAAGAAATTCTCTACGCATGAACCATTTTTCTATAACGAACCTTCTCTGATCAAATCGGAAACTTTGGTACTCGCTTCGGGTTGACTGTCATTTGAACCATTCTTAACTCGAACAAACTCGTTCAGTAGTTATCACATCACTCATCAAAAGAGTTGATAAACTCTCTTTGGCAAACTCATCCGTTGACACCAAAAATCAGCCCGGGCTCCAAATAGTCAGAAAGCCCATAAGAATGCTATGTTATTGAAAAGCCTAATGTATAACATGAATCGGTAGCCAATAACATGGCATGGCCGACACCTGGCTCAATAAAACGTCGATGACATCGTGAGATCGGTATGTCTCACCGAAGGATAAACAGAGTAGATAAGTCAGTAGTTCAAACCATCCAAAGGATAAGAAGAGAGGTTACCGAAGCTAATCCGAGAATCTAGGGATAGAGTGTACGGAAATAACTATCAGCGACGGTTACACGTTGTACTTGGCTATATATAGTCAAAGACGACTCTTTGTAAAGGATCAACGATCAATAACACTTATCAATCTTACTCCGCAATTTACCTTATTTGCTCTACTTTTATCGCATCTATCCTTAACATCAATTTACTTTCTGTCCATTTATTTACTTTCGGTCCGAAACCGTCACAAGAACCCGATTAATCATCAAATCCGAAGGCTCTACGCATTTTGTGAAAGATCTTTCGTAGCGGACATTTCCGGCGAAACATTTTTTTGGCACGCCTAGTGGGACCATTTGTCGTTTGATTTGAGGAAGTACTGATGGCTAGAACTAGAAATCAAGGCAGCGGAGCCACCGACGAGAATCACTCTCCACAGCGGTTGGCGACTGATAGCCAGGTTCATATCAAAGTTGTTCCGGGTGGAGTTCCTGGTAACATACCACGGGAACTTACCGACATCGAGGAGAGAATTGGCCCCAGACCCTATTATGATGGCCACCATGAAGAAGATGTTTAAGGACCACCAGAATGAGTTCGCCAATCACATGGTCAACCATCTTACGGATGTCCTCAAACCAATGATTGTTGATATGGTAACAAGATTGGCGTCTAAGCCCAGTTCGTCCAACCGACCATTGTCAAGACAAGGAGTATACCCATCCGCAGATGGTGTACCAATGACAACAACTTTCCCGAGTGAAAGTGGGGGATCAAATCGGAAGCGGATCACCTAACATTGGGGTTTCTGTGACATGAGTAACATTATTCAAATCAGGCCATCCAAATGAAAATGGACGGCTTGATTTGAGAGAGAGTTGGGATTTAAAGTTTTTCAAATCCCAAAAAATTTCCCGCCTAATTTTTTTCCCTCCCCCTCAACAAATGACGTGGCACATTCTTAGCCATCCAAATGAAAATGGACAGCCTGATTTGAGTAATGTTACCCATGTCACAGAAACCACAATGTTAAGTGATCCGAATCCGATCAAATCAGGCTAACATCCAAGCGAGTATTAGGATACTCCGGAGGCCCAAAACTATCGACCGCCAGAATCAGAGAGGATTCGTTGGAAACGGCATTGATAATCCTAGCAATGTGAGCGGATTCCCGCATGCCAATGTCGTTGGAAATGCTACAGGTCTGAATTAGGCATCGAATGTGACAACATCGGGTGCCAATAATCAAAGAGTTAACGTGTTGCCAAATACTGGCGAAAATGTTAGGCCGGTTGGCACTGTAGGATGTCCTCCAGTGGGAGTGGTTAAATCCGCTAAACCCAATAAATGTCGGCATAAGAACCCATGTCCATCCCGGACAATTCATTCAACGTCCACCATGTCAGGGGAACAATGTGGCAAGACCTCCATCTCCGCCTAGGGGGCAAGGAGGAAATGTCATTTGGTTGTTTGACCCACTCAGAGAAAAACGTATCGCTGAAAATATTGCGGGCATAGTGATACAGCATATGGGTGTAGAAGGAGGGATGATTTCGAGGCCTATATATCGAAAATTGTATCCTGATTGGGTGGACAATGTGCCATAATCGAGGGGATATAAGATACCTGACTTCAGTGTGTTTACAGGGAGGATGATCAATCAACCGTTGAACACGTCAGTAAGTTCACTTCTCAATGTGGTGAGGCGAACAATGATGGCCGCCTTTACGTGGTATATTAGTATGGCACCCAATTCTGTGCAGAGCTCGGAAGATATGGAGAACAAGTTCCATGCGCAGTTTTACTGAATGGTACCGGAGGTTACCCTGTCTGATTTGGCAAGTATTAGGCAATTCAATAATGAGACAATTGACCAGTACATAGCGCGGTTTAAGAAATTGAGGAACCGTTACATGGTAACTCTTACCGAAAGAGAAGTAATCGATCTAGCTAAAGCCGGGTTGAAGTTCAATCTCAAAGACCGTTTGGAGGGTCAGAGATTTATAGACCCTTTCTTGTTAACCGCGGCGACGGTAAGATTTGAGAATCTGTGGAAGGAAAAAGACAAAAAGCCATACAAGGACTAAGAGATGTCGAGTTCGACAAGGCAGGGACCAGCATAGCGCGTTGTGGGTCAGACTTCTCGAAGTTGAGAAGAGAACTGACCGCAATGCCATTGCCTTCACCGTTCATTAGGGCTTCATACCGAGAAACATACTTGGAAGGCAAGAGAGTTGATTTGTCTTTCGCTGCTATGGTAGTGGATTTAGGGTTTCGAGGTTAAAAATTCGAGAGAAGATGAAGAATGAAACAAAAATCGTATCTTGGAAGACGATTTAGAATAAGAAAAGGGGCGTGAGACCTTAAGAGAGGATATCAAACCGTCGGGAGTAAGTAATGATGAAAATCGGCGAATGAGGCGCACGTCATACAAGAAGACAAAAAGTATGTCAGGAAGAAGCGGCAAGTGAGATCGTGCAGATTTCAAACGGGCTGGCTCATCGGAGAATTCAAAAGAATTAATTAATTCTTTTGAAAGGAAGCATATGTTGACACCAAAAATCGACCTGGGCTCTAAATAATCGGAAAGCCCATAAGAATGGTGTGTTATTGAAAGGCCTAAAGTATAACATAAATCGGTAGCCGACGCCTGGCTAAATAAAATGTCGATCAAAACATCGCGAGATCGGAAGCGGAGTAGATAAGTCAGCAGTTCAAACTAGGGGAGAGCTAAAAAATCATGATCCATCTAAACCGAATCGAACCGGACCGTACCCAACCGGTTGATTTTGGATGGTAACCGGTGGGTATCGGTTTGGTTCCCGATTTCGAACGGGAATCATCCAACCGGCCCAACCGGACCGTTTCTTTTATATAATATAAATGTATATTCTAGTGAAATCAGGGTACTCAAATCTTTGACTATACATTCACTTATTAAATATATGAAAATTACAAGATAAGAAAAGATACGTTGCTTGCTTAGAAGACCGGGTGCCAGATTGCTCACTCCTTCACCAATCAAGTCCTTAAAGATCAGTCTCTCGATGTCCAAGACCAGTCCTGAAATGGTGTTTCGTCTTCAAAGTATGATGCATCAAGGACGGAGACTGGACTTGATTGTTCTGTTGTAGGTATTCCAGGTTTCCTACTTAACTCCTGTTCTCTAGAGGGGACTGTTTTCTGTATGGGTGATAATGAAGTACATTTAGCATGTATTAATGATAATGCTTCAGTCTTTAATTAGAGGAGAGCAACTTACTTTTTTGGTTTGGTCATCTGTTGGGAATGTGCCACGGATTTCAGCAAAGCTATATACACTGGAAACTTCTGTGTCACCATGAGAGTCCATACTAGGTGCAGATTGCAGAGAAATGGTGTTGTTTTCGTCGCTGAGATCTCTTGTATGGCTGATGTTCTCGCTCCCTCGGTCAAAACCAAGAGGCACATGGTTGGTTTTGGATTTGGGTGTTCTCCCTGGATAGCGCGATTGTCATTTCCCTCGGTAGGACCGTAATCGGGATCCAATCGGGAACTGGACCGGACAGGTGGTTCGGTTCTCGGGTAGATTCATGGAACGAGTGGGTGGTTTACGGTTCGCATTTTGCGAAACCAGTCCTTAGCAGATGGTTCTCGGTTCTAAGGTGGAAATCACCTATCCTGGAACCGATCACCCCTAGTTCAAACAGTCCAAAAGATAAGAAGAGCGGTTACCAAAACTAATCCAAGAATCTAAGGATAGAGTGTATGGAAATAACCGTCACCAACGGTTACACTTTGTACTTTGCTATATATAGTCGGAGACGACTCTTTGTAAAGGATCCACGATCAACAACCCTTATCAATCTTACTCTGCAATTTACCTTATTTGCTTTACTTTTATTGCATCTATCTTTATTATGCAATTTACTTTCTAGCCATTTATTACTTTTTGTTTGGAATCGTAACAAGAACCTGATTAATCATTAAATCTTAATTCTCTACACATTCGATAAAAGGTGTTTCGTCCCGGACATTTTCGACCAAACACTACTATTCCGCTGGAAAATATCTCCATCTCAATCAAACTTCATCGATCGTGCCCTCCCTTCTGACAAACGAGAACGATGTTTTTGCTTCGTTCATACGAGGAAACGCACAAAAGCTTTAAGCAAAATATCAGTCAGTTCTATCAGCCCCCTCAAATCCACATAAGCACTACTACTTGGATCTATTTTCGCAATTATTATTCTGGCTTGCGAGAGAATTCGTAATTGGTGAGTATTAACAAACTCACCAATTATAACTAATTATACAAAACGCAGAAAGCAAGTCTCGACATCCACAAAATTTCCAATACTTGGAACTGAACATAAAGGAAAGCCCAAAAAGAAGAAGAAGAAGAAGAAGAAGAAGAAAAGGGCTATGATGAGACCATGGTCCGAGTCTTCGGAGTGATGAGGTGGCGCTGCCGTCGCCGGAGCTCTTCGCGGAGAAGGTGGGTCTCGCTCTGGAGAGAAGCGGCGTAACAATGCCTGGGAGATGACACCATCCGTTTCGCGGAAGCCTCCAGTTCCTTCATTTCGTCCATCACGATCCTCCTCTCTCTGCACTCCACGCTGCAGTATCCTTCATCTCCCCTGAATCCACATAACAATCACGACATCTGGTTAGTCACTCGAACCGATCAGAATAGCCAATCCAAGATGAACCCAACTTCGTTCGAACCCTCCGGAGCCCATAAAACCTCGTCAGTACCACCTGAAAAGAACAGCCAAAAAAGATGATTTTGGATTTGAGTGAACTGTGCTCCGAGTTTATACCTGTACATGTAGATGTCTTGGTCGGGGCTGAGTTTCTTGTGGCACAGACAGCATGTCTGGAGAAAGCAGGAGTACTCAAGATCAGAGCTACCTTGGGGTCCAGCTTGTGAGCGAGACTTAACGTGGCGGAAGAGGCTTGCGGTTACTTTGGACTGGACGACTATGTGGGGCTTGGTCGTCTCGGAGACCTGCGTCAGGATCCTCAGGCCAACAGCTGCTGATGATGACGAAGGTGATGATGATGATGGTCTGTTGTTCTTGCTGTTTCGCTCACGAACCTCGTTGATTCTTTGCTCGAGCATTTCCCACTTCATCAATGGCCTCTTCTTCTTCTTCTTTGAGAGGAGAGAGAGAGAGAGTGAGTGAGTGGGTGTGATGAGAGTTGACAAGGGAGAGAGCCATGGGAATTTAAAGCAATCCGGGTCACACAAAGGCCCCAGTATGCTTAGTCATGCACGGGCAATGGACATTATTATACGGAATCTAACCGTTTGATATTGCTATTTCTTTTCACGTGCTGCAAAAACACACGCACACTTACAAACTATAAAATATTTCAAGTTTTTTACAGGTTCTTGAACCTAGCCGTCGGAACAGATTTGTTATATTTTGAAATTGGGAACTACCCTGCATACCCTGAAACCTACTATGTCACTGGCTTCAGGATCTACTTAGATTCTATATGTATTCAGTGAATCATAACATTTAATGCTCATCACTTGCTGTTACAATTCACTAACCACAACTCATATTTAGACACACAAATAAATATGAAATATTAACAAAATAATAATTTCAGTCATAAATATCAGCGAAAATAGAAACTCGGACTAGTGGTTCTAAATTACACATTCATCTTCGGATGTCATATTCGCACGAAGACACATATCAAGAAAAATACAAAAACTTGTTCCAAGTTCAGATTCTAGGTTTCAGGTTCCTCCTATTTGAAATTTAGAACATAGCCGTCAGAACTTGTTCCCCAAATTTTTGAATCTGAAATCTATACTACATATCCTGAAACCTGAAATCAGATCAATTCCCCTCCTCACTGCTCCAGTCTACGGTTTTAGGTTTTACCGGGAACCATGCTCACCCCTTTAAAATGCGTGTCCTTTGGATTTTCCATGAAGCTGATGTTACCGCGTTTCATGGTGGTATTGGTATTTAATTATTTATCCACTTTATGTAATATTAAATTCTCATTCAATCGGGAATTTTTTGTATGGCCCCTTTCTCTTCATTTGGTGTCCCCACACGTGGAAAATGACGCGTGTGGTTGGTTTCACGTTCGCAACGCGGCAAAATTATCTTCTAACGTGAAATAATTTAGTAATTATAGTACAATAAGGAATAGGATCGCTTCAACATGACAGGGTCGATTTGTTTAGTAACGTATCAGATAGACATCATCGTCCGGTCACGGTGAGGGCTCAAGGTTTACTAAGAAAATTACTTGTCTATTGCGATGTCAAATGCCTGTTTGGTTCAGTATTTGACCAAAGGACTTTAGAAAAATGTAAATACTTTTGAGCTAAAGAGGTTTGGTGAAATACAAATACTGTTTGATAAACTGTAATTGAAAAGTGCATTTAGATGCAACTTTGGGGAAAATACTGTTTGATAAAATTTTAATATTTGATATCCTAATTTAAAATTTTTTAACTTTAATTTTTTTAAAATTAGGAAGAAAAAAAAACATTCGTCGGCGGGCGGTGGCGACCGACGACCTGCGGCGACGGCCCACGACCGACGGCAGTGATCGGGGGCAGTGGCGGCGGCCGGCGGAGGAAGGAGGAGAAAAAAGAAAAAGAAAAAGAAAATTGTAGTTGCATTTCTGAAATGCAACTTCCCAAAGTACCTCCGAAGGTACTTTGGGCTAAAGGCCTTTGGAGAGCATTTGAGATGCAATTGTATCTCCCCAAAGTGAGTCAAAAAAGTAGCCTAACAATATTTGCATTTGTCCAAGGGACTTTAGAGCCCCAAAGCTCATTTGAAAAGCTGAACCAAACAGGGCCAAAGTCTAGATCGTAAAAGTTCAAAGCTTGACACTCTGCTTTTAACCGGACCTCTAATATTTTAATTGAATACATATGCCAGAGACAGGAAAATTTTAAAAAAAAAATCATAAATCTATTACACTTATGCCAATTCAATTCTAAACCTTTTAATTTGGTCAATTTAGTCATAATTTTTTTGATAATTTGCCAATTCAGTTTTAAACCTTTTAATTGTGGTAATTTAATAAAAAACATTTCAATTGTGGCAATTTAGTCATAAACCTTTTGACGATTTACCAATTTAGTCATTCCGGTCAATTTTGGCGAGAAATCACTAACATTGATAACTTTATATTGTTATATTTTTCTTTTTTTCTTTCATTTTTTTTTCTCACCCAGCGCTAGCGAGGTCGCCAGCCGACCCTCGCCTGGTCTGGTGAGGGCACCACGGCCCTCGTCGGCCACGAGCGAGGGCCGTGACACCCTCGCCCGTTGGCCGGCGTGGGCGATGCAACCCTCGCCTCGACCACCTGTGTTTGGCTTGGATCGATCAGCGACCTCGTTGACCCAAGGTCAGCAAAACAAAGAAAAGCAAAATGAAACGAAGAAAAAGATTAAAAAAATTATCCACGTTAACGCGGACCTTGCCACGTAGGATGGCCGGCGCTGATTAGACCGTCACGTTAGAGATTTCCGACCAAAATTGGCAAATCATCAAAATGTTTAGGATTGAATTGATAAATCGTCAAAAGATTTAGGGCTAAATTGGCACAATCGAAAGGTTTAGAATCGAAATGACACAAGCTTAACAGATTGAAGACTTCTTTGATAATTTTCCTCTCGGAATGCATTCTTAGCCTTTTTTTATAAAAAATTTTTAGCTTCGACCTCACATTTCTTTTGTTCGATGTAGGCAACGATTCTTCGTGGTTGCACTTTGGTGTCACGTCACTTTGGTTAATTCCCAAAAGTATTCCATGTTTTGGACGGTGTCAGTCATTTTTAAAGAATTACTTTAGCCGCGCCTAATCGGCCCAACTCCCTTCTCCGTCACATGTTTTACTGTTCGGAAGGTTCTTAAAAAGGAGCAATTTTCTACACATATTCAATTATTTGATCTTTAAAACTAATTCTTTAAGTGACGTGACGTGACGGATTACGAGGAGATATTTGAATAAATGGACAACTTCCAATATAACAAAAAATTGATAATTTATCCCATGACCACCTAATATATCACTTATTTTATAAATCAATGACAAACCGATGAAAATCCCTTGCACGTGAGAAAATATTACGTAGACCAGTCTTGTCACGTAGGCATTAAGACATTCCATTCAGCACTCGCCACGTGTCCAAGTGGGACACACTAATCAGTCTCGTTGTCTCTCTCTTATGCACTCTTCTTATTCACCGTTTCTTCCTTTCTTTTTTTCTTTTTTTTCCCTTTGGCCTATGGCGAGGGCCGACGAGGGTTGAATCCTCGTTAGATCTGGCAAGGCCGAGGGGAAGGGAGAGGCAACCTGGGAAGTTTAAGGCGTCGACGATGTGGGTGGGGGTAGGGGAGAATGCAGGCAAAGAACCAATGAAGAGTGGAACCCACCTGGGTACGTGGCGAGTGCTGAATGTGGTGTTTTACCGTTTACGTGGCAAGATTGACCTATCTATTATTTTCTCGAAATATTCAGTAATTTGATATCATCATGTCAGCAATGACATAATATATATATATTACTTATATCTACTCATATATCGATACGTGTACAATGGTATGAAATTAAATAAATAAATAAAAACTCGTTCAGAGATATCGTTAAGCCATGGAAGCTTGCTTCCTTGCTTCGTTGTTCAGAGAGATTTTTTATCCATGGTGGTGGCTAGGTCGCTCGTCCAAGCTGAGCCACCCCCTACGTTCTCTCCGTCATTGCTTGCGGCCTTGGAGTAGCCGTCGTCACCAACTCTAGATATGGAAGTCCGCAAGCTAGATATGGAGGCAAAACTCCACATCTGGACCAGCGGCATCGCTGGCGCCGTCATCCAAGCTGAGTCCTCTCCGTCGTCGCTCACGGCCATGGACGAGCGGCCATTGCCGGCTGCAGATATGGTATTCTAGATTTGGAAGTTTGCGGATCTGGAATTCCAAATCTGGACCAGCGGCCTTGCCGACGAGTCCAGGCTGAGCCACCCTTACGTCCAGGCTCGCCAGACTGGTAGACGAGCCACCTCCCGAGCCATAGACAAGGCCAGATTTGGATGGGCAACAAGCAGGACGTCCACGAGCGACGTCGGAAGGGTTGGCTGGGCTTGGCCGCATAGGACGTGACAGCCAAGAGCGACATGGAAAAGATGGCTCAGCTTGGACGCACATGACGTGGCGCTTGCAATTCCGCCGGAGCGATGCTCGGAGGGCTCAAAATTGCGGGTAAATGTGAGTTGGAAAAACATATGCCATGTCACTTGCTGACACGGTGGGATTCAAAAATTTTTAAACCCCAAAAAAATTCCCGCCTAATTTTTTTCCCTTCTCCTTAACAAATGACGTGGCTCATTCTTGGCCGTCCAAATGAAAATGGACGGCCTGATTTGAGCAATGTTACCCATGTCATAGAAATCCCAATGTTAGGTGATCCGGATCCTAACCAACCCCCGAATATTTTCTCAGCCACCCACTTTCTTGACAGATTTCCTAGTATTTGTAGGACTTTCGATGCTCACTTCGAGAAACATGACATTTTCTCCATCACATATTTTCCTTGACTCGGGCCAAACGGGTCAGATAAATGCGAACCGCTCCTATTGCAAGCGTCGCGTCATTGTGCAAGGGACCATGCTAACCTTCTCCATATTGATCCAATTTCATGTCTTCAAGGAAATGATTTGACTTTGGTTCGCGTTCTCATATAAATTGTTGACTTTGCTTGATCTTTGAACGACGTGGGACTGAAGAGGTTTCGAGCCAACATCGCTCGCTCCCATCAAAGAACTCGTGTCACCGACAAACCGGCTCCGACGGAACGGCGATTTACGAAATCTGATTCATCTCCTGCCCCGAACTTCGAAGATGGATGATAACATAATAACCTTCGGTTCCCAAATTAGCCGAAATCATGAAAAGGCTCTCCTTAATTTGGGAAAAGTAATCAAAAACCTATCACGAAACATCCTCCCATGCCCAGTTTGCAGCTAGCGATGTACTCGATATTTCACATGAACTCACGCGAATCTTTTGTTCATCAAATAATTCGCATCTATTTTGTTCCAATAAGTGTAAGAAGCTAAAAACCTTATTACGGCAATTCCAGGATCAACATAGCTAGAATCTAGAAACACAGTAATGGTTTAAAGGAATTTGTGCACCTGATTTGAAATCCATTGTTCTTGATGCGGAATAGCAATGATCCAAAACTCAAAATCTTCTCCTCTATGACCCTTTGTATCCTTAGCTTAATGAGATAGCTCCTCAATGACGCCAATCCGTATGCGTTCCTTATGTGAGGTTTTTATGAGTTCGTTAGAACTAGAAGAGGGACTGGAGCGCTATTTATAGAGTTTCCAGCCAGGCCCCTCTCATCACGGGCCGGGCTCAACTCGGCCCACACAATGTCAGGCCCATATTAGACTAGTTAAGAATCCTTATACTTACCTTATTGGACCAACCTTGTAAACGATAAATTAATCCCGTAAAACGATAGATTACAATCAAATGATAGATTAATATAAGCCCACTGTTGCGACCCTCGTCCGATTAGGACTTGAGGAGTTTAGGGGTGATTATCGAAGTCTAGGGATCCGATGCGATCCATAGATCGGCTTGGACTCTCCCAAGTCCTCACCTCACGCGACGGCGAGATTTAAGAATCGAGTTCGACTTTAAGTGCGATCGGGTGTGCGGTCAAGTGACATGTGCATATGTGTGCATGCTTTCGGAGTCGCCACCGATTTTTGGGGAAGGTAGATTGAAAACCTCGTCGAGCGGTGGGAGAAGCCGTACGACTCTAACGGAACCAGAGATTTGGGAACGGGGTCTTAGTTACGCCAGTGTTACCATTGACGCCCTTTTGGTAACTAAGTTGAGTAATTTCCTAACTAGGATTTCATGCAGATGGCTTGAGATGAGGTAAGTTCTAGAATCTAGGAATTCATGCAGATGAGAATGTCTAACCTACCAATCACAATCAGTAAAGCAAGTGCGCAAATCAAGGATCCAAACGTGCGGATAAAACGCATGAAAACAATACATGGCATTCCTAGTAAAGACCTAAAGGCATAGAGAAGGGGTTTTTGGAGGTTTGAAAGGAGTATGGGAAGATTTGAAAGCGATTCACCCATGAGGGGCAAAATCATCATTTTGAAAGATCATGAGACAACTTGCCAATAAGGGAAAAATTGTAGGGATTAGGAGCTCAAGTCATCGGAAATAGGATTGGCCAGTTGAATGTGCCCATTTCCTAATTTCGAGATTTTTCGAGATTTTTTTGGATTTTTTAGAGACAATTTGCCCTTGAGATGCGAAATCGTCATTTTGGAAAGATTGGAGGGGAAAAACCGTCAAAAATAGAATTGGTCAGCTAAAACACCCATTTCCTAATTTTTGAGGCTTTTGAGATTTTTTGAAAATGTTTGGAAATTTTTTCATGAATTTTCCATTTTTTTACTTTTTTTTTTTATTAATTTTCTGTACTGGGTCGGGTAGACCTAGCCCATGCCTCGTGGGCGTTCGGCCCAGATCGAAAGGGTCTCAGGCCAATCTATAGTTAAAACAATGCCGTACTACATTTTCTATTTTTTTTTCAAATTTTTTTGTTTTTTTTTTCTAGATTTTTCTAAATTTTCATTTCTATTTTCCAATCCTATGCCTAGGATGAGCCACGTGGCTAGCCCATGGCTCTCTGATCAATCGCTTAGATCTACGGCCACGATCGGGCGATGTGGCTAATCTACGGCCGTTCAATCTGGCTATTTTTATTTCTAAAAAATGAATTTTTAATTTCTGAAAAATATTTTTTTAAAATTTTAGAAAATTGAATGGACGGTCAGGGATGTGACACGTGGCCAAACCTGGGCCACACGATCACAAAATATTTTTTTATATTTTCGAAAAAACTGAATATTTTTATTTTTTAGAAAATTTCCAGATCTCCACACGTCACGCAAGGACCACGGTCAAATCTGGATTTTTTTTGTATTTATTTATTTTTTAATCGGTCATAACGGAATCGCTGACGTGGCAGGCCATGTGGCTGCCATGTAGGCATTGACTTGGTCAACCAACGTTGACCGATCAATGCCTCGTCGAGGAAGACGACCGGGGCTTCCCCGGTTCCGGCAAACCCATCGGAAATCCTAAACTTATGCATCAACTACGCCAAAACTTCCCGATCTTGACACTAATCGAACCTACGATCATCCCTAATCAACATGTCATTTTTGCATGAAAATAAGACCTAAAATCAGCCAGACTAAGCACGACCGAGACACTCCAAAAACCAGATCCGCCATGGCTAGTCCTAACGCTAAACAGACCAAGTCAAACATCAAACAGCACCACAAACAGTCACGGAAGCTTACTTGATCGATCGCGAGGCCGGGGGAGGCCGCGGAATAGCTCCGCGAGCTCAGAACAGGTTCAAAGTTTCGAGGCTGATATGGGGGAATTCACGCAGCGAAAATGAAAAGAAAGGAAGGATTTGTGTTCAGTATGACTAGAAGATTAAAACGAACCTAGTACCGCAAAGAAAAAATGAAGAACGGGCGATCCGCCATTGACGGGCCTCCGCGAGCTTGACTATGGATAGTACCTTTTTAGGGAGCTGTGGCAGATTCGGGGTGGTGCAACGGCTTCATGGAGGTCTCCTGGTGCTCGGGGTGGCGGTGGCGTGCCTGGGTTCTCCTTAGTTCGATGGGAATCCGAGCTTGAAGCTCTCGGGTTCCAAACTTCAATGGCGTCCTGAGCGCGAGAATTCTCTCTCTCTCTTCCGCGCGCTCTCTCTCTCTCTCTGAACGTTCTAGAATCCCCTCTAACTAAACTTCGATCTGTTTTTGTTGTGTAGAAAAAACGGATTAAAACCCCCTTAACAGAATCGGTTGTAAACTTCGCGCGGGAGGGGAAATTTTTGGATTGAGATCACGTGCCCGACGCCGTAGACACATGCCATTAGGCATGTCGGCGTCGAGCAGGATCCGACAAAGGCTCCAAAGCTCAGGCGTGCAAATGGGTATCTCGAATTTGGCTTCGGTGTGTTGTACGTGAGAGATGGCAAATGGAGAAGATGATGAATAGTGTCGGGTTATCAGGTCAGACCTACCCGACCCCGCAGACCTGACTGCCTAAAATCCCTCAAATTGGACTTGGAATTGTCATTTTTTTTTTCATGAAATTGAGCCTAAAATTGGCTTTCTCAGCATGAATTACCTTTAAAAAAGTGGTTTTTGTGAAAATTGCACTCGGAATTGTACAAAAATCCCAAATTTTAAGTTTGACCCGAAATGAGTTTTTCACAAAATACAAACCCTTAATGCATGAATTGGCCTAAACCAACCCTCCCATTGGATTTGGAAGGGTGAAAACTATAGGGTAGAGGTCTTGAAATTGCATGGGCACCCCCTGAAAAAATTTAATTTCACTTTTGGCGATTTGAGGACTAAATTGAAATATAAAAGTTCAATTAGGCCCCTCTTGTCAAAATTGAGCAATTCTGTATACAATTGGACCAAGATGTAAATTAAGGCACTAGAGGTGAATGTCATGACTCAGAAAAAGAGAAAAAGGAAAATAAAATGACTCAAATTGTATTTTTAAGGCTCAATTCGGGTTTATGTATTTGAAGAGACATATGTTCTCGAATTGAATTTTTTAAATTTTAAGAGGCCAAAATGAAAAGGGATTTAAAATAAAAATATTGGTTATTTTTCCATTTTTTTTGCCACAAATTTTATTTTTCTTGATTTTTTGGTTATTTTCCTAATATAGGAAAATATTAAAAAATGCAAAAATTATCAAAAATTATTTTTTGTTCGAAATTGGTTCCTTATGCTTGGACAAGGCTTCCAAAGTTGATTTTTCAACTTTTTTTTTTACTTTTTATGAATTTTTTATTTTTTTTTAAGAAAAAAATGATTAAAATTTAGGTGTCAACACCCACATTAGGAAAAATCTAACATTCTCCCACTTGGGCGAATATTAATTGAATTTGTACTGTAAATGCACATCTCTATGCCGGTCTAGAAATTATTCTTAACGGTCAATCCGATTCCACAAGGTCTCAAACACCGAACATGGCAATAACTGCATCAGCAGACATAGAGCCATCCATGGTCACAAGTGCTATTAACTCTACTGCTATGGATTCAATATGGTAGTGTGAAAATTGGATAACACCTCATAAAGAGCGATACTTTATGTGTCATCCTCTTTGTTAGTCACCATTCTCTCTCCTTTATGTGTAACAAAACCTGATGTGCCACAAGAGAATGTCCTTTGTGGTTCTAATGAACCTACATATATCTTATCTTTATAGTTAACTTTACTTTATGTGTGACAAGACATATTCTTAAAGCAAGTAACTAAATGTCTCCAGCCTTTACTCAAGGTTTACACAGACCTTGAGATTTCCAACTGATACATGTATTCAACATCACCTCAATCATAAATGATTTATTGCATGCAATAGAGTTGATACATATCAAGATGTTACAAAATGTAACAAACACAGATGTAAACTTTATTAGAGCAAAAATTGAAAATAGCTCCCCCTGAACAACCGCATACAATGATGCCACTAAGCCCATATTAATGACATATCCTTCAAATACACAAGGGCGAAGACCTTTAGTTAGTAGGTTTGCTTTCATATCATCAGTGGAAATATGCTCAACTGTAATGTCACAATTCTCAATTATTTTCTTATGGTCAAAAACTTGACAGCCATATACTTAGACCCCTTGAGACCTCTGCTGTTGTTAATAAACAACATTGCAGAGCTATTGTTATAATACAACCGTATGGGCCCATCCACAAAATTAAATACGGTCAACTCCTTAATGAGGTTTCGGAGCCAAATAGCTTGTGTAGCAGCCGAAACGCATGCTATAAACTCCGCCTGCATGGTAGAGGATGATATAGATTTTTGTTTCTCACTTTTCCATTATACTGCACCGCCTGCTTACATAAAAATGTACTATGTTGTCGACTTCTAGTCATTCTGATAACTAGTAAGGTCTAAATCCGAATACCCTACTAGCCGCAGGTCTTTAACATGTTTGTGAATCAACATATAGTCTTTTGTCATTTTTAAGTACCTCAAAACCTTCTTGGCAGCAACCCAGCTATCGTGTCCTGGATTTGATTGATATCTGCCTAGAAGTCCTATTGCAAAAGCAATTTTTGGTCTAGTGCAAACTTGAGCATACATAATACTCCCAAGTACAATAGCATAAGGTACATTCTTTATTTGGGATTTCTCAATATATGAATGAGGACACAGTGATAGATTCAGTTTATCACCTTTAATGACAGGAGCAATTCCTGGCTTGCAGTGCTGCATACTGAATCTTTCCGTAATACGATCAATATATACCCTCTAAGACAAACCTAATACCCGGCGAGAACGATCCCTATGGATCTCAATGCTTAGGACAAAATACGCCTTACCAGGTCCTTTATGTCAAAATATTTTGACAACATTCGCTTCATCTCATGCAGTAATCCAATATCACTGCTCGCAAGCAAGATATTGTATATATAAAGCATCAAGAAGATAAAATTTCTCCCACTGACATTGTAGTATATACACCAATCCACTTTGTTCTCGACACAACCGAATGAAATGACAATACTATCAAACTTCAAATATCATTGTCTAGAAGCTTTGCTTGAGGCCATAAATTGACTTTTTTAGTTTACACATAAGCTTACCTAAATCATCAGCTGCAAAGCTTTCGAGTTGTACCATAAAGACTTTCTCATCAAGATCTCAATTTAGGAAAGTAGTTTCAACATCCATCTATCGCGACCCTTCCAAGCGGAGCGGAGGATGGGTTTAGGGGTGATTGCCGAAATTCTGCGGATCCGATGCGATCCGCGGAATCGACTTGGACTCTCCCAAGTCCTCACCTCGCGCAACGGCGGGATTTAATAATCGAGTTCGACCTTAGGTGCGATCGGGTGACATATGCGTAGGTGTATATGCTTTCGGAGTCGCCACCGATCTTTGGGGAAAGTAGATCGGGAACCTCGTCGGGCGGTGGGAGTAGCCGTACGACTCTAAAGGAACCAGAGATTTGGGATCAGGAACTTAGTTACGCCAATGTTGCCATTGACGCCCTTTCGGTACCTAAGTTGAGTGATTTCCTAACGATGATTTCATGCAGATGGCTCAAGATAGCGAAGACTCTGAAACCTAGGAGTTCATGCAGATGAGAATATCTGACCTATAACTCACAATCAATAAAGATAGAGCGCAAATCAAGGATCCAAACATGTGATTTTTGGAAATTTTTCGAAATTTTTCGAGACAATTTGGGCATAAGGGGCAAAATCGTCATTTTTGAAAGATTGGAAGGGCAAAACCATAAAAAAATAGTATTGATCGGTTAAAATGACCAATTTCCTAATTTTTGAGGCTTTTCTGAATTTTTGGAATTTTTAATAATTTTTTAGGAATTTTCCTTTTTTTTGGAATTTTAAAATAATTTTCTGATTTTTTTATTTTTGAATTTTTTAATATTTTCCTGGCTGGGTCGGGTTGACTGGGCCCATGCCTAGCTAGCGCTCGGCTCGGATTGTACGGGTCCGAACCGGTCTAGGCCAAAATGACGTAGTTTTACCAAACTTTTGCATTTTCGAATTTTTTCGAATTTTTTTAATGAATTTTCCTATTTTTCTGATTTTCTCGCCTATTTCTAATCTAAGGGCTCTAAGGGTCACACGTGGTGCAATCTGGATCGCCGGATCAAAAATGTTTTTTTTTAATTTCTGAAAAAGAAACCGACGGTCGAGATCGTGACGCTTGGCCAAACCTAGGCCACACGATCACAAAAAGATTTTTAATTTCGAAAAATCAATTTTAAATTCTGAAAAGATTTTTTTTTTAAGAGAACGAACGGCTGACGTTGCATGCCACGTGCCAGCCACGTCGGTGCCACCTCGGCCGTTGACTGGTCAACGGGAGTGAGGTTGAAGACGACCTTCAATGGCCGTGAACTTTCTGGCGAGATCCATCGATAAGATCTTGTCCGATTTTGACGATCTTGGTACCGTTGGAATTGTCTCAACCTAAGCTACAACATATCAAAAATACAGTAAAATCTAACGGTGGAATGGACATGAACGAAGCCTGAACAGGTTCGGCCATGGAGGAACCCGATCTTGCGTTTTGCACGATATTAATCCAAACCAAAGCTACGACTAGCATCCATGGGGTCCATGGGTACTTACCTTGTGGTCCGATCTCTCCGAATGACGTTGAAAACGAGCTTATGAGCTCGTGGTAGTTTCGGGGGGGTTCGGGGTCGAATCCGGGTGTACATGCAACGAAATAAAAAAAAATGAAGGTAGATTTGTGATCAGCAAGTGCTAAGGAACGATTTGGATAAAATATCGAGAATAAATATGCTGCCATAATTTGGACCCAAACTATCACCATGACCGGGGGTATTTTGAGTTCATTTATGAGTATGATTTGTAAACCTCTTACTTAAGGGGTCCACCATCCTTATGACGTAATCTCTAACACCACAGAACTATTAAGCTTCATGTTGAAGAGTCCTTGCAGATGTTTCACAATCTCAACATTAGACGAGACACGGTTCATAGTCTCCAGGACTTTCATCATCTGTATAGCAGTGCAGTCAGCTGGCAAATCACTTTTCAAGTGGTCCTGAATGGATCGCTTCAGAGATAATAAGCAAATTCGATTGCTCTTAACCTAGACCACAAAATGTGCCTTCTCGAGTTCCATACTGTCGGCAGTAAAATCTACCGACTTATCCTTATTTAGAGAAATATGAACTTCTGTCAGCTTCATCCAAACATAAAATCATCTACCCATGTCTCAAAGTTTGAACCGGTATGAACCTCAATCTTAATGGAGTTACCGTTTACAGAGAAGGTGACTGGTTTAACAAGCAATGCATGCAATTAGCATCATGTGAGTACTGCGTAACTTGGACCTTATAAGTACACATCTTGAGGGTTAGATGCATCATCATATAATCACCTTTGGGCAGAATACATGACATACACTTTATACATGATAGCCACCATGAGAATATATTCCAACTTTCGTGAATTACCACATTTGGGTGTATGAATCGCTAGGATTAGTCACATCTCAAACCATATGCTATACATGTGACCATTCGTGAACCAATATTGTGTAACTTGAAACAGCATAAGTACACATCCTGAGAGTTACACACATAATCACATAATCACCTTTGGGCAGAATGTATGATATGCAGGTGTAAACTCTCAACATGCAGCGGCCATAAGAATATATTCCAATCTTCGGGAATCACCACCTTTGGGTGTATGAATCACTAGAATCGGTCACTCCTCAACTATATGCTATACATGTATCCCTCGATGAATCAATACACAATCACCTTTTTTGGGAGTATGACCATGCATTAGAACATGAGACATCCCACCATAATATGAAATCGATATTTCTCAAATCCAATCAAGTATGCCACTTTGGCGGTCACTACTCAATTGAATCTTTGAAACTCTCTCACACCAAAGATATAAACTTTACGTCTCACATATACTATATACATGTGATTTTAGACTTGATTGTAGGGGCACTTTATCCTAAAATCACAGGTGATGCCTTCAGCATTGCTCTATTCCTTGATACATGTTGAACCTTATATATGTCAATAATTAATAACACTCTACACATCCTGTATGTGGTCGTATATATGAGAGCTAACATTTATATTTCCAAAACCTTATGGAAATCCACAAAAAAATGCCAAAATTACCTAGAATTACACATGTATATAGGGTTTTTATGCATTTTTCTATCCTTAAAAGCCTCAAATATTTATAATAAATATACCACCATGTAGAGAATCTTCATATGAGCATGTCGGTACCAAGATCTCCCAAATCAGAGTCTGGACACGTCTGTACGCGCCAATTAAAGTTCCCACGAGTGGAGGGCACACGCCGCCCGTGCAGGCCACGTGCGGGCACCTCAGCTGGCCCAATGAACGGTCCGACCGGTCCAAGTCAAACTCGGGTCAGCCTGACCCAGATACCCGAACTGCTATGGTGACGTCACCTAGCTATATGTCATGTGGTGACACGTAGCGGCTTACCGATGGTGCACGTAGCGGCTCCTGCCGCCGCGCTACATGTCATGGCAGTGACACGTAGCAATAGCGAGCGTGTACGTAAGCAGCGCCCATCGCCTCGCCTCCGCGGGACTCCCATGCGCCAAAGGCGGTGTCGCGAGTGGGGGGATGCTCCGATGCCCGAACGGCTTGTGGCGCCCGTGGAGGCTCGTTCCGCCTCCTCCGGAGGCGTGCCACCCATCGAAACACTCGTATTGATGAGCCCAATCTGAATATGTGATCAAAATTAATTTTCACCGGATAAAAATTCTGAAAACGGGAAAAAATCGAAAGTTCCAGATATAGACTATGGAAGCTCTGATACTACATGTAAGCCGCTAAAAACCTTATTACGGCAATCCCAGGATCAACATAGCTAGAATCTAAAAATACAGTAATGGTTTAAAGGAATTTGTGCACCTAATTTGAAGTCCATCGTTCTTAATGCAGAATAGCGATGATCCAAAGATTAAGATCTTCTCTTCTATGACCCTTTGTATCCATGGCTTAATGAGATAGCCCCTCAACGACGCCAATCCGAAAGCGTTCCTTATGTGAGGTTGTTATGAGTTCGTTAAGGCTAGAAGAGGGACTGGAGCGCTATTTATAGAGTTTCCAGCCAGGCCCCTCTCATCACGGGCCGGGCTCAACTCGGCCCACACAATGCCAGGCCCATATTAGAATCATTATATCTTACCTTATTAGACCAACCCCATAAACGATAAATTAATCTCGTAAAATAGTAAATTACAATCTTAATTAATATAAGCCCAAATTAGGAAAATTCTAACAACAAGAACTAAACCCGCAAACTATTATGGTCGGGGAAAAACAAGTCTTGGTTTTTTCCATAACGGGTTGCCCCTCGTGCGCATCCATATCTACTCAACACTATGCTTTTTGTACTTGCACCCTCCATTTGCTGCCATAATTCAACCGCTATAGGAATCAATAATCGTCTGCAGAAAGATCAATTATAGATTGCCAAATGCCTTCTGTCACGACCTAAAATTAGGCTAACGGATTATCAGGTTACTTAACTAACCTAATTCGGACCCTCCCAAGTCCTACCGAATTGCAACTTAGGTATGATTTCATGCAAAATTAATTCAATTGGAGCCGCCATTAATCTTTGTTTGGTAGGTAGATTAGAACCTAAATAAATTAACGGGAAAATTAATTTATTTCCACGAACCAGAGAAAATGGGTCCGGAGACTTGATTACATTAATTTAGAAAACATTAATGCCCTTTCGGTACCGGATTTCATGAAAAATCCCTTTAGATTGATGAAGTGAACTGACTGTTTTTATTTTTTCTTTGAGAAAATGTGAATGCAAACTATACTATATGACATGGCAAAGTATGATCTAAAACTATATGACATGCAAATGATTTTTTTATTTTTTCTGAAATTTAGTATGCAAAAATAAGCAAACAAAAGGATGAACAAAAATAAACAAAAATGCCATAATGTACCTTTAATTTCCGAATTTTTCCGAAAAATTCACTCATTCCCAAAGATTAGGGCTAGAGTAGAACTTTATTCGCAACGTACTCTTAGATTCGAGTCAGTAAGCGAATTGGGAGGTATGGAATAACATCGTCCCTTTTGACAAAAGGCAGAACACGAAATTCTATACAAATTGCCGTCCCATTCCACAAGATCGTGGCTAAGGCATGCAATTTTATTTATCGAAGGCACAAGACACAGGGGAGCATACATTATGGGCATGTTTGTTTATAAATGTGCAAACTTTATAACAATCAAGCAAACAAACATGACAAATGACGACAATTGAACACGATTTGAATTTTTATTTATTTTTTAACTTTTTCGGCAAAAATGAGAGGGGTGGCCGAAATTCTTCAAATGGGGCCGCCTTTCCCCACCAAAATTTAATTTAAGTTTGGGAAGATTATCTTTAAGGTTTGAAAATTTAGCTTCAGATAATTCTCAAAAAAGAATTGGATAATCATCCAAAACCAAACAGACATTATCCATATCATGAACATCCATAAAAGATAAGGCAATTCAAATCACCAGATAAATCATCCAACCAACTCACATATTCATATCATCGAATATCCATAAGAGATAAGATAATTCAACCAATTCGATGATTATGAGACATTTATCCAGAGCGAAAATTATCCATGACGAATTCCACATTATTCAATTCAGCTCAATCTTTATCCATGAAAACAAAGGATAATGCAATTCAACCAGTTGATATGCAAAAAGATAATTGGCAGCAAATATTATCCACAACATATCAAAATTCGGCCAACAAAGAGGTGCTCCACAAGGATCAAAAATTTCGAACAATTGATCAAACAACTTCACAAACCGAAAATTAGAAGCTTCAATCAATTTGACCTTAAAAATATGTCAAACAATTTGCAACTCCGAGAAAAAATATCTTTCCAATCAAATTTAACCAATTCTCATGAATATGCATAGGATTCGACCAAATTCATCAATCAAATTGAACTTTCTCAAAAAATCAGAATTTTATGTGAAGCAAGTTCCAAATTTCAGCTCTTGAATAGAATCGATAGAGAAAGCTCAATTTCTCGAATTCTCGTCACAAATCCTCATACATTCATCAAGGTATATGAACATATATGCACATTACCAATCAAACAAGCATGGATTAACAAGCCAAAGTTGAGAAATTTACCTTTTTCCAAGCAATTTCCAGCCCGCGCGCAATCTGGAAATTCGCCTAAAATTGCACCTTTCGGCTTCCTTTTGATGACAAATCGAGCTACAAATCTGTGGAATTTCTAGCACACGATGATAGCTAAGTTAGACCGCAAATATCAACCGAAAACAAAGCTGATTAACCTCGGAATTGAGGCTGAGTTACGGCTGAGTAGTGGCGCAAAACAGGCTGGACAGCGGAGCAATTGGGCAGACAAATTGGGACGTCGGCAGAGCTGTTCGGCGGGGCTGTCCGGTGACAGCGGCTGAGCAGAACGACCAGTGATGGTTGGCTTTATCGAGATTAGAAATCACTCCGAGGATCTCAGCGAAGCTGGTGCGGCTACTGAAGAATTTGAGAGGCAACAGGCCCTTCCGTGCGTTGTCGGCCTCCCCTGAGAACTTCTTTCGTGATCTGATTGTCTTTTATTTCTCCCTTTTCCAAATCTTCTATGCGGTTAGTGGATGAACACAAGACATAATGTATATAAAAAAAAGATGCAAAGTGGAGACGTGAATCTGAAGTGATTCAAGGGACCATGATGATGAAGGTCTCAAGGCATGAATTTTATGTGAAGAAAGTCTTTGCCCGTGAACTTCCTCGATTATTCTTTGCTCTTCTGATGGGAATCCCACCCAGAATAAAAAGAGCTTTTTCTTGGAGTATTCTCTGAATGGAATCCCGATGTCGCCGCGTGCCTATGAATTTGGCGACCCAAATTGTTCCCTCACCTTCTGGACCTGCAAGATGAACAAAAAGCTTCTTTTTTCATTTTCTTACTACGACCATGTCTTGAATGTCAACGTGTGCAGCCTTGCATAGTGAAAGAATCCTGTGTGGATGAGTGACAGGGAAAACAAACCATGAGTATTAGTGTGACTCAATATTCATGAACATATACTAATAGACCAAGAGAATCAAAGAGAAAGACACTCCCTTTTGACTATGAGAACACATCTTCGTTTCTCAGGCCGTATATGAATTGTGTGTGCCCTCATTCAGCCGTGCAGACCATCCCTCTAAATTCTGACCTGTATGTTGAAATTAGAGGAAATAAAGAGACAAAAAAGTGATGATGGGGAGATCCCCTTTTGCTTTCTTCCTCTCATGGTGGACGATTCATCCTCTAAATTTGTGGCCTTCTCATCTCCATTGATCAGAACGTGTCCTCCAAGTGGTTAGCAATAATCCATCCTTGAAGCTTGGCTGGCGTAGCAAACAGGTGTAGTCGTGAGGGAGGGCTCGGCTGCAACACCTTGTTTTCTCGATGTGCCCTCGCTCTCTACGTTGAAGACACTAATGTGGCCGCTTATTCTCCCCCCTGTGCGTGAAGACTAAGAGCTCTTTTTATAGGGTAACATTAGGTCTAATCCCTTCCTGTCAGGCCAATTGCCGGCCCCATGGGCTCCATTAACTTAATTAAGCTCAAAGTCCCTTTAATTAAAGCTCAAATTAAACACACGGGCTCAATTAAATAAATCCTGGCCTTAATCACATGAATTCAATTCAGCTCATTAAGCCCGAAAACTCCCTCATGCCTTAGCCGAATTTTCAATGGGTTTTGGCCCGGTCCGCATTTCAATTTCGGGTTCACTTATGCTGCCTATCCCATAAAATGCAAATGTAATGCACACATGCTAAAATTAAATATGAACACCAAAATGATTATTTTTGTAGGAACTAAAGTTAATTCCTTATGTTTATGCAAAATAAATGATTAAGGAAAAATCAAAATTTAGGTGTCAACACCTTCCCAGGAGTTGACACCATCTTCCTCAAAACAAAGAAGAATTAACGTGAAGTCCGTCTCTTTATTTGTTCGTTATACGACTCGCAAGTTTGACACGTGGGCTTAAAAAGTGGGATTTAATGATTAAAAACGATGACTTATACCGCCCACAGAAATAAAAAAATTTAAAAATATTTTCTTAAAACGATCGCTTGTATCACTTACGAACATAAATAAACGAAAAATATTTTCATTGTCCACGAAAATATCTAGACATAAATTGTTGTCAATAATACAAATATTTTTCATTAATTATTTTAAGAAATTCAAGTTAAAATGTTGAAAATTACTTTTTAAACCGTTTATTTTTCGCGACACAAACGGAGCCTAAAGAAGTTAACCTCAAACCTTTTCATGATCGCGCACAACTATGTCGATATCGTCATGGGATTTAGCAAAAAGGTAAGCCAGTTTTCCCTAATCACAGTGAAAAGTTTCTTAATTAATAGGACTTGTTGATTAATGATATGACAATATCACACTTGAGATTTGAATAAATCTGATCATTATGACATAGGGCTTAATCTCCATAGTGGTATGACGAGTTGATTTGAGTCGTCCTCTTGCCCGCATGTAATTCTAGCTCATAGAGTAAATTACCTATGCAATGTCGAATTCCATGTCGTGCCAACTCAATACAGTTTCAAGATGAAAAGGGTTGATTACTGCACGAGTCTTTTCGAAGATCGATTATCATCACATGTCGAGATATATAGACCTTACCGGAAAATCCTTAACTTAACAATATATCCTCTCTTTTTTTTGAAAATCCAAAAAATTCTAGGGCATGAATAAGACTTTTTCTACCCCTTTCGTCTTTTTAATTGACATAGAACCAAGTCATCTAGTAAAATGAGGATGATGTTAAGGAATGGCGGGATACCTAGGATAATAAGCGCATGAGCTTGGTCTTACTTCATTGTCCAAAAACGAAAGAGGACTCCCATCTTCAAGTTAAACTCAGATGTAGCTCGCATCTTTCTAGGTGTAAGTAAAGCATGGCTACGAACCACGGCGTTGGGGGTTCGAATCCATCCCTGCCCACAACCGGCCCAAAAGGGGAAGGACCTTTCCCTATGGGGGTAGGAAATCATGATCGGGATAGCGGACCCAAGGCTATGGAACTTGGGTGTGGGTCTTTTGCCGAAATTAAATGGCCTTCCTTCTTCTTTTTTCTCGTTAAGGGCTAACAAATGAAATATAGTATGCCCCGTCCTATTTATTTTTTTTTCGCCCCGTAACTCTAAACCTGAGAAGACATCACATCTTTGAAAAAGTATCAGAAATAGTTGCGATTCGCCGATGGAATCAGTTGTTGACTGGCAACGTGTCGAGTGATTTATGGAAATGAACAACTTACTAGTATTAGCAAAATGTTGTTTCTATTACTAATGCGGAGAGACTCAATCAAAATGAATTGGTAAGTGGGAAAACGTAACACACTTTGAAGTCGATACATGTGTTGATTCAATCATTTGTTCTGGTTTTGACATGGTGGGAACTAACAATACACGGTGTTTATAGCTTTCTACTATGTTTGATAAGTGTGTGAACTCAGATGTTACGACCATAGAGCCAATCAAAAGTTGGATGATGTATAACTGACTTTAATATTGACGTTTTATAGCTTTGCTTCAGAATTAATTCTTGTCGCGACCTAAAATTAAGCTAACGGATTGTCAGGTTAATTAACTAACCTAATTCAGACCCTCCCAAGTCCTACCGAATCGCAACTTAGGTATGATTTCATGCAAAATTAATTCAATTGGAGCCGCTACTGATCTTTATTTGGTAGGTAGATTAGAACCTAAATAAATTAACGGGAGAATTAATTTATTTCCACGAACCAGAGAAAATGGGTCCGGAGACTTGATTACATTAATTTAGAAAAAATTAATGCCCTTTCGGTACCAGATTTCATGAAAAATCCCTTTAGATTGATGAAGTGAACTGACTGTTTTTATTTTTTCTTTGAGAAAATGTGAATGCAAACTATACTATACGGCATGGCAAAGTATGATCTAAAAATATATGACATGCAAATGATTTTTTATTTTTTCCGAAAATTAGTAAGCAAAAATAAGCAAACAAAAGGATGAACAAAAATAAACAAAAATACCCATAATGTACCTTTAATTTCCGAATTTTTCCGAAAAATTCACTCATTCCCAAAGATTAGGGCTAGAGTAGAACTTTATTCGCAACGTACTCTTAGATTCGAGTCAGTAAGCGAATTGGGGGGTATGGAATAACATCACCTCTTTTGACAAAGGGCAGAACGCGAAATTCCATACAAATCACTATCCCGTTCCACAAGATCGTGGCTAGGGCAAGTGATTTATTTTACCGAAGGCACAAGACACAGGGAGCATACATTATGGGCATGTTTGTTTATAAATGTGCAAACTTTAAAACAATAAAAAAAACAAACAAACATGACAAAAATAAATAAAAAAGGTCTAATTAATCTTGAATTATCAAAAATTCCAAGAGGGATGGCCGAAAATTTGAGATTGGGGATCCACCTTTCCTCATCAAAAATTTGATCCGGTTTTGATTTGAGAAAATTATCTTTAAGATTGGAAAAATTAATTCAGATAATTCTCAAAATAATTGGATAATTATCCAAACCAACCAATTATCATCCATGGCATCGGATATCCACAAAAGATAAGATTATTCAACCAAATCGCAAGTGGAGATAATTATCCAGAACAAAAATTATCCGCAATAAATCAAATATTATCTAATTCAAACAATCAAAATTGGATATTATCCAATCCACTCCAACCTTTATCCATAACATCAAGACATGCCAAATAATCACAAGAATAGAGATACTCCAACCATTTATGGGGGAAAATCAAAGCAAAAGCTCATCCATGAGCACATCAGATTCGGCCAAGTGAGCATGTAAAATGAAAATTCCAAAAAAATCTGATTTTTTCTTTTGCAGCCAATCATCAAGAATCACCCACCATAACCACTATCTATAGCGCAGAGGTAATATCATATATCCATGAGGCAAACTCATGTGACAGAGCAACGTGCAAAGGATAGAATCAAGGGATCATCCACTAGAGTGCCGAAAACTCTATCTTGATTAACGAAAAAAAAAATCCTTTTCAAACAATTCAACTTGACCTTAGAGTCGGTGAACATAATTTAAGGAAAAAAAATGTTTTCCAATTAAGATCAATTCTCCATTTATGCATATAGTTCGACCGGTCTCATGATTCAATTGAGGTAATTCAAGCAAATCAGAATTCTGTCCAGAACAAGTCAATTTTTGGTTCTAGCATGGGGTGGAGAAAAAGCTTGAATTTTCCAACTTTAACCACAAGCCTATGTACATTCATGAAGACGCATGAACACATATGTATATTACCAACCAAACAAGCATGGATCGCAATAGAAAATTTGAGAGTTTTACCTGTCTTAAGCGAAAATTCCAGCACGCTCGAGCTAGAGATTTTCACTCAAAATTGCGCCTTTTGTACTCAATTGCTACTAAAATGCTCCCAATGGATCTACCACAAGTGACAACAAGGTTAAACCTTCAAATAACGATAAAATGTGATTGATCAACCTAAAAAAAACGTTGCTGGACAGCAGCCTAAAGCATGTTGGACAGCAGCTAATCGATTCACAAAACAGCCGCTGGACTTGAGCCCGAACACGAGAGAGGATTGCACCCAAACAGAGGAGAAACCAGCCACTCCTAAACCCCAAACACTGACCAGCCGACTTCAAGATGTGCAGGTGAAGAAAAATAATAGTAAAAGGAAGAAGGATTCACCCTTTTTCTTCACACCATGAACGAGCACTAAGCACCTCAGTGGACTTTTGTGTAGAGTTCGGCCGCCGACCCTTCTTGCTCTTTGAGATTGCCAAAATTTTTTATATGTGCCCGATGATTGAAGTCCCCCTTAACTTGATGTGATGCGTTCCTTATATAGACTCTTGCCGACTAATCCTAGTAGGAATATGAGTCTTTAGGGACCGTTGGATTGTTGATCCTAGCTAGAGTAGGACCACTTGTGAGCCGTTAGATTTCTTGAGTCCGAATCCACTAGAACTCTCTGTTATTTTCAGCCAAACAAAGGTAGAGTTTCAGTTTCTTAAAACTCTAATCTCTAGTTAAGATAAGACTCTTTTAATGAATTTGGAATTTTGATCTTTAAAGAGTCCTAATCAATTAAAATACTAAGAATTTTCGTCCAAATGGTGGTCCATATGAATTGACCGAAATTCTTAGGCTCTTGTGGGCTTATTTTGTGATTCCGAGCCTAATTGGACCTTAATTAATCAAATGGGTGATTAACTGAGGGCCTTTCATAATTATAAGAGCTAAAATGGGCCGATTTGAGTCCAAAATCATAATGAAAAATTCGGTACACTCAAGTCCACGTCATGGCTGAATTCTTAATGGGTTCGAGCCCGTCCCGTTCGTCAATTTCAGCTCCATTTTCCACCACGGGTCGAATGTAATGCATGAATGTGTAAAAATAAATATGAAAAATGATTTAATTATTTTTTGTAGGAACTAAAATAATTCCTAATTTTTTATGCAAAGTAAATAATAAAAGGAAAATCAAAATTTAGGTGTCAACAATTCTCATTTATTTCTTTTTGAATAAGCTTTAACGAATTTTAAGAGCCTCTCTTTAGATTGGTTGAAAAAAAAAATATCGGTTTTGGTAACCCGCCAAATACATCCAGTCAATGGCTAGTGAATCAAGGAAAAGGAAACGCCTGGAAAGGCAATCGATGCATTTTGATTGTGATAGCGGGAAACCATGGATTTTGCTTGCGGCTTGCGGGGCAATGAATCCAAAAGAACACAGACGTGGATGATTGAACAAGTTGGAGAGGCCAATTCACAATAAAAATTCATGGCAGATTTAGAGAGAGGAGGAGGGGTTTTTCACGTGAGCAAAGAAGAAGGAAAAAGAGAAAAAGTCTCTCTCTGGGGGATTCTCCATACATGCATGGCTGCAAGGGATGAAAAGCAAAAACTCTCTCGCTCTCGTCTCTCCATGGATGCTCAGGAGAGAAAGGCCAAAGGAGAAAAGAAGTAAAGATGGAAACGAAAAAAAAAAAAAAAAAGGGGAGTGGATTTTTCATCAATATTAGATACCTGCATCTTTCTTGCTCTTGATTTTTATTTGCTTTTCGCAGGTTTTACTCTGAGTTTCGTTTGCAGGAAAATTTAGATTTTGAAGGGCCACACAGTTGCGTCATACGGCCACAATTGACAAGAGTGTTCACGGCATAGAGAGAAAAAGGCGCATAACGATTTGAGCTTGATTTGGTGACATTGCAATTGGGGAAGCGATGCGGTGAACCTGAACATCAAACCACAATCCTTGCGTCTTTGATTTAGACAGAGAATTTCATTTCCTCCACATATCTTTCATTCTGTTGTTGGGTTATACACATAACATTATTCCTGTTCCTTCTAATATTCAGTGCGGAATATAGATGAAGGTCTGTTGTATCTTGGGAGGATAGCTGCTAGAAGCCTTACGCACTAAGTTTCGTACTCCGAGGGGAAGAATTATCCTTAAGGACAGTGCTCATACGCTTCAGACGATTGTTCTTATTTTCTCGTCTTTTCCAACATATTTCCTATAGTTGTTATTTTTCATGTTATCTAATATTTTTCCAACATCAGTCCACCGGGTATCAAAACGATTTCCTGCATAATCATCTAGGGTTTTTGTTTTCCCTTTCCTGAGCATAATCATTTTATACCATCTAACTTATAGTACTTAACAATTGTATAAATCAAGGAGAACCTCCTATTTTTAAGTGATCTCAATCATTTCTTTTCTTCCTCAAATAATCTCAGTTGCTTATTCTACAAATAATATGTACACGGACAAATAAATTAATGATAACTTTATCTTATCTCTCACATATTTCAGTTTTATATTCTGAATCTCTATCTTACAATAATCTTTCAAAAAAAAAAATTGAACCTCGAAACAATTTTCTCTTTTTCATATATATGTGCGCGATTTTCTTTGCACCACGTACCTTATCGTGTATTTCTATCAATTTCTTTTATTCAAATGTTTCATAATTGAATGATATTTCTTAATTTATAAAAATGTCGCTTTCTTGCATATGCACAGCTGCGTGTACATCTTTGCTGGAGCAAACAATTGGAACAACAACAGTGCCTGTGGGTATCAGAATATATACCTGATTTTTTTTTTGGAGAGATGGGGAATAATACCAGCCTATGATAAATTCGTCTATTTCCCAAAAAGCAAGTGAATGGGAAATCGACCGTAATCAAGAGAGGATGATGCCGAGGATCCCCGTGAAATTCCCTCGTTCATCACTTGGCCAACTAGGTGCTTAAGTAAAAAGAAAGACTAGCTTACCATTCCTTTCAGCAACTTCCATCCCAAGTCAAAAACTTTACACACACATTCCAACCCCACATGAGAATTCAAGAATAATTGTCCAAAAAGTCTTAAACATATTGTACGGCGGCCAATTTAGTCGTAAGCATATTGTAAGGCGGCCAATTCAGTCCTAAAGCTTCTAATTGTGTCAATTTAATCCTAAACCTTTTGACGACTTACCAATTTAGTACTAAAATTTTCAATTGTTTGAATTTATTCATAAACCTATTATTTGAATAATTGGCCGAAAGAACTGCGTTGATCAATTGTCAAAAGGTTTATGACTAAATTAGCACAATTGAAAAGTTTATGAGTAAATTAGCAAATCTTCAAAAGGTTTAGGACTAAATAGGCACAATTAAAAAAATTAGGTCTAAATTAACCGCCGTACAATAGATTTAGGACTTTTTGGACAATTTTCCTGAGAATTCGCATACAAAGCCTATTTATATGTTTTTATATATCAAGATTATCAAAGTTATTATTTAACATTTAAATACTCTAACAATTCTAAGTTTAAGTTGTTAGATCACTGACAATCTAATTTTCTTATTATTACCATCTTGTTAATGAGTGAATTCAAATTACGGCTCCGTTCTTTTCTTTTAAAAAAACTTCCAGGAAAATGTTTTGCGGATTTTCCGGCATTCAGTTCACAAAAAATTAATGAGTTAAGGAAAAAAATTTCTACCCATAGAAAAAACATCTTCAAAAGTGGGGAAAATGATTTCCTCTTTTTGAGAAGATGAAAACATTTTCCCTCATCTTTCTTCCCTGAATTTGTTCACATTCCTTTTCTTTTTAATTCTTTTTTATTTTTCCTTTTTTCTTTCATTTCATTTTCGATTTTTTATCTTCTTAATAACTTTTATTTTTATTTATTTTATTATTTAATTTTATTTTTATTTTTTGTTTTTTCTTCCTCTGCCAGTCGCCGACCAAGGTCTTTGGCCACAAGAGAGCCTTAGACTCGCCCGAGGCCGAGTGTCGCTGGATCTGGCGAGGCGAGGCGAGACCTCCCTCGAGGCCGGCGAGGCTCTGCTATTGGTTGAAGAAGAAGGGAAAAGAAAAATAAATTAATTAAGAAAATAAAACTTAAAAAGAAAAGATAAAAAAGAAAATTAATTAAAAAATTAATTTTTTTTAAAAAAATAAAAAGATAAAATCTAATAATAGAAAGTTATTAAAGAAGTGCAAAGAGGAAATTGATTTTCCTTATCAAACGGCGAAAAATATTTTTTAGTTCATTTTCAAGTTTCAGCGAAACACCGAAAAATAGTGTCATTTTCCTGAATAATAAATTTCTGGAAAACATTTTCCAAAAATACTTCATTTCCGCGAATAAAACGGAGCCTAAGTTTCCAAATGTTGAAAAGTAAACCGAACTATAATAGAATCAATGAAGTATAATATAATCTTACATCCAAGATTTGGCTTGATCCGATAATTAATCCATAATCACTTGCTTAAACTTTTGAACAAAGGTGCGTTTGACTAAATTTGTATGCTGATTCAGACTTGGTTGTTATGCTCAAATGAGTCCCCGATGAGGCATTGGACTTCTACGCCTGTCCAACAGTATGCAACATTAGATGAACATAATGAGTACTCCTCTTTATAAATAACATGTAAAATCACAATGTTTGTTATTTGGTAGCAACCTTGACGGCCATGCCTATAACCTTGTGGGTGATGCTTTACCTATGCATGGGACTAGGGGTGTACAAGGTCCGGGCCGGTCCGATCTCGGTATGGAATAAGGGACCGGACCTGTAATCCCAGTCCCTAAATTTTTGGGACCAGGGACCGGACAGGTCCGGTTCCAGTGGGACCACTAACACCAGCTGCTTATAGAAATCTAACCATTTGATATGAACTAACAACTTCCAATCTCAACCACCCAACCTAATAAAACATACACATAACCATCGTACAACCATTACATGAGTACTGATAATCCTAAAATAATGAGAAAAAGACTAAATTAGGAAGAAAAACACTTAAAACAACTGAAACATGATTATGCTCCTGCATCATTCTCCTCGAGTTGGAAAGAATCAAGCTCAAAGTGGGATTACACTTGTACTTCACTAAATCCAAGTGCGAATAAAACAATGGGTTTGCATAATATAGTCAAGATAAAACACAAATTGAGTCAAGACAAACACGATCAGAGACTGCATATCGACAAACACGATCGGAGGCTGCGTTGCAAAGGCGAGACGTGAACGTCGAGCGAGAGGAGAGGAGTGAGTGTTGAGCAGAAGAAGGGAAAATTAGGTTAACTAGTTCTTCAAAAATTTCTAATTTTTTTTCTAATTGTGTGTGTGTATATTTTGTGGCGGCCCGGTCCGATCCCATCCACCATGGGACCGGGGACAGGATCGCCCCCCTCAAGGACCGGACCAACCCGGCCGATCAGGTTTACTCACCCCCTAATGGGGACGTGGTAATTTGCATGCATTCTAATTAAGGCGAAACATTTGGATACCCCATGTTACAAAGAGATCACAAACATATCTTGTTTTAACTCGCTACAGTAAAATCACGAACCCAATCCTTGGATTAGGATTTTTATCCGATTTATAGGTGATCATTAGGTGGGATCGAGTTTGGGGCACAAGATCGGGCCTAAAAATTTAACCAAGCCCTCCCATACTAAAAATTTATGGGAAATTTTCAAAAAAGAGACTGAAGTGATCTCATTTTCTCAAATAAGGGCCTGAAGTGCCTTCATTATTTCAAAAGACTTGACCAAGGGCATTTTCGTCCTTTACTTCTTCTTTTTCCTTTTCTTCTGTTCTCTTTTATTTTTTCCCAATTCTTTTTTTCTTTATTGCAGTCGGCGAGGGCTTGACAACCCTCATCGGTCGCTCGCGAGTCGCTTCGCCCAGGCCCTCGACGGCTGCGACGAGGCAACCTTTTCCCAGATCTGGTGAGAGTCAGCCTCGCCTGTGGCCGGGCGAGATTGGGGGAGGGCTCGCCTGGCGTCCCTCGCGGCCGTCGAGGGCGGCCTCGCCTCGACGGCCACAGGCCGTCCCTCGGCCAGCTCTCGCCGGTGGTTAACCATCGCTAGAGATCGGCCACTAGCGAAAAGGAAGGGGAAAAAACAAAGGAAAAAGGAAAGAAAAAAAGGGAAAAAAATATGACAAAAATGCCCTTGGTCAAGCCCTTTTTTGAAACAAGGATGACACTTCATGCCCTTATTTGAAACAATGTTTACTTCAGGCTCTTATTTGAGACGATAAGGGCACTTCAGGTCTTTATTTGAAATTTTCCTAAATTTTATGTACTATTCTTCCGGCCGGGCCGAGCTTGACTCGGCCAAATCGAGCCATACCGAGTTTGACTGGGAGTCGGACTTTCTAACTAAATGGCCTCATCCAAATACACCCAACGTTGCCCTTCAAGCCTATTCGGCTCAGGCGGACCTATGGTCCGTTCGGCCTATGATCAGATCTAATATGGTTAGGCACACTTAGGGGAACAGGCACACCATTTTCGGCTTAATTGGTCTAGTTTTGTCAAAGATTCCTTTTATTCTCAGATTTTTATCCCAAAATTTTATGGAACCTCATATCTTATTAAATAGTGTCGTAGATTTTCATGACACTTAAATTCAAAATTACAAAATACAGGCCGTAAGATAAGTAAGTGTACTAAATTCCAAGTCTAACAAATCCACCAACAACCACAACAAGTGTTAAGATAACAGGGAAAAGTACCAAAAAAGTCATAGACCATTTTGCAGTGGTGCCAATTCAGTTCTAAACTTTTCAATTGTGCCAATTGAGTCCCAAACCTTTTGCATTTGTGTCAACCGAGTCTATCCGGCCAATTTTAGCCTGAAATCGCTGACGTGGACGTCATCCATCCTACGTGGCGTGACTAGCACTGACGTGGATATTTTTAATATTTTTTTAATATTTTTTTTTTACTTTCATTTTGGCTGGCAAGTGCTGCCACGCCCAAAGCCGGCGGGGCCGCGACGAACTCACTCATTGCCTAGATCTGGGAATGGCCGCGACCCTCGCTGGCCAAAATTAGAGAAAAAAAGAAAATAATTACAATTTTATTTTTTTAAGAAAATATTTAAAAAGTCCACGTCAGCACCGGTCACATCACCTAGAATGGACGGTGTCCATTTTAGTGATTTCTGGTCAAAATTAGTCGGATGGACTCAATTGGCACAAATGCAAAAGGTTTAAGACTAAATTGGCACAATTGAAATGTTTAGGATTGAATTGGCACCAATGCAATAGGTTTAGGACCTTTTTGATACTTTTTCCTAAGATAATATTGGCACAACAACACCCGTGAAGAAGTATAAATATTATAAATCCGAATCCTTGAAAGACCAAGAACCCTAATCACATTTGGCGCGCAATATATGCGCATTGTTCATGCGGATGGATTGCAGCATTAATTAAAGGACGTAAAGAAATCTACATGAATTAAAATTTCCATGCCTTTTGGCGAACAAGCAAAAAAGAAAATCGAATTGACACCGCAAGCGCAATAGAGCAAATTCGGAGAACCTCAGAATTCTTTATTTCCATGGCAGATAGAAATTCTCAGATACCCCCACTTGCTTCCTTTTTCATCTTTCGATTGATAATGTCGTTCCGCATCCACACAGAGATTCGTCGAAGCTTTTGCCTCACGTGATAAATCTCTCCATTTCTCTAAGCACTATAAAACCCCACCTCGCTCAAGAACCCTAGTGACCAAACCCATCATCCATCTCTCTCTAGTTTCAGCTTTCTTGAAGAAGATGGTCATGGCCAAGGCTCCCGTCAATGGCATTCTTCTTCTAAGGTAGGCGATCACCCTAACTCCGTTTCTTGTTCTCACGAGTTCGCTCGTGTTCTCTCGACATCTTTTCCACGTCCGATCATATGAAGTGAACGTGCCATAGTGACTGTCTTTGGATGTGCATGGTTTAGGCGGCGGTCGTACGGAGCGCTAGCGGAGAAGACGGCGGGGGCGGCGGTTGGGGCGGGCGCGATCAGGAAGGCGGCGGACGAGGAGGAGGAGAAGAAGGTGTTCTGGATGAGAGATCCCAAGAGTGGGAACTGGATACCGGAGTGTCACTTCGATGAGGTTGATGTTGCAGAGCTGAGAGAGAAGTTTCTCGCCAAGAAGAAGGGCAAGCTTTGAACAAGATCTTCTGATAACTGTGGCTTTTTCCTGATCCATAATCCCTTCCTCATGATACAATACCATACAATCTGTGTTGTGAAACTATTAATATGGGGCACCAGAGGGCCTTTCAATCTATGAATACCTGCAAATATTATAATTTTATTATGCTCTTTTATCGATGTTTAAATGGGCATAAAGCTTAGGACCCGTCTGGTTCATCTGAATGAAAAGCTTGGAATAAATAAGAAGGAATCGAAATGTTAATGTATATGAGAATCGAGTCCTTTCATTAACATTTTGTGATCAAAATGGAACTGTTTTAGGGTTTAAGTTTATGATTGCAAGTAACAATGGATACAAGCAAATAATTTCTTTTTTCAACAACACCTACTTTGCATCCGGATGGGTCGATCCATTTCTAATTGACCACATGCATTGAACCTACTTTGCAATAACGCCTTAAATTCTTCTGCTTCTGGATTTAGTTTAATTGAGTGGGAGAACATGACTGAATCAAATACTAGTTATGCTAGACTAGTGAATTGCCTATAAAACAATTAAATGTAAAAGATATCACCTACTATATAAAGGGTGGCTTTTTTTTTTCAATTTTTTTTTTTTGCTGGCGGAATTTTTTTTTTTTTTTGGTCGAAATTGCCGGTGGATTGACGCACCAAGGTAAGGGCTCGCGATGACGTGACCAAAAAGAACATCAAAATTTGGACGTGCCCGTTTGTGTGGACAACGATTGACAAACGAAGCTAACCTAGCTCGAGAAAATTCCGTAAAAAAGCCTAAACTTTCCAGTGTGGCACTGATGCTCAAATTTTTTTCGGTGTTAATCAATTACTCTAAACTTGTACCGGTGACCTAAAACTTCCTACATTGACGGTTCCATCTCTACGTGGTGGCTTGCAGGCTAATAGAGCTACATGGATCTAACGTGACTTTAGTCTAGTCTAGACAACTTGTCAAAGTTTAAGTTTTAAAAAAAAGGATTAATACTACTAGCAACCCCAAACTGATATATCCATGCCACAATTCATAAAAACCCCCCAAATTGGTATATCTGTGCCACATTTACCCCAAATTAGTACACTTGTAGCACATTAATCCTAAGTTGTGGTAAATCTAGAATTTTGGACAATGAGCCACGGCCTCCTGCACATAGACATGATTCTATTAACTTTCTTTGGAGGTGCTTCAACTTCACCAGAAAATCATCTATGAACGTCTCAGTTTATAAAATAATTAAATGTAAAAGATCTCATCCATTGGCGGCCCTCGCACAATCTAAGAGAGGGCTACGACCCTCAACCAAATCCGGCGAGGGCTTGCCCTCGCCTGAGGTTGGAGGGGGTCGTCGGCCCCTAGCCGTGGCCTAGCGAAGCTTGCCATTCATTCCCCCACCCTCGCTTGCATCTTCCTCCCTTTTTTTGTATTTTTTTAATTAAAAAAATCTTATTTTTAATATAAATTAATTAACAATCTAATTAAAAATCTGATTTCAACCAAAACGATATCGTTTTATCCATGTCAGCGCCACATAGGACAGAAAAAATAAAAAAAAAAGTTACGTCAGCATTTCTCGTTAGCTAAATTGGACGGTGTTAACAGCGGGACTTAATTGCATCAATTTGACAAGCTTTAGGACTTCATTGCACTTTTTTGTAAGTTTTAAGATTCAATTGCACTTTCGTGACAGATTTTAGGACTTTCGGTGCACTTATCCCTCCTCAGGAAAGAGCCGTTAAACTCAAAGTCTCCTAGAGAAGAACATCAAACATTTGACGTATTGCTATGAACCACTCACAAAATGGGCAAATCAATGGGAAAATGTCGGAGATGAAATGGTGATTCGGCACCACCTTCCTTCGTATTTGAAGTAATTGAAGGGAAATGGTGGGGAGGAATCAGTATATTCCTCTTGGATATTCTAGATTATTTGAGGAAATTAGCTCCACTAGAACGAATTTGCCGTAACTACTAATTTCATCTAAACTTAAAATCTCGTGAGCAATGGTAGGCATACCGCGATTTATTCATAAAAATTATTTGACAAGTTATGTAGCATTCTCCAAGTGGACGTTTAAATTGGGCTGGCGATTCGTACGATGTCGTCGTAATTGTGTCGGCTGTTCAAGTTGTTTCTTGATCACGAAGTGTCTTTTTTATTACAATGGGTGAAAAAAGGTCAATTCATATCCTCTTGGAGTCAAGTTGTGTCATGCCGAGTTTGGATCTATCTCTATCAATTTATGTCGTGTTGGAGTTTTGGTTTCATACTATGCTAGGGATTGCGCCCCTAATCTGAGAGATGATGTCGCAATTGGTCCTTTTATTATAATGTTCAATTTGGTCTTTGAACATTGATATTGGTTTACATGTATTCTTTTATTTGAACCAATTTGATCTTCCCAGCTTACATGACAGTCCAGCAGGATAATTATCCAAAAAGTCTAGATTATTACCAAAAAAGTTCTAAACTTATTGTAATTTTGTCAATTCAATACTAAATATTATCTTCCAATTCAGTCCTAAATCTTTTGCATTCGTACCAATTCAGTGATTTTCGGAAAATTTTTTGGCCGGAAATTGCTGACGTGGCACGGCCAGTGCGAACGTAACGCGACCAGCACTGACGTAGTGCGACCAGCACTATAATTTTTGAATTTTTTTTTTTGAATTTTTTCATTTCTATATATATTCTCTCTCTTTCTTATTTTCTTTTCCCTTAGATTTCTTCTTCCTCCAGCTGGTCGCCAAGGTCTGACAATCGGCCAGAGGCGAGGGATAATGAGATCAAGCCTCACCCAGCCAAGGGGAGGCCGACCTCGCTAGTGGCCAGCGGGGACAAGCTTCACCAGAGGTAAGCGAGGTCTATCCCGTCGGCCCTTGCCTGTGGCTGGTCTATATGGTCCTACAACCAGTTGAAGGAAAAAGAAAGGGAATGAGAAAAGAGAAAGAAAAAGAAAAAAACAAATAATAAAAAATTCAGAATAAATATTAAAATATTATTAAATTTATCCAAGTCAGTGCCAACCGTGCCACGTTAGCTATTTTCGGACAAAATTGACCGGATGGATTGAATTGGCACAAGTGCAAAAAATTTAGGACTGAATTGACAAATGAAAGATTGATTGGCATAATTGCAAAAGGTTTAGGACTTTTTTTGGTATTTTTCTACCAAAAAGTCCTAAACTTATTATATGGTGGCCAAACTTTTCAATGGTGTCAATTAAGTCCTATATATCCTTACGATTTGCCAATTCAATCCTAAACCTTTCAATGGTGCCAATTTAGTCCTAGACCTATTATTCAAATAATTGGGCAAAATGATTACATTGACAAATTGTCAAAAGGTTTAGGATTAAATTCACAATTCGTAAAAAATTTTAGTACTAAACTGACGGAATTGAAAAGTTTAAAGCTGAATTGGCTTCTGTACAATAACAGGCGAAGGCCTATTGTGCTTACCCAAATTTAAGCAAGGGTTAACACGCTCGCACAAAGGTGGTACCAATGTCTGCCGCTGACGAACAAGAGTTGACTGACCCTTACATGGCGGTTGTGAGGGCTGGCCAACCCTTGCAAAAAGGCGGCGACGCCGGCGAGCAGCGGTGCCACCACCGGGCGAGGGCTCTTGCTCCTGCCCATTGACAAGGGCCACTCATCCTAGCCAACAACTTGATGGCGTGGTTGTACACATCAATAGCCATTTTGGCAAATGTGAGTTCCTCCACCAAGTTGAAAAGGCCGTATCAGCTAACTTGAATCAAAAGGGACTAGGCCAAATCTGACAAGTATCATAGTTGAAGAACTGAGTTGGGCACATTGGTTACGAGTTCAACGTACCATTTTTTACATTGTCAAACGGAGCGAGCTTCTGAAAACCCAACCTGCCCCGCCGCCGCTGCCGCCGCCGCCACCCCCCCCCCCCCCCCCAAGAAAAAGGAGCGATTTCGGCCAATTGAATGTGCACCGTCAAATAAATAGCGGGCTCGGGCCTTGGGTTAGGCCCTGGCAAAAGTAGTCGGCCCAATGGCCGGCCCGGACAAGCGTCAAAGTCAAAAGCCTTTTCTTCATGAACAAACTAGGAAATCCTTATTGGAACTCTACCATGACGTATAAAGGAAATCTCAAAAGGAGTCTCTGTAGTTTTTCTCATCTCTAATGCTAGATTATCATAGAAGGTTAACCAGAACGTAGCCTGAATTCGCATTTGTTGACCAAATCAGATGCAATCAAAGCTACAATTAGATCAGAGTCAACCAAAGAACTTATGGACTCTTAGGTGTTCTTTACACCACGGTTTCTCATGAAGAATGAAGCTACTCCATATCTTTCCTCTGAAAAAACTGTCGAAGCTTCACTTCGGTAGCCGAAGATGAGTGATCGCATGCCTTTTCCGCGACGATTCTACGTTTTATGTATGACGGCGAAGCTTCTGCAGAAATAGAATCATCAACAGGTAATCAGAGGACAAAAGGTAACATGTCCATCGTGTCCAGCATCTCTACACTTTTTCCATAAGCTCAAGAGTTTGTGGAGGCAAATCAGATGTATAACCAATTTGACCATGAATTGGCGCGGACTGTACCGATCACCTTGCCGATGAGATCATACAATGCCATGCCCTCATCCAATACCCACATTGATCGGGTGTCGGGGGCCGATTGAGAGAACATTTCTCGGATCAAGACTTGAGAGACATAATTCACAATCCGGGCAAAACCGGTCAAGCATTCACATTGCAGGAATTGGAGTTTCGACATTCTAGAGCATATCTAGTTGGATATGATTTATTCTTGGAAAGTAACTTTAGCGCGGTCGGTCAGCGAAATCTGTTGAAACCGTTCCAGTTGAAGTCCTCTAGCCCTGCGAGTCCAGTGTCAGCTTGGTATACTTTGCTTCCATTAACTAGCTGAATCCAGTTCTGTTGGAGAAGGTCAATGATCTTCGCATCTCTGAATTCCCAGATGAAGAAAAAAAAATGCACAGATTTATAAGGAGATCGTTTAATCAAGCGGGTCATGAGCAAATTCAAATTTTGATATGAACAGAGTTCGTGGCATGACTCAACTTACCTGGTGTTATTTCATAGATAGCCTATTTCAAAAGTACATGCAATTTTGCTCTAGACTGTTTTACCTGGGACGGTATTCTGTTCTCGCGATCTTCGGCCGGAATCTCGGGCCCTCGTCGAACCCTTCGCAGATAACTTCCCCGTTCTCGTCTCTGTAACAGATTATACCCTCGGCCCGATCCTCAAACACCTGCTAGAACCAATCAATGTCTTGAAGTAAGAAGGACTCTCGTGCGGTAAACAACATTGGCAGGTGGACTACAAATATTGCATCTGTTAGAATCAACATCGTGGCCTCTCAATTCTTTCTCAAGCCTACATCTAAGCATCAAACTTGATATTGGGCAGAGGATGATAAGACCAGTGCTTACAGGAACTGGACTTCCATAACGTTTAGGCAAGCTTAGTAAGAATAGCTTGGTTACCTGGTTGTTTAAGCAAGATCTGATCCGCATAGCAGGTGCTCGTCTGAGTGGGAGCTGACTATTCCCAAGCATCATGACTCTGTTCACAGGCATGACGACCGGACCAGATTTGTGAGCCATGATACGAGGGGCCTTCAAGTTTGATAAAGCCATGGACGGTCGAGAAAGCACAAGTAATGATGACAAGATGACTTTGAAGATAGAGTAGGAAGAGAAACCAGAAGAAGAAGAAGAAGACCTCTTTAATGCTTTGTGGGACTTAAAGAATGCTTTTGCTTCTAAGTTTTCTTTATAGGTTGGTGTGGATTAGTATTAAAAGACACAGAATGTCCAATCATGGCTGCATTATACAGCTATTTTATGCTGAGGAAGTGGGCGGCCCTCTTTTGCTTATCCAGCGACTGTCCCTGTTGATTGTCAGCTTCTATGCCAATTTTTTTTTATTTTTTCTTATCTGGGTTGATTTTGTTGGCGGATCAAATTCAGAATTCCATTCCTATGCAGGCCTGACTGATCTCTGGTTCGACATTGCAGCCTCATCATGGGTGCAAAAAGGGTTCTTGAGAATCCTCATGGTGGGTGGGATTTGACATTACAGTCTCATCATCTTCTGCAAGAAGTGACTCATTACTGCTGGTAAAAATTGGTGTGAAAGATGTTTATTCTTTGCACACCCTAAACCGTCCATTACTGAATCATGAGAAGTTTGACGAGGAGAAAGTAGAAAGAACGATTCCATCAGAAAGAGAAAGTTGAGGGCTGATGTGCAAGAAAATGTGCAGATTCTACCTAAGTGGTTTTCAGCTTGGACATCAATCAGCCAAAGCTATTCTCATATATCTCAAATGGGTTCTCTCCATTATTGGCAGAAAGGAATAAATGCTTTCTCTGGTACGCCCTCTGTCGTCCAATTACAGATCCATATAGAGGAAGAGGTGAATAGGCCCAAAGATCACAGGCTGCTCCTAGACTCTGCCACTGCCAGAACATCTGTAATCTTTCTCTTGCCTTGCTTGGAAAGCAGGGGGAAGGCCATGAAAGTTGGAAAATGGAGAAAATATAGAAAGATCCAAAAAATTTATGAGAGGAAAAGATTAGGAAAGATTTGAAATTTTCTTCGCCCCGCAAATTTTCCTCTCCCATAATGTATCTTAGTCATTGTGGTTTGTCAGTTTGTATAGAGATCACAATAATATGCGTTTAGGTACATCAAGCTATAGTGACGGATCGCTCCCTGATGGTTTTCTATTATTGATAGTTTGTTCTTGGGTCCTTGCCTAAATCTGTTCTAGCCATTGACATTTGCAAGCTCTTCACTAATGGAGAGGCTGGATTTGCGAGCTCTTGCTTGGTGAGAACTTGAAAACAATATAATATTGTTATTAGTGATCATGGCGTGGACGACTGCTTTTGTGAAAGGCCTCACTGTCACCACTGACACCACAATTCGTCGCGAGGTGCATTTTCTAATTTTTCTCTAAGCGACAAATGGCCTTGGCATCACCTGCTTCCTAACTCGAAGCCTTAGCCCGTATTCATAGTTCGTGAATTTTGGTCTGATATGTAAAAAAAAAAAATTTCTTTAGCGCGATTCCTGGACTTTGATCCAATTACTTTAAGTTTATTTAATGTGGTCTATTAACTTTGGTCCAATGTCTAATATGATCCTTGAACCTTTACACAGTCTTGTTAAACTGCTGTCTAATGTGCCAAGCGATAAGAAAGCACATCCACAGAAAAGGGGTTAAGCTAAACTTAATATCTATGAGGCGGAAGGAAATTTCACATTCAAAGATGAAAGATAGGTCCTAAGCTGGATTTCTTGCTTAAGTGGTTGATTCCTATAATAAATAGATCTTAGTTACTAGGAAAAAGAGGTATGCTATCATGTCTACGTAGACTGGCTTTTTCACTTCTTAGAAAGCCACATAAAAGCTTAATCCCTCCATTAAAGTATGAATGAAAGAAGAGATCTTCTTCTCACATCATTATATTAGATTCGTTATTCATGAATGTTCTTATCCCCTTCTTAGTGACTAGGAAACCTACCCTCGATTAAGTTAGGGGATAGCTTTTTGGATCCTAATGGCATTTTCATTGATGAGTCTAGATTCTCAATCTCTACTAGCTGGGAGTGTCCATTGCATATTTCAGGGACTATGTCGGACATTTACTGATAGTTCAAGGACCATATTGAAAAGATTAAAAGTCTATGGATGACATTGCAATTGGACCAAAGTTCAGGGATCATATTACACAAATTAAAAGTTCAAGGACAATATTGCATATTGAATCAAAGTTCAGGCCTCATTTGTGCTATTATCCCTTCTTACGGCTATCTCATTTGTATTTTTCCTTTTGCATCCTTGAGATTGGAATGACATCGCCCAGACGTCATTGACTTAGTGATTTGGTGCCTGCGTATCTTTTTCGGGATCAAAAATTCGATACATGGCATGAAAGAATTACGAATTACTAGCCGATGCTATCTCATGTACTTGTAGAAAGAGTTACGAATTACTAGCTAAGTAGCATCGACACGGGACACGACATGACATAACACGACGACACGTCATTTTTTCAAAAAAATAGAGGATTCCGACACGTTGGGACATGTTGTATATTAAATATTTATTTTTCATGTATATAAAACTATCAATGGTTAGTTTCTTCTTCTTCTTCTGTTAGGAATTCACGGTTATGCTTTTTTTTTTTTGCTCGATATATTAATTTTGGAGTATCTGGATATATGACTTAAGTATATCATTTTGACCCCTACTTTGTCAAAAATGCTTAAAATTGTCTCATATGTGTCGAAATGGATGTTGGACTCCCGTGTCGCTGGGGTGTCTGGAGCGCTGACCACATGTCGGACACATGTTGGAGAGTGTCGGACACAACACGGAGACTCCAAAGAGTGTCGGTGCTTCATAGATTACTAGTACAACGGTATGGTTAATGTTTCAGATTCACCAACTTTGGACGAAGTCTTAGGTTATACCGAGTAGTTATAAGTCAAATCCAACATCAATTATTGGTGTGAGGATCTTGTGACAACGGCCGAGGAGAATTTTCAACCCGAGTTGTCCCTTCTCGCTCTTTTATATATGTAAATTCAGAGAATGACAATGAAAACCATCGCACAGAGACTGCCCATCAATAAAAAGTTCATAGCTTTTCGGATTCAGACGGGCCTGAATCTGGCCCAATCAGGATGGGCTGGACTTTATAATCAAGTGAGCTTGCCCAAGCCCATCTGAAGTGATCTCTAGGCCCATTCCTCGAGCAAGCCCGTGGGCAACTAGATCCATCACATGCATGGAGAGCACATCAAAGTCCAAATTAGATTAGTTTTGTCCCATTTAGATTTCTCTTGCGGCCCATCATGTTCGTACGGAATCTAACTAGGAGAGATCTGAGAGAGGTGCAACTACAACAAGTGTCCGAAAAAGAAGAGGAAAAAAACATCGCCTTCTTTGGATTATGGCGACAGCTAATCTATCTATCGATCTATTATGGTCTTGTGCCGAACATTATGAGATGGTTTCATTGTTATGACAACTTGGCCTAATTAATAAGAGGCGTTGCACGGGTAGCCCCTTGTGGTAGATCTCTTATTTGAGCACGCCGTTGCTAAACTTAATTTTCGCGGCCCGTGTCACTTTCGCGTATATAATGTGTCGACGCCGATGCCGACGCCTACTTTCTTTTAATGTGCGATTCAATGCACTCTCTCGTGTCAATTAGTTCACCGAACATCTCGGTTTTCACATACACTCTCCAACCTTGTCGGACCTCGATGTTACAAATGATGGCCGCTTTCCCTTTTTATGAGCCGAGTGCATCATTTCTTTACATTACTTAACCATTTACATATATGCATAATGATAATCGATCTTTTGTCATTTGACCTCTTTGTCATTGCGACCATTTTTCTTTCTGTTGAGCTTTTTGTTTCTTTTCATCTTATTTATTTCCCTTGAAGTGGCTATATTTATCAAAATTTAACAAAATCTATCGTGAGTATTTAAGTTAACTTAATTTTCTCACACTTTTGAATATTTTTTTCATTTTCGACAACCATTCAAGGTAAAAGAGAAATTCCTTAAAAAGAGTGAGATGAAAATGTACTTTTACCTCTCAAGAGTCCTATGAATTGCATATGCCGACGGAATAAGTAACATGGAGTCGTCAACCGTAGCAAAATGAAGGCCAAATAACACTAAAAGTCTTTGAACTTTGACCCAATATGTAATGTGATTCTTGAAATTTTAATTTGACAAATATTATCCCCGGACTTTAGCTCAATGTGTAATGTGGTCCATAAACTTTCAATTTGTTCAATGTGGCCCCCGAACTTTTGAAACATATTCAACTTAGTCCATGAACTATATAAAAATGTTCAAAGTCGTCCATGAACTTGAATTAATGGAAGGACTACACTAAATATTTTCATATAATTCAGGGACTAAGTTGAACATATTACAAACATTCAGAGACCATATTGGTCAAATTAAAGCTCAAGAACCACATTGCATATTGGTCTAAAATTCGGGGATCATATTGGTCAAATTAAAAACTCATGAATCACATTGCATACTGGATTAAAGTTTAGGGATCATTTGTGTCCCAAAATGAAGGTTGAGAGGTATTGTGTAACGGTTGAAAATTCGGGGGTTAATATAAACCACCTCAAGGTCCAAGGGTTTATGTAATTTTCAAAAAAGAAAGAAAGAAAGGAATTCAGGGTAAATTTTGGAATCAGAGTATATAAAATGGAAGTAGAGGACAAAATTTGTATCCAATAGAACAAATAAATAGGTTGGAAAATCCACGGCACAAATCAACTTATAGATTTCTCCCCCTCCCTCCCTCTCTCCCGTCTCTGGTTCTGCGAGCCTTTTTCCGCCTTCCAAAGCGCTCTCTCTCTTCTCTTTCTCTCTCTCCAGTCTTCTTTTTCACGTCGAAGTACCCTGTCGTCTCCATCCCTCGTCTGCTTCCTGCGCGAAACAGTACAGCGACACGATGTAACAGTGGAAATTTCAAACAACACCACGGACAGAACAGACCTGGTATGGTCCTGCCACTCGTCAGCACCATGTGAGTCGTAGTTGAATAGCCTCTTGACCACAATCCTGCAGTCAATCCCCCTTCCCTCCCCCCCCCCCCCCTTCCCTTTTTCCCTCGTCTGTCGCCCTCACGGCACAACTCCTTCGTGCCCCAAAAATGAACCAACATATATAGAAGCAAGGAGACAAACAACAAGCCCAAGGCGACAGAAAGATTCATTCGTTCCCCTCCGCAAACTTTGAACAAGACGATGGATCTCACGGCTCCCAAATGGTATTACCGTCAGGACCCATCAGAGTATTCATCTCATAGGGTAAGAAGTTGAAGAAAGAAAGAAAGCCCTTCCTTTTCTTGTGCTCTTGTTGTTTCATTCTCTGTTTCTGATGATATATTTTTGTGGGCGTTGTTCTTGTTCGTGATTGTGACTCAGGAGGCACCAATGGACTACGGGAGGAGCTCAAGCAACAACCCTTTCGTGGACGCGGACGCATTCCCCGACCCGCTTTGCAAGCTCAACCTCAGAGAGACATCTGAGTTCGTCAAGTCATTCCCTGTTGTGGGAACCATGAGTTATAACAACAGCAGCAGCAACCCAACAGAGGGTGGGGGGGTTCTTGAGGTTTCAGCGCAGAGGAGGAGAGATGGAGTGAGCTCGGTCACGAGCAGGAGGACAGAGACCACCGCGACTCTGCTTCAGGCTCCTTCAACCCCTGGTAGGCCTGTGTTCAGCTTCAGCGTGGGCAAGAACTTGTCCAGAAGGAGCTTCCCTTCCAAGTGGGACGATGCAGAGAAGTGGCTCATGAGCAGCTCTTCTTGCCACAACTCGCCCGCGCATGCCCTGAAACCACTCGAACCACCTAGAATGTCCAGGCACTGCGATGGGTTCAGGCACAGCAACAGCAACATCGAGGTCTTTGCGGAGAAGTCAAGGGTCACCGAGGAAGTAGTCTCCGTGGTCTCTCAGTTTCAGGAGTCTGTGTCTTTGGGACATGAAAATCCACCCAGAGGATTGAATGGGGTCTCACCTGCCTCTGCAGATGTACTCCTAAAAGGTATAGTTTACTTTCTTTCTTTTTTTAAACTTCAATGGAGAGACCTTGACCCTTTTTGGCTCTTTTACTTAAAACTGTTAACATCTTTCCACTAGGGTCATCATCTTCCCTAACTCTCATTCATTCACCATTTGCGCTGACTTTTTGTTTTCAATTTCTTGTTTCATTTCTGCTTTGCATATGTTTTTACCCTTCTGATCCCTTCTATTATCTTTTGTTTCTTTCACTTTACTATTTCAAAACTTTGAAGCTCAAAGCAGGTAATTTGGTTTTAAGATGCAAAAATTGAGTCTAGGAATGTAAAGAAAGGAAAAGAGGCACCACCCTTTGGTTCTATTTGTCAAATTCTGCTGATCTTACTTTTGAGAAGAGAAGTTGATTTCCATGTACATCCAAGCAGAAATTCTGCATGCTCCACCTTCCTTCCCTATGTCCAAAAAGCAACTTCATTTTTCATGTCAAAGAGCTCTTTCTAATTCTGCCAAAAAGTACCACTTTTTCTCATGATCATGCAATTATCATTCAGAACCCGGCAAGCAATTTCTTCTTCCCATGCACTCTCTGCTGTCACTGCAAAAAGCCAGTCTTGGTTCTTGATTAACATGTCCCGAGGATTTTGTTCCCACCGCAGATAAATTCACGGACGATGTGGACACCATATTGCCAAAATTCAGATGCACCGACCTGTCCAGAGAAGGCTTCTTGTTCAGGAACTCGGCCAGTGAAACAATGAAAGATGCAGGCACAGAGGTCCACCACAGAGACGCAGGCACAGAGATGACTCCGCTGGGCAGCTCCCCCAACTCCAGGTGCCACACCCCGTACAAGTTCTCGTCCCCGCCGAGGCACAACACACCGGCCGATCGGTCAGGCCCATTGGGTATGGACACTTGCTACAGCAACAATGGTGGAATCACCGCCATCGACATGAATCAGCTCAAGGAGTGCCACCTGGCAAAGCTCCAGCTTGGGACACAGTATGACTCCATTGCCTCCAACTGGAGCTCCAGGGAAGAGGAGGAGGAGGATGTTTCGAAGAGCCTGAGGCATTTTGAGACCAACAACGCCAATGGGATTCAGAAATCTGGTGTTCCAGAGTCCAGAACAGGCGCTGCATCATGGGAGGAGGAGGAGAAGATGAAGTGCTGCCTCAGGTAATTAATTAGCTGTATTGACTTAGAAGGGTCGCTTGATAATTACTTTCTGCAGCTTTATCTTCTTTCTCTTTTTGTGGCGGGTTATGATTGTTCTCGAGTGGGCAGGTACCAGAGGGAAGAGGCAAAGATTCAAGCTTGGGTGAACCTTGAGAGTGCAAAAGCTGAAGCTCAGTCCAGAAAGCTTGAGGTACTGCCATTACTTGGCTTTCCTTCTTTCCGGTTAGCTTACTGTTGTAGTGGCTAATGAATGTGTACTTAATTGGAGTGGTTAATTCAACTATGTGGAATAGCAGCAAACAGATAGAAACAACATTAGGTTCTGGCATTTGCCCCTGTCCTGTCCTCTGAACTGAACCCCATTTTGCAGCACCTTGGGACATTTGTTTTTGCAGGTAATTGAGAATTTAGTTGTTAGTACTTGGTTCTTCCTGATATTGTGTTTGTCTTAGTGTAATAGATAGGCATCCGAGAAATGCTTGAGTAGACTTTTAGCCCATTTGGATTAAGCTTTGCGACCTGTCACACAGGATTAATTTATACTCCTAGTGGACCAACAAGTAGATAACCAAAGCCTAAAGGCAAGTACTTGACTATATCTGCCTCCTCGTGTGAACTCCCGCCTCCTCGAACCTAAATTCCGGTCGAGATTACAGACAACTTTAGCTAGTTCTTCGATGTTCCGGACAAGAAGTACGGGGTTCGTCGAAAATGGTTTTGATCATTGGTTTCTGTAAACAATTAGTGTCACGGAACAAAACCTTTGTAATTTAGAATGGTTAAGTCTGTTCATACCCACCAAGTGGCTGCATTATCTTTTGTTAATATCCCGGTGTGTCCGGCTCAAGTCCAACGTTAATATCCCGGTGTGTCCGGCTCAAGTCCAGCTCAAGTCCAACGTTTTGGCTTCATCTTCTTCTTCTTCCTCGAGCCGCACGCACCTGCCACAGTCTTCTCCTTAATCCCACAAGCTCTTTCTTCTTAATTCTTTTTGCCTTTTATTTTACAGTTCTTTCTTGACCGGTCCACCTCTGTTTGAGCGTCTGTCCTCAATTCAATATTGAGGGCATCCGCATGCCTAGCTCCCTAAAAGTCATCATGCAAGCATTTTAAAAACTTAGAGCCTCATTGGTTTTTGTTGCTTCTTTGCTGTGTGCCCATGTGAAAGATCCCTCTCAGACGTACCAGTTTGAAGATAAGATAGTGTGGGGAATTGGGTACTGTTTAGTTAGGGTTGGGCTGTCTCTCATGCTTGGGGCATGGTTTTTAGTTCTTGGTGAGTAGTTTATTGAGCTTGCTCTCTGTCTCTCTGTCTCTCTCTGTGGGGGTTGAGATGGGGTCCTCAAACCAAGATCATCTGAAGAAGTTGCAGCTCCAGCCTTTCTGCAAAACTGGATACATTCTTGATCTTTGATCAAGGGGGTTCAGTATGAGCCAAAAGTGTGATACTGAATTCCAGATTTTAAATCTTGAAATTATCTTTTACACTAGAATTGTCATCCTCGTCTGAGTTGGCTGTTGGTTGGACTGTGCCTTTTCAGGTTAAAATACAAAAGATGAGATCAAACCTAGAAGAGAAGCTGATGAAGAGAATGGCAAATGTGCACAGAAGAGCAGAGGAGTGGCGAGCACAGGCCAGGCAACAGCACAGTGACCAAATTCAGAAGGCCACTGAACCAGCCAAAAAGATCATCAACCACCACCACCACCAAGATTCGCACTTTTCTGGCTATGCCTCCTGTGGTTGCTTCCCCTGCACTAGCCATCACTGATCACAAGAACATGTTTTTCCCTTTCCTCTTCGATCCTTGGGCGCTTCTGGGTCGATTCTAGCTTGAGTCAACATAACCATTTCCCTTTTTTCCCAACACAATTCTATAATCACTGCTCTTAACAAGGGATGGTTGAAAAGAGCTTACTGACAAGACAGAACAGCCACAGCTCAGCAGTCGACACCTAGGAACTCAAAAGAGGATTCTTTCGTAGAATAGGCGAGGCGAGGCTCATGTACAGGCACATGGTGATTTAAAGGCTTTGACAGATGAGCATCTGAGACGTGGTAGTGGAACGGTTCCTTCACTTGTTATGTGGAAGCTGGCACTTTTTGCTGAAGTGAAGTATTGCTTGCGCCTTCATGTTTCAGTTCCACATTTTAAGCACCGTTTGCAGGAAAAGCGTAGCATTTTCACGAAAAATGTGCCCAAAATGTAGTCACCATTCTATTGATGTGCGCAAATTTTAAAACTTTTTAAGGCATGATCAATCTTCAGTTTCGAACCATACAATAAGTTCGAAGACAAAATGAGCAAAAGATTCGAACAGCGCTAAAGATGAACACTGTGCAGGAAATAAATCATCACTGTAGGCTTTAGATAGTTCTGTGTTCCATGTGATAAGTGACAACCCCACGATCCACCTCGGGGTCCAGCGTCTTGACTCAGTTCGACAGTTCAAGCTCGAGAGAAAAGGGACCAGTACAACAAATAATACATGTTCCTCTCGTTGAAAATATTCATGACCATGGCTAGTAACAGCTTCCACTTATTACCTTTGACGGGAAGCAGCCGGGAGCAAGAATCTTCATTAATCGCGGAACTCATCCATGAACCCTTTGTGAAATTCAGTTAGACGGGACACGACTGCCGGAATCTTATCCTCTTGGGGCAGTATTGTACATCGGAAATGCCAAGTTCCAGGGACCTTCCACATAGCACCGAAAACACAATAAAAGTATTTAGAGGACTCAACCACAGATAGCTCGAGCTATGGATCAAGCTGGATGATCGTTCATCGGAATCTTCCTTATGGAAACAGTGTTTCGTCTTTAACATTAATCATATGGATGAAAAGAAAGCTTATATTCCAACATGTATATCAAATAGCAGCAATTTCTTCTTAAGTATAGAACACTGCGCACTAATGAAATTACCTGTCCGAAGCCAGAACCAGGAACAACAACAATCCCTGTGGCATCAAGGAGGCGGCGACAGTAGAAAGCATCTGGTGCCGTTTTTGCAGCTTCTGCTGCCTTAATTGCCTTCTGGGGAAGATGAATACGAGGGAAGAGATACATTGCTCCTTCTGCTCTATTGCACGTTATGCCCTCTAAGCTGTTCAAAGCATGTTCCAGTGTCTGTTCAAAGGAGGAAAAAGAGTATAACTTGATGAGAATTGATAGAAGCAAGGTTTTACTAAGTAGTATCCTTTTTGTCATTTACCGGTAAACACTCCCCATGGTGTCCCTACATGTATCAGTTATTCCGAAAGAAGAACTATTCCAGTTCATATTAACTAATCTTCGCTCTTTAGCAAAGAAAGCTGACCTGTGCTCGTCTTGCTAGGGATGAGAGGATTCCATCTCTCTCTTCACAATATGACTCATATGACTCATCTCCAACCTGCGTTCATGTTACATATCCCAATATATGTCAGACTGCAACTTAAGAGTACCAGTAGAAGGATGTTGCAAAACAATAGCATTATTACAGTCGGGCATCGCTCAAGCAATCATTGATCTTGAATCAGAAAATAGTTGGCGAAAAGCTAAAGCGAATAAAGATCAAACCTTGGGTGGGTTCATTACAAGGCTTGCGAGAATCTGACCAGTGATATTGGAACAAAGATTTACAGACGCAACTTTGTAAATCTGTTCCCTCACATCAGCGCTAAACCCTGTCACCTCCATGTAACCACCTCTTTTACCACACTCGCCATAGTATCCTGTCCACAGAAAAGGAAAATCCACGTATTGGACTTATCAGTCATTTTGATTACCACATCTTACTTAAATATCAAACAACAAGGAGAGAGAGAGAGAGAGACCAGCATACCTTTTGAGACTGATTGGAAAGAAACTAGGGAGATGTCGTTCTCACCATACCCCATTGACCGGGCAATCTTCTTGAATGAGTGGAACTGCTTATCCGGAACATAAATATTTTCTTGGTATACCTGCATGAAGTTCGCTCAAGTCAATGTTGTCATTGTTCTTAATACAAGAAGTAAAAATACTGGCCACCCAAATGCAATGAGTTATTGATGCAACTGGCTAGCTTGAAGCAGGCATCCAGCCTCAATTTGCATTGGGATAGAAGAATTACTTGTGCATATTGTTCCAGATATATTGACCAACCTCATCGGCCAAAAGAACAAGACCTTCTTTCTTGCAAAATTCTACTATTTGCCGCTGGTTTTCTTCTGCTAGGACCTGCAGCCACAAATTCAAAACTCATCAGAGGGGTAAACATTGAACATTCGAAATTAAGACATCCGCACATGCTTCTAAACAGCATCTGGCATTTGAATTAGAATGGAAAATGTTCTCAAATCACAAATTCTTACTTGCCCGGTTGGATTGCCAGGATTAATAACCACCAGTGCCCTAACAGTTATACCCTTGGATCTTGCCCTATCTAATTGGTTTTGAAGATCAGACACTTCCAAACCCCATCCCGTCTCCTCATCCAGATAGTAAGGGACCTGAAGAAATACATCACACTCTTAATTCCTAACACACACCTCTGGACCATCTCAACTAAAGATGTAAAACATGCGAAGAAATTATAGCTGCCTGCCATTAAGAGGACCAAATACACTAATTGACAAATTTTGAAACAATCCCATTAACATACCATCTTATGGATCTCGATTTTAACTATAGGTGATAAACTTACAAGGGTTCCACCATGGAGGGCAATTGAAGCAGAGTACAGAGGATACTGAGGAATAGGGCAGAATATTCCATCACTTTCTGATCTTGTTAGTAATTGCATCATCATATGAACCTGAGACCATGTAAAGGAATTATAGCTTATTCATCATATAAGTATGAAAGATCAATCCCTGAGAAACCTGAAAGTTCCTAATGCCAAAGACAACTAGCATCGAAGAAAGAAAAGATAAGAAAACGGATGTACCGCAGGGCTAGCACCATCTGTCAAGAAAATATCATTAGGATCAGCAGGAAAACCATCGCGGGCTTCAATACCATCAGCAATAGCATCACGCAAACCTTTGATTCCCTGCCATTCGTAAGATGACACCATAAATCATGTGGTACCAGGAAAAGAACAACTGTATAGAGATGGACATATTCCGAAACCTGGCTGTGACTATATGCACCAGTTGCTCTCCCAGGAATTTGATCAAGAATCTGCCAAGCTCGCTCTATAGCATCAGCACTGCAATATGCAAGAAAGAGTTACGCAATGGAAAATAACTGATTCTGAAATAACTAAAAAATACACCTCATCAAAGAGATTCCCAGCCAGAGCCAAAGAACTGGCAATATTAGTATGTTGGGAAGCATGTAAGCAAGAGAGCACACTCAACAAACTGATTATGGATGGGCAAAAGCAGACAGTGATTTAACATAAAGCTAGTCAGTAGCTTATATATGTCAAATCATCTCAAGTTTCAACACTTAGTTCAAATGGTAGAAACTCCTGTACAACACTTAAACGCAATTCTATTATGAACTTCTGTTAACAGTGAACTTCAACAAAACGAGTGGATAACATCATTGCTTGAGCTATTCATAGCACTTAGTCACAAACTCGTCCATCTAATCCATATCCCCTCCCCAATTGACAATTCTATGGAAATCTAAGACAGCGACCCTTCTGTAACAGAAAAAACACAATAAAGAAGATGCTATTTGTCAGTACCTGAACAAGCCCTGGGTTTCACTTTTGTCCAAAATGGATGGATGATCACATAATGCAATAACCTACAAAACGGATAACCATAATTAGAGCATTCATGGGGAAAGAATGAGTTGTGCAGACTAGGCTGAACTAGACCAAATAATACCTCTCTAAAAAAGGTAATTGGCTGCTGGCCCAGAGACTGAGGGTTTCCAATGTTACAGTAAAGTATCTGCACCAAGAAAAGAAGTTGTCATCTCTCAGGAAAAGAATAACTTCCAAAATCAGTACATGGTCTTCCAGAACTTAATACTCCAAGTTGCACAACAGAGCCCCCGTTCGTTCCCTACAAGTTAATCCTTGCAAGATACTTCTCTTAGATTTGTTTTTTCTGAAAAATAAACCTTGTGAGTTATTTCCCAGTTCATTGAACTCTAAGAAGTTAAGAACAAGTTCATGAACATCCTTTGCTTCAATAAATAGGATTGAACTACATGAGCAGGTATAATGCAATATGACCGTATATTCAAATGCTGAACTTAATTGTGAGATACCTATTCCAGTAATAGCATGAGAACTGTCCATGAAGAATAACACATGAAGGGCAGAAAAAGTACCTCATCAAAAGGATGAGAACCTGGGTTCTCTTTCAGCTCTTGCTGCAAACGCTGTACCAAAAAAAAATGCCACAAGTACTCTCAGGAAACATATCATATACTAGGCCCTGCATAAGATCACTGAAAAACATATTCCCTCTGTGCCAAGTATCTTTCTTGGGGTCATTGTGAACAATGTGTCAAAAGCATCAGTTTTGCAAACAATAACCCAAAAAATTGCATATTTTAATTTGATATTGAGTTTATCATCATTTAGTCATGCAGCATAGGACAGTCACTGTCTATCGATTATTTGAGGATCCCATAAGTAGCATCTCCACAAGTGTTTCACCCCTATTGAAGGGCATTTATGTGTAATCACAAACGAGCTGCAGATCGCAGATTGTCACATCACCTGGGCAATGGAGACAATTTCACCGCGAACAGCATATTCACATTTCAGAACCTGGATAAGAGGGAACCACACAAGGTGAAAAACCACACTAGGAGAAGATAATTCTGCAGACTGCAACCAAGAGCTACAGATGCATGATGACGAATCTCAAAAAGATAAAGGACTGAACCCAACTCTGCCTTCGATTCTAAGTTCAATGTTTCACTAGAATGACTAAATATTCTCTCACTGATCATTGATTTGACTTGAATGGATCAGATTTTGCGGCACTACAACGACATGGAGCAAAAACACATTACAGCCCCGATGGAACCAGTAACTTCTCCACTATTGACAATACATCAGTTTAGACAGAGAATGTTGGCCATGAGCCACCCGTCATTCACATCAATTGAAAAGGATAGTGATGGCAAACGCCAAGTGCTTCACAGAGATTTAAACTTGAACTCTAATCATTGCTAGCTGAGCTACATGCAAGATGCATCTGACCACATATTTGAGCTACATGTTTAGTTGGTGGCCCAATATTCTCAGTACATAGACATACAGTCAAATCTCAAGAGCCTGTAGACCATCAAAAAGCTTTCCACTCAATCGACAAGGGGGAAAAAGGAAAAGAAACAAACAGGAAACATAAATAAAGAGAACAAACAACCAGAAGGAATAAAGCAGAATGGCTTTATTCCCCTACAGAGCGGGTAATCCGTAATCATGCAAGCACCCAGAAACAAATACACGGAGGAAATTAAAAACGACAGGGCACAAAGAAAGGCCAAAAAAATTGTCAACAACAAGAGCCCAAATGACCCGCATGGAGCAACATCCAATCAAGGGAAAACCCACGTCGCAAAGAACATCAAAGCGACCAATCAAAGTTGTTTCACCCTCACAAAAAAAAAAAGGGTGCTAAAACAAAGCGAACTGAAATTCCAGAGAAGAAAAACCAGGGGGGAAAAAAATAGTACCCTGGGATTAATAGTATCGAGAGTGACGGGTGGAGAACCCATGGAAGGAGGCGAATCAGGAGGTGAAGTGGAGGACGAGAAACGAGATTGAGATCGAGAGTAGAGAGGAGAGAGCAAGCTGCGGCGGTTCTGGCGTTGCAGAGAATGAGAGCGAAGGAGGTCTCGGGCTCTCTCTGCTGCGAATCTCCGCATCGTTTTATACCCGCGATCAAAGCAGAGATGTGTACGTGACGTGACGATGAAACTCTGTGTGCGCGTGCGCCCCCCCTCCTCTCCCTCTGTCTCTCTCTCTCTAAGAGCGAGCGTTTTTCCGCTTGTCCAAATCTTCCAAACGCAATTCGCCCACGGTATTTAGTCAAATCACGCCTGCTTCCAAGTTCAGATCTCTCTCTCGCTCTCGATCTCGAGACTAAAAGATTGTAAGCCAGACCCACCTCAGTAGACGGTCTTAATTTGATTTTTTAAATGATGGGTGTCTGATTTATTAATTAAAAGTTCATTGCTTTATTAAGCAAATTTGCCGATAACTACTCGTTGTGGCATTACGAGGTGTTCTGCTCGAACCCTTTCGGAGTCGGTTCTTATCTTTTCCTTGGTTTCTTATTTTTTGTTCCTGAAACAGCATGGACGCAGGCGTGCGAAGCGACGCAGGACAGCGGAAGATCATCGTCAGCAAAAACCCCAAGAACCAGAAGGAAAACAAATGGAAATGGAAAGACAAAAACCGCAACTATCTCTGTCTTTATATATATATATGTGTGTGTGTGTGTGTAGTCTTGAATGATGAACTTGCCCGGCAAGTCATCTCCTCCCAACGGCAAGAAGTCACACACCTCGCATTCAAAGAGTTTCGATTGATGAGCCATTGACTTTAGCCTTTGGAGTTACTTTTATCAAATATGAAAGAGTGCCTCCGCGTATTTAGGTTCAGTCTTAAATCTATCCTGAACTTTTTGTCTCAAAAAAATCCTAAACTTTAAATCTAATCCCAAATATGTCCTAATTTTTTTTATCTCCGAAAAAACCCCAAACTTTGAGTTCAGTCCCAAATCTGCCACGAACTTTTTTTGTCTCGGAAAAAACCTCGAACTTATGGTCTAGTCCCAAATCTACCTCGATTTTTTTTTGTCTAACCTCTAGCATGACCCCATTAACCCACTGTCTGAAAATCACGTTAGTCGTTTCTAATTTTCATATCCTAGAACGGTTTTATTTTGAAGAATTTCAATATTTTTCTTTATAGGGGTGGATTTGTTATCCACGTCGTTCTGTACCTATTGCTTCATTACTTTGCTGACGTGGATTTGTTAGCGACGTAGAAATGCCATGTCAAGTTGGGATTGGACAACGGGGTAGATTTGATAATAGATTAAAAGTTAGAAAACAAAATTCGAGGTAGATGTGGGACTGAACGAAGCAGAATTGGGACTGAATCTAAAGTTTGAGGTTTTTTCTGAGACAAAATAAAGTTCGGGTCAAAATTGAGACTGGACCTAAAGTTTTGGGGTTCTTTAGGGAATTAGGCCCCTTCCTTGTTATGTGTTTTTATTAAAATATCGCGAGTATGCATGTTAAGTCATTTTTCTAATTTTAAGGATTTAAAACTTCCATAACACATTAACGTTAGTATGTAAATATTACACTTCCAATCTTTTTGCGATCAGAATGAACACTTCCAGGAATAATGTTACGTGTTTTTCATATCAATAACTGTCCTGGACTGTTCGAATAATCAAGTGATCCCTTACTTGGGATGATAGTTTTCGCCTTTCATACACACCTCTTAATTACTAGGGACATATATGTTTTGTGCTCCTGGGCGGTGGGCCAAGAGAATGCGAATACGTTGTGACTCGAACGCAAGTCTCGAGATGGACGAACACGCTTATCACTTGGACAATTTCCCCTAGAGCTATGCAGTAGGGTAACATGTCTATTACATTTATATGTAGTTAATTCCAGTTTGCATGACTAATGAAGTGTTTATTTAGATGGTAAGAGAATTTTTTTTTTCTTTTCTGTTGTCTTGGGTTCCAGTCTTGCGAGGAGCACTCCAAGGGCCGATGTGAGGAAAATATTTTCTCCATTTTTTAAGTAATTTTTTTCATGGGTGAAAAAAAATTTACTAGACTAGTTTATTTTCTGCGAACCAATTGCCGGAAAATTCGAAAAACGTTTCCTTGAAAGTTATTAGACTTCATTTTTTATCAGGGAAAATGAGTGATTTCGAATATGTTTTCCTAAAAATGATCACTTTTATCGCTTGCTATAATGAATGAACAAGTCATAAATTGTGGTAGATAATGAAGATAATTTTTATCAACTAAATATTTCAAGCGATATAACCGATATTTTTTAAATGAATTATTTTTCGCGTAACTAACGATTCTCGACGTGTGTGATAAAACTTGCACTTCATCACTTCATAAACGCCCTTTTCTACTTTGTTTGTTTCTTTCTTTTTTAAACAGCTTCTTTTCATTTCTATAAAAGATATGAAAGACTTTGGAAACCGAGACTGGTCACAGGGCAAAGTATTTCCTTAATATTGCCCCCAAGCGAGTAAAATACAGTAGAATATGCTCACTTCTCCTCTCGATCATGCCTAATTAATCAATCTTTTCCCCTTTTTCTTTTTTACGCTTGCCAAAGTTAATTAGTTGATTTTGATTAGAGTGATTCACCGACAGCCAATTTGGAAATATTGCAGGTAATTACAAATTTTCCGATGGCGTCACGTGCACATTTATCAACCTAATTTTTCATAGTAAAAGGAAACTGTCGGACTGTAATCGGACGGTTAGATTGCACCATGGACTTCTCTAATTTTTCTTCACATCCTTAAATTTCCACTCTCTTTTTTTCGAAGATTTCAAAGCGGTTTTCGCATTTTTTCTTTCGTTCCAAAATCTAGGAAGCATATTTTTAAATACAAAAAGGAAACGGCGCCACACCCAAGTTTGGGCCAACCCCGCGTTACCTTGTGTGAACGAGCCCACCGTGAACTTCCCGGCCTGGTCCATAGTAAGGGCTGGATGGTACCTGGGCCACTTGGCCCGCCCGCTAGTGTTCGAGCCCGGCACATTCGTGATCCACTCGGTCCAGCCCTTTGGCCGTGTTCGGAGTTATCCTGCACTTGTGGATCGAGATCCCGCCATTCTGCTTCGGGTCGTACTGGAAGCTCAGGGGCTGGCGAGGTAGGATCGTGCAGTTCTGGAGGACGGCAGCGGCGCCTGCCCAAAGATGAAAGTCCACCGTGCCCGTGACGTCGCAGTCCCGGTAGAACTGGCGGTTCGCGTCGGCATAGAGGGTGTCCTGGAACACGTCGAACGCGCACCGATACATCACGGAGAGGTCGGACTGCGACCGGAATGCCACTGCCTGGTGCTTCGCTGGGCCCGCGGTGTTCACGAACCCCATTTCCCTGGCAATGAAGCCTTTTCCTACAACAAGCTGGTATTGAACAAAACTTTTTGGTTGGTGCATTTGTCGAGCATTGAAGTTTAGAGCTAATAATTGACATAATATATTTCACATATGAAGAGGAAGCATTGTTTTAATCAGAGAGACCAACAATGCTTACGGAAAGTTGCCGTCGCGAATGTCGGAGTTCCATCGATGAAATTTAGGTTTCCGGTGAGGATGATATGGGTCTTTCCGTCCCCATACATCATCACATTCCACTTGCTCTTTTTCAAAAGCACATTCTCCTTATAAACCCCGGCCTTCCCGTAGATCACGAACCTCGACAAGCTTTTCTTAGGTATGGCCTCCACCGTTGGAAAAATATCGAAGGAAATGGAGTAACAATGTAGTCGGACTTTGAGAACTTTAATCACTCTCTTTTAGGATCAATTTGCCCCACGAAGTTGGTATAGGTTTCTGGCAAATTCCCTTCAGGATACAATAAAGTTACGGTGAGAATACTGGATAGCAATTCCAGTAAACCTCCTAGAACTCTCTGCGAAACAATGAAAAGATGGCGGTCTCTTTTTTAAAGAAAAATGAAAAAATGAAAGTAATCATCGAAAATGAACAGAACTATCCATTATATAATACGAATGGAACACACTTCTTGGTGTCCGAACTGCCCATACGAACGCACCTATTCATGTCCGAAAAATCGCAATTCAGACAAGACCATTCGTGTGTGATAACTGCCATTCGGACACAACCGTTCGTGTGTGATAACCGCTATTCGGACACAACCGTTCACGTCCCATAAAATTATAGAATAATTAATTTCGAAATAAAAAAATTGTTGATTAAGGCTTATTTCTGTCTTAGGCGCTCGTGCTAAGTGCGCCTAATAATCACGCACCCCCACACTGGTATGGTGAGGTCTGGCCCACCCACCCATTTCTCCATTTGAAAGACTGCAATAGCCTTCTCATATTTAAAGTGTCTTGCACTCTCTCATCCCTCTTACGTGGGACAAGGAAAATGCCTTATTTGTTTGTTTTACAAACAAACACCATCAATGCCCACTTTATTTGTAAAACAAAGATTTTCTAATAATTTTTTTTATTTAAAATGAGATGCAGCCAAAATTTCATGAGATCAGTATACATACATAAAGGTCTCTTTCGAGTTAAACCTTCATTTAGTGCAAGTATCTCAAAGCTCTATCAAAGTCACAAGTAACTGCCGGCTTTAAACTTGCTACTTTTAGTAATAGAAATGGACATATCACACATATACTAACCTCTTGTTTCAACGAGAAGTTTATAATTTACTTAGCACTGTTATGGCCTTGTGCTTGTACCTTTTCATGAGCTCTTTAGAAGGCAACCATAACTTTCGTAAGAAGTGGCACCACTTCTAAGCTCATATAGGTGAAGTATCTATCATGTGTTTCTGTTACTTTTAAACACGATACATTATTGTATTATACTTCATTAAGAATATAATTCGGCCTCTAAAAACGTAACATATGATACTGATTTCTCATGTCGAGGCTAATGTCAGTATCATACAATCACTTTCAGTAACTTGTTCTTGCCCATTAAACCATATAACTAGTGATATGCTAGTATTTGGTTGGGTTACCATTACTGGTGATTTTAATTAAATGGTTTCAGCCCCATTTCTTTTAAGCTCATTATTACTACCTCTCTTGGAAGTGCCTTTGTGAAAGGGCCAGCCAGATTCTTGCTTGACCTTACATAGACAATTATAATGATACCATCTTGAATCAATTGTCTTACGTACTCATGTCTTAAACTAATATGCATAGACTTACCATTATAAGTGCTACTATAACCTCTTGCCAAAGTAGCCTGACTATCACAATGGATAGAAATATGAGGCATAGGACTATGCCACAATTTGATGTCCAACAACAAATTCCTAATCCACTCAGCCTTTTTTCCAGCTGCTGCTAAAGCTATAAATTCTGATTCCAATGTTGAGTGAGATATGCAAGTTTATTTTTTGCTTGCCCAAGATACAGCACATCCTCCTAATGTGAAAATCTATCGGAATGTTTATCTCATACGCTTGTAATCCAACTAGCATTGGTGTATCCTTTTAGTACAGCTGGATAATTATTATAGAACAATCCTAAATTTTTTGTTCTCTTAAGATAGCCAAAAATTATGGTGACAGCATTCAATGATTTATATTTGGATTACTAGTGTATCTACTCAACTTACACATGGAAAACGCAATATCAGGTCTAGTACAATGCATCGCATACATTAAAGACCATATAGCACTTGCATATTCAAGTTGTGCTACTGCTTTGCTAGAATTATAATTTAACTTCACATTGGGATCAAATGGAGTACTCGACACTTTGTAACCAAGATGCTGGAATTTATTTAACATTTTTTCAATGCAATCTCATTGGCTCAAAGAGTAACCCCCACTATACTTTTTAACTTTGATCCCCAATATAGTATCTACTTCACCCAAATCTTTCATTTTAAAATTCGAAGTTAGATACTTTTTAGTCTCATTGACTCCAGTTATATTGGTTCCAAAATAAGCATATCATCAACGTATAAGCAAACCAAGACCCCATAGTCTTTAGTGAACTTAGAGTAAATACACTTATCAACACTATTATGTTTGAAATCATTGGACAGTATGACTGAATCGAATTTCTCATGCCACTGTTTTGGAGCTTGCTTAAGCCCATAAAGAGATTTAATCAATTTACACATTTTCTTTTCATTTCTAAGAAGTACAAAACCCTCTAGTTGTTCCATGTAAATTTTCTCATTTAAATCTCCATTTAAGAAAGCAATTTTTACATTCATTTGATGAACGTAAAGATCATAAATGGATGCTAAGGCAAATAAAATTCGAATAGATGTTATACGTGCTACAAGAGCATACGTGTCAAAATAATCTATTTCTTCATTTTGCCTAAATCCTTTAACTACTAACCTAGCCTTAAAAGCTTGGATAGTACCATTAGAATTATATTTTCTTCTGAAAATCCATTTTCACCCAATAGAATTTGATCATTTTGGTAAATCGGCTCATACCCCAGTATTATTAGACATAATCGAATCCATTTTGTCATTTATAGCTTATTTCCAAAAAGAAACATATCTAGAAGACATTGCTTCATCAAAGCTTATAGGATCGTCTTCTAAGTTTAATAATAATAAGGGTATTTATTTACCATGTTATTATCTCTGTCTCCTTCAACAAGGAAAACATGAGTAACAAAGTCAAGACCTAAATCTTTCAATTTTCTCGCTCTAGTGCTTCTCCTTAATTCAGTAATACTTTTAGAATCCTTTGTTTCCTGCTCATGAGAATCTACTTGTATTTCTATTGGTCTTGAATTATTATTTTCAATAATTTCAAAGTCTGTAGAACACTTATTCTCAAAGAATTCAACATCTCTTAATTCCATTATGACATTTGACTCTAAATCAAGAAGCCTATAAGATTTACTACTTTCAGCATATCCAAGAAAACCACTTTTAATAGCTCTAGGACCAAGCTTTGTTCTCTTAGGGTCCGATACTCTATAATAAGCCAAACACCCCCACACTTTAAGATATGACAAGTTTGGCTTTCTACTTTTCCCCAATTCATATGGACTTACGTTATTCTTCTTGGATGGTATTCTGTTATGAATATGATATGGGTAAGTAATGCTTCAACCCATAAATTAATTGGTAGCTTTGAATTAGAAAGCATACAATTAACCATTTCTCCAAGAGATATATTTTTCCTTTCAGCCAAACCATTCTGCTGTGGAGTGTATGGTGTTGAGGTTTGATGAATAATACCACATTCTTCACAAAATGATGAAAATTCATTTAAGAAATATTCACCACCTCTATCCGAACGTAGAACTTTAATTTTCCTTGTCAGTTGATTTTCTACTTCAGCCTTATATTTCTTAAACATGGTAAATGCTTCATCTTTCTATCTTAGGAGATAAACGTACAAATACCTACTGCAATCATCCATAAAGGTAATAAAATACCTTTTACCACCACGAGTTAACATTCCATTGAATTCGCATATATCGCTATGCACCAAATCTAATAAATTCGAATTCTTTTTGTACTCGAAAGAGACCTCTTCGTTAATTTAGACTTAGCACAAATTTCACATTTATCTAATTCGCCATTAAAACTGATCAAGTCTAATTTTTTCATATTCTTTAAATAGTGAAAATTTAAATGCGCTAATCGACTATGCCATAAAAACGAAAAGTCAATAGTATAAGTAGAAGATTCAATCTTATTATTGATACTTAGTTGATACATGACGTCATTGGCATAACCTTTTCCCACAAAATTCCATTCTTCGACATGATAACCTTGTCGGATTCAAATAGTACCCGAAACCCCCTTTTACATAACAAATCGACAGAAATTAAATTCTTCCTAAGCTCAGGTACAAACAAAACATTCCGAAGGGTAATTTTATTTCCCAAAGTTAAGTCTAACTCCACGGAGCCTTGGCCTTCGATTTTTGCAATGCTGTTGTTTGCTATTTGGACCTCTCGAAAGTTAGTGTCAACAACCTCTTGAAAATTCTTGGTTACAGACTTATCCTTGCACACGTGGACTATTGCTCCGGAATCCAACCACTAACCCGATTGGACAGAAGTACCATTGATTTTAGTAATCGTGGCCACAATACCATTAATTTTCTCAGAAATTTCCATGTTTGAAAACTTATGTGTAACTATGGCCACATAGTGTTCTTCAACAGCATTGGTATCTGCCTTCACAATTGGTGTTGGTGTATTCTTCTCCTTGGAAGTGTTGTTCTTGCGGTGCCTACAGTCCCTTGCAAAATGCCCCACTTTGCCGCAGACGAAACAACCGCCTTTCTTTTTCTTTTGTGCCGTCTTAAAATTTTGCTCTCTCTTGCGTTTCAAGTTCGGGTTATTATTGGACTGAAATCCATTACCCGTCAGGACATTCACTTTAGTCACATATAATCTAGAATTTTCACGCAAGCGTGACTCTTCCTCAATGCGAATATGTTTCTGGAGTTGAACCAAAGTTATGCCCCGTATTGTGCATTAGCCTTTTCCCATAGTCCTTCCAACTTGAAGGCAATTTAGCAATAATTGCTCCAACTTAAAATGCTTTTGGTATGTCGATTTTGAGAGCATGAATTTTGTTCACTAGAACTTGTAGTTCATGGACTTGCTCCAAAAGGGTTTTAGTATCAATGAATTTGAAATCGAAGTACTTAGCAATCAGATATTTGTTAGTACCTTGTTCTTCTGCTCTGTACTTGAATTCGAGTGCATTCCAGATTTCCCTAATAGACTTCATTTTCGTGAACAAGTCATACAGTCGATCGGATAGCGTATTCAGAATGTGCCTGCGACAGAGAAGTTCGTCTTCATCACGTTTCTTCTTTGCCTTGTTCACTCTCTCAATTTCTTCGGCATTTGGTTCTTCTTCTTCAATGGTAGGAACAGGATCTTCAGTAGGCGCCAAATTCGGGTCCAGTATATATGATATCTTCAAAGCCGTAAGCAAAAACATCATTTTATCCTTCCAACATGCGAAGTTGTTGCCGTCGAACCGATCCAACTTGACCATATCTCGATTCATCACTTTGATAGTTTCCAACTCCATTGTTGCGCGAGACCGATCCTAAAAATTGTTGGAAAAATATCGAAGGAATGGAGTAACAATGTAGTCGGATTTTGAGGGTGTAATCACTCTCTTTTAGGATCAATTTGCCCCACGAAGTTGCTATAGATTTCTGGAAAATTCCTTTCAGGATACAACAAAGTCACGGTGAGAATACTGGATAGCAATTTCAGTAAATCTCCTAAAACTTTCTGCGAAATAATGGAAAGATGGATGTCTCTCTTTTAAAGGAAAACGAAAAAAATGAAAGTAACCACCGAAAATGAACAGAACTGTCCATTATATAATACGAATAGAACACACATCTTGGTGTCCAAACTGCCCATACAAACGCACCTATTCATGTCCGAAAAATTGCAATTCAAACATGACCATTTGTGTGTGATAACCGCCATTCGGACACAACCGTTCGTGTCCGAACAATTACAAGTAAAAATAATAATGAAATAAAATTATAGAATAATTAATTTCGAAATAAAAAAATTGTTGATTAAGGCTTATTTCCGTCTGCGGCGCGTGTGCTAAGTACGTCTAATAATCGCACACCTGCACGCGAGTATGGTATCCACCCATTTCTCCATTTGAAAGACTACAATAACTTTCTCATATTTAAAGTGTCTTGCACTCTCTCATCCCTCCTATGTGGGACAAGGAAAATGTCTTGTTTGTTTGTTATACAAACAAACACCAACATCCACCGCGTCTACGATCGTCTCGTAGTTTCCCGTCCCGTCTTGCGCCACCGTCCGGTTCGGCCTCAGGTTCACTCCCTTGGAGTAGTTTCCGGTTGTCCGGGCCGACCCAACTTGGGAAATCGAACCTGCTTCAAACCCTAGCAACCTCCGGTGAATGGGGACGTTGAAGGTGGCTAACAGGCTCACGATTTTGGTGACGATGGCTAGGCTGTTGCTGGTGAACTCGGTGGAGTTTTGCATGGCGAGTTTCATGCCACCGAGGCGGGCGGAGTTGGTCTCTCGAAGCGCATCCAAGCAGGTTTTTTGGTCGGTGATGGCCGCGCTCAGCCAAGTCCGCATGTCAGTGATTTTGTGGGGCTTTTGGCTGCTTTATCTTGTCATATAGGTCCAAGATTTACGATTGGTGGCCGTACAATAGATTTATGATTTTTTTAACAATTTTGCTGATAATTTCATACACATGCATAAATCTCACGTCTCCTTCCTTAATCATCCCATTGTTTTTTTTTTTTTTTGTAACCGAGGTGTCTGGGCCAGCTTGCGCGCACCTCGACTATTTCTCGGGGGAGACTACCACAGCAACCCACCGCCATGGCCCCCCACTTAAATCACAGGCGCTCAGTTGGGGAATCGAACCTGGGACCAGTGCGCCTAACCACACAATCTCAAGTGCGCCCTAACCAACTGAGCCGCCCATGGGTGGGTTAACCGTCCCATTGTTTCATACGACATAGTTGAATTATTTCGATTTCTCAAGAACACCAAACGCTCAAGTCATCTCCTCTCATTATCGGCACTAAATAAACCGATGGTGGTAGCCACTGGACCATAACCTAATGCATAATCGGAATACCAATTGCTCATGGTACAAACCGACTCGATCTTTGCTCACAGGGTGAGTGAAAATGGGAACCCGGTGGAGCTCAACCAGCTGCCTCCGCCGACGAAACTCGCGGCGGTGAACCCTTGCGCCTCCGCCGCTGACGTTATCACCTTGAAGCCCTTCCACTTCACCCTCTTCGAGGTCCCAGCGCCCGCGCCCGTGTTCTGGTACTCTCCGTAGTACAACGTGTCGATGGCGAACGTCCCGTCCCACTCGTGCCAACCCACAGGGTCGATCACGTCAGAGATCGACGATTGCATGATCACCGTCCTCGAGTACAACTTCCACGGACGCCCGAGGTATGTCGGGAAGCTGCCCTTCACCGGTTGGAGGTCGCTCGTCGCGGCAATCCTGCATCGTTGGCCAAAATTTAGGGTCACGGTTGTTGAGTTATTTTAGCAAGGACACCAAATCATACACTCAGGAAATAATTACTATTCCTACGTATGCACCTGCACTTTTGGATCACTATTCCCGTGTTCTGGTTCGGGTCGGTTCGGCCTTGAGCGGTAACCATGTTCTTTTGGCCAGAGTTCGGCTTGCGAGCGTGGATGTCGCAGTCCTGGAGGACGGCGGCCGCGTTACCGAAGATGAAGTCGACCGTGCCGGCAACGAAGCACTTGACGAAAAACTGGCGGTTGGAGTGGACATAGAGGGTGTCCTGGTAGGCGAGGATGTCGCATTGGTAGAAGGCGGAGAGGTCGGCGCCGACGCGGAGCGCGACGGCCTGGTGGTTCGAAGCGCCGGCGGTGTTCTGGAAGGTTATGTCTCTGGCCAAGAATCGCTCCCCGACCACCGCTGCAGTGCACGACAAAACGTCACGTTTCGATAAACCATTATTACAAGTAACATCTAAGCTTTTACTACAGGAGTGAGGAGACGAGGAAGGAGAAAAGCTGGACGAAGGAAGCATCCCGGAAGTGGAACCCGTCCTTGTCGCCTCGTCGTACCGCAGCGTGGGAAGCGAAGAATCATACGTTAAATCAAGAGCAGAGGGTAAAGAGAAAAGCGCCAAAAGAGGAGAAGAAAAAAGTGGGACCACGAACGACTTGTCGTTTTCGCTTTAAATCAGTTCGAGAGATTGGAGCGCCAATCAAGATTCAAGATCTGTCCCACGCCCCGGCTCGGCTGTGATCCACTAATCGCAATTGGAGGAATGAAGGAAGGAAGGACAGAGATTCCCCCCGTGCCACGAGCCGTGTCCGAATTTAGGCAAAAGTGTGGCACGCGGCGACGGGCAGTACAAAACCCACCATCACCTCAACTAGAATTTAAATTTTTTTTTTTTGGTCGAACTCAATTAGAATTAGAAACGAATTTTTTTGTACATTTTAATTCTAGCATTAACTTTTAATAACATTTAGGGAAAAAAGGAAGAAGAAGTACATAAAGAAGCCAGAGAAACCCAGACCTCAGTTTGCAAAAGTGCTATTTTAAATTCCCAAAGGACTTTTGACATTGGTTCGGGCACCAAATCTGGGGTGAGCCGCCGTACACGTTGGATGAAAGGACCATATTATTAATGTCGTTAAGTACGCTTTTATCACTCGAAAGAGTGCGCAAAATAATCTGCTAATCGCCATTTGACTTTTGATAAGTCCGAGTGACAGTACGACCACGCGAAAACCATAAGAGGTACAGGGGGGACAATCCGTATCTCCTATGTACGTGTTTTAGGAAGGCTGCCGGAGCCGGCTTTGGATGGGCAATGGACTTTGAAGAAACGCAAATACCTTTGACTTAAGGGATTTTGGAAAAATACAAATGATATTTGGTAAAAAAATTATTTGAAAAATAGCTTTGGGCTAACTAGTGTTTGGCAAAACAAATTTGCAAATGGGCTTTCTATCATATTTATTTTTTAAATAGAAAAGAAAAGAAAAAAAAGAAAATCCAAATCCTAGGGTTACGGCCGCCGACGAGCCAAATCTGGCGCCGCGGCCGCCAGGGGTCGAGCGAACCCTGGTGAGGGCCGTCTGGGGTCGTGTGACCCTCACCTGGGCTAGCGCGGCCTAGGCGACGGCGATCGAGGGTTGCCTAACCCCTAGCAGCCTCAACCGACGGCCGCAGATTTGGCTGGCCGAGCATAACCTAGGGTTTGGATTTTTTATTTAAAAAATAATATAACAAAAAAGATGAGGGGTAAAATTGGAATTTGAAAAAATAAGTGAGGATAGGTTTGGAAGAAAAAATCCTAGCTTGACATTTGGTCAAATGCTAAAAGCTCAATGATGATCCCTACTAGCATTCCCAATGCCAACTTTTATCCCAAAGCCTCTTGAGAATGGTTGCCAAACACCTTATGTTTTTCCCAAGGGGCTTTGGGGCTTCAATGAGTTTTGGGAAAGCTGAACCAAACCCATCCTTGTCCCATGGCATGGATTGTCATGGTCAAGTCACCACCACGTGCCAACTTAGGTCCTCGTCTTTAATAATTCAGCTCTGGGTCCCATCTAAATGGTATTTAAATTTTTTTCTTCGTATTCCTCCCGACATAAATTCAATAAATAATCTAAAAAGTCCTAAATTTATTGCACATTGACCAATTCAATCATAAACTTTTCATTTTTGCCAATTGAGTCTTAAGCCAATTTTAGCTGGGAATCGTTGACGTGGACGCCCGTAAGTTCTACGTGGCACGACTGACATTGACGTGGATAATTTTTGTATTATTTTTTAAATTTTTTATTTTTTTATTTGTTCTGCTTTTTTAAATTTTCTTTCTTTCTTTTTATTTTTATTTGCCAAGCTCAGCGAGGGTCGCCAACCAACCCTCGCTCACCAACCCCAGCCCGACTTTAATAGAAAAAAATGAAAAGAAAGAAAGAAAGAAAAGAAAAAGAAAAAATTATCCACGTCAGCGCCGATTGACACCATCCATATCGAAGTTAGTGATTTTCGGTGGAAAATTGACCCGATTGACTCAATTATCAAAAGGTTTATGACTCAATTATCAAAATTAAAAAATTTATAACCGAATTAGCTAAAATGCAATAAATTTAGCCAATTTCCCTATCTTTCCAAACACAACACGCCAATAATGATGTTTAGTCATATCGGCCAGACAAGGTGGACTTTCTTCTCTCTATTGATTCAATTATTAACGCTATTGTTGCCGTTAAAAGTTATTAACTTTAGCCCAAAATAAATGCCACCAAAAGTTGGTGAATTTACACGTACCTCACTACCCTCCCAAGTTGTACGTATCTGGGTAGTTGATTAATTTTTCTTTTTATGAGCATTTACTGGCATGGTCGAGTGACGTGTACTCTAACAAACAAAGACATTTTAGTTGGTCAATCAGAAACACATACCGACGGTGGCGGACTCGAAGGTGGTGTAACCGCCTTTCACGCTCCGGCTCCCGGTGACGATGGTGTTGGTCCGCCCGTCGCCGACGAACATCAGGTTCGTCTTCTTCTTTGTCACCTCCACGTTCTCCCTGTACACCCCCGCCTTTATCCTTATCACGTACCGCTTGCTGCTCTTCTCCGGCGCCGCCGCCACCGCCGCCGAGATCGTCTTGTAGGTCCCGCTCCCGTCCGCCGCCACCACCACGTCCGGAGTCACTGCCGTCGACTGCAGCAGCCTCCTGTCCCCGGCCGACAGCCACTCCGGCCACCCACTCTCGTCACCCTGGTTCAAAGAATTTAGGCAGACTCCGTTGATGGGACGGTGGGCGAATTTTTTCATCTTCAACATTACGAGTACGACGATGTAAAGACGAGAACATTAACCTAATAAGGCTATAATTACGTACCTGAACCTGATCCTCTTCCTTAAGCATCTTCCGGTTTGCCGCGGCCTGGCGCTCCACCTCCATGTCGGCGTCGGTCATGTTCTTGATCATCGCAAGCGCGTTGCTGCACATTTTCCCCACGTGGACCTGCCCATCCGCCAGCGACTCCCGCACGCGCCGGTCGGCGTCCTCGTGCGAGAACCCGTCCAGGCAGGTCTCCTGGTTCGTCATCGCCGCGCTCATCAGCGTCTTCAGGTCGTCGGCGTGCTGCGTCAGCGACTTCGCCGCGCTCGGGTACGAGCTCAGGTCCCGCGCCGCCTCCCGGAGCTCGTCCAGCGTCTCGTCGATGGTCTCGAGGCAGTCGTGGAGCGCCCTCTTCTCCCTCGTCGTCAGGCTCTTGCTTCTCTTTCTCAGGAGCTTCTCGACGGCGAAGAAGTTGTGCTCCACGGCAACGGTGGTGATGTTGAGCGACGCCTCGATCACGTCCTTCTGGGTGGCGAGGCCCGCGGCAGCTCCGGGGACGGCGGCGACGGCGGAGTAGCAGAGGTCCGGGTAGCGCGTGGAGCTACATGAGGACTTGAGGACGGCGTGGGTCGCTGGCTTGATGGTGGAAACGTCAGAGTTCCGGCCGTGGTGGCAAGAGTTGACGCCGGCGACAATGCCGATCACGGCGGCGACGAGGAGGAGGAAACCGGAGATGGAGAGAAGGAGCTTTCGGTTTCTCTCGCCGGAAGTTGAGATCCCGGCGAGGACTTGCTTGACGGTGGCCATTGTGAAGAAGACAGGAGATGATGTGAGCCTCAGTGGGTCGATGGGAGTGTGGTTGGGCAATGTCATGGGTATAAAAAGAGAGAAAATTTGATTCCATTTTCTTTTGTACGCACTTTATATCAATAATTATTGATGTAATTGATTGAACAATTTTTCAAAGGGCGTCTATTTCTTCTATATGATGGGTTATGTTGAAAAAAAAAATTACGCAAACCGTGTACCATATAAAAACAATTAAAAACAAGGGAGATGACGTGATAATTATAGCACTGATTTTCTTTTGTAGAGTTTTTTTGCTATTTCTATTTCTATTTTATAGCATTAAACGCTCCAAAAATATCAACTAAAATTAAAATAATCTTAGTCGACCCTGTGGGGACCGGTATACATAGTTGCTTTGTCCATAATTAAATCCTCAAACCGTTATAGGTAGTTGATAAGTCGATACACATCGAGGATTTTCGTACTGTGAAGTTTAGGGCGCGCATGGCAACACTTATGCTCTAGAAATAAAATTTTAGCCAGAAGTTGATTTTTCTGCTTCTGGAGAGAAGTAATTTTTTTTTTTTTTACTTCTTCATGTGGCTCCAAAACTACTTTTGGAGCAAAAAATTGCACGAGAAGTAGAAAAATAAAATTACGTAACCAAACAGATTTCTGCTTCAGAAATTGCGTTACCAAACGGAATATTGCTCCATAAGTGTTGTCATGCGCGCCCTTAATTATCAAAAGATATTTGTAATATAATTTTTTTGAGCTTGTTCGGGTAAAATTATTTTGCATCGCGCTATTCATGTGCTTATTTATGATTAGCGAATACTTTTACCTGAATTTTAGGATAGTAGGCGTGCTCAATTGTTACTATGTATATTGTTCAGAAACTAATAAGAGAATGGCGATGAGAAGTTGAGATAATTTGCAAAGTTGATAAAGAGAATCGTACGAACCACAAAAAAATGTGTGGGGCGGATTGTTTAGAGAGAAAGTGCTCCAAAAAAGTGGAATTTTGATTTTTTGCCATTTATTGTGCGTTTGTTTAAGGGTAAAATTGTAAGGGATTGAATCGAGATTACCAATCTCACACGAAACCTACTTAAGTTTGATAGTGTAATTAAGGGCGTTTGATTAAAATATGTCCTTTTGGCTTTTAAATTCCACGTGAATTGGTAATTTCATTTTGTTTTGCATTTGAAACTTTGGACATGGACCGTTGCAGATTGCAACTTGAATTTTTCTATGATAAACGAGGAATAATCTTTTGGCTTTTGCGTGTTGTCTTTAACCCTTTCATCATCATTTTCCATCGTGTGATTGGCCTGATACCTAAAAAAAATCCTCAACTTTAACCTTTGTTCCAATTATATCCAAAACTTTTTTTTTGTTTTGTAAAAAACCCCCCGACTTTAGCCTATGTTCCAATTATATACGAAACTTTTTTTTGTCTCATAAAAAACTCCCAACTGTTACTTTTGTCCTAATTCTACCACCTATTAGCCTTCCGTTCATAATCACCGTTAATTAGTCATACGTGGCATTTACACGTTGTTAATAAATTACACCTCTGCAAAGCTGCCATAAAAAAATATCGCAACTTCTCTTTTATTGTCTACTTCTCCTACACATTGTTGGGAGATACATAGCCACTCAAGACAGCGAGTTTTCGGATGCTCCCCGGCACTCAACGACTCAAAGAACGGCCGGACGTGGAGGTCTTATTATTTGGATGAATGATTTCCAGTTTCATCGTCCTTGAAACCTGTTGTTTTTGAATTTCAAAGATTTATCATGTGTCCAAATCCATTTTCATTGGATCCCTCGCATTGCCCGTCGCAACTTGTAGCTGATATCGTTGAACAAAATTTCGTGGCCAAACGAAAAGACATCATCCAACTTGCCCTTTGGATTTTTCTATGTTTTGCTTGGACACTTTATGAGTTGCGTGAATGATAACCCCCACCAGAAAGGTTGCACCTTATTGTTTCTTTCCATCAATTATAACGTTTTTGTTTATTTCGCGAAAAATAAATAATTTAAAAATACTTTTGTAAAAATGATCTTCTGTATCGCTTGAAATAATTAGTCAATGAAAAATATTTTCACTATTAACAACAATTTATATCTAAACATCTTCGTGGACGATTAAAATATTTTTCGTTCGTTCGTTCATTCATTTTTGTAAAAAGCGATTAAGTTTGGAAAAAATGTTTTTCAAATCATTTATTTTTTGCTAAACAAACGGGGATTAAGTCTTATAAATTATTAGAATTGGCTTTTCACTTTTCGTCCAAATTTAAAATATTGCCTAAATTTCCAAAGTTACGAAACATTGGCATGTTAATATGCGTGTATTGAGAAAACTTCCAATGCTTTGGATCGAGGAAAAGTCAAAACACTTCCAACGCAAAGTCTACATTAAATGAAAAGTAAAAGGCAAGAGTCTGTCCGAAATCACCAAAATAATCACGTCAATGGTGATTTAAGGTGAATTCGAAAAGTAGTTTCAAACGGGTTAAGGATATTTTCAATAAATTATGCTCAATTTTTCTATGACCTCTCAAAAGGCCGATTTCTCGTCGGATCTCGTATATCCAAATTCATTTTGATTTTTTCAAATGGATTACACCTGAATTTCCCGCTCTCTGTCCCTCCCTACCGAAGCATCATTTGTCCGAGACGGATGGTGCAAACACTAATAATAATAATAATAATAATAATAATAATAAAGGCCTATTGAGAATTGAATTACTGAATATTCTTTTGCACATGCAACAGCAACACTAGTGTCTACCAAAGGGGGGGGGGGGTGAAATCAAATTTAATAAAGTAGAGGAATAATTAAAGACGACGCGCCATTTATTTTTTCAAAGGGAAAAAATAAAAAGAGGGAAGAATATATCTTTTTGTGGGGTCGTCTCTTAACGTGTCCCCTCCACCTCCCAAGGCATGGAAATATTTTCCCCTTTTGTTTTTCACCAAATAAAAAAAGTTTGTATTTCTGTTCTTTGGATCTTATATTTTTAACTTACACTTACCAACAAAAATGAAAAACGAAAACGTAGTATGTATTACTAAGCATCACGGGCCACCTAACTTCATGTACATTTTGATTGATGAGCAAACAGATCTCCCTCGATACAAATATGTACGCATTACACTTAGGATACGTCTGTTTCACGGAGAACTCGAGATTTGAAAAATATTTTCATAAAAATGAATGGTTATATATAACTCTTAGCAAGATTAGTCAATAGAAAATATCTTCATTATCGATAATAATTTATGCCTAACTATTTTCGTGAGTGACGAAAATATCTTGCACTCATTTATTTTTGTAGCCGATACAAACGATTATTTTTTTAAAAATATTTTCAAATCTTGAATTTTTCCTGAAACAAACGCGCTTAGTGACGAAATGTCTACCATCTTTTTTTTTTTTTTTTTACTTTTTGCATCCATTTTGGTCCATTGTTTTTCTCAAGGATAAGCGGTAGCACGTATTAGGGTTACGTACCCCCTTGCTTTACAACTCATAAATTAACAACAATATTGCTTTATACTCTCCATCCAACATGTGTGATGATTGATGACTAATGAAGAAGCCCAGCTAAGCACATGCCTAACCCATTTTGTGCATGTATTCAAAGGCATGCACGTTTGTCTTCTTTTTTTTTTCCTCGCAGAAAGGCAAAAAGAAGAAGAAGAAGATATTCGAGCTGAATTATTATTCTCCAATCGGAGGAACTCCACTTTCTTTCTTTCTTCTTCTTTTAAGCACGAACCGAAGGGAAAAATGAGTGGCGGAAACGGCTAGGCCGTCGCTCTATCAAAAGCGATGGAGCCGTCACATAATCATTCCTCGTTAAAAAGAAAGAAGTACGTATTGTCGAAACGACTGAAGAAGGGGGCATTTTGGTCGCAATTGGGGGCTTGATGAAACCAGTTTGATAAGAGCTATGGATCGATGGTGATAAAAACATCTGGCCATTTGCAATCTTTATTCCATATCGACCTTTGCCTCCTTCGAGCATCAATTGAACATATGTTATCCCATAATTGTCCAAAAAGAAACAAAAACATATGTTATCCCATGAAAATGGAAATTTAGTAAAGTACATCCTGGTTGCGTTTAGAAATTAGATCTGCATGTGATCCAGGAACTGAATGCGAAGCAAGCAGAGAGCATTTTGGGCTGGCAACCACAGACAACGACATGAATGTTGGATCCCATCATTATTCCATCAGAACGTGGGTGGTGCTTGCACCGCTTCCGGGATAATGGTTTTTTTCTCTGTCGTTTTGTAATGAATGTCTCAAAAACGGCGGTTCCTATCGGTCCGTCTGTAGAACTTGAAAGCCCGTCAATCGCGCTTGATTTCCTAGTAAACAATAGCCCTAATTTCCATCTCCATATATGTCCAAGAATTTTTTTTTTTAAAAAAAAACAAACGATAAGGAGGAGACGGAGTAAAAATAAAGGTATAAGTGTATTGCAAGCCAACAAAACTTATTGCGAAAGTATAATTTAATCAAAAAACTTTTCAAAAGTGCAAGTAAGTCCTAAAACTTGTCACGAAATGACAATTGAGTCTTAAAATTTTCAAAAAATGTAATCAAGTCATAAAACTTGCCAAATTGGTCTAACTAAGTCCTTCCATCGATTGCACTTTCGTGATAAATTTTAGGAATTGATTGCTATATTTGAAAATTTTAGGTCACGACTACACTTTCATGATAAGTTTTGGGACTTGATTGTACATTTTGAAAGTTTTGTGACCCAATTGCACTTTCGTGACGAGTTTTAGAATTTTCAATGCACGTATCCCAAAAGAAAAGGAAGACGACATTGATCATCAGCTGCAACCACGTTCAAGTGTGTCCTTGCTTTGTCATTGCAATTCTATGAATGAGTTGAAAAATATTTTTTTAACGCTTGTATTGCTTACAAAAATAAAGTGAACGTCAAATATTTCATCGACACACGAAAATGTTTTAACATAAATCTTTGTTGGTAATGAAAGCATTTTTCATCGAGTTATTATTTCAAGTGATACGAGCAAATTATTTTTAAAGAAAATATTTTCTAAATAATTTTATTTTTATTTTTATAACAAACAGAGCCTATTGTCTAGGAAATGTGTTTTGACATGTTACTGGTTTGAAAATTTTACTCACCAAGACAACAGATCTTTCGTAATGATAAGTTGAATTCGAAAACGCAAACGCTCCGCGACATTTGAAAGAAGTAATATATTGACCAATTTGCCTAATTTTAAAAAGCACTAATGATGAGATTGCTAAAGCAATGCCCGCAGGTCAAAAAAGAGGTGATTGACTGGATCCTCGCCGCCCCTCCAATTGCCTGCCCACTGTTTTAGAACCACCTTCTCCCTCCACGCCATGGCGGCGGCGGCTGTGAGTGGTTGCACGGTTGCAATCTTTAGTAAGGCTTCCTTGCTGCTGGTGTTAGCTTTTTCCTGTTTACTTTGTGCAGCTACGTTCGAATCAAAGAGAAACATCAATTTTTAGGCAACGAGGAAGAGGAAATTGGATGAAAATATATTGGGGAGCTTAAGCGCAATCTACAATACAATATACATACAGGTATGTGATTGTGTAATAACTAACTAAAGCAGGAAAAAGAAAATTTCCGCATTTGATGATTTCCAACTCAGGAGCTGAAATAAGTCATCAGTTCGAACATTCACCAGTGATGTGCGAACTGCTTTAAGTCGGGATCACTTGCACAGGTCAAAGGTATGGACTTAACTGATTTACGAGGCCTACGGAGTTTATCAAGAGAAAATGCGGATGAAAATCATGCGGCCCGTATATATTTTTACTGGATCACGCCGTTAGGTTCACGACATTTGGGAAAAAGAGCAGAGCAAATTGACGGGCTTCTGAACCTGATGGTTAGTGAGAAAGTGGGAGGTCAAAATCTAAAACTGAGGGCGGATAAAACCGCTTGCGTAAAACTCTCCTATCAATCGTTTTATACTGTTGATGTATTCCCAAAAGACAAGAAAAAACAAGAAATGGCTGGATGAGCCACCGTAAGATATTTAAGTTCACAGAAAAGTACACAGAACTTTCCACAGCATTGTTAGGATCTCCTCTCATTGCAAACCCTATTTTCCCCTTCGTATGTTAAGGGCAGCTTCGCGAGCGTCGCAGGAATCGCTTTTCCAAACCTTAAAGGCTGGCCGGCCTCAAGAACAAGATAGCTCGCTCAGGCCCCCCTGAAGGGATTTGAAAATTGGACGACGCACGAGATTACCCAGGTTCACCACAGAATACGGCTACGTCCTGCAAAGAGACTTCGCTGTATTTTCGATTTACAGCCACTCAACTCGTTACAATGATCAGAAAAACGAGCAAAATATATATGCTCCAAACGGGCCCAAAACCAAAACCTATACGAAACCTCTTAATCCCACACCATACGGGCCAGCTTAAATAAAAGCCCAAACCCGTTGAGGTTTCGGGGACGGTGCCCCCGAACCCCCGCCCGCTCACCGGCGAGCGGGACAGCCGTCCGCTGACTGGGCAGCGGAACCCCCTTCAGGAGGCACTGCCCCCGAACCCCCGCCCGCTGATTGGGCAGCGGGGCACCCGTGTCGGGGGCGCTGCCCCCGAACCCCCGCATTCCGCGCGCGGGGTCACATGTCGTCGAATAACACTTCAGTTTTCCTAAGTTCACGTGGGCGTACCCGATGTGAGAAACAAGGATCCCCGAAGCATTCGCCAACTCCAACAACCCCCTTACTTGCGTTCTGTAGTTAAGTGAAAGCTTTGTTATCATGGACTTAGCAGCAAGAGAGGAAGTTGATGATTTTGGCACTCGAAAATGTCTTCGGAGATCCAACATCATCCGCAACATCCCAGTGCGGAGATCCATGTAAACTCGGGTCCTGGGCCCTTGGGCAGAGCCCATCAAGTTAGGCCTTTAAGTGCACTCACAAGTTATGACGGCCCATATATGCGCCTAAGATAAGCGGGTTCCGAGACAATCTCGCCGGCTCAGCGCACATGTTCCGGTCGAAACGTGGTCCCTCGTGGTCTGCTTGAGCCCGTGTGAACCGTGAAATGAACGCTCATTACAAGACCATTGCAATGCTAGCATTCACCTATCCCTGGACAGTGCCAGTGTATCCTCAATACGGTTACCATAATTAGAGGCCTGAAAAAAATCTTGACTTGCCTATTTCAACCACCCGTAGTGAATGTTTACATTCTCTGATTCTGTGAGTTTTAATTTGGTAGCTGGCACTTGCCTATTTCATGCCCTTCGAGAAGCTGTCTCCTCTTCTAACGTACCACTGGTATGACCTCCCAAGGCCAACATTCTCTTTAATGCCTTCCCTTGCCATTGTCGTTTCTCTAGATATATTTTCTCTTTGAATTTGTTCATGATTCCAGTCGAAAAAGAAAGAATGAGGAAATCCCATGTAGCCCGAGAATCTGAGGCGAGCAAATATGGCGAGGACTTCGAATTCGACCCGGCGTTGGACTTCTCTGAGGTAATGATTCTGATGAGATTGAAACAAATTCGCTTGAGCTTTCGATAACAAGGGATAGCTGAAGGAAAAGCAGAGGTTTCGTTTCCTGTTATGTTGTACATGGAGCAGTCGAGATTTCTGGGTTTGTGAAACATGAATTACTATGTTCTGAAAACATACTGAAGTAGCAGACTGTTCTCTTTTAATCATAAGATAAAAAAATTTCTAGTCTGAGAATGAAGCCCTCTTGTGAGATAGATGTGTTCCTCTGTCATCTCTTGGGGTCTTATGGACCTTGCTCTTTAAGATTACTTTCACCAAGTTTTGGCTTTCTTCAGTTCCTAGATGAAGCAAGAAGACACAGATGTGAGGAAGCAAGTCCTAGAGCTCCATCGCCAGTAGCAGATATCGATAGACGGAGCGAAGTCAAGAAGAGCAAGAAATCGTGGAAGAATTCTCTCGTCTCGTGGTGGCCGAAAGCATGCAACAAATTCGAAAAGAAGAGCAAGTCCAGAGTCGAACCTGCAAGCGGTTCTCAGAGCTCTAACCCGATAAGAAATCATGTTTCTGGTCCAATATACACCAAGAGCAGCGGGACCGGGAAGGGGAAGCCAGGTGAGAAACCCCATTGCTCGTCCTCGGGGCCCCTGACGGGCCTCTTCAGATCCTCCCGGGCAATGGAGAATGAGATACCCTATGCAGCTCTTGACGATATCGATCCCCGCCGTGCAAAGCCGTATGGTCCTGTCTACTTTGTTACCTAGCAGCTCATAGCTGCGAGAGGACGGTTGCGCAGTTTGATCAGCATCGAAAAGATCTTGTATCTGGCATGTAACGGAATGCTTAAAGGAAAAGAACTGGATAGCTTGATTGAATGTCTGGTGCATGTTGTTTAAATTAAATTGGTTTTGCTTTTCCCTTCGCTGCATTTGGTAGCTCAGAAGCAGTCCGTGGACGGCGAGAATATAAAACAGGAGATTGCAGCTGATCTGTTAAGACATTGCGGAAGTTCATTACTTTTGTGATTATCTTGCAATAAATCCTAGTGACAGTGTCTCATTTTTCAGTTAAGAAGCAATGTAGTCTTGAAAGCTTCTGTCTATTTCATTTCTCTGATCAAGTGATAGATCGACAGCCGAAATAAAAGAGCTGATGGCGTCGATGTAAGACCGAGCTTTCATCTATCCGTGCGATGGACAACCGGCAAGTCTCGAGCCACATCCATGAAACTAGGCTAACATGAAGGCAAAAGAAAAATCATCCGGTGCTTGAAGTTTTGTTTAGTGATTACGATCACAAGCCACCGTGATTTAACCGCATTCAGTCTCATATAATCAATCAGTATAATTAAGGGGCGCATACTCTGCAGAAGCTAAATTCACCGGGGCGGAAGTGAAGAACTGAAGTAACGAGACAATCCAAACTTCAATCAGATCGTAAGTAAACCCGAATCTAAGCAAAAGTTCACAATGCCAAATCTTGAGACTGACTGATGATAGAAGAGTAAGTTGCTGCATCAAGATGCAAGGATAGAGCAGATATTGTGACAAGAATATAAACTTCTGTACATAACCGAATGCGATCCTATAAATGAAAGATGTTGTCACATACTACATCTTCTGTCGACAACGATGGATATCCATTTGCCATCGTCTAGAACATAGAAGCTGTTTTCTTTGCGTATAATGTACTCATCATAAGGAAGCCGTGGCACCGGACTCAACAGCGGAGGCCGGCTTCCGTTGATACTATTCAATCAAACTTTTCGTTCTGTACAGGAAAACAAAAGTTCAAGCACCTCAATCTGGGAAGCTTGCCTTTCCCCGGCAAATTCGGCAATTCTTGAGGATTTCCAGAGCAGGACATCCAAATTGATCTACAAAATGCCTGAACTGGACATCTTAAATGAATCATTGACTTTAAAAGAATCGAAGAATCGTCGTCTTAATCAATCAGCCGCAGCAAAAGACCGCTGGCATCTTCAACATGTAATTTCGTATTAACAAGGCAGATTTCTCCCGACTTGCTCCGCATCAGCAGAAGTCGGACTGCAAGGATTCACTCTTCTTTCCCTGCTCAAAAGCCTCTTCAAAGACCTCAATCTTGTGGTCATCGGTGACTTCACTTCATCTTGTGCGCACCCGCTCGTGGATGGCGAAAAGGACGAGGTGCTCTCCATTGTCTGCCTCGGTATGTCGATCACCAAAGCCCCGTCTGGCTGAATTGAGGACGAAGCCGATGGAGCCGCCGGTTCCTCTGAAGGAACAGGGCCTTCCTCCAGAGAACCAGTCCTAGAGCTAACCCGAGTCTCATCACCCCAGAACAACACATTAGTTGGAAACCTCAGGGACTCCGTGGAATATCCACCAGCTGAAATATCTTCAACAGATTCATCGACGGATTCGACACTGTCTTCCTCAGGACCAACATCGACGTGACTCTCAGGCGCTCCATGGACGGAATTTCGACAAAGCGGGCAAGTTGAATGCGATTGAAACCACATGTCAATGCAATCTACATGAAAGCCATGATTGCATTTGGGCAGCAACCTGGCTTTCTCTCCGTCGACAAGCTCAGACAGACAAACGGCACATTCAAGCCCGTCCTTGAACTCCTCAGGCCGAAACGCGATGACTGGAATGGACCGCAGGACCGAGGGATCCAGCCCCCGGCGCGCCGCCACGGCCGTCATCTCTTGGCCGGGGACGAACACGAAGCGACGCCGCGGCCGGCGGCGGTTGAGTCCCTGAGGAGGGGGCTCCTCCACGCGCCACCAGAACCACTTGGCATACAAGTGGAGGAAAAGAACGAAGACTACGACCAAGAAAAGGAGTATAATTGCTATCACCATGATCTTGCCGGTAATTTGAACGGCTACAGAGTTGTCCAGCGTCCCGCTGGCCTCAGAATCGCCCATTGCTTCCTCACTCTATGATCAGGATTTCTCGACAACGATCTCAAACAAAAGAACTCTGGAGGGATGAATCGAAAAATTTGTTAAAACACCAGAAAGGTGAAAATTTGAAGCAAACCCAGATGAGAAAAGACGCTGGACTCTCTTTAAGAACCGAGTGGGGTATGCCAATTGCCTGAAAAAGTTCTCTTTGCTCAGACGACCCTCGAGCCCCTCCTCTGGAAGTTCACGAGAAAAATGGTCAGTGCCCGACGAAGGATCAACCGAGGCGGCGCCCAATATAGGAGGAAGAGAAAAATGGAGAGAAGTAGGAAGGAAAGAGAGTTTGGACGTGCTCTTCGGGTGGAGGAATTTGGAAAAGTAGAAATAGAAAGAGAAGAAGAAAGTTCAAAGAAGAGACGGGTTGAGAGGGAGACTCCACCTCCACTTACGACTGACTGACTTCAAAGACTTGGACTTTTTATGCTGCCAAAATTGGGATTGGGAAGGTGAAAGAGAGGAAGAAGAAGAAGAAGACGACGACAATCTGGTCTGGCTGCTTTGCGTTGCGTCTCCTCTTTCTGATTTTTCCCCCTTTGACTCCTGAAATGGCCGGAAATAACTATTCTTCCTCCTTAAACATCAATTTTTTTTTTCTTTCTAAAATAGATTATTTCCGACAGCTAAATAGGCGGTTTAAGATGTCCACAATGATCTGAAAATAAAAAAATTCGATATCACGGCAAATCCCAAACTGATACACATGTCACAAATTTTACCCAAACTAATTTTTTGATCACGAAAAAATCTCAAACTAGTACGCACGTGCAAAATTTACCACAAACTAATTTTTTGGCACGAGCGGTAGATTTGATTGATAATTTAAATTTTTCTGATCCTTTTATTTCGCAAAAAAATAAATGATTTCAAAAATATTTTCAATGATCGATTGTATCGCTTGAAATAATTAATAAATAAAATTATTTTTACTATCAACAATTATTTATTCCCAATCGTTTTTTTTTTGTAAACGATTAAAATGTTCCTCCATTCATTTTTGTGAGCGATACAATGATCATTTTAAAAATAATGTCATCCAAATCATTCATCTTTCATGAAACAAAGGGAGCTTTTCTGTACACTAGCAAAAATATTTCCCGCGAATTTTTTAAAAAAATCAAAATATACGAAGAAGGGAAAATATCTACAAAAGCTAATCAAGAAAGGAAATTGATTTATATGATTATAGCATAGAAAAGCTTGAAGATTCTAATTTACTATGTGAGAAATTTTAAACTTTCACAAGAATTTGGTTTTTATACCAAAATACATTGTCATCGTGTAAATATTATGCACAAACTTTAACGGAATGGGGCGAAAACTTGAGATTGAAATTTTCATATGAGTTTGCTTTATGCCGTATGTATGGACCTAAAAAGGAATTTTCGATGCTTTAACTTAAAGCGATGCCCTCGCGGAACACTGCTAAATCCATTCTTTTTGTTCAATATCATCCATGATATTTTCATTTTGAGTGCAATCACGTCCGTAAATTACAAATTTATTTTGTTCAATGAGCGGAAGAAAGAATTATATATGTCCATATGTTTAACGCAATGATCAAAAATAAATAAATAATCATATTGCATGAAAAATTTTAGGGACGAAACTTTATAAATGTTTAAGGACCTTTAATGCGATTTATATCTTACAATAAGTTAAGCTTATGTAGACGAGAATATAGTATTTTTAGCGGTTGTACTAAACAGTAGGGGCACGAGAAGAAACTAGCCCATCAAAATCGAGATTCTCCAAATCCATTCGTGAGGTTGGTTGGATGCATAGAGGTATTGTAATCGAAATAGTCTCGCCTTCCGGGCTTGTTCTAAAGATAGTTGGAGAGAAATTCCACAAATCTTCTCGGTGGAGAAATTGCAAGACGAACCTGGGGTATATGGATAATTTGCAATTTCACCCTTTTCAGTTTTTTCCTCATTATTACTATTATTGTTTTGTTTTTGTGAATTTGACTTTCAAAAAAGCTAAGGCACTGCCTCCTGGCCAAACATAGCTGTGAATTCCTGGAGACCCTCGGCTATCTTCTTTGAGATCCCAAAACATTTCTAGTGGACCGATTCTGTCCCCAATAACATCATTAGTACTGAGAAAAATGTGACTAGGAAAGCTAACCACAGATCTAAGGGAGGCATAATTGTCTGTTACTGAGCGGGCCCCAAGGTATCAGGGCCGATGGTTGGTGTCCCATGCGGTTACTGAGCGGAGATTCAACGGAAGGATACCTGAATTAAGGGGGAGCGGACCTAATACTGAGCTCACACGTGGGGGGAAGATTGTTAGGATGCACATGAGTGAGTTGTGTTAAAGAAATCCCACATCAAATAGGATGCACGTGAGTGAGTTGTGTTAAAGAAATCCTACATCGGAGAATCAAAGAATCGAAGTGGTGCAGAGCAATTAATATTTCCATGTTGGCCCATAACTCATTAGCTTAAGCTTTTGAGTGAAGGCAGGTTTGATTGGATATATTAACTGGCTCGGACTTGGGCTTCCTCTTGGTGATCTCCCTGGACAAAGGTATCGGAAGTTCTGCTGCGCACTCTCATCAATAATTACTGTACACTGCATCGTTAATTGACACGCGGCGGAAGAGCATGGATCACATAACTATCTTCTCCTCGTGATTGCGATTTTAATTGCATTGCCTATGTCTCGCTTGGAATAATTTTTTCTCATTCGTTCTTTGTTACAAGCGATAACATTCGGAAAAAAATGTTTTTCAAATTGTTCATTTTTCGCGAAATAAACGGGACTTTAGTCCCGAAATTTTTTCTATTATTTTCATTCGAGTTGTAGTTAATGGAGGATAATCATCAAGAATTACATAGAGGAGAGTAGATATAGGCTTAACCTTATTGTGGTATGGTTCATACTCCCCATCGATAGGAAAGCATAGGGACCCCGCGGAAAGTCAAGGTGGGCAACGCCTCCTAGATACCAGAGTGTTTTTATAGTTTGAGTCCATATTTTTTCATTGGTAGTTTGAACCTCATGAATAGTTACTGCTATATATACTCTTTTTCACTTGTAATTGAGTGATGTAATGAGAAGTGTGAAGTGCTAATTATAGTGAAAAATCTTGTGTCTCGATTTTCTTTTCTTACTTTAACACTTTATTTCGTTTGTAGTCTGTGCGCCGAATCCTAACAAGTCTCATGAAGATGGCTATTTTGGCACGACTTTTATCACTAATTCGTAAACGGATTTTTGATCCCTTAGAGTGTCTCGAATCCTCACCAAAAGTATGAACATTTTTTTTATCGGGTAATTTTCTAAGATTACAGAGCATTTTTACCAAACCCCCTGAATCGGAACCTTCTCGAGGGGTTTGACCTCGAGGGTCAAAATAAAAAAGGGCGGCTTAATTTGGAAAAAAATTGTCCCAAAAGTCCAATTTTTTGACCAGTGGGAAGGGAATATTATGTTCATGTCCAACCGAGATAACAGCTGCAATAACATTCTACTTCGTGCCTAATTTTTGACCCGAGGCCAATAGCTGCGCCGATCACGATCGAATCAGGGGTCAACCTAGTTCAGCTTAGCAGCGCCCCGCCCGCATTAAAATACTCCACGTCAGAGTCCATGTCGTCAACCGATGTGACGTGGAACATTTTGTGATTACGTGGCACCCAAAATAAACCTCGTTTGCTCCTTCGCTTTTTATATTGTTTTTCCCCTGCCGTGGTAAATATGGATTTTTAGCGTATATAGTGATGTCATGTTGTGATGTGGGTGTAAGAATTAGGGGTGTCAAAACTAAACTGGAAAATCGAATCGAACCCTAATTGAACTGAACCTGTTGACACTCAAAATCATCTGCCCGTCGAAGCATGTACTGCGCATGTGAGAAATCAACACACGTGTTAAACACGTAAGGAGCAAACATTTCGACGGAGTATAAAGAAACCACATGCAAAGCACGTGAGCATTCTTGGATGTGTCAATGGATGAGAAACACTAAGCAAGGGTAATACCGTACGTTCAAAGTATTGGGGCGTATCAAGGATGAGTAAAACAAGCAACAAGCGCGAGTACCAATGAAAAGTAATCTCGCCAAAAGTCACACTTTTTCAGAAAGCGCCAAAGAAGATGAAAATTCTTCCTTGAATTACTTGGCGAGAGAACAGTTATCAATAGGTAATAATGAAGCATCTCCTTAGAAATACGGCTCAGGAGCCTGTAAAGTACGAAAGACATGCGCACAAGCCGTATGAGTGAAAGAGGTTTAGCTGATACAGCTAGTCTCAAAGCCATCAACAGTTACTGGGTTTGATTCAAAAGCCTGAAAAAGGTGAAGAACGTGGACACGATTGGTCCGAGCAAAGGGGCTAGGCCAAAGCTAACAAAGTGATAGGTATCTGAAGTTAAATAACTGCTTGAAGACCTGGTAAAAGAGTTTGTGGGAGAAGATATATGTTGCTACTATTGGCGCGCTAAAAGTCGCAACCGCTGAAGGGCAATTACTTACTCAATCATTATAAATACCACCATACTTCTTTAGAGAAGCCCCTGAACAAATCAATAAATTTATCTTATCTTTAGTTATCGCATTGCACTTTATTTTCTTTAGCTGTAGCTTTCAGATTCTCGTCGTTGAGTCAAACTCTAACGTTTATCTTTATCCCAGATACAGCACCATCGAGTCAAATTCCGCTGTATTATCGAAGCGTATTCAAGGTTCTATTGTCGAGTCAAACTTCGGCATAGTTTCGAGTGCATTGGTTCGTTATCCTTTGAGAGAAATTATGCTCACTAAGCCATTCCATCGAGTCAAATTCTGGTTTGGTCTACATTTGTGTATTTTCTTTCAATTTTATCTATATCGATTCCCTTTGAGTTATACTTACAGAGTCTCTTCATTGAGTCAAACTCTGGTTGAGACAATATTTATGTAATTCCATCGGGATCTTTATAAATCTCACGTGTTGGTTTTCTAACTATGTGGATCTCTCTTGTCCAAGATCTCCACATAACCCTTTATCATATTTAAAAACCGAAGAACAGATTTCGGTAAAAGATATTCTATTGCGGAGAAGTTTCGGCGAAACAGAACCGAAAAAAAAATTCCATGCATCTCAATTCGGTTTGGTTTTTGGTTCAAGTAATTGAAGAATAACCATTCTTTTTTTTCCAGTTCAGTTATTTCGAATTCGTTCGGTTCAATTAATCAAATCGCACTGAAAATCTTCAAAATTATCATTTTTTATTTTTTATTTTTATTTTTTATTTCTTTTCTATTACGTTTTCCTTTTTTGAGGCAAAGGGTTGGTGGGGGGTCACCAGCCTCTGGACGAGAGCTTTAATGACGCCATATCTGGTGAGACAAGGGCATGGCAGCCCTTGCCCGGGGGCCGGCGGGCAGCCAATGGTCGGTGGTTCCGTCAGCTTTGAACCAAAAAAGAAAATAAAGAAAAAATAAAAATAAAAATCAAAGAAAAAAATTGAAAATCAAACTGAACCGAACCAAATCAAACTGGATTTTTGTTTCGGTTCAAGCTTACACCATAGTGGTTCAATTCAATTCGATTTTCTTGAAAAATCGAATCGAAACTATCCGCGCTCACTATGAATTAGGTGTGTAGGGCTTCCATTTTGTCCTTTTTGCTTGTTCTGTGATTATAGGTTTTGACTTTTATGCCCATGTGGGCCGCGTATAACCTTGTCAATAAATTATTAACGGACCGTGCAGTTCAAATTAAACTAAGGTGGACGAAATTATAATCGAAATAACACGAAAAAAGATGAAGAACATGAAATATTTACACGGTCGGGTCCGAACATCGATACCTACTTCACGGGTAGAGCCGGCCTCGCAAAAAAAAAATAAAAATTCTGCTATCAATCGTAGAATCAAGAGTTAATAACCGATCTCGAACGAAGAGGAACGAGTCAATGCTGGTGGTGAGCACACCCTGCACCAAGAAGGGTGTCAAGCCGCTCTCAAACTCTACATGAATAAACAAGCATGTGGAACCGTGCGCCACTAGGTCAATTGCCTAGGACAAAATTACGAGCATTTAAAATGTTACATGATTTCACCTAATTGGTGGAAATAAACACAAATTTAATCTCCTAATCCCGTCTTAAGAGTCCATAAGCCAAGCCTTGCGTCACCAGGATTAAGACCATAGGCTGGTCCACGTTCTAAATACTCTCTCCAAGCCTATGAAAAGGAAGCAATCTTCAATTGTATTTTTTTTTCCTGCCGATTCCCACGCAATGACATCATCCGAAATTACGGGCTTTAAGCTGAATTTCTAATGATCAAACCGGGTTAAAAGCAATTATGGCCAGACCAGACAGTATGATCAATTTGGGAATGATTTGGGGAGGGCGCAATTAATTGAGCACATGGTAGTGCGGTTCAACCAATTTTTATCATCTTATTTTCCATCTTCCTCTCGAAAGTGAGGACCGTTTTTTTTTTTTTTTTTTTGGCGTAATTCATTCCAGCAACAAGAGAAATTACATCAAAATCCATCAAGGAAGATCAGCTTTGACAAGAGGTAAGAGCACCGTTCCAGCTATTCCTACAAAAAACAAGAAAAAAGAACTATTCATGTAGCCTTGCCGCTAACTTCAGCAACTGAGAACAGTTCAATCATCCACGCCTTCAAAACTTTGGGGGGGAAGCCTTTATATGTGGTGAAGTTGCTTGACCGCGATATGGAAGTCACATGTAAGTACTCGAGCATCGGAAACAAAGATCGGTCGAGAATACTCACGAATTGTTGGTGACTCGAGAGATCCAAGAATGTGATGACTTTAAACAATCAAATCGGTCTTTCGAGCCGAGCAGGAAGTGAACCGAGAGTTTAGCCACGGATCCAGTTCCTGTGGAGCAATCTCTAGAGAGGCAGAGGGCACTCGCGCGCTTCGATCATGAATCGAGCTCTTTCCTGTGGAGCAATCGTCAAATCAAGGTAGAACCCTAGACGTAGAGAGAGTTCAGCCACGAATTGAGTAGGGAGTGAGAGCTTATCAATGATCCTCGAATCGTTAGCGAAACAACAAGAGAGGTGAAGAGCACGACATCGTTTGGTTGATAACTCAGCAAGAGATGACGCAATTTCTCTTACTTAATCCACATGGGGTGCCAAGTTAGCACCGTTGGCACTTTGTCGTCCACTTTAGCCGCCACATAGGATTTTTAATGGTGCTTTCTGATAAAGCGGTCATGGAGGGTAAATGAGTCACACAAGTACAAGTTTAGATTTTTGGCGATAATTTTTTTTTTTTTTAGGATAAACATTTCTTAGTGGGCATAGTTTGGAGTTTTTGGTGACTTTTTCCCTAATATATTTGTACATTCTCCTTTGTTCGTGGGATTTTCTTGTTGGGCCTGTTCTACGGCCTTCACGCTCTGAGACTGTCATTAAGCCCACGAAATCTATGTGAAGTGGGCTCAAACCTTTGGGCCGATCTCGAGAGCGGCCTAGCGAATTGCAGTTTCGTCGTCCGCCCACGCGTTTCACCAACACTTCGCGGCGCGCCCGAGTCCCCGACAAATCTCTCTTCTTCTTCTCCGAATCCATCTTCAACTGTTCATTTCGCTGTTTCGGCGTTGTTGGTGTTGGAGCCTCACGACAACAATAGTTACATGCTCGAACTCAACTCGGAAGAAGTTCTTTGAGGTGAAGTCTGAAGAGCTTGTGTGTTTTGCCATTGCTTCGATGGTCCGGAGCTACTTGATTTCGTTATTTCAGGCTGAACGAGCGCCGATCAATGCATTCACTAGGTACCGCGTCCTCTCTCTCTTCATGGGTCGTTTTTCTTTATCGGGTTCTGCTTAGAAATCGTTTGTTTCTTCTAAAATCACGTCGTTCTGTTGGTTTGGCCGAATTGTGGTTCCTGTTCTTGCTCCGTCATTTTCTTTCGTTCTGTTATGATTGAATATGATATCCAACTGAATGAAAGTGCCGAAATATGGACCAGTCTACTTAGACAAGCTTCAGGTCTACGCGTTTGTCGAAATGCTTGTGAGAGATGGCAAGGAGGAAGGAGGGAGGAGGATAAGATGGTGGAGGGAGGAGGATAAAAGTTGGTGGAGAGACTTGAGGTACTTGCAATATGAGAGGATGACTTCACATGCCAAATTCTTGCTGAACTGAAGGACTTTCGACACTGGCCAGCCTATATCCTATGTCAAAGTGCCGAGCTTTGCCATTTTCTTTCGCAAACCTCCACTTTCCGAACTTTATCCCTTGCTGTCCTATTAAATTTTTTTGACATAATGGTTCCTGCTTCCTACCCGTCGTTAGCGTCTATCTCCCCGGGTCATACTTTAGTATCACATCGTAGACCCTAACCCTATTATTGAATCATCTAGATGCTCTGAGGGCTCAGACCCGGCTTGAAAGCAGGTTGTTCTCTCATTCATTCTCCTCTGGATCTGAAGGGAGATGCTACTCACCATGGAAGTACTTGGGCTTGCCAAAAAGGATAGGATCTGATGTAATTGCCATTCGTACAAGGAGGTCAAAACTCGTGGTTAAAGCAGTTTCTACGCAATGGCCGGAGCGGTTGGCTCTGATTGATGGTGATCAGCAAGGTGAACTATATGGAAAGCTGGAGAGTTCTCGTCCAGCCATTATTCAGCTTGAGGCGACTGCTGAAGATTCAATGGAAGAGTTTGAGAGAGAAAACATACGGCGCACAAGGATTTCTAGGTCCAACAAAGGAAAAGCACCATGGAATAAAGGCAAAAAACACAGTGCTGGTAAGTTCTAGCTTGTTGAATATGCCTGACATGTTAATTTTGTTTTTAAATTGATCCTCTTACGATGCTTTGAAACCCATGCAGAAACTATCCAGCGGATCCGAGAGAGGACAAAGCTTGCAATGCAAAATCCAAAGGTGACGTCGTGTAAGAATGATTTCACGTTTTTCTGAAGTGACAGTGCAGTGATATGCTGTGTTAAATCTCTTAGTGGTAGTTCCTGATCTCGGTGGTTCTAAGCCATCAGAGATCAAATGCATGATTGTATTCTATGATTTTTTAGGCTAAGTAATTTCTTAAGTCTTCGTAGATTTGAGAATATAAGAGTGCAAATTACACAATTGGTCCACAAAAACCAATCACGTCTAATGAAAAATTTGTCCTTTTTCCAGGTGAAAATGAAGTTAAAGAACACGGGGCATGCACAGAGGTTAGTATTGAGGTCACCTAGTTGTGGATTTTTCATTGTCACCTTCTTTCAAGCTACCAGTTGCTCTTCACGTGCTATTGGGGTCTTTGGTTAGATTGTCTCCTAGTGATTTCTGATTCATGTCTTATCCCAAACCACAGGCTGAAAGTTTAATTTGCTCGATTGCTTTATCTTGTTTGTTTCCAAGACTGCTAAAATTGGTTGCCCTATCTATGGACCGTACAGTGAACAGACAAGAATGAAAATTGGGGCCAAGGTGAGAATGGGGTGGCAAAGACGCCGTCGAAGTTTGATGATGCAGGAAACATGCTTCTGTCAATGGGAGAACCTAATTGCAGAAGCTTCTCGAAAAGGCCACCTCATAGGTGTAGAGGAGCTGCAATGGGATACATATAATATTTTGGACAAACAGCTTGAGCAGGAGTGGTTGGTGAGTGTTCGGGAACGCAAATCAATGCCTAGGCCCAAAGGTAGCAAGAGAGTACCAAAATCCCCAGAGCAAAGGAGGAAAATCGCCAAAGCAATTGCTGCAAAGTGGGAAGATCCTGTGAGTGCTTATTACTATTTTTCTTGAAGTGCTTGGTTCATCTCAATTCTTATTACGTCACCCAGGATCTTCTGACTCTAGGAATATCGTTTAATGCTTGCCGACTCACTTTCAGGTTATTTATATTCATTACATCACTCAGGCTCAGGATATTGAACTTTCATTCCTCTTGAAAATGGTTTTTCTTCTAGGACTACCGTAATAAGGTTTATTCTGGGATGGTAAAACATTATGGTACACCTGTTAAAGCTCAGAGAAAGTCGAGAAGAAGGAAAATCGACACTATGGAGTCCAGAAAGATGGACCCAGCAGAGAAGAGACCAGACGATACTGAAAATGCTTCTAGGAGTGACACTAGAGTTGATCTCCAGCAATTGAGATTGAGGAGAAGCAAGATGCCCCTGTATAAGGACCCTCTGGTAAGTTCAAAGTTGGAAATAATTAAAAATATTCAAGCTGAAAGAGCAGCCATGGATACCAAGGCAATTGAAGCTGTTGAACAAGCAAGGTCGGATTTTCCTCATTCATTTCCATTCGATTATATTCTGATCCTACATTATCTGAAGTATGAGACCCAATTGTTACTTATGCTGGTTGCTCTTTCAAAACCATTTATATTTTGGTGTTCGGCAGAGTATTGATTGCTCAAGCTCAGAAGGCTGTAAAAGCCCTCGAGGTGGCTGCAAGGACCAATTCCATAGCTCGAGATTCTCTCCTGGAAGCAAGACGGATGACAGCTGAAGCAGTTAAACTGATCAAATCCATAGAAACTGGGCAAAGTTTATCCGGTGAGAATGGGACACTTGTATCAGATGCTGCTGCTGAAATGGTTGGCAAAATTGGAAAGGGAACAATTCCAAGTTCTACAAACATACCAAATCACAGATGGGTTAATGGAAGCCACGAACTTGTATCTGGCGGCAATGAAAACTTTGATTTTAGCAACTTCACGTGGCAGAACGCACTAGACGATGGAGAGATACTTCGTCCAGAAAGTTCCAGTTTTGGTCGACCCAGGTGGAAGTCTCCAATGAAGAATTCGCATCCAGCTCAGCAATGTGATCAAATGGTAGCAACTGGGAATGTGAAACGTGAAGGTCAGGCTAAGGAGGAAAAGCAAATAGCACTGAGAGCACATAAGGTTACGAAGAAATGGGTTCGAGGAAGGCTTGTTGTGGTGACGGAGTCGACATAGTTTCGGCTTACAAGGCACCGAACCGTTGGGATTCCGACTGGTAGGTTTTATATGTGTTCGCAGTAGTTCCAAGTCCCAACTCTGGCCGCTTCGGTAGCAGTAGGTGCCTCCTGAAGAAGTAACTGCAGCTGCTAAAATACAAGAGGTTCATACCTTGGTCACCGACGTTTGGAAGAGCTCTTTCATTTCCCTCCTTTTAGAATCAGGAACTTTGTCAATCTTTGATAAGGCTTTGTTACCTCGATTTCCGACCTCATTGCGGCTTATGTATATAGTCATCACCTTCCCTTTAGTGTCCATGCTCCAATTTTCAGTCCAGGCTTTTAATTATTGTTTGAAAACAGTCCATAGAAATTAACGGTCGTATCTTTTCCCCTCAAGAGGCGCTCTCTCTCTTCTTCAATTGAGAAGTGGTACAGAAAGCAATCATGACTGGCCTCATCAATTAACAATTGTAGAAGACACGAATTGGACAGAAACTCGCTCGCGATGGGAGGAATTTTTTCTTTTGGTCGCCGAAGAGAGGAATTTGCGCAAAGACGCGCAATGTGGCCAATCCAGCACAGAGATGTTCTCAGTCTGAGACGCACGTGTGAGTTATGTTAGAGAAATCTCAAGTTGAAGAATTTTTGTAGTGTGAAACAGTTAATATATCCAAATTAGAAGTGTCAAAATGGATGTAGAACCTATATTTCTTATTGTGGGTCAAAATGAGTTGTATTGAGTTTTAAAAATAAATTTAAATGAGCCATAAATGGGTCACTTAACAACTTAATGGGTTTTAAATAGTTACGTAACTATCTTAAGTGAGTCATAATAAATAACTCATTTTTAAAATTTAAAATTTTCTTTCTTTTCCTATTTTTTTTTTGCGAAAGACCCTCGCCGGCAAAAGGCGAGAGTTTCGCAGCCCTCGCCAGACTTAGAAGGAAAAAAAAGGAAAAAAAGAAAAAGAAAAAGAAATTTTTTACTTTATTTTTTATTAATTATAAAATTCTCCACAATATCTTAGCAATATAATTTTTTTAAAAAAATTATAAGAAACCAGATTTCCTAGATTGAATTAAATATGAAAGTGTTTTAGCAATACATAGATTATAATAAATGGGTCATAAACGGATTGTATAGGTCAATTTGGATCGAATCATGTATGACTCGATCCAAATTATATTGACCAACCCGTTTCACAAGTCTAATCCTAATTGATTCATTACCCCTTGATTTAAATTTTCGAGTGAAAATGGATCCATGCGCTTTCAACAAACCCAACCATCTCGGCTCAGGTTCGGGCCCAGAAAAGAGTGAGAGACAAGCAAAAGCAGACCCATCATTATCAGCTGGGCCGGTCGGATGTGACGCTCATCGTACCCACCCACCGACCGTGTTCTCCTCCACCATCGTCACGCTTTGCTTGAACCAACTTAACTGCCACTCCCTCTCTCGCAACTCTCTTCACTCTCTTCCTCAGATCTCTCCCTATAATCACCACCGTCAACCGCTCCCTCGGCTCGCGCATCTCTCTCCGTCCGCCGCTCGCAAACCCATCTCGGCGGGCCAGGAATCGCTTTTCGCATCAACGAGATCGACACCCGGCGACATTGTCCGAGGAGTAGGTCCTCGACACTCCGTCTCTGAGGCAGCGTTTGAGTTATGCGTTGAAGCGGCGATGGAGAGGGATTCGTCCGACGAAGACGACGACAGCCACCACCTCATCCACCAGAACGACACCTATCCCGTCTCCTCCACCAGCCGGCGATACTCCGCTTTCGACGTCGAAGACTTGGACTCCCGCATCTGCACCGCTCCCCGCTTCAGCTTCGGGTTCGACAAGAGCTACCTCCTCGCGATTTTGATTTCCGTTCTGTTCCTCGTCGCGTTTTTCTCCGCGGACCTTCGCGGCTTGTTCTCCGGCGATGCCTCGGCGTTTAAGCTCGATTCGACAGCTGATCGCATGAGAGAGTCCGAGTTACGAGCTCTGAGCTTGTTGAAGCAGCAACGGTTGGGGCTTTTTGGTTTGTGGAATCATACGTTTTTGGATTCCGTGATTGCTCGTAATGGGACTGCGAATTTTACTTTGAGTAGCTCGAATTCGAGTGTGTTGAAACACGATAATGATCACCTGTTGGTGTCTTCCACTGCTTTATTCGAGGATTTCAAGTCCGCTGTACATAGGCAGATTAAGCTGAATAAGAATATTGAAGAGGTATTGCTGTTGCCACATCAGTCAGGAAATGTGTCCGTGCAGAATGGTGATGGGGATATGGTCGATGTGAGTTTTGGTGATTTTGGTTTTGATAGGTGTCGGACAGTGGATCAAAATTCCTCGGGGAGAAAAAACATTGAGTGGAAGCCAAAACCAGATAAGTTTTTGCTTGCCATTTGCGTTTCTGGTCAAATGTCGAACCGTTTGATTTGTTTAGAGAAGCACATGTTCTTTGCCGCTGTTCTTGGCAGGATTTTGGTTGTTCCTAGCTCAAAAATTGATTATGAGTACAATAAGGTGTTGGATGTCAACCACATTAATGATTGCTTGGGAAGGAAAGTTGTAATATCATTTGAGGAGTTTTCCGAGGTCAAGAAAAGCCACTTGCATATTGATAGATTCATATGTTATTTCTCCTCACCGCAGCATTGTTATGTTGATGATGAACATGTCAAGAAGTTGAAGGGCTTGGGGATTTCAATGGGTAAGCTTGAGTCTCCCTGGGTTGAGGATATTCAGAAGCCGAATAAGAGGACTATTGAGGATGTTGAAGCCAAGTTCACAGTAGATGATGATGTTATTGCAATTGGAGATGTTTTCTTTGCCGACTTGGAGCAAGAGTGGGTGACGCAGCCTGGTGGCCCGCTTGCTCACAAATGCAAAACTTTGATTGAACCTAGTCGACTTATAGTGCTCACTGCGCAGAGATTTATTCAGACATTCCTGGGAAAGAACTACATTGCTCTTCATTTCCGGCGGCATGGCTTTTTGAAATTCTGGTATGTCGCTCCTGTTCTCAATTTGTATCCATGATGAATGAAGGACACGCTAAGACATTTGTCTGTTTCTAGCTGATTATTCTTTGGGTGATTCTTGTACCACGTGCGGCCTTTGTCTTGTGGCTCATGCTAGTTTTGCTGCATTCTCATGGTGACAGTAGAAGAGCTCATATCTGCTAGGGTGTAAACTTGGTATTTTTAGCTCATATCTGCATTCTCATGATGATGATGATGATTATTATTATTATATTTTGAAAAAGAAATTGGTATTTTTAGGCCATTTATTATTTTATGGTATTATTCTTTGGGTGTCTGTTTCTAGTCTTGCTTGTCAGCGCTGACCTTTGATTGCAGTTTAGGCTTGACGAAGAACATAGAAAAGGCATTTTCAGTTTACTTTGCTACAACGGACTGTTAGCAGGGTGCCGTGCTTTGTGGGCTTGAGATGTCCTACACAGCCATGCATTCTTTCTCATGACAAACAGTGATGTCTTTGTTGGGTTTAATGCTGAAAGATAACGAGCTTCCGTGTTTGCAAATTTAGGTGGAAAATACTTTCCAACGTTATATTATGAACTTGATTGATCTAATTTGACTGTAAACTGCACTTATAGCCATCGGCCAGAAAAGTAAAAACCTGCACTTATGGGTTTTGAGAAACTTATTGAGTAGGATTCAAGCAATGGGAATACATGATTGTATATTTGGATGCATGATCATATGATCTGGAGTCTTGCTACCATTATCTGATATTTTTACTATAAATGCTTGGTTTGATGGCAGTTTAGGGTGGCAGCGGAATGAGTTACCAGCATTTCCATCTCTATTTTCCTAGCTTCACAGGTCCAACTTATATATGATTTCTATATATGTCTGGGATTTTGAAATTTTCTTTGCTGAGAAACATAATTTGAAGTTTGATCCTTTTGTTTTATAGTTTGAATTTTGATGTTTTGCCAATCTTACAGTTCATACTTGTTCAACAGTGACATATAAGAAATGCCCTTTTAGAACTTGGTCTGTATGATTATTCTGCACCATTGGCATGGACATAATATTTGCTCTGCCTGATGGATATTTTTCTTTTACTAGCAATGCCAAGAAACCCAGTTGCTTTTACCCTGTCCCTCAAGCTGCTGAATGTATCAAGCGGGTGGTGGAAAGAGCTGATGCACCTGTAGTTTATCTATCGACAGATGCAGCAGAGAGTGAAACAGGCCTCCTGCAGACTCTTGTTTTTTCGAATGGGAAGCCTGTACCTCTGGTGAAGAGGCCTGATCGCAGTCCAGCTGAGAAATGGGATGCTTTGCTTTATAGACACGGCTTGGAGGACGACCCCCAGGTAATTCACAATGTCGCAAACTCTTTTTCCATGGACTCAAACATGAGAGACTTAGAGGAGCTCCAGGATCACACTGATCTAGTTCACCCAAGTCAATCATCGTATGTCATCTTTATGAAAGAAATAAGCAAATTCAAAATGCTTGGCATGCAGCAAAATTGGCTTGGTTGAATAGGGACTGCTACTCCAAAAGCACATAAAATTTGTCTCCTCTAACATTTACTCTATAGACTCTTTGGTTCTTTTGTTGCCTCTGAAGCAAATAACCTTATTCCAGAATCTGACTTTGCCAGTGGATATATTCTGAAAAGGGGCCCAGATTAGTTTTGTTCAAAGTGATTTCTTCTGATCGTTCTCTCTCCTCTTTACTGAACTTTTTCTCCATCACTGTTTTGAATTGTCTATGAGACTCTCACATCTTAATTTCATGTTCCGTCCTGAAGGTGGAAGCTATGCTGGACAAGACGATATGCGCAATGTCTAGAGTATTCATCGGAGCCTCCGGATCTACTTTCACGGAGGACATACTGCGTCTGAGGAAGGACTGGGGGTCAGCGTCTCGTTGTGACGAGTACCTGTGCCAAGGCGAAGAGCCGAATTTCATAGCAGATGATGAGTGAAAAGAGTTCGGATGCAATCGCGTGACCAACTGCTCGACCTGCCTCCGTTGGTGGCATGAGTGTTGGTCGAGACCATCACCTTGGTCAGACGTATCGACCGAGATTTGATATCCACGTAATGTTTTGTCCCAGGCTTCTTAAATTTTTGTCCGCAAGTTTCCCATTCTTTATTTGTTTAACCTCTTTAGGCTTAGTGGAATGATATGTAGCATGCCCACCGTTCATTATTCTGGCTATGGCTGAATTGTGTACCTTAGTATGGTTACGCAAAAATGGTTTTCATTTGAAAAAAAAAAAAAAAACGTTTCACACTGGGTGGTGTTATTGATCTCTATTAGACATGTCAAAATGGATCATAAACCCATATCTTAACTTATATGTAATGAATTGGATTGTCATGTGAATTAATTATATTCCATAAATACGGTATTTAAAGGGTCGTAAATAGGGATAGTTAAATCTATTTGGATTGAATCATTTTCGATCCAAACTCGATCTCCGAACCGACCCAAGTGTTTGACAGGTAATAGTCCCTGTTACAAATGGGCCCTTGACCATGTGAGTCTCGTAGGCGGCCCAGAAGATTACAACAGCGCGCACGTGCATTTCACGTGACTGTCCCTTTCCGAATGAAAAGCTCCAAACTATAGGAGCATGAGAGAAGCACAGAGAAGGGGAGTGGGAGTGGGAGTGGGAGTGGGAGACTGCGACTCTAGCGACCAAAAAAAATGAAGCCTGAACCAGAAGACGAGATCAAGGACGAGAAGAACCCTCGCCCTCTCGACGAAGACGACATCGCCCTCGGCAATACTCACGTACGTTCCTCTCCTCCTTTCTCCCGATTCCTCGCAGAAAAACCCTAATATCTAATCGTTCCTTCGCCTTGTTCATGCACCTGTAGCTGAAGAAGTTGCGAACTCTGAGTCCCGTGATTGCTTAGATAATTTGCTCGTGCGGTTACAATTTTCCTTTTGTGCTGGATTCTGCTGATAACCGTTTGTTTCATTAACACCATTAGTGTCCCTTCACAATTCGACAAGTATAGCAGAAATGACACAGCCCTCCTTTCACGAAGGACAACCAACGTCTAAAATCCATAGAAAAAGAATACATACATCAAGCTTAACTAAACCCCATAGATATCGTCAGACATATATAGCTATCTAATTTCGTAGAAGAAATCCAACTATAAAAAGTTCCCTGTCGATTGTGTGTTGTCCTACTTGCCGCTAGTTAGAGGTGTCAATATGGGTCATTAACTCACTTTTTAACTCACTTTTATACACTTGGGTCGGTGTATGCTTTTTGCACATGACATAATGCTATTAGATGAAACCCAAGTTGGGGTAAACCAGAAATTCGACCTTTGAGGAAATTTTTTGGAATCTAAGAGTCTCCGACTGAAGTTGGACAGAGGTGGCATATATGATGTGTAGTTTTAGTACGGCAGAAGTTCAAATGACACTTTGGTAAAAATTTGAGATAAGGAAGTCACGAGGAGTGAAGATTTGCAATATAATGGATTCATTCTACAAAATGGAGCCCTTACCGATTGTACATCTCGAAGATGGTAGCACACTATTAAAGCATATGGAGTTTTGTTTTTGGTTACACGAGGTGAGGAGAAAGTGGGACAATCTGACTTGAACCCACATCTTATGCCTGGGAATTGGGTAGCCTCACCAGCTGGGTCGAGCTCTGCAGCTTACTTTTAGTTGCTTTTGGCCTTCCCCATCGTCACATCTTCATCTGTCGTTCACTAAATTTAAAAAATGGGTCAAATATGGGTCTAAGCTTATAAATCCTATTCAAATATGGGTTGTAATGGGTTTTAGTTCAACCCATTTTCGACCCATTTTTGACCCATGGGCTATAGCTTTCCAAACACTCCTTGTAAATGGGCTATAGCTTTTCAAGCCTCTCGCCGTCTCTCGCCGCCACCGCCCACCGCCTCCGCCCGCCCACCTCCCCGTCGCCACCCCGCCTCCTTCCCTAGAGACGTCCTACGCATCCCCTCCCATCACCATCATCCTCACCGTCGTGAAATTGAGACAACCACCCATTGCACGACGAGATTAGGACAATTTTCCATGAATCCACAAACTCCGAGCACCTCACAAGGTCAATGAACAACAGAATTCAGCATAAACAGGACGACCACTGCAACAGGGAGGGATTACTAGAGAAATACGCCGAGAGAGCACAACAAATCGAGGAGATTCTTGAATTGTACGTGGAGTGGAGCTAGAGATGCTGAGAACAAAGTTTGGCTATATGCCTAAAAATGGAGACGTCTCTGTTCAGGCGATGATTTTATAGAGAGAGAGAAACGTATGCGTTGATGAAAGGTATAAACGGGGAACAATGGAGGAAAGTGTGAAGAAGAGAGTAAATAGGAGGAGAAACTTCAAAGGCAAGCTAGAGCTCCTTAGCAGAAAAACGTTGACGAAAGTTTGAACGCAAGACAGAGGACGGTGACGACGACGATTGGGTCCCACAAGACGTGCCCCGTAAATGAGGAGGCTTCTTTCCAGAGCATGGTTAGCATCGATATTAAGGTTTGAGTGTGCATTTGTCTTCGTATCCACTTCAGACCTTGTATGCATCAACCAAAGCGTAAGGTTCATTTATTTTGGTATGTAATACTATTTTTCCCTCCGGCGATCGGCGGGTGGGCCGAGGCTGTGGCGGCGGTGGGCGGGCAACGGCGGTGGCGATTGGCGAAACAGTTTTTTACATTTTTCAATTTTATGGAACAAGTATTTCATGATTTGGTTAAATATATAAGTATTTAAATAATACAGGTCGGGTTGGGTATGGGTCATAAAATTTATATTATATGAAAATGCGTCAATATGGGCCGGATCATATTTGACCCGACCCAAACTCGACCCGACCCGCCCGTTTGACACATCTACCGCTAGTTGAAGAACCTTGAGATAAATGGTGTGAGCAACCACCGCTCAATGAGGAATATATATCGCTTCTTAGCTGATCGAGCATCCATTACGCATATTTATAAAGCAATACTAGAAACTCATTTATCAAAATCCAATACATAAATATACAAAAAATTTCAAATATGAGCTATATCACTTCTACATAGCTTTACATGTAAGAGATAATTCAATCGATATCATCAAAGTAAACAAGTCGATGATCAATATAGTGCTCCTTACGCTTAATGCCCCTACCAAGATTCCCTTTAGCTAGGTCTCTATCTATATTAGTCAGTGACTTGCCCAAACGGATATCCTGTAAAAAAAAGCATATTCACTCCCCCAATGGGTCCTGAACATAGCGACAATGAGCATAAAACCACTAACTCATCCTCCAATAACCCCATAAATCCGATCCGGAATTCATCCCATAGATTAGGTTTATTAACCAAAGCATATATATATTTTCAGAATTCGATTCATCAAGATAAAAGAAAACATTTCTTGAACCATGTTCATAAATAAATATAACCTTTGGCAATTCTTTATACGAACCATAGTTCAAATCGTTCACAAATAATCAATTCAAACTATTTCAAAAGATTGCTATGCTATTTCGAAATAACTAGGGTAGTAAATGCCCGATCTGGTTTTATGCAACAAAAATGCTTTAAGTATCACTTTTTCTTTTCAAAGAAATATCAAACCATATGATGCCTCTTTCATAACTTATAGCATATTTAATTCCTATCATTTTCAAGACATGATCTTAAATCATATAAGAGATATGTACTGCTCACTGAGCGGTGTCTGCTCACACCATTCATCTCAAATCTTTTCAGGTTCTTTAGTTTACTGCAAGTAGGATGTGAGTGCTACCTTTGCGTGGAATTTCTTATACTTGGATTTAGGGTGTGTGTTTAGATAGTTGTATATGTCTGATTAATTGAATTTGGAGATGTATATACTCTTTCTTATGGATTTTAGAACTATGATTTTCTAACCAACTCACCATATTATCATATATATGGATATCGTCTCTTTGTTGGTTGTGTTTGAGGTAGCATTCGTGGGCAGGAGGATGACCATGTCATTTTCCCTATACTTATAGAGTTGGGGTGTAATGTTTATTAGTATGAGAGCTTAGTTATTATCTTTTTGGATTTAGATTTTATGGGATGTTGAGTTTTTTGTGATAGTTTTTGTTGGTATCAGAGCTTAGGTTATATCTATTTGGGTGTAGATTTCATGCGACGTTGTGAGATTGTGTGATAGTTTTAGCGCGCTAATTTTTTAGGTGCTCAGGTTATGTTTCGCTTTGGATCTAGGTTATCATACTTTCTAACTCAGAGACACTTGCATCGCTTCGTAAGAATAGTAAAGGTAAGCGAGTCATTACGTCCGACACCATAGATATGCCTCAAGGTTCTCAAGGCACGGCTTCAAGAAGGAGACGAGACGATCAATGTGATAGGAGTTCCGACACATGGGAAGTCAAGGAAGAGTCCCAAGAGCCTATTCCCCAGACTGATTTCGCCCAAACAATGATTCATTGGTATCGTCAGGTGAAAGAATTAAGTAAAGGTGGAACCGCTGACTCATGCACCTTTGCACAATTCAGAAAGGCGGACCTGCCTAAATATGATGGGAAGTTGGATCTTCTTAAGGCCAATGGTTGGATTAGAAAAATAGAGGGGATCTTTAGAGCTGAAAGAGTTCCTGATGATTGAAAGTTGACTTTGCCACCCTATATTTGGAGGGCGAAGCCGAATATTGGTGGGAAGCGACTAGACCAGCCTTGGAGGTAGGGATGTGACTATTTCTTGGGAAGATTTTGCAGAGGCTTTAATTTTTTCCGGAGTCATTACAAGCTAAGATGAGGGGCGAGTTCATACATATATCTTAGGGTGACTCTACAGTGATGGAGTACGCAGGCCGCTTCAACCAGTTAAGTAGATTTGCGGAACATTTTGTGGCCAATGAGGAACAAAAAGCTGAACATTTCCAGAGTGGGCTTCGGCCTAATATACGTTTTAAGCTTGCACCTCTTGTATTGACAACGTATAAGGATGTTTTGGATCGGGCAATCAGGGTGGAGCAAGACAATTTGGAATGCGACACACAGGGTGCTCTTCAACAAAAGAGGCCCAAATTCATTGATTTTCAAGAAAGCTGTGCAAGTGCCAATAGTGAGCGAGGAAGCAGTAACCTGCCAAGGAAGCTTAGAACTCAGAATACTCAGGGCCCTTGTGATAAATTTGGAAAGTATCACCTCGGTGAGTGTCACTGGAACACGGGAGCATGCTTCTTATGTGGGAAGATGGGACACATGCTGTATTGTCCTACGCAGTGGAATGCTCCAGTGGGTAGCAGATTTTGTTTTGTATGTGGGCAACCTGGACACCTAGCATGTACTTGCTCAATAAGAAAGAATGCCCCTTTAGTTGATAGGCCTTATGAAAATCAGCTAAGGCAGAGGACGTATGGAAATTTTTTACGATGACGGGGGAGGATGTGGCGACATCTAAAGCAGTTATTGCAGGTAATATTTATATTGCCTCGCGATATACTTATGTTGTTTGATTGTGGTGCTACACAATCTTTTATTTTTATCTAATTTGCAAAGAAGCTTGATGTGTTGCCTGAGCTTCTTTAATATGAATTGCGTGTTGATACTCATACTGGTGATTTCTTCATTACTGACCGTGTATTCAAGAGATATATGCTCCTAATTGATAATTTTGAAGTACCTAAATGGAAGTGGTAGTATATTAATATGGATTTTATTATTGGTCTATTGAGAAAGCCAGTTGGTGAGAATGCTACATGAGTAATTGCCAATAGTTTGACTAGGGCCACTTGGGAGCTCGAGAAGGAGCAAAGCGCAAATACCTCGTTTGTTTTGAAAGTTGACGTAAATTTAAATTTCGATTATGAAATTTCTTTTAAGGAGGGTAGAATGTAATAGTGCGGCGTCGACTAGTCAACTACTCAAATAGTCATAAAGTTGAATTAAAAAAAAAAAACCACCGCCTCAAGTGACTGAGAGATAAAAAGAAAAGGGGAAAGCTTTGTCCATTTGCAGGGAAAGAAGAAAACGTAGAGAGAGAGAGAAGAAAATCTATTTTGGACACCTGACAAGCTGGATTAACTACGTTTTGCAGCGTCCGGTAAGTATCCAAGCCCTTAATTCGTATAATTAGAGTAGTTTCAGAGATAGGCCGTATATTTGAGGTTATGTGAGTTTTGAACGGTGACGTACAATTTTGGAGTTGTCAAGCTGTGGATATATATGGAAATGAAAGTTTCAGGCGTCGTGGAGTTGTAGGGTTTTGACAGAATTCGATTCCAGATTTTGGTTTGGCCGGAACGAACTTTTGAAGTTTCGCACTCAAGCTCCGCATTGCTGTTTGAATATCCGCTTCGAATGAGAGTTTTGTTAGCGTGTAGGAGTTATTGTGTTAGTGAGTGAGCTTGGTTTAGCCGATTTGTAATTGAGATAGCGTTTTACTTTATTTTGACGATGTATCTCACTTATTTGATAAGATTGCGAGTTTGACGGTTCGAGTTACATTCGTAGTTTGGTTTTAGGCTTTCCTAGGCGAATGGTGCCATCTCTTCTATGAATTTGTAAACTCATTTCTCGACTCTTAAATAAAAATATGAATTGGGCATTTACTACGTTTTGGTATTTGTAAATGGTTTGAGAAATGTTTTAGCAAATGTGTTGCGAAAGTTTATATATTCTTATATGGGAACCTAATTTATGAGATGAATTATGAAATGGTTTGTGATACGTACTCTAATTTGTGAAATGGATTCTGGATTTGGTTTTGTGGATTATTGGAGGATGATTGTTTGATGCTCCAAATGACTATGAACCTTGTTAGGAGTTTCTGGGTATGCATACCGGTTTGAGGATATCCTTCTAGGCTGAGCCGCCGGCTGATAATAGGTGGAGACCTTTTCAAGGGGGAAATCTTAGTCGCCTTGTCATCATGTGTTGTGTCGTGAGTATGGTTTGATATTGGGCAATAGATGGGTCTATGGAATGAACCATGTACGTGTGATTTGATATGAGATTGATTAATGAAATAGATCATTAATATGTGAATTAATGAGATTGACCAATGGACTAGACCGATATTTACTTTGATATTATTGATGAAATGAGTATTTTCGATATGTATAAAGCTTTGTTGAAATGAAACAACTCATGTTTCATTCAATATGTATATTATACCGTGGGTTTGGATTATGAGTTTCTGGTATTGCTTTATATACATATATATAGTGGCTGCTCAATCTGCAAGAGATGTACTACTCATTAGGCTGTGGTTGGTCATCCCAATCATCTTACATGTTTTTCAGGTTCCTCGCTTAGCGGCAAGTAGAACGGGAGTGCTATCGATGGGGACTTTTGGTAGTAGGATAGCTAGTTGTATTGATTCTGAGTCGATAATTGTTGGGTTAGCTGAGTTCTAAGTTGTACATACTCTATTTGATGGATAATAGAAACTCTGATGTTGTAACCAATGTTATATATATATATATATATATGTTGTTGATTATGTTTTGAGGCTGCATCCTTCGGGCGGAAGGACGGCCGTGTCATCCCCTATTCTTGTTGGATTTGGGGTGTGACAGTTTTAATGTGTAAATCCTTTTACGATTTAAAGGTATGTTTCATTTTTGGGTCTAGGTGATCATGAATTCTGACTCAAAGATGCTTGCTTCACTTCCTAAACATACTAAAGGCAAGCAAGTTATTACTTTCGATACTAGATATGTATTACAAGGTTCTCGAGGTGCGGCTTCGACAAGGAGACAAGAGGATCACTATGACAGAAATCTTGACTCGCAGGAAGCAAGGGATGAGACTCATTAGCCTATCACCCAAACTAATTTAGCTAGAGTTTGTCAAGTACTGATTGATTTACATTGTCGAGCGAAGGAATTGAGTGGAGGTAGAGCTGCTGATTCCCAGAATGGTAGAGAATGCACTTTCGCTCAATTTAGAAAGGCGAATCCACCCATTTATGATGAGAAAATAGATCCTTTTATGGTTGAACGTTGGGTTAGACGGATACAGGGGATATTTAGGATCAAAAGAGTTCGTGATGATTGAAAAGTTGACTTTGCCACTCAATATTTGGAAGGCAAAGCTGAGTGCTGGTGGGAGGGGACTCGACCAGTTTTTGGGGGCAAAGATGCGACTATCTCCTGGAAGGATTTAACCGAGGCTTTTTGCTTGCAATTTATACTGCAAAAATGAGGAGTGACTTTGTGTACTTATCTCAGGGAGACTCTACAGTTATAGAGTATGCTGGCTGCTTCAATCAACCAAGTAGATTTGCGAGTGGCAGCAACACGCGGAGAGGCATCTACGGGCCAGGAAAGTTTAGAAATCAAAATACTCATCAGCAGAAGAGAGGGCCCGTTGATGCCTCTCCGCTTGTTACTAGATAATCTTCATTGGCTTTCTGTTTTGACTGCTCTCTGATATTGTATATTATTTGCTTGTACCCTAGGTATCAAGGAGTCTGATGCTGGCATGGCTGCACCCAGCCGATGGGATCTTTTTCAGACAAACAGGTGATGCAAGAGGAGCAGCCTCTTCAGGTTGGATTTCTGTCTATGTTTTTAAAAATTTTCTTGAAGATAAATGTACTTGTATAGTTCAAAGCATGGGCTTTTGTTATGTGACTTATGTGGCTAGATGTACCAAGATAATCAATCCAAGTACTAATGATGCCAAATATGTCACAAATGTCAAGTAGGTTGCATAGGTATGCTGACACTTCACATGAGTCATGAAGTAGTGTTCTTTGTCATTTTAGCACGAACTTTGTCTATTCATGTTATTGGAATATGAAAATGCTGTTGAAGAACTTCTTATTGACACTAAGAGGAGTTTTGAGTCTTTTCTGTGATTGTACTATGTTTGCATTCCTAATCTTTTTCTCTGATTCTGATTTGATATTGTCTGGACTTTGGTCCAGTACGATGTTATTGTCATTTGCAGTTTGTTGTTGGGTTTGCTGACGAGGTTTCACCCACTGACATTGAAGAGGGCATGCATGTGGGGTAGGTGAATTGTGATTTATTTAGGGTGCGCATGGTAACACTTCCGGAAGTGAATTTCTGCTCCAAAAGTGCTTTTAGAGCAGAAATCCGTTTGGTAATGTAATTTCTGAAGTAGAAATCTATTTGGTAAAAAATTTTACTTCTGAAGTGAATTTTCACTTCTAAAGTTGTTTTTTCCATAATTTGAGAAGTTAAAAAAATTGCTTCTCAACTCAAAAAGTACTTCTTGGACCAACAAAAAAAAAAAAACTCAAGAAGTACTTCTTGCCTCACCTTCCTTTCATTAGGCCCTTGCTGTCTTTTCGACCACGCCCGCCTCCGCCGCCGCCCGCAACCACCGCCACCCACTGCCAACCGCCGACCACCATCGGCCGCCGCCCATCGCTGACCTCCATCGGTCGCCGCCCATCGCTGTCCACTATCACTACGCACCGCCAACCATCACTCGCCGCTGCCCACCGCTAACCATCGCTCGCGATCGCCGCTTGCCGCTGACTTCTGCCCATCGCCGCTGCTGACTACTGCCGACCGCCACCAATCGTCGACCGCCGCCAACCGCCGTCGCCAACCTCTGCCGGCCGACGACCACCGCCGGCCGCCAACCGCTGCCCCCCGCTGCCAACCGTTGACCACCGCATCGCCTGCCGCCTTAATCTACCGCTGCTGCCGAGTCGCCGTCTCCTGCCGCCTAAGTAAAAAATAAATAATATATATTTTTTTAAAAAGTACATCATATTTTTTAATAATCAAAATTATTTTTTTATAAAAATTAAAATGTTTGAAAATGAAGTATAAATTTTTTGGCGGCTGACAATAATTTTTTATAGAAGATTTTGTGTTAATAATGTTTCAGAAGTAGAAATTTTCAATCGTTACCGAATGAATTTCTCTGATCAGAAATCAACTTCTGGAGCAGAAGTAGAAAAATCAACTTCTACTTCTGAGTAAATGTAAAAAAATCAACTTCTGACCAGAAGTTGATTTCTGAAACAGAAGTGTTGCCATGCGCACCCTAACAGAACTAATGCTTCTTTAATTCGTGTCATTGAGAGTGAGCTTGTTCAAAAATATGACCACTGCCGGTAGCCAACCGCTGCCCCCAGCTGCCAACCGTTGACCACCGCGCCGCCTACCGCCGCAATCTACCGCCGCCGCCGAGTCGCCGTCTCCTTCTGCCAAAGTAAAAAATAAATAATATATTTTTTTTTAAAAAGTACATAATATTTTTTAATAATCAAAATTATTTTTTTTATAAAAATTAAAATGTTTAAAAATGAAGTAGAAATTTTTTGGTGGCCGACAATAATTTTTCATAGAAGATTTTGTGTTAATAATGTTTCAGAAGTAGAAATTTTCAATCGTTACCGAATGAATTTCTCTGATCAGAAATCAACTTCTACTTCTGAGTAGATGTAAAAAATCAACTTCTGGCCAGAAGTTGATTTCTGAAGCAGAAGTGTTGCCATGCGCACCCTAACAGAATTGATGCTTCTTTAATTCGTGTCATTGAGAGTGAGCTTGTTCAAAAATATGTCCGTGGAGGAGTTCGGTGGTTTTGAGAACCATTTCAGGTGAATGATTCAGAATTTCGTGATTGAATCATCTCCACTTATTTGACTGTTTGAATGTTGACATTTCTTAGGTTGCCATTAGGGTTGCATTGTGTTTTTTTGTGAAGTTGATGCTAGTGGGATGCCCGTTTTGATGATGGTGCGGGTGCAGACGATGAAGTTCAGAGGACAATGCTTGAAATTGTAAACCAGCTTGACGGTTTTGACTCATGGTGCAATCAAAGTCCTCATGGCAGCAAATAGGTATGTTATTCTTGGTGTGAATGACCGCTTTGTCTTGCAAATAGCCACCTGACAACTTCGCATCATTAGCTCTTTTTATTTTTTAAGGTACATATTCTCAAAATGCAATCTGACCAAAAAAATAAGCCTCAAAATGCATCTGCCCATTTGGCTTTGTATGCTTAGGATGATGGTTTTTTTCTCTGTTTTTTTTTTGTTTGATTCTCTTAATGTAGTTTGAAGCAAGCTTCTGTTTTTGCTTCTGATTGTTCCTGAATGCAGTATTCAAATCAACCTGGGAAGAACTTAGAATTGTTGAATAGGTTATTTTGAGTATCTTTACGAGGGTTTGCAAATGATTTAACAGAAGAGAATTGGGTTTAGCTTTGGTATGTTAATGACCTTTATTATTCTGCACACTGCATTTTTATGTTTCAGGCCAGACACTCTAGACCCTGCACTGTTACGTCCTGGAAGATCTGATGGTAACATTGAATTTGGTCTTCCTGGTTTAGAGAGGACAGAGAGATTCAAGATTCACACGTGAACTATGAACTCTGAGCTACATTGGGTTCGAACTTCTTGCTCGCCTTTGTCCGCACTCGACTGGTGAGGATCAGTAGCTGTCGTTTCATCTGAGCAAACTGCAGATCATACAAACCTTTCCTTTTCAAATTATTTCGGTCCTGTCCAAATTACTTCAGCCTGCCTTTGTTCCGTCCATCTTTGGTTAAGGCATTAGTCGATAGAGTTCTTTCAACATATGCTCTGGGATTGATGCTGCCTTGATTCATTGTTCCGACATCGGATTGTCATTGCAGGAGCTGACATGAGGAGTGTCTGCACGGAAGGGGGAATGGATGCGATCCGAGCCCGCCGGAAGACCGCGACGGATAAAAAATTCCTTGATGCTGTGACTAATGTCATCAAAGGTCCCCAAAAGTTTAGTGCTATGCATGCCGAAGTACATGTGGTCTACCATTAAAAGGGCTGTTCCTTTTTCATCTTCTTGTTCCGTTTCCTTTTGTTTTGTCTCGAAGCTGAAAACGTTCAGCCCCTCCGTCTCTTCCGACACTCACTTTTCTTAACGAACGAGGCAAAACACCAGAGCGCGTGGTATAATCATGAGCTATGAAGCATCTGTACTTCTACACAGTCTGATAATGAATAATTATTCTTATAATTAGAACAAAGAAGAAAAATTTCCAATTGTCGCGAAGAATCACATTTAAATTGTTAAATAAAAAGTCAAGAAAGTAAGGCAAATAAAAAAGGTCAGTTCAATATGAAGGTATCATAAGTGTAGGGGGTTCGACTTTCGCGCTCTGCAAAGAGGCGGAGCAAAAGTCAGAGAGAGGAGAGTTAGAAATAGAACAGATAAAAGAGGCAGAGCAAAAGTCAGAGAGAGGAGAGTTAGAGGAGAGTTAGAAATAGAACATATAAAAAAAAACATACGAAAGTAAACTTTCAAAAAAAAAAAGGGGTTGAAAATGGCTAACTCAATGTGTGTTGGTAAACCAACCTTTATTGGTAACATAATCGCAGAAAATTTACATGCCACCGAAATGAATGTTGGTTTTTGTAAATAATGGTTGGTAAACTTAAGATCGTTGGTAAAGGTAAATAAAAGTTTTTAAATGATACGATAAGTTCTTTTTTAAAGATTAGAAGCTGATAAATTAAAGACCTAAGATAAACAAAAATGGGCACCTCATTTCAAAAGCTGATAAATTTCAAAAAAATAAACATTAGTAAGAATCTAAAATCGAGACTTTATAAATCAAAACGAATTAATAACGCAAAGGAAGAAAGCTTTTGTTAGGGAGACAAATAAAACATTGCGAAGTGATAACAAAAGTCAATAAATGAAAAAATCAAATAAATGGCGACAAGTAACTCAAGTGAGAAACGGTAAATTAGAACCAGTTAAAACTCAATAAAAAAAAAGTTGGTAAGTCACTCAAATAAAGATTGGTAAATTTTTATAAAAGCCGGTAAATATAAGGCATCAGAAAGAGAGATAAATAAATTTAGTAAAAATAAGGGTAAATTGTAGATGAAAAAACAAGTTCGCGCTTTCACAAAATTGTCGACAACTTACCATCAAGTTACTCGGAAATCAGGTAACTTGTGACTTTCTTCACAAACATGTTTTTGACGCTCACTAACTCTTTCAGAAATCCATTAGAACAGAAAAATCCGTTTCATCCGGAACGATACAATAAAATCCTCCATTGTAGGTTCGAGCTTAATAATATCGTAAATGAAAGGACTTTGATGAGGTGTAAGGTTCTAATGTTGTGGTCGTTGATATGAAATATCTTAACCTACTCGGTGATGTCTTTTTGTTGTGGCTGTTATTCTTGGTAAACAAGGTTGATGATGGACTAAAAATTCAACAGGCATCTAAAATCATGTTGAGTTGTGTAAGTTTGGCCCGGAAGTTGGAAGATATGAGCAGAGAACCCATGCGAGTCCTGTCTGAACTTGATTATCATCTTCATGGGTGCTTGGTCATTCCATTTTTGGAGATTGGAACACATGTCGATACATGAAAGACGTGTACGAGGGGAAATTGCTCAGGAAGTCCTAAAATTTGTGTACAGAATGCAATCAAATTCTAAGATATTTTCATTGACTCTGTTAGGTCCTAACCCTTTTTGAAAAAGTTCAATTAAGTCGTTTATAAGGAACAGTACCTAAAGTACTTTCAAAGTACATTTTTAAAGGTTCATAGCTATCGGGGAATTCCCATCGGGTTCTCCTCCAGGCACTATAGGGTCTCACATGGGTCCCGGAAGACTTGTTATCCTCTAAATCGCCGGCTTAACAAACCTAATTTCTGTTTTTGACCCCCCGCATATTATCCCATATGTTTTGTGTTTAGGAAAAATTTCAAACAAACGTATGAAAATGTTCTCATTTTCTCAAATAATGACATGAAGTGAATTTTATTTCAAATAAAGCCCTCATGTGGCCAAATCATCTCAAATAAGGACTTTTGGCCAGCCGGCGAGCATGTGACCATTCCGGCAGTCGGAGAATGGGTATTTTTGTAAAAGAAATCTTAGTTTATTTTTCTTTTCTTTTCTTTTTCTTTTTCTCTCTTCCCTCCCTAGGCCATCACTGGGCCTCGTCGATGGCCGAAGGAGGTCACCGACCCCATGCGAGGGGTTGCCCTCTCCGGGGCTGGGGCAGGTGACCCTTGCCCGACGCCGGCGAGGGTGGCCCTCGTATGAATCCGACGACCTTTGCAGGAAATTGATGAGGTTCGGCGTTATTTGAAACAATGTTCTTCGACCGGCAAGGTCAAGCCATTCTTTGAGACTGATATAGCCACTTCAGGCCCTTATTTGAAACAATGTCTACTTTATGCTCTTATTTGAGAAAATGATGGCACTTCAAGTATTTATTTGAAATAATGTTCACTTCAAGCTCTTATTTGAGAAAATGATGGCACTTCAAGTCTTCATTTAAAATAATATCTACTTCAGGCCCTTATTTGAGAAAATGAGGGCACTTCAGGTTTTTTGATTTGGAATTTTCCCTTGTGTTTATGTGGGAGGGTTCGGCATTTTCTAACTTTGTCTTACACTCCAATGGCTTTCCATTTTTATTTTTTTTTGGTCGAAAATAGAGTAGAAAATTATTATTATTTGGTAAGTCTGCCATAAAAAACTAATACGTTGCTTATATAAATAATGGTGATTTTATATAATAATTGATAAATTTAAGTTGTTGGTAAGAAAAGTAAATAAAGTTTCTGAAATAATACGATAATTTCTTCGATCAGAGATAAGAGAAGCTGATAGATAAAAACAAATGAACGTCGTACTGAACTTAACTAAGAATCGACAACGGCAAGTTTGTTAATAACTCATCAAATAAAAGTTGGTGATTAACCCAATTAAGATTGGTAATTTCTAAAAAGAGTTGATAGATTTGACGAGTTGATAATTAAGACAAATAAAAATTGGTAAATTCATATAAAAATTGGTAAAATAAAAAGAAAACACGAAGAAATGTTGGTAAGCATCCCATTTGAGACTTGATAAATCAAATCTAATTAAAGAAAAACTGGCAACTACACAAATGAAGATTGATAAACTCGCATTAGATCTGATTAATTTAAAAACTTCGCAAGAGAGACAAATGAAAATTGGTAAAGGATAACCGAAGTCAACTCATAAAAAAACCCAAATAATCCTGAGTGAAGTGAACAGAGAAGGTAAGACGAGCGAGACTAAGTTTTTTTTATTTTAACAGTAGCTAAATATCGGTTCCTGAGTGGGTCTTCACTTGGAACAAGAAACCGAACCAATTCCAACCGGTCCCCAAAAATTAAAACTTGTACCCGAACCGATTTGAACAGGAACCGATTCTCGGGCCTATTTTTCGGGTGGTCCGGTCCGGTTGCACACCCCTAGAAATCCACTAGAGTTTGGGCCGGAGCGGCCCAGGAAAATGAACCCGGGTCGAATAACGAATACAACAAAGCCCACGTGCATATCACGTGACCGTCCCTTTCCGAGTATAACCTCCAACAGAGTTCTCCTATAGGCGCTCTCCCAAGAGGCAAAGAAAGCACATTGCGGAAGCAAAAGCTGCAGCATCAGAGACCACAGAGAAAGGGAGAGGGAGAGAGACTGCGACTCGATCGAGCCACCAAAAATGGCGCCTGAACCAGAAGACGAGATCAAGGACGAGAAGAACCCTCGCCCTCTCGACGAAGACGACATCGCCCTCCTCAAGACCTACGTACGTTCCTCGCAATTCCTTCCCAATAAAACCCTAATAATCTAATCGTTTCTTGACCTTGTTCCTGCGCCCGTAGCGGAAGAGCTTGGGGAAACTGAGTTCAGTGATTGCTTAGATTTGTTGATTTTGATTGCTGGCGTCTGCTGATGACCGTTTGTTCTGTCGAAGCTGGGAGGAAGATGATAGTGTCCTCTAGTTTTGTCCACTTGTTTCGTGTCCTTCGTACTGAAGGGTTTCTTTTTCCTAGTTTGCGGCATCGAGTGCTGAGACGATGATTCGGAGTACCGTTGTATTTCATGTTTTCTTTCGAGTAGTCTTGCTACCAATACTTGTTTCCATTTTGGTCTTCGTGTTATGAGTTGTGCGAGTTGACGTCCTTTCTTTCGTTGGATCATGCAGGGGTTGGGACCGTATTCTGCAAGTATAAAGAAAGCCGAAAAGGAGATCAAGGAGATGGCTAAGAAGGTCAATGACTTATGTGGTATGTCTCCCCCAAACATCCTGGTTAATAGTTTCTTTAGTAGCATGTATTGCCGGATTTATCATCCACGTGAAAAGCCAGTAGAGATTTGGCATCGAGTTGAAGAATTTCATATCCTTCTTTCCATATGAAAAATCAATCTGAATTTAATATTCGACATTGATTAAGAGCAGCGCCGGACTGTGTATCTTTATGCTCCACATTCACATGAGCTGGAAAGCTTGGGGTGGGTATGTCTAACTTTGATACATAAACTCCTTTCTGTCTTTCGGTGACAATTGCTACCAGTACGCCTGCGCGCAAACATGGAATTCCAGAATTTAATCGGAGGCTTCTTTTATGTTGATATTGATCAGAATGGAGTATGATATGTGTGACCAAAGCAGAATGGACTGTAGAAATGCTAGAGTAGCTTAAGATTTTACAAGATAGAATCTTCATAGGCTTTCCAGTTTGACTGCTCTCTTCTATTGTGTATTATTTGCTTGTGCCCTAGGTATCAAGGAGTCTGATACTGGCTTGGCTGCACCCAGCCAATGGGATCTTGTTTCAGACAAACAGATGATGCAAGAGGAGCAGCCTCTTCAGGTAGGATTTCTGTCTTTGTTTTTGAAACCCATTCTGGAAGGTAAATGTATTTGTATAATTGGAATCATGGGCTCTTTTTTGTGACTTAGGTGGCTAGATGTACCAAGATAATCAGTCCAAATACTGAGGATGCCAAGTATGTCATAAATGTCAAGCAAATTGCAAAGGTATGCTGACTATTTCTCATGAATAAATTCATGAAATATCGATCTTTGTCATTTTTTTTGGTCAACCAGTCTTTGTCATTTGAGCATGCTCTTTTGTGTTATTGAAATATGAAAATGAAGTTGATGAACTTCATCGAAATCTAGGAGGAATTTTGAGTCTTTTCTGTGCTTTTATTATGTTTGTATTCGTCATACTTTTCTCTTATTCAGATGGTCTGATATGATGTTACTGTGATTTGCAGTTTGTTGTTGGGCTTGGTGACAAGGTTTCACCCACTGACATCGAAGAGGGCATGCGTGTGGGGTAGGTGAATTGTGAATAATCTAGGTATCACTGTTGTAGTAGCATCTGGTTTATCATTGACAGTCAGACTTTGTATCCCTGTTATCTTCCCTTTTCTTTTAAATCACAAGCTCCAAAAAATCATGGTATGGTGCTTGTTCTGTCCTGTGGTGCCTCGGTACATTTTTTCCTGGATGTGTTAGGCTCGGTGAATCTGCATGATTTTGATTTTCTTCAATCCATCACTTGATTGTAATTGTTTGGTTATCTTCTAAAGTTTGGAACACACTGAATACGCCACGAGTTCCTTTAGTTGCATTGCACTTGGGACTTGCATGTCGTTTGATATTGTGGATTAAGAAACTCTTTTAGATGTTTGACTCCAATCTTGTCATTTCAGTGTTGATCGGAATAAATATCAGATTCAGATTCCCTTGCCTCCAAAAATTGACCCAAGTGTGACAATGATGACGGTGGAAGAGAAGCCAGATGTGACATATAATGATGTCGGTGGATGTAAGGAACAAATAGAGAAAATGCGTGAAGTAAGTCTTGCGCACTTCCAGATAGTTTGTGGCTCATTTTCATTTTTCTTTTAATCTCTTTTCCATTCTCTAGTCTGTGAACATGATGTCATACCTACATTTTGTCAATGCATTGAAGAGATTAAGATCATTAGTTTCATGCTTTTGAGTTCCTAATGTGTCTAGGTTGTTGAGTTGCCGATGCTTCATCCAGAGAAATTTGTGAAGCTTGGAATCGATCCTCCTAAGGGTGTTCTTTGTTATGGACCACCAGGAACTGGTAAAACACTTCTAGCGAGAGCTGTCGCTAACAGAACTGATGCTTGTTTTATTCGTGTCATTGGGAGTGAGCTTGTTCAAAAATATGTCGGTGAAGGAGCTCGTATGGTTCGAGAACTATTTCAGGTGAATGATTCGGAATTTCGTAATTGAATCATCTACACTTATTTGACGATTTGAATGTTGAAATTTCTTAACTTATCGTCGTATTTGCCTACAGATGGCACGATCCAAGAAGGCTTGCATTGTGTTTTTTGATGAAATTGATGCTATTGGGGGTGCCCGTTTTGATGATGGCGTGGGTGGAGACAATGAAGTACAACGAACAATGCTTGAAATTGTAAACCAGCTTGACGGTTTTGACGCTCGTGGTAACATCAAAGTTCTCATGGCAACAAATAGGTATTATGTTATTTCTTGCTGTAAATGACCGCCTTTGTCTTGCAAATTAGCCACCTGACAACTTCACATCATTAGCCTCTCTTTTTTTTTCCAAATAATAATTAACAACGGGGAAATATCTCAAAATGCTTTCTGACAACAACAAAAATCGTCAAAATGCATCTGCCCAGGCTTTGTATGCTTAGGATGATGCTTTTCTTCTCTCTTATTTTGTTGATTCACTTCGTGTAGTTTAAAGCAAGCTTTTGTTGTTGTTTCTGATTGTTCCTGGAATGCAGTATTCAAATCTACCGTGGACGAACTTGAAATTGTTGAATAGGTTTTGAGTACCTTTACGAGGATTTGTGAAAGATGACAGTAGAGAATTGGGTTTAGCTTTGGTATGTTAATGACCTTACATATTCTGCTCACTGGGGTTTTATATTTCAGGCCAGACACTCTAGATCCTGCACTGTTACGTCCTGGAAGATTGGATCGTAAGGTTGAATTTGGTCTTCCTGATTTAGAGAGCAGGACACAGATATTCAAGATTCACACACGAACTATGAACTGTGAGAGAGATGTTCGGTTTGAACTCCTTGCTCGCCTTTGTCCGAACTCGACTGGTGAGGATCCGTAGCTGACGTAGTTTTCTTTTCAATTTCTTTGAATAAGGCACTAGTTGATGGAGTTCTTATGTTCAACATATGCTCCGGGAGTGATGCTGCCTTGTTTTGTTTTCATATCTGACATCAAATTGTAATTGCAGGAGCTGACATAAGGAGTGTCTGCACGGAAGCAGGAATGTATGCAATCCGAGCCCGCCGGAAGACCGTGACGGAGAAAGACTTCCTTGATGCTGTGAATAAAGTCATCAAAGGTTACCAAAAGTTTAGTGCTACGCCGAAGTACATGGTCTACAATTAAAAGGGGCGTTCCTTTTTGTCATCTTTTTCTGTTTCCTTTTGTTTCTCCCGAAGCTGAAAACATTCAGCCCCCGCCGCTCTTCCAACCTTTATTTGAAAGTTATCTTGTACTATAATCTCTCTTTTAAGTCAAACTGATATTCAGCCCAAGTTGATGGCAACAAGCGGGCGAAAACCTGAGTCTTAGACTAATTTATCTCTGTAAAAGTGGCTTTCTTTCTTCAATTTCTTGAAGGATGACAGGATTTTCATGTTCTCATTGGCTATGCGTATCCAGAGTTTGCTTGAGATGCAATCATGTAATTGCGTAGTCGCTGGTAACTCAGCAATGGGTTGCTAATCATAAGCTTTGCTACCAACACGGCGTAACAGTTGCAGCTGGAGGGCTTGTAGTGACCGAATTCCTTTCTTTCTTCAACTGTTGATAGCCCGAGCGATTCGTAGGCAGGAAGGCAGTCTAGTCTGGCCTAGTAGACAGTGACAGCTATGCCGATCCCTGTTGGCCTGGATCAGGGGTTTGAACCTAGATGGTCGAGATGAGCATTGTTAGGCGCTTAGACAATTAGGTGACCCTCTCAGGCTAGGAAAAATGACCAGAGTATTTTCCCTTGTACCAGGGCTTTTTACAATCTGAAATCTCCGGGGACGAGCCACTTTTCGCCCATCGGGACTTCGAGTCATTTTTATCGGTTGGAACTTTTTGCTGCACTGGCGTGGATCTGTGGTAGGTCGCCATTGCACAACAGGAGCGTTTCGGCAAAATCTGATGTATGTGCAAATGGTTTATCTTAGTTATTGGATCTTGTAGGCTGTATGTGGGACTAACTCAATGCGGATTGAATGGGATTTTGTGTTTTTGAGAGGGACTCGGCATGAGTCAGCAGTCTTTTTGAATAGTGATCGACTATTATGACTTGTCCTCCGAAAAAATCTGTGATATTTAGCTTCATAAGTTGGTCCCCGGGCACGAGTGTGATGCAGTAGAATCCTCAAGCAATGCGTTAGATCAAACATTATTACACTTCTCGTGCCTTACGGAATGAAACCGCAAGAAAGAGAACGGCCGGCGAAGGAACCTGAATCGTGCATGCCGGATAAGGACACACTCCCCCTGGCATGTATCTCCACTTATCTACTACATGTACCGTACACAAATCGGGTGTTATATGCAATGACTACTCGCGACACGTGAGAATCTCGGAATCGCCTGCCATCCAGGCGCGTCGGGTTTCGTCTCGGCGACCTGTTCCTGGACAGAAGAAAAGACTCGGGAAAAGGGGCCGACACATTCCTCTGTTAGGCATGAAAACATCACGATACGCCAATTTGCTGATCTCTTTTTTAACCTTTTTTTTTTTCTTGAATCTGCGAAGAAACACGAGTCCTCTTTCTCTGAGATTGAAAGCCATTTCCCACCTGCGAAATAACCGATCCTGACGAAGTTTCCTACCGTCCCACGCTTATCCTTCTCTCTGCCGTCACGCAACGCGTTCGGGTTTGTTGGTGGTGATGATACTGATCTTAGCTCCCAAGACAAGTTTACATCACAACCTGATGATTCCTTTTGACGGGATAGAACTCAGAACGTAGCCGAAACGGGGAGAGGCCACAGTTTGCGATGGAGGCTCCACAAAGTGATGCCAAAAGCCATCTTTGTGGGACTCTTGGTGTTCTGTTCTCATATTGCTCGACGAATTTCTTCTTCTTCTTTTTTAATTTTTTTATTAAAATTTTTTGCCAATTTTTTTTTTTTTTTTCAATTGGGTTCTTTTAAAGGGAAATGAAGTTACTAAGTCTCCAAATAAATATCGGTATTTTATTGTGAATTAGTGAGTTTAAGATGTTCGTAAGATACTCCAATAAAAGTTGGTTAAAAATAAGGGATTTTTTTTTTTTTGGGGGTGAGAGATAATAGAAGTTAGCAATTTAGAAAAGAAACCAAATAAACAACAACTAGCTCAAAAAAGAATTAATTACGCAAAATCAGTTTATAACTTAATCCCAGAAAAGTGTTGCCAATTAAGGTAATTAGAAGTGGTAACTCAATTAATCGGTGAATTGAAAAAAAAAAACCGATAAACATTGATAAGCAACTCAAATGGGAATTGGAAACCCAAATTGGTTAGTAACGTAATTAGAGAAAAGTTGATAAGTCATAAAAAAAAAGGTTAGTAATTTGATATAAATTCGTAGTAATTTATTAAAATGTAAATGTCATCGGTAATTCCTGTATTTTTACTTTACAAATTAATTTTTTTTTTGTTTCAAAAGCATCTCTTCACTTTTTAAAATATTTCACATTAGTCCTTTCTTCATACATATTTTTTTTTTGTCTAATCGATTTCTTATGATATGGATCGTCAAATTGCCGACATAATCATCTGACTACACGTGTTTTTCCTATGATTTGATCGAAATTTTTATCTGATGCCACATAAGCGCCAAATTAGCAAATATGAAAAATTAAACAAAACCATAACCCAAACCACTAGCATCCAAACCTCCCACACCGGCCATCAATCCTACTACCTCGGACTACCCTGCAGACGTCACCAATGCCGCTTGTCGTCGTTGTCTTTGCTTGGAGCTAACATTGTGGCCGTGAGCTTGAGCAGCGGCGGCAATGGATGCGGCTCGAGCTAGAAGAGAGAGAGAGAGAGATGTCCATATAAGCAAATACTGTTACAGCATCGAGGGCACGTTAGCAGAATTCATCACTAGAACGATTCAAGAACGGCGGGAGTTCAAGAACGGCGGGTGGCACATTTTAGTAAATACAGGGATGGTATTGAAAAAAAGAACAAAAAAAGTCATAGTTTGACCGGGAAAAAAAAAATGAAGCCATAGCGATGTTTATACTACTTTATCCAGAGTGGAATATCCACGTCATAAAATCACAAGCCGACGTGTACCTTTTTCTTTGTCAAGTTCACAGAGGAAAATGACGTCATTTTCAGCAACAAACACATCATCCAAATTTCTAGAAGACGCCATTTTCATTTTGCGGCGTCCGAGGAGCAGCTTCTTTCGTACCTCTCTCTCTCTCTCTCTCTCTCTCTCTCTCTGCAGTCTCTATTTATAGTATATACATTTGAACCACCCCACTATCTTCTACGATAAACATCGATGCAAAGGTTGTTCCCATCCCCACCAAGAATCACTCGCGATCATCACCATCAAACTTGAGAAAGAGAAGGAAACTCCACCGCCATGGCTGGTGAATCTCCAAGAAACGGACGGCGGACCGACGCCGACTGCAAAAGTGGAGAACTTGGCGATTCTTGCTCCGGCGGGCACTGCGATTTCGCGGACGGCGACGTGTTTCAGTACCTCGTAGTGAACCCGCACGGTGGAGGGGTCCATGACTTGTTGAAGTACGTCGTGTGGGGCGACACGAGGAGTGGAGTGAAGTTCTTGGAGAGCTCGCAAAGGGGCGAATTTGTGGGAGCGGTCGCGAGTGATCACAGATGGGTCATAGTGGTTTCGATCATCGCGCGCAGGGTCATCGCTTTCTTTGGGAAGCCCATGGAGTGGACTGGTTTCTTGGTGGACTTCGTTCTCAATCTCCTCTCCGAGAATGGCGGCTTTCTTGGGTTGCTCTGCAATTTCATTCTTGGTACTCCGTTTTCTGTTCTTGTAATTTTCGTATCATCCGAAGAGAATGTTACGGTAGTGATAATTGAGTAAAGACTGGAGAAAGTTCCTCAGGGTACAGTGATGTAAAGCATGCGTTTATTTTTGCTTCCCCAGAATCAGTTTGATAGGCGGTTAGTTCCATGTCAGGGCATAAAATTCTAACCTTAAATTGTTAAAACGCTTTGTCAGGAAGAAAAATTTATTATGTGTACTTGTCTATTCCATGAAGTCTGAGCGGCTTGTCGTTCGGTTGTCTGCGTCTTTTTCACTTCGTCAATTCCCTGAGTTATATGGAAGCTGTGACTTTGTAGTAGCGTGAGGAAACAATTTACATTCTGATCGTCTTGTGCTTTGGGCTGGTAGTTTACCATGTGTTCTGATGCGAGCAGGAGATGTGATAGTCCCACATAGAGACTCAGATACATTCATCAGCACCATCGGGCATTTAGATGGGCGAATTGACCTTTGCAAAGGCTTGAATGTGCTGGACCAACATGGTGACTCTGCAATTGAAGAAAGCATTGTGCAAGTGGAATTGGGAAATCGCGCTTTGATGGACCTCTGCATCATGGCGTCGAAACTAGCATACGAGAATGAAAAAGTCGTTAGAAATGTGGTAGTTCAGCACTGGAAGGCATGCTAATCGCTCTCTTTACTCACTTCCCTTGGCATCTAACTTTTTCTATCTATTATTGTTGTTAGTGATGAATTCGCTTCTTGCAAATGCAGATGCATTTTGTGGATTTCTACAACTGCTGGAATGGTAAGACAGATCCAGTGGATATATCTAAACTAGCATTGATCAATGCATTCATTGCTGATTTTTCTGCACAATTTTCTTTTAGATTACCAAATGGAAAGGTCGACTCAGGTGTTCATATTATGCGACAAGCCTGTAGATGCAAATCTCATACTAATCAGCTTCAGGGGTACCGAGCCTTTTGATGCTGATGATTGGTGTACCGATTTCGATTATTCCTGGTATGAGATCCCGAAATTGGGTAAAGTTCACTTGGGATTCTTGGAAGCCTTAGGTTTGGGCAACAGAACTAATACGGTCACCTTCCGAGAGAACCTCGAATTGGACAAGAAGTTTGCTCTTGCCAATGGCGCTGATGCTTCTGACTTAGAAGCATTAGCAAGCACCAGCAACAATGGGTTTGGGCCAGAGATGGCAGAGATGTCTGCATATTATGCCGTGAGAAGTAAGCTCAAGAGCCTACTTGAGGAGCACAAAAATGCGAAATTCGTAGTCACAGGACACAGTTTAGGTGGTGCCCTTGCCATTTTGTTCCCAACAGTGTTGGTTCTGCATGAGGAGATGGAGGTAATGCGGAGATTGTTGGGTGTGTACACATTTGGCCAACCGAGAGTTGGGGACAGGCAGCTCCAGAGGTTCATGGAAGAGCATTTGGACTATCCCTACCCGAAATATTTCAGGGTTGTGTACTGTAATGACGTTGTTCCAAGGTTGCCTTATGATGATCCAACTTTCTTGTACAAACATTTTGGAATATGTCTATACTATGATAGCTGTTACACTGAGCAGGTATGAACTCGTGCGTTTTAATGGCTTTGTTCTCTACCGGTATCATACCTGGCCCACTACTTTCTGAGTAGTTAATTTTTGGGAGGAAATAGATGCCATGCATCCTTCAGTTGTTAAAGAATGTTAAATTTGTTACCTTCTTCGTAATCTTCTTTCCATGAATCTGTAGATAGCCTGAAGCTTTAGGGTCTTGCAATAACAGTCCACCTTGGCTGTTATAATCGTATTGCTAACTTGATTATTCAACAGAATACGCAATATTTTTTAAAGCGGAGTTATGCATGTACATACGCATATTTCCATTCATTGCAATTTCCCTTCAGTTTTTTATTCTTTCTTCACGGTACTAATTTCTCAGTTGAGATTTATGTTTCTAGAAAATGGAGGAGGAACCAAACAGAAACTACTTTGGTCCTAGATACCTAATTCCAGCATATTTGAATGCCGTCTGGGAGTTGATCAGAGGCTTAACAATGGGCTATACACATGGACCGGAGTACAAGGAAGGATGGTTCTCCATATTGGTTAGGGTAGTAGGATTGGTGCTTCCGGGATTGTCCGCACATTCCCCAACAGATTATGTCAACTCGGTGAGGCTTGGGAAGGAGCCAATGTTCAATTAAATCACCCAGACGAAGCTTCTCATACCAGTCCTGAGTTCGTGGTGGCATGAGTGGTTGCAGGTAACAAGTTATGTGGTCAGTTCATCGTTTTAGCACGTTCACCACTAAAATAAAGTGGTGAGAGCAGAGTCATGCTGGAATGAGCTCCTTGGAGTTGTTCCCTATCTTCTTGTTCTACGAGTTCCGATGTGGGGTACAACTGCAACTTGTTTCAGCTTCAGAATAAAAATAAAAATCTACACGGTGCTCCCAGTTCAGTTTCTATGTTGAACCACAATAAGTTGTCTATGAATGATCATACACGGTATTTACGTTTGGCAGAACATCCCCTATTATTTCGACTGTCGGCTCAAATCCTACAGTGCGACACTAGAAAGTTGTGACTTGTCACAGGGAGACCACCTTAGTTTATACATTCTTTGTTACTTTGTATCTCCTTGTCAATGTGAGGTTGTCTGTCCTGAAGATGTGTTTCAGTGCAGTTGATCAATGGCCTTAAGAGCTCACTTGTGTCATACTTGAGGTTACCTAGTTTATAGGTCGTTCATTTGAATATTTTGCCAATTTGCTATTGAATAACCTAATTACCAACCAATGAAGAGAAACTTTCTCCTGTGCCAAGCACTTTTATTACCTTTGGAGTTACCTAAATTACATGAATCTCTCTAACCGAAAGAAGAATATCTCAAGCTCAAAACTGAAGTCCTCTCCCAAAAAATTGCAAATACATGCTAAGAAACGGGAAATTGCAGCAAGAAGAAAATGGCACAGGTTATTAGCAGAGACCCCTTAGAGATACATGCCTCATCTTGGAGCCCAGGAATTTGGAATATCATATGTAGAGCCACACTAATCACTGAGCAAGAGTATGTGCAAATTCTTGCAGAATTTTGCTGACCATTGGTTCCAAGGGGTGACTGCTTCCCGTTTCTCCTTCAGCAGAAAATGGAACGTCGCAATGATGCATGTCGACGCCTCAAACTGTATGAGCCGATTGGATCAAGTTCAAATCCAGATTCTTAAGTCTTACAACTGATTCCACATGACCTTTCAGTGTGTGAATTTCACCGAGCCTGCAATGTTTTTGTCAAATATCATATGACTGTCCATGATACATGTACTCTAAGCTGTCTTGTGTATGAAACATGCATACAACTAACTCATTAGGAAGTTTATGAGAAACTTCCCTTGTGAAAAGAGTTGGGGAGAGTTTGAAGTACCTTGCTATCTCTGCACGCCGCCTGGCCTGTTCAGCGATCAGAGAAGATCGAGACCGCCGCCCATTAAACTCCAAGTCTGAAGCAGACAACCCCTGAAGACTTCTTTGAGAAACTACCCACTGCGCAGCCCTTTCATCCTTCCCGTAGTCTTTCCTGGATGTGAAAGCTGTCTGTTGTTGCAAAAACAAAGCGAAGGATTAAGTGGCGTGATCACCTCTTGATCGATTTTCCAAGAAATAGTTGTTAACAGTAGGTCTAGACTGACCTTTCTATCGAACACAAGATTCCATGCTTCACCGCTCAAAGCATAACGAACTATGAATTTGATTATGTCCATCGGTATGTAGAAGATCAAGCTGTATAGCCAGATAATTCCAGCCCATCCCCATCCGATGCCACTGATGTAGGCAAAGCTTATTTCCGCATAGACAGCGATCAAGGTTGCCACCTAAACACCGACATATCGGGTTGAGGTCAGGATGTCAACTCAGAGTTTTAGGCTTTGTTATTAGATGGGGTGTAACAAGTCAATCTAGGACACTAGAATGGTTTATAGTACTACGCGGAACTTGCTGATGCATTTTTGTTGGGACTGTACAATAAGCACTTGTGGCTGAGCTTGTTAGGCAAAATGTCTCTAAATGAGGTTCCTTGTTAATTTTGCAGGGAGATAGATCAAAATGATCTCCAATGGCTTAACCAAATTTATAAGTGCATCCATTGTCGTATTTCCAATGGAAAAGTTCTGACTAAACCATATATGTTTCTTGCCAGAAAATTTTGCATTTGCATTCTCAGTCTGCTGTATTTTTCTACCCATTCTTATGATATATTCGCCGGAAGGTCCTCTATTTAGCAACTATAGCTTTATGTTCATCTATTCAGTTCCAGAAGGAGGAGATCATGGTCATTTATCATGGGAGTGTTGGAATCAGCGCACAGTGGTAAATGCAATTAGAAGCGCGAGTGACAGCTTTCTGAGAAAGCTCTTTCAAAGACAAGGCTTACCAGCTGAGCCACCACAAACGCGCACATCAAGAGGACTCCAGGTCTCTCAACATATGACCAACTCTGACTGCGGGTGACGAATATAAGGGCCTGGCTGATTATACTGACTTGGAGATATACAGCAGAAGAGACTTCCTCGCTGTTGCTCGACAGTGAACTCACACCAAAGAGATCCTGTGGGAGAAGTTCTCAGGTTAGCCTTGTGTTCAACTTTTCACTAACTTCTCTTAGTTTACTTCGAAGAAGGAAAAGACTTTAGATTGGTCACCTCAAAAAATGTAGTGTCAATCACTATCCAGTAGAAGAGGACAGTAACTAAGGCAAGATATGTTCCAATCACAACTCCAGTTGCAAATATCTCGTTGAGCTTCCAACTATCAGGCCTTGGAGATGGCTTTACACGATCTTGGGAGATTGTCATGATTGTACCTGGACATCAATAGCATACTCATGAGCAGCTCTTCAAAGTGGTTTTCTTCTACTGGAGAGAGAGATTATTGTCTTAAAAAGTTGATGAAAAAATTGACAAATTTGTCATTTCATTAAACATTGGATGTGCTAGTTACACCGAACTTTTAAATTTAGGAAGAAAAAATAGTGAGCGTGAAATCCTTTGTATTATACTTTACACAACAGGAAAAGTTACAGAGTTGGAAAACTTACCGTCATTCAGGATTGCAATTATAAGGACCATGAAAGGGGGGAAGTCATATTCCCATATCAATGCTAGGAGCACAAAACCAAGCTGCAATAGAGTTTGGAAGAACAATTATGAGGTGTTGCACATTCATCAAGTATGAAGAGAGAAATTAAAATCAGAAATGAGCTCATCTTACCACAATCCTTATCGTTATGGAGACTGCATATATCTGCACATCGATAAAACTGTCAGTATCATCTCCCAATTATTACAAGGAAGAAAAACTGCTTCAAAAGTAACTAAAGAAGATTCCCCTAATAAGCACTTCAAGAAAATTTACTTAGATTGTCTAATCTCTAGAACTTGTTCAACTGGGAGCACTTTGGTATCAAGAAAAAGTTCAATCTTGGTGTGTACAAACATCAGACCAGATTTTTTGCTTGTGGAGCGTGCGTTCCATCAGAATGAAGCACTCCCCTAATATGAAACTCTGTATGTTCAATGAGAGGTTTACTTACGGTGTAATTTTTCATCCTCTGAAAGATAGCTCGGCTAGTTAAGACTGCACTAACGATCACACTTAAACCAGGCTCCGTTAAGACTATATCAGCGGCGCCCCTTGCGGCATCTGTAGCATCAGCCACAGCAATTCCGATATCTGCTTTCTTTAGAGCAGGCGCATCGTTCACACCATCTCCAGTCATTCCGACCACGTGCTTCTTTTCTTGTAAAATTTTCACGATCTCGTACTTGTGCTCTGTAGGTAACATTCAGGTCACAAAAGTAATCAAGAGATCAGTAGAAAAGATAGATAGAGATAGTACATCTATGCCATTGTCTGCAAGCATACATGAGGTCGTGTCCGTATATCTTTTCACACAACTCGACTTTTCTATCGGTTCAAATGAACTGGTGACAATATATAGACATGCTGATCACAAAATTTGGTTTAGAAAGTTGACTTATTTCTGTTAAATGTAAGCTATTAGGTTTTGAATTACTACTCTAATTTGACAAGAGGAAAAGCCTTTCACATACCAGGGAATACACCGGCAAAACCATCAGCCTTCTCTATGAGCTCATCCACTGGAAGAGCTTCATTTTCATCCTTGTGACGGCCCAACAACGCTGAAGAAGGATACATGTTTGTTCCCATGCCAAGTCTTCTCCCCGTCTCCTTTGCAATAGCTAACTGGTCACCTGCAGTTTCAGAATGATTAACTCGATAAGTATTTGCTTGCGCATTATTGTTGGTAGCTTTAGCGCTATGGACAAGGATGTATCGAATCAATTCAGGTAGTACTATAGAACCAAGCTGTGTTAATTAAGATCTGAGAAGTACTCTTGATACTTGTACAGTTCGTACCTGTAATCATCTTGACACCTACTCCAAGGTTAAGAGCTCTCCGAATTGTCTCAGCACTGTCGTGTCTTGGAGGATCAAACAAGGGCAACAACCCGCAAAATGTCCACGGGCCTCCAGGACTTTCCTTGGTTCTCTCTGGAACTTCCTGCAAGGATGAAGATATTTAATTCCTGCAAACCACGTTAAGTTGGACTAATACAAGATGGGGAATCCTCTATCATTTGAGCGAGAGAATTTCGAGCAACTGCTGTTCTAATGCATCTCATGGTAGGCTGCATTTAAGAATAGAGCGAGGAATTTCTCGCTCCTTGATTACCTGAAGAGCAACTGCAAGAGACCGCAAACCCCTTTCAGCAAACTTGTCAATGATGGTAAGTACTTTTCCCGCAATCTCATCTTTCTCTTGGCTCATGTTGAGAATCTGATCCAGGAAAACAGTTGGCGCAGAAGCTCAGTGTCATGTTGTAAAGTCAAATTAGAATGATAGAGACATCTGATTTATCTGGAAAGAAGAAATTGGATGCTTAAACTGCTTGTTCCCGTCCGTGGGCTGACGCCTGGAAGAATATCATAAGATTTTACCTACAGCTTGACACACATATTGGACATGTGAGTGATGGAGATACTAGGTCTGAATACATAAGCTATAGCATTTTGAGGAATGAAGAATGTTCCGAATGCTATATGGGAATTGAAGGATTACCATCCGAATGCTATACATGGGGACTTAAAGGATTACCACAGATATTGGGTGAGGCTGCAAGCTAAAGGATATAGACATAAGGGATGGGATGCTATTGAGATGTCTATATAGACACATATAGACATCTGTTCACCTAAGTATGAACAGATGTTCCGAACCAGCTTGAATTGAACTAATTCGGTTTAAGATTTGATGCGAACCGGCATTGGTACTCTCTTAATCATATACTATAGTGGCCTTTTGGCCGCAGCAATACCTGTTCTGGAGCACCCTTGCTTGCACGATACCAATTGCCATCAGAATCAATGTAAGTGATTGCGGTGCGCTTGTCCACTGGATTGAAAGGTAGAAAATGGACTTCTTTGATGTTTGCACGAGCCTAAACATAGGTAAACTCTCATTTATACAGAAGCACATAGACAAGCAGAAGAAAGTAACAAATTATTCACCCAAAAAAGAGGAAAACTTGGAATATGCAGCTTTTTGTGTGTGCGTCTGTACCTCCTTTGGATCTGCGAGCATATTAACAATGGCTGCATCGATGGCGTCCTGATTTTCCAATCGGGCTGCTCTGGCTGCTAGCAAGACAATAAAGTCTTTGTCCATATTTTTGTTAAAAACCTGTAAGAAGTGGTTGAATGGAGTGTCAGGCTTACTCCGACGAATAAGACTCGCATATCAGAGAGGAGAACAAAAAAACATTTATAAATGAGGAAGTGTACATTAAACAGCTACATCTGTTGGACTTTGATTTACTCGCTGTTATCCATGTAAATAAAGATTCTCACAAAATTTTTGTACCTCAATGAGGTTGCGATCAACTGTGAGGCGATTCAAAGTAAGAGTCCCAGTTTTATCACTGCAGAGGACATCCATTCCTGCCATCTCCTCAATTGCTGTCATCCTTTTCGTAATGGCACCCTTTTGGGAGACAGGAACACAAGAAGAGAGTCAACAATCCATGTTGAGATGAAAGGTATTAAATTATCTTGGTGATCACATTAGCTAAGCAGAGACGAAATTCCAACTTTCTAGCTAGCTTTGTTGTGCGGTAGGATGCCAGAAGCTACATTTAGAGGTCTTACCTGTTGAGAGAGCCGGTGAGAACCAATTGCCAAAGTGACAGACAACACCGTTGGCATGGCAATGGGAATACCTCCGATCAATAGAACGAGAAGATTGTTGATTCCATCTCTGTATGAGCGGTGTTGAATGGGGAACATGACTATGATTTCGAGAATCATTCCCACAGCAATGGAGCAAATGCAGAAGTTCCCGATGGCGGTAAGCACCTGCAAGTATCATGATTGAGATGTCTCATTAAGCTTGTAGACTTAAGTTGGTCTTCTTTATCCATCGTGACCTCATCAAAGCCTCAGCATGATATGATGAGCATATGAAGACAGATATGAACCGCAAGATAACAGTAGCCCTTGACCAAATCAAAAGCTACTAAGATCTGCCTTGGAGAACGAAAGTAAATAAAACTGCATGAGTGCTAAAGCATCCATCCGAAACTTTTGCAGTACTTTTTTCAGCGATGATTGGAGGACGCACATGCAACTCTCTATGGATAGTCATGGCCTTCTAGGGAAGTTTCAGGACTGAGAAACTCAATATGCATAAACCGGGTTCAATATTACCTGCTGGAAATGTCCAACAACTTCAGTGGAGTCAACTAAATGTGCAGCTTTTCCAAAGAATGAGTGAACCCCAGTTGCGATGACTACAGCTTCAATTTCTCCATGCTTACATGTTGATCCCGAGTAAACTTCATCTCCGGTCCTTTTCGTCACTGCCAGAGATTCTCCTGTGAGAGCAGACTGCACGCACGAACATGCCTTACGAGTAAAATGACTGACGTCGATCAAGAGAATTTAGACTATATAGTCATTAAAACATATAAGTAGCGGTTGCCTGGTCGATCTTTAATGGGTCTCCTTCAAGAAGCCGTGCATCCGCAGGGATGATGTCTCCGAGTTTTATACTGATTATGTCTCCAGGTACTAGGACAGAAGCATCCATCTCTTGCCAGTGCCCATCTCTGAGAACCTGCATGAAGAGAATTCAGAGTGAAAAATTTTCATTCTGAGGGGTGAAAGCGTGCATTGTTTGCGGATGAATAAGATCTCGGCACTCTTCTGATTAGGGAGATGACCATACTCTTGCTCATGCAGCCCCCTCTAGACATACCTTAGTTTTTGGAGCCAAATGGGCCATAAGCGCTTGTGCTGCATTACCAGCATTGTTTTCCTCTATAAAGCTGATAGTCGAGTTGATCAGCAAGAGGCAAATGATACCAACAAAATCTTGCCAGTCGGGACCCTCGCCCTGAAACCGGAAACAAATGGAGCTAGAGTCAACGTCAGTAATCTATTTGCAAATAAGAGCAGGAAAAGGATTTAGTTCTTGTCAACTTACTCCACCATTAGCCAGGACAATGGCCATGATTGCTGCAGCTTCCATAACCCAAGACAGTGGATTCCACATAAAACTCAGAAATTTTAAGAACTTGTTCTCCTGCAGAAAGATATGGTGGGAATTTGTCAATGAAGTGTGGTATGTATTTTCTTAGATCAGAAATTCGTAGACAATTGATTTTTGTCTTTTTGGTAAATAAACAGCTGAGATTGATGCTACAAGCAGCCAAAAATTCCGTTTAAAAGCAGCAAAGTTGATTAAAAAATTTCATGAATGTCAGACTGTAATATTGCATCAGTCAATGGCATGGTTTCTAAATTTTATCTGAATTTTCATTTACAATTTGAACTTTCTTGAAAATCTTCTGGTAAGAAAATTGTGCTCAAATCAGTCACCGGCTCTTCCGACTTAAAATACAATTGGCAAATCTAGTCAAGTCTCTGTAATTTGGAGATTGAGATGTCTTACTATCTTCTCTTCGAGTTTGTTCGGACCAAAAATCATCAACCGAGCTTCAGCATCCTCAGAAGAGAGTCCTTGGTGTGATGTCCTTAGTTGCTCAAAAACTTCTTCTAGGGGTAGGTGCTCCTGTTTCAACGATGCATGATCAGCAGATTTGTTTTTACCTCGACATTTGCATTTCAGGGTGTTCAATGATAGAGTAATGTTCTGCTACTTACCAAATCGATATTATCTCGGTTGAAGTTGTCCGGGTGAAGCAATGGTTTGTCCAACTCTTCTGCCATGGCTCAAGCTTTGTTCCTACAAGTTTGGGCATAGCAAGGTTTTTGAGTATCTACGCTGCAAGCAGTAATTTTTTCCCGCCACAACTATGATCAAGACAATTAAACTGAGGTGCAAATAATCATAGAGATCGAGCAATCAATAGCAAGCATTACATGACAATTTGAACTTGCCATTACAGAGAGCGCTTGGCTCATCGAGTTTCTTAGTACTAATCCTTCAATTCTGCAAGTAATCATAATCAGTAAACTGAAAATGAGGTTTCACGGAGGACACTTTATCAGCAAACAAATGCGGAAACTTTCGAAGATGTTATAAGTTCTCGTGAATTTTGTTGTGAATTACTTCAAGGTACTCATTCGTGACGAATGAATTTCCACGATCATTGTGCTCTACCCAGCATTATGCTGCACCACGACATTACTCTACCAGGGATGGTCCTTGAGATTTGAGGAGTGAATCTTTGCTCATAGTCTCTTTCCGATCCTAATGGCTGAACAATGTTGCACTGGAACTCTACTATTCGTCCATGGAAAAGGCAATGCAGATGATACAGAACTAAGTGTTCTTACACCACTGACTAGTAACATACTGCTACGCCGATGTCTGCATTTGAATTTACTTTTCTCTTCTCAAGTTGCCAACTGAGCTAAGCCACTTAGAGCTAACAAAACTAACCAGATACTAGCTTGACCATGATGTGGATTATGATGTAGCAGACGAGTGAAACACCTTATAATTTGTATCCATGTCTCGTTTCAGGCGAAATCAAAATGCACCCAGTACCATATTGATCTCGAATCAGGTGATCCATAACTTCACAGAGTTGCAAAAAGTTTGCCACGGATCTGTGCTTGAAAACAAAAGCAAGAGTCCGGAAACCAGGGAAACTGCACAAGATGACTAGAACAGATACAATTTCTTTACTACTTAGATAAGGATCGGTACGAACCTATCGCAGTCACTAACTTCACATTGAACTCTACTAAGCAGAAGCCAAAGTCAAGTCACGATAAAACGCGGTTCACACAGACGAACCCTACTTTTTTCCCACAAAGAAACGAAAGAACCGAACGGACAGCTTCGATCCGGCAAAGATAAGGAGAGCGACCACGGCTTCAGAGTTCAGATTCACAAGAGCACTTACTTGGACCCCAGTACGGGAAGCAAATCTCAACCCACAGCGTGTGGTCAAGGCGAGAGGAGACGTTTCGACGTGGCGGCTTATGGTGATAAGTTGATGATGACGATGACGATCTCCCTCCTCCTCCTCCTCTAGCACCCCCCCACACACACAGACACACTGTTTGAAGTGCGGGTAGTGGTGGGTACAGTCTCACTTATGTGTGTACGAGCAAGAGTTAGAGAGAGGAGACAGGAAGGGCTGAGAAAAGAAGAGTGAGATTGGGTTGATCGTATAAGTGAGATTTGTATATAAATTCCATGGTGTATCTTCAAGGTCTTGTGGCTGACTGGTGGTTGGCGATCCCAGGACGAGCAGCTGATTCCCGGGTCCCCCATTGTCTCCGTTCCATTTTTCCAACCCCTCCTGCTTAATTAGCTGAAACCAAATTTTGTGGGTTCTGGTTCTTCGGCTGAGGGTTGGACTTGTGTGAATGAGGCGGAGATCGAAGCGAAGGAGGAGGATGATGAAGTGAAAGACCGTTGCCCAACAACCTTTCAAACATGCCCTTCAACGTGCAAACCTAACTTTCCCGCCAATGTACAGCTAAGCGGCTACCGGGTTAGGTCATCACATCGGACGGTTAAGGAGCCACCCCGACCAATATAAGCTGAATCATGACCAGTCGGGTCGTCTAAAATGAATTTATTTATTCATTTATTTTGCGAGTATTTCCCCATTAATTTTCTTATTCTAGCTAGCTGGCTATTTGTTCCTCCTCGTCGTGCGGCTCTCTCTCTCTCTCAAGAGCCTATCAAGAGGACACATTCTATTGGATGTCTTTGGTTCATACCAGCTACTTTTTGCACCTATCTAATCTGTTGAGATACACGTGTGAATTATGTTAAAGAATTCCTGCATCGAAGAATTGATGTGGTGTGAAGCTCTCGCCACTCATCCGTCACTAAATCAAACAAATCTAGAGAGAGGACCTTGCTCTAATTCATTTATGTGATGATCGCATCCGATCAATGTGGGTCGAGCCAAATGAAATTACTACCGTAGTGATAACTTGAAGGTGGATATTAAGGATCATTTCACAAGCCTTTCTAATAAGGCGTCAAAAGGAAAAGAAATGATATCCTCCTATCGTCTTTTCATAACTCTGGATTTTTTTTACGATGAATTAGAGGTTCCACAATCACTCGTCATCAAATGACAAATCTTAACGTCGATCGTACGACAAAGAAGCATATTCCATCATAGGATTGAAAATGTCAATTGTTAGATGGGTCCCTGTAAACTTTGGATTGCTTTGTTAAGGTCAAAACTTAATCCAATAATGCAACAATGAATACCTTTCTAACCAAGATCACATCTGTGATATCTGTGGCTCCTTGACTATCTGTTGATGTTACGTGTCCTATTTTCTTTATTTGACTAGATCACGAGTGGTGCACTTTGCCCAATTATATTATTTTCAGTGATTGCATCTTCTGATTTTCTGATTTTATATAATATGGTCACAAGCCTTAATAGAAACAAAAGTCGTGTTTGTCTTGTCTGCCCTGTGGATGGACATTAAGGTTGTATTTGGGTTCGTCCATCTCTGTTGTTTTTAGATCGGAAGAAATTTTTTCATTTCACATGAAAAAAAGTACATAACTTTCAAGATAAAGATAAAAATCAAACAAAGCAAGTAAATTTGAAAGACAAATCAACTTGGTACAGCCTGCAGAGACTCGTTCAATCCACAAAGACGGATCTGTCGTCACGTCAAATCACATCTGACGGCCGATCACAGAATCTTGCATCAACATCAGTGATGAGCACACTCCAAGAGTTCCTTCTCCAGTAGCTACGGTTTTGCCAAAAGGCGGGGCGCGCCTAGGTTCAGCGTCCCCAGCATCATCGCCGTATAGAGACAACAATAACACCAACAGATTGAGAAAACACAGAAAACGTCTTGTAAATCCAGATTTATTTCTAGATCAGAATAGAAAAGCACTCAAATCTAAATCTAACTTTAGATCGGAGAGAGAAAACTTGCAAAAGAGATACCAATTGATCACAAAATTACTTTCAGATAAGCCGTTGTTGATTATATGGTGTTTGGATATGTATTCAGAGAATTGATAGAAAAGTACGGTTTTGATTTTCAAGAAGCATCTCACAGGAACTTTTACAGTATATAGTTGCAATTTTTTAACATTTAAGAGGATTTTAACTTAATCATTTGCTGATCATGATGTTTTTGTGTGTGTCTAAATCCCAATTTACGGAGGTGGGTATTGGAAAGAACTTAATGATGCACACGTGCTTGACAATTCGGCGTGACTGGATGATTCGGACATTACAAATCCTATCACAAACATCAAAATGAAAATTTCAAATGTACAGTCTCTTGGCTGACAATTCTAAGTTCTTTTCGTCTTGTTCTTCCTATATGTTCGGACGTTCTACCTCACGTAGTGTTATCAGTTATGCTTTACCACAAAAGAGAAGATTCCCTTGTTTGTTTCGAAAGTACTAGCCTTCCATTTTGAGAGGGGCGATCGGGAGTGTCGATAAAAGTAGCTTTTATTGTTTTCCTTCTCTTTTTTCTTAGGTCAATGAGCGGATCGCGGTGACCAACTTCACAATCTCTAGTGTTATTATAGAAATCTCATACCCGTTACTGAATATCCAATTTGATCTGCATAACTACGACTGTACGAATGATCCAGGAAAACCTTCCAGAAGATGCAAGCCCTTCATTCCAAAGCGTAAGCATCGTGACCATATTCACAAATGGGTCGATTAACATAGTTCCTGCCGGCAAGCGAGGGTGATCGGTTTCCCAGTGGATCGGTCCATGGCCTGGACCCGAGAACCGAATTGGTGGCTCCTGGTCTTCGCTAATTCGTACTGGACCTGGAAACCAACCAAGTTCCTTTGTCAACTGTAGAATTCGAAAGAAGAATAGATCTACTATATGAGATAGAGCCGTGCCCTACAAACACGAGTTAGGTCACGTGGTTAGGTAGGTGACCGGGGGAAGGTGATTTTTTCGCAATTTGCACGGCAAAGACTGGGAGAACAATTCATGTTCCTCCACGTTGGGCTCAGTAATTCACAAGATCTTGTTGGACTTGGAAAACAACAACGTCCGGCCCATACTGTCCAGCCCATATTTCAGCTACCTAACCTTTCCATCGTGGTCGCTTGTCTCGATTTTCCTCTGCGAGGTTCTATGGATGGTCAACCTGACATTTGCACCTGAGAAGATAGGCTCAACGTGTGGAAACAAATGGACGAGAATTAATAAATAAATAAATAGCGTGCGGGAATGGACAAACTTCTCCAACAAAACATGGTCATTAAGAAAAAGCCAACTGCGTTTAGACCATAAGCCCGTCGTACCTACATAGTTGGTTCCAACTATAGAATAGAAGAAGACAGGTGGAGAAGCGAGTTTGAAGCTTTGGTATGATTCCTTTCAACAGCCTCCCTACATGCCACAACCCCAAAAGCTGCTTTGCCTCTTAATTTTCCTCGATAATCTTACGTTTGATCTGGTTTGGAGGAAAAAGACGCTCTTTTGATCCGTCACGGTTACCCCTCTAAACATCTGTTACTGAACATTCTGTTTGAACGCAAATCCAATTATATTTGCTCATCCCTTACGATCACTGTAAATGCCGATTGCCGCAAAGCACGTCTATCACGGCAGTTTGCTGTGTGCACTCCTCATCGAATATTTTCTTGACTTCTCAATTTAGATGACATCTAAAATGGATAAGCTCGTGTCCCAAGGAAAAAAACGAGGGAAGGGTATTTGCTATTTAGAGTCTGTCCAATGTTTAGGAAAGCATACGAAGAAGATCGATGTTGTCTTCCAAGTCTCAAACTTTATAAGAGGGAATTATTTTGGTGTTTACACAGTAAAAACAAGGGAAAATTTCAAAAAAGGACCCCAAATCCTCTCATTTTCTCAAATAAGGGCATGAAGTGCCCTCATTGTCTTAAATAAGGGCCTGAAGTGGATATTGTTTCAAATAAGGGCCTGAAGTAACCATATCAGTCTCAAAAAAGGGCCTAACTCATCATTGATTAAGGGCATTTTCATCATTTGTCATTTTCTTTATTTTTACTTTTTTTTATTTTCCAACATAAACCAAAACTGTAAAAAAAAAAAAATAAATAGTAGACACAGGCGGGAGGGGTTGCCCTCTCGCCTGTGGCCGCCGCCCCCACGTCGGTGGGGCGGCGGCGACCCCGCCGACCAGAGGCGAGGGCCTGGTGGCCCTCACCAGAGCCGGGAGAGGGCCACGACTCTCCCAAATCTGGGCGAGGGTCGCTGACCCTCGCCCAACTCCGAGGGCAGGCCATGGCCCTCGGCTGGACCAAGGCCATTGTCGCCAACCTCGCACTTGGGTGACTGTTGCCCTGGTCCGGCTGAGGGCCGGTGACCCTTGCCCAGATTTGAGAGAGGGTCGCGGCCCTCTCCCGGCCCTCGCCGAGGCGCGGGCGACCCCGACGGCCGTCGTCGTCGCCGCCCCAACGGCGTTGGGGCGACGGTCACAGGCGGGAGTGGGCCGCACTCCCACTTGTATCTCCTTCTTCCATTTTTTTTTTTACTTTTACTTTTTTTAATTTTTAATTTAATTTAACTAATGAAATTAAGTTAAAATTACATTTTGACAAAAATATCCTTAGTCGGCCGGAAAATTTGGTTGGCCGGCCGGCCGACGAAGTCAGGCCCTTATTTGAAACAACCATAGCCACTTCAAGCCCTTTTTTGAGACAATGAGGGCACATCGGGCCCTTATTTAAACAAAGTCAACTTCGGACCTTTATTTGAGAAAATGAGAGGACTTGATGCCCTTTTTTGAAATTTTCCCTAAAATCAATCACACTAAGTTGACTCAAAAGAAATTCTCGAGTTGACTTTGATGAGTACTTGCAGCCCATCTTTTGCCCTTTCTCACCAATGATGAGGAGCCCGCTTGAATGCAAATTAATGCAATGCAGCCAAAGTCGTCCCACCCATTGCGTGCCAACTTATGTCCCAATTCATCTCATTTTTTCATTCTTATGCTTTTCTCTTTTATCTCTTTTTCCTTTTTCTTTTTGCTTTCTTTTTCTTTTTCCTTTTTGACATTTTTGATTTTTTCAGATGTGGTGCTTGGTAGACGCAAGAGGTGAGCATGGTCCGGATGGGCGGTTCCCGCCCTAGAATCGGGAATAGGCTTTCCGAAAAATTGAAACCGGGAACCACCGGTTGGTTCCATGAATCCACCCGAGAATCGGACCGCCATTCTAGTCCTATTTCTGGGTGGGTCCATGGAACCGGTCCCACCAAGAAAATGGAGACGACCGAGAGCGAGAGAGGGGGGTGATGAACTGCCCAAGGCGGGGACGTGAGTCGGTAGGAGTCGAGGTCATGCGTCGAGAGACGGAAACGGAGAGACCGAGGTGAGAGTAAGAGTTTGAGACAAGATGAGCGAGTTTCAAATTATGGATTTATAACATATATTATATATTACGGTCCAAGTTCGGGTGGGTGGGTGGGCGGTTTCACACTTGAAATCGGGAACCAAACCGGTACCCAATGGTTCCAATTCAAACCAGTTCCGAGCTGTCCGGGTGGTTCTCAGTTCCTTTGTACACCCTAAGTAGACGCCATGTTGCCGTCACGTGTTTTAAGAAAATAATTAGAAAGTCATGTCGGCATACTCCGTTTGTCAAATTGGATAAATTAAATGGAGGGGCTTGGTTTTTTGGATTTGACAGCGTTTTTTTAAGATTTTAGAATTCGATTGCATTTTCACGGTAAGTTTTGAGATTTCTGATGTACTTATCCCAAACAAATATGATGCACAAAAACTGTCATTTTGGGCCGCGTCTATTCTAGTCCATCATTTTGGGGCCAAACCAGAACAGCTTATACCAGTTGGGCCTGATGTCCAAATACGAAGGTTGTCTTGTTTCTATGTTGTGGTGACGTTCTTATTCATATCGTCCAAGCCAACCTCACAAACGAGTTCAATCATTGGATCACTAAGGGCCTGCATGGCAACGATTTTGGTTCTCTGATTCTGTTCCCCGGAACAAAAAAAGGATGAGAATCATGTTTGGTAACATAAATGATTCTGATTCTGATTCTGTTCTTACGAACAGTTTTAGGGCAAAAACAAGAACAAAAAAAAAGTTAGTTTTGGAAAAAAAAAACACTTTTGAAAATCACAAAACAGAATGAAGTCCCACATCTATTAATTTTCCCTTTCAGTTCTCTCATCACTTTCCCCTCGACTTAAAACTAAACAAGGTCTCATTTTCAGAGAAAAATATATAAGAAAATAAAAAAATCGAAAAAAAATTGAAAACATTCTAAAAAATCAGAAAAATGTCAGAAAATCCCTAAAAATAGAAGAAGCTTAGATTAGGCTAGTTTGACCTCATTTTCATAAATTTGGGCCTAGATTCTCTAGATTTCAAAGATTTTATTCTTTTTTAGGAAAATCATAAACATCTTTGAAATTAAACCCGAAGCATATTTATCTAAGCCCAGGGTTTTATGATGGGATTTATCAATGCCATGATTCCTTGATTGCGCACTTGATTTCATTGGTTGTGATTTGTCTAGGTTTAGGTACTTTAGACTTAGTCTAGTTTTAGAAAATTTGAAAAAAGATAAAAACAACTAATGTGAACACTTAGCATTGACTTACCTCATAAGTTTAAAAACAAATTGAAAATTTGCATGAAACATGTTTAGAAAACACTCAACTTCGGTGTCGAAAGGGCGTCGATGAAAACATTGACGTAATCAAGTCCCCAAACTCTAGATTTCTCTGGTTGCGTAGAATCGAGCGGTTTCTCCCCACCGCTCGATGAGGTTTCTAGTCTGCCTTCCTCAAAAACTGGTGGGGATTCCATTTGCATGTACACATATACATGCCACCGATCACACTACGATGATATAGGCTTGGGAGGGTCCGAGCTAATCTGAAATCGCATACTAACCCAACATAGTCTCTCCTTTTTTAAGCTTAAAATGACTAGTTATTACACAGCAATTAGATGGAATGGCACGAAAAATTATTTTATGCAATATGCGATATGTTATATAAGAGAATCAACATGAATTAATCTTCAATTAATTCTAAATGTAGGATGAAATTTCACAAAATAACTATGTAATTATTTGACTTAAATGACAAAAAATTGGGAAGAGAAATTATTCCCAGGAATAAAAAATTTGTGCAGTTACCAAACCCGTTTTTCTTCCAGGAACAGAAATTTTGTGCGGTTACCAAACACGTCCTGATTCTTCAAAACTCATTTAGGGAATAGAATCGAAAAAAATCAATTCTAATCAGAATCACTTTTTCAGATTAGAATCGTTGCCATGCAAGCCCTAAATCAATAGGACGATTCTATTGTTTTGTTACCCGAAGACGAATAATTTTTCTTTTGTGCAGGAAGATTTCTGAAAGAGTTGGCAAGTGTTAGAAAAATTATTGGTAAAAAAGGAGTATCGGTTATCTGATTTTCAGATCCGGTTATCCGATTTCAAGCACCTTTACGAATTGATCGAAAAGACAGCGTCGAGCTCGAACATATCGAAAACTTATATGAGATAAGCTCGAGTTTGAATGATCAAACTTAATTAGTCGAGCTCAAGTTGAGTATCATGCCTTGAATGTTCGAGCAGATTAAAAGCGCGAATATTGAACTGTCTCGATCGGTTATACCCCTACTTAAACCAGCTCGGTCGGTTCAATTGGGTACGATTCCCGCTCGCCCGTCTGATCTTCTTGACCCGATATAATCCCGATTCGACCGCGAGTCGCTCACGAATTTTGCTACAAGAGATTCAATTCTTGGAGACGTATGATCAAGAAATTTTGTCCCTGGATAACACAAGAACACAAACAATATTATAAACGTGGAAGAAGCAGCACATTAACACGCACCTAAACCTATGTGATTAACATAACAACCCACACGTGGAGAGACATCAAGTGCACACGTACACGTCCTAGTACGAGTTTCTGCGGGTTGGGAGGCTTGTGGTCCGTAGCTTGCGATGCACTCCTTCGAACAACATTCATTGTGCGTAATTCACATGAAAGTACTAAACTCACCAAAAAGTAAAACGAAACAAAATAAAAGTCGGAGGTACTAAGATTTCGAGATGAAGTGACTCGAGAAAAGCAAGAAATGCAGTCCCCGAAATCAACATTCGTTTCATTCTTCCATCTTTCCGGAGCTCAAACTATTAAACTTTTTCTTTTATCGAAAAAAAAATTCATTTCATATAAAAGAGAGATACATAACTTCAACATAAAGATGCAAATTCCACAAAACAAGTAAATCTGAAAAGTGAATCAACTTGGTACAGCCTGCAGAGACTCGCTTATTCCACAAAACACAAATAGTGGCCGATCACCGAACCTCGCATCATCATCAGTGATAAGCACACGCCGAGAAATCTCTCTCCAGTATCTACGGCTTTGCCGAAAGGCAGTGCGCACCTAGATTTGACGTCCCCAGCACTATCATTGTATAGAGAACACAACAGCATCAATAGGTTGAACATTTTTTTTTTCTCCCTTTTTTCGGCACTACGATGCACAAAAATTAAGGGGTATACTATACTTCCAAATGCATGTATTATGATATTGACCCACTTTACATTAGCCACCAAACATTGAACCTATATTACTGGAATTAATTAATTGCAACTTGGGAAAATCGACTTTGCATAGCTTCAGGCTCACGTGAACTCTCGAAAGAAACAAAGGAAACACAAGGGACGAGGAGTGGAATGGAGGTCGCTTGGAGGTTTCCCCTACACTGCCCGCCGCTTACCGGGAACTCCTCAAGCAATGTCTCCAAGAGAAACACGAAATCAAGAAAATACGTCCCCGTTTTCCAATGCAACTCGTAATTGGATAGAGCGTAGGGATTTCGCGAAGTGACGGGATATTTGTGGATATGATAGATTCAATTAAGCTGAGTATATGCTTAGAAGACTGTTAGGTTTCGTTTGGTCGTCGGGAAAAGGATTAGGATATGATAGGACAAATTGAGATTAAAATGTCCCCTGGATAGTAGATGTGGATGTACTTAATCCTATGAACGGTTTGGTACACCTCATGATAAGATTGGAGAATTAAAAAAAAATCGATTGAATTAAAAAAAAATGAAAAGGAAAAACAATAGATCTAGGGATTGTGGCACTGACGGCGACCGCCAGCCTCGCCTTTGCATAGCCACGAAGATCCGTAGATCTAAGATCACGCAAGAGAGAGAGGGGACGGGGGAATTACAAGCAATCACTAGTGCACCTTTGGGTCGTCTCAGAGTGATCGATGTCCGAGTCGTGGGCGATGCCAAAGATATCCAACTTCTCCATCACCATCTTCACTGCGCCCCTCGAGAGGTCTTTGTCCTCTGCCAGGATTCTCGTTTCGCGGTTTCTTGCTTCCTCTTGATAGAATATTTAACTATTAAATCACGTATTCATTTAACAGCTTAAGTTTTTAAAACGGTTGGCAGTGATCCCACAACATCTCTCAACTCAGAATCTTTTTTAGGCCCCATTTGTCTCCCCAATTAAATGTGTTCATCATTTTTACTAGGCAAAAAGACCAGATTAAGTACGAAGGAAGTGATATAATACTTAAAAATTAAACCACGCATTTATTTAGCAATTGGTAGTGGTCCACAAAATCTCTCACCTCTTAAGATAGTTTGATTAAGCAGCCTCGTAATTATTAAGCTGTGTGGTTAAGCGTAAGTAGAAAATCGAAGATTTGTATAGTGCTGCATGAGGAAAAATTATCAAAAAAGTCCTAAACATATTGCACTTTTGCCAATTTAGTCATAAACCTTTTAATTTTGTCAATTCAGTCTTAAACCTTTTGCATTGTGCCAATTTAGTCCTAAACATTTTTTTGTGTCAATTCAGTCATAAAACTTTTACATTTGTGTCAATTCAGTCCATCCGACCAACATTATCCGGCCAGCACTAACGTGGACCCGACCGACGCTGTCGCTGAGCAAGCTCGGCCTCGCCATCGCCCAACCATGGCGACCTGGAAGCTCGTTTTGGGCTCACAAGGTTGAGATCGCAGTTATCGGGCATCGACAAGGCGATGATCGAGTCGCTCCCTTTCTTCAGGTTTTCCTCACTCAGAGAAAGAAGGAGGAAGAAGGATGAACAGTAAAAAGAAAAAGAAAGAAAAGGAAAAAAAAAGACAAAAAAACATAAAATTTTGAAAAAGAATATTATTAAAAATTGCCACGTCAGTCCGGTCAAAGTTGGCCAGGTGGACTGAATTGGCACAAATGCAAAAGTTTTAGGACTGAATTGGCACAAAAAAAAAGTTTAGGACTGAATTAGGACAAATGCAAAAGGTTTAGGACTGAATTGGTAAAACTAAAAGGTTTAAGACTGAATTGGTAAAAGTGCAATATGTTCAGGACTTTTTTGACAATTTTCCCTGCTGCTTAACAAATAGCATTGTGTCATTGCTGCGAAAGTGAGAATTCTTTTTTTTTTCCGGCATAAGATTTAAAATCTATGAGTCATCGTCGGAGAAGCAGAGACAACTAATTTTATTTTACTTAGAATTAGCCTTTGAATTCCTTTTATCTTGTAGAATTCGATTTAACATAGAGAAACAATTACTATCGGTTTTTTTCCTTTCGCAAACCGATGGGAGATGAGATGGATATACAAGACATCTTGCATACTTAATTTTGCGCATGTTCCAATTAAGATGCACGGTAGAACATATCGACGAAAGTTATGATCGTTTGTGTGCGAAATTTATCTTCAACAGTCGGTCGATGAAAAGAAAACCCTTACCTAAAAGAACGCTTGTAAATGAGTATCAAATTGACTCAACTGAAAAGCAAAGGATGCCAACTTTGAACTTTCATGTACCTTACGAATTAAAGCATGAAACTAACATAATCTCCAAAAATACACCAAGTGGTGGTCTAAAAGTAGCTGGAGATCACATTATGATACAGACAACTTGCGAAAAACCTTACATTTAATGACAAAATGATTGCCATGTGTGGACTGTTAAAGAGTTCTTGAAGTAGGTCTTGCGATGGAACATGCATATCTATGGGTATGGATTTGTCCGATACATTGACCCGTCCATGGAGATTCTGGAGCTGGAACAGCTAGTTATGGCGGGGGATTGGATTCTGATCCGATACGCCAGCAGTTTGTGACATGTGCAGTTCGAACTGAAGTGTCTCTCTCCTCACACCAGAATCTCCATTATCCAACTGTCCCAAGCATGGCCTCCTTGAAAACGTGAAACATCAAGCAAAAACCCTAGTTTAATGATGCTTCTTGTTGCCAACCAGTTGCCCCAGTTTTTTTTTTTTTTTTTTTTTCCGTTTTTAACCTAAATGTATCTACGGTTTATGGAATTAGTTCACAAAAGTCCGATATTTTCACCCGTGGAGATCGCCAAGAGTGAGCTCAAGTTCGAGCTTAAACCAATGAGTTTTGGACCAAGTAGGATATATTAGCTGCTCAACACGAAACCAATTTTCCGATGTGGGACTTCCCTAACACAACTCTCAGTCTCTCACATGTATCTTAACATATTAAAATATTGCTCTAATTCTCTTATTGTAGCACAATTATGGGCTGAATTTTCCCGCCAATTAGTATATACATGAATACACCTCATCGGAATGAATTTAATACGAAACCTCGCTATACCGTAGCACTACACATTTGACCACCACAACTCACGATTACAATCATGAGATTCTAACGTTTTTGGCACGATCTTAAAAGCCCTTGATGAACTTGATTATCGTATATCGAATCAGAAACTCCCACTCTTGACCATGAGTCACGGAACACCACATAGGATCCAACAAAGTCCATCTTCAAACTCAGGACTTAGGTAACATTGCCGGAACCATGTCCCCCCCACGATATTCTAATCCTCTTTGCCCCTTCTTCATCAAGCAACGCTCCTCTTTCCATGCTCCCACAGTCGCACACTTTGCCACTTTTCTAATCCTCCCTTCCATCCCAGCTAATCCTTGATAACTTAAATTAATCGAAGCACGAAAACTTATGAATCTCTTACTTTGATACCACACCTAAGCATCAATCAAGCCACATTCACTGCCCCTTGCATAGAAAAATCTGCCAAAGATTTGTATTATTCCCATGCAGAAAAGAAAGAAAGAAGAAGAAAGAAAGAACCCTAACTTTCAAGAAAGCCACTCGCTCTCTCACTCCCTTCAAGAACCTGGCCATTCTTGTATAAATACTTCGCCTTACCCCACCACATGACTCCAAGCTCTGCGTCGAGCTTTTTTTCCTTTCTTCAGAAACCCCAAGAAAAGTGTCTTGTCTAGTGCCCAAATTATAATATAACACATATAATCTATAGTCAGCCATGGCCGACCTTAAGCAATGCAAGTCATACAGCAGGAGGAAGGGCAACGGTGGCCTCACGAGGAAGTGTGCTTCGTTGGTCCGGCAACAGCGGGCCCGCATCTACATCCTCCGCCGCTGCGCCACCATGCTTCTGTGTTGGTACATCCAGGGCGACGACTAGTCCAAGCCCAACACGACCCTCCTCTATGTAATTTCCCCGCTCTTTAACCTAATTAATTCATCCATGATATATGTCTTTCGGATCATCATCATCATCATCATCATCGGGTTCCTTTCTCATGTTTTTAAAAAGATCATAACGGTGTTCAATCTTCTAATACTCGTCGGAGAGCTTCGTCGGTCCGAGGATGCTGGTGGCGGTCCCGGTTGGTTCAGGTAGCTTTATGGGTGTGCCCGAGACATGTCTTTTCTCCTTATGCCATGTTGCGCCTGTTTCCCCCTTTTTCCGACTCGAAATGGTGGAAATCCATTAGGGTTGTGTTTTTGGGCACACGTGCGAAGGAGAGATTTAAATTACGGCGCGCTCAAGCTTTTTCACGAACCGGCCGGGCCGATACGGTTATTCCGGAGATTTGATGGAGCTGATATGAAGTGATACGTATGTGTAACCTTTCTGTATGCGGATGTCGCATGTTATTGCAATAAGGGCTTAATGTAATAAGGGTTGGTACGTGAAAAGTCTTTCGAGGAACTGATTTTTAGCCCTTTATAGTTTTTGTTCTCTTCGTCAGAGAAACATTAAGGATCTTGATTGACCTGATTTCAAGTGTATTGGAGGTAACTCATAATAGATGTACCGTCCGAGGTTGTAATAAGATACAAACGTGAATGGACTATCCTTTTTGAGAAAATTCATTGTGCGATCTCTATCCACCAACATCATTTTCACTCACTTGGTCACGTTGCATGGATTTTTTTTTTTTTGAGAAATGTCACGTTACATTTCTCCTTTTTCCAACCGTAGTTTATTGCCATATCGGCAATGAAAAAGAAATATCATAAGACGCGGGAGGTCAGATTGCTACGTGGGTCAGATTAATGAGCATCCAAAAGATATTAGTCAAGCGAACACAATGAGAAAGTGTCAATTAGGAAATGTCGAGATTACACATGTCACGCAAAAAGCTGACCCTACGAAGCTGCCAATAATAAGCATATACGAGGTTGATATCACTTCACGAATTGGGTTGCTTGGCTTAAGTTTTACAAGCTAAGGGACAAGTCCTTTTGGACTATTCACGTGACAACAAATACCTCTTTTTATTTGGAGGAAATTATGGAAGCTTAGAGATGCCGTGAAATCTCACATCAAGCACCTTACTGGGGATGGAGGCAACGGCTAATCTGTTGCACGATGAATGGCATTTGTTTGGGCCGATGCTGAGAAGGTTTACTAGCAGAACGGTGCATGATTCTGCTTTGTATATTATTCAGTCTAAGAATTTGCAGATGTTATTCAAGGCTACAGCAGACTTTGGCCACAAACTAGGCCAATTGATCTGGTTGAGATGCAAGCTGCTCTTTGAAGCTCCATGGTGCCCCAAATCCATCAGAGTCTCGATCGTTTCGTACTAAAATATTTGATTGCTAGGAATCGATGCATACATCACTCTTCCTTCTCTGTAAATGCTAACTTAGATTGTGTAAAGAGGAAAGACTTACTTGGTAGTGTAGGTGTTGAAAAGAAAGTAAATGTGGATTGTTATAGAGCAATATGGTGTAAATGGGATCTTCCTGAATATTAGGTAAGCTCTTGAGCACGTAGCAGGAATTACCCTCTCTTGCTTCGGTTTAATTGGAATGAAATTCCGACAAATTGCGAAGGAAAAAAAATCCGTAAACGGGGATGTTGTGTTTCAATACATAAATCTGAGTAATTGAAATTTTATACTCCACGACAGAATTTATTTCCCTATTCCGTTTTCAATTGAATTTTTCTGTTCATAATTACAACTTGACAGAAATACACAAGAGGGTACTGGAGATTTTCCTGGCCATTATTGGAGATTCAACTTCAGATATCTTTCCTCTAGCTTTCGCCTAACCTGCTTAAACTATAAAGGTTCATCAAACTTGTAAACAGAAGGTAATTTTATTCACATTTTTTTCCTGCGTATCAACCCAGCATGCTATACACCTTGCCTGTAATGCATCTCAAATTTGCAAGGTCAACCCTATGTAGGTCTAGAAAATGGCGAAACCAATGCTCAAAATTGCAACAGACGTGTCCAATCCGGTAGCATGTGTAAGTTATTGAGGTGAAAATACATCAAACACGTTTGAGGTGTATACAAGGATGCAAATTCCAGAGCAGTCCAGTGGCGATACAAGAGACTTCCCGAGGCAAAAAAGAGACACACCTTATGAAGTCAGATTCTATGATGCCATGGAATGGAAGAGGAAGCTCATTTTCTTTTATCTGGAAAGTCCAGTCCTGCGCGGCGGTAGCAACAGCGGCATCATGGAGAGTCAACTCTTCGATTTCCGAACATCACATATCATTCCAATCCTTAAAGAGTAACATCATGTATAAAGGAACATTTACTGCCGCAATAACGGTGAACATCCATAGCATACGGACCAGTCTCTGGACGATGATCTTTCTAGATTTGCTCGTTTTAAGCGCTAGCTTCACACTAGAGCCAACATCGCTATTTGTATCTACATTCATAGACACCTCGACGTCCTGATTATGCATTTTTGCTGTTGGTCGTATGACAGCACTACCCCTGCTTCAAAGGAAACACAAAAACCAGTTAAACTTATCTCAACATCTATAGAAGGAAAGATTAAGGAAAGCTGGGCACAATAAGAGAAATTATGCGAATGTCAAAAGTTGAAGTTTGCGCAAGACCTCGTGAAAGAATGGAGGTATGATTATGTTTGTTCTTAATCACCTTACTACTGGACCTTTGTCACTCGAACGCATAGTAGGGCCATCCAAGCTTTTCTTGATAAGGTGCATTGTTCCTTCCGCGTCCCAAATCTCTTCATAAACGAAGTTTTCATCTTCATTTTTCTCTTTTGTTGCTCCACCAGACAGATTAGAGCTTATGAGATGTATACAATGGCCAATAGTCCCACAAATCTGATGCCAAAAGCTCTTGCTACTAGTTGGCCAGAAGAGGAGAGCAAGAAGAGTTGCGATAAACAGCAAAAGGTACCTGACAACATCCGCAACTCTCAGAATGAGAATTAGATAGCGAAACTGGAAATCACATTGTGGTGGTGAGATAAGATAATTACCAAATGTAAATGTGAGTCTGCATAGGAAGAAAGCAGAGTTGTGTTAAAACTGCTTCTTGTGGATTGGACGCAGTCGACATTGTCACATTACTAACAGACAACAGCATGAAAGATGGATGTAAGTTCCCCTGCTGCCAACTCACAGTTCCTACAGTGTGCTGAATGCCGCTGTCCATCAGACGTTATACACTAGATGCCAGATGGGTTGTTCCAACCAAATAACATGGGCTTACCTCCACAACATTCCCAAACTTGGCTTTATGTACCACCGTGCATTGGTCATGATCATGGCCTGATAGAACAAGCACCTACAAGATAACCACATGTGACTTTGCTACTAAGTATAAATAACTCCACTCTATTTTACGAGATATAGGCTACATATTAACCTGACCTTTCATCTAAGCATAAAAAACCTAAATGAATTACTGCCGTAAGTTGCCGTGATCGTGCACAGCCATGGAGCCAAGGATGGCCCCTTCCAACTCATCGTAATAAGCCAACGAAACGAATTATTTAAAGCTTCTTTGGGGTTGGGCTGTAGGACTCACCAACTCCCCCAAGAATACATAAGGCTCAAGAGTGAGCTCACTAAGCTCGAGCCGCTGGATTTTATGTTGAATGTCTATGTCATTTCCTTTTTCACTTTTCTTGAGCCACTTTACTATTTCTTTTCTCTTTTAATGCATGTTTATAATCTTTCTTTTATTTTGAGTTAGCTATTAGTATAATAATTAACTTTGGAGTCTTTTGAACAGACAAGGAATCCCTTAGATATGATGCAAAATGGATCTTATTCTATCGTTGATCAGAGATTTCTCTATGAAAAATATGAATCGGAGTTTGAAGAAGGGGAAGGAGATGAGCAAAATGCGGCAAAAGGAAAGAAAATCCATTGGACGTTCCCAAAATGGTACTATCGCATCGGGTGAATTCAATACCAGCCCATTTATACAGAATGGTACTTCATAAAATAAAATAAAAACTAAAATACATCACCAACAACAATTATTTCAAGGGCTTACATCACTAACTACAATTATTTCAAGTGCTAATTCCCTAGAAACCCAACTTGAGATCCAATCCAGATTTGGGACTAGAGTGAATGTTGAGGATTTTTTTTAGACAAAATAAAGTTAGGGGCACTATTGGGACCTAAAGCACAAAAAATTTATACTTATCTTACTTTTTATAACGATTTATTACTCGGTGTTTACATGCATATATAAACAAAGATCAATTAAACCCTTTATTACTCGGTCACGTAGCATTGCCAAAATAATAAAGAAAGCCACATGGCATTTTCCATGCACTTAAAATTGACTGAGTTAATGGGAAGATTCAAGCGCATCGAAATTGCAAATTTTACAACTTAAATGCATGAATGAAACTATTAACAGTCAAGTGCATTATCGTGACAAGTTTTAGAAATTGCCTTGTAATTGTCCCATCCACAATAAGGCCGGTGCTACCACAGATATGCATTCAGCAAAACTATTTGAAGGCCAAGTTACAACAGATTATCTCATCTCAGATTTAGATAGCACACAAAATCCAACTTACAGGTTTGACCAAATCCAGCAAGTAGTTAGATGATTCCTCAGTGATGTAGTTCTGGTACCTGTATCACTAACTGTCAGACTGAATTTTATCGTCACAAGCTGATGAATATTCTGAGCATTGAAAGAAGGTAACAAAGAGGCTTACGCTATTTCTTGATTTTCAGTAGTTCGCCAGATCCTCTGAAATTAAAGAGATTTATGTTAGTTCAAGTGCAAAGAACCATCTCCATGAGAGTATTGTAGTATGGACCCACAAGACTAAATCTGGACCATACTTCGCAGTTATCAAAAGCTTATTGGCTGACCATAAAATGCCCACATTGATGTGGCATTGCTCTTATAAGACCACGCTGCTGAAAGTCCAAGTAAACTAAAAGTTTTATGGAAAGAGACAGTCCAATACTTATGCTACCAATGATGCACATACCTTTATAGATTTCTTCTTTACAAAAATCATCTATGCTTACCTGATTGATGACCGGTGAATTACGATTGGGTCCGCAATAAGTCCAGTCACGCCGATATAAAGGAATATGAGTTAATAAAACCCTTGGATTTGATTGTGAACCTAGGAAAGTGCAAATAATCTTGAGAACTCTTCCCAAAAAGAGAGGTGTTTGAACTGTCAAATATTTCACTAATCATCAGAGGGAATAACATACCCAAGGAGCCATTTTTAACCAAATCCCAAGATGATGAAGCCTTCCCTTCTAGTTGACGCCCTGCAAATGAGATACTTTGCTGCCTTAACACAATATAATCTAAAGGGATGGACCCATTCCAGAACGCTTTAGTTGCAGGTCAAAGTACAAAAATAAAAAATGAATGCATTACAATGCGGATGAGGCTAGGTAGTTCAGATTTCAGAAATTGTCTAAGAGAGGCATTTCTCAAGTATATACAATGAGAATATGCATGGAAGACACATATTTGTATACAAGCAAGTTATGCTAATTCAGGTCACTAGTTTTGAACTTTCAAGCATATGGAAGAAAGCATAACATAAATTAAGACCAAAAAAAAAAATATATCTTCATGTACCATCTAAAGTTTGGGCATCTACAGCAATAAAGTCCACTTTTCCAACCGTGAATTGGTGATTTTTCTTCCCAAATTCTCTTTCATACCGACTGAGAACCTGAAAACCGAAAATGAGTAAAAGCACAGACCTTTTTTGGGGTGGTGGGGGAGCAATACATAGACAACCCTATATAAAGCATAACAAATAACCTTGATTTTGTATTACAACCTGAACTCTATTACTGCTACTACAAAAAATGCATAAGAGTAACTTATTGAGATACCTCTGGCTTATGGGAGTGAAGGCTTGCATAACCAACATCATGGTTTCCAGGAATGTAGTAGACTGGACATTCTGTATGCTTCTCCTGAGTTTTGAGATCAAAGATATGCTTGAAACGGTTCAACGAATCCTGCCATCTAATAGGGTAAAATATGTGAATGGCGTTTCTTAAGAAAAAGTACAAATTTGGAAATTAAATTATGTCAATCTTAAAAAAAAAAAGGCTGCACAAAAGAATTCTGTAATTTCACAGTGCGAAGCTCTATTAAGTTTACTCCAAAGGTGAAAAAAAGGGACAGAACTGAATGTACTTCAGCAGCAAGCTTGTGCTCTAAATCCTAAGGGAAATGAACAGATAAGATCTGTGTGGATCGCCAGAATCGGTTCTATATAAGGTCCCTTGCCTACATATCATGTTCATATTCGCAAGTGATTCTTTCTTGTATTATTTACTGATTTGTATATATATGAAGCTTCATGCTTCAACAACAGAATTCAAGGTAGGATGTCTAAGTAAACGCAACAAGGAAATAAGCCAAATAATCAACGTGCAGGAGTGGTGCACAAATTCAAGCATTCCATAGTGAATGGTGATTAGCGCACACAACTTTTCCAAAAGTAATACAGAAAACTACAGGCATTACTCTTCATCAGACAAATATGGGCCTCCATCAAAATAATCACCCAAAAACAAGACCACGTCAGGTTTGAAAGGCAGAATGGAACTCAAGTAGGCTCTGTGCATAAACAAATCCGTATAGAACTGCACCATCTCCAAAGCAAAGGATTTAGGCGGCAGGCCGTTAGACGTTCTATCCATCAGCTGGCGACACACGAAATCAGTATCAGATGCAGGGGAACATGAGCCGACACCGGTGGCAACAAATGGAGATACAACTTATGCAAGAATACCTGTGGATCAGCCAGAACAGCAACTTTGACATAGCCATTCTGATCTCCGACATTACCCATCTGAGATTAGCACAAACAGGACAATCTTTTACTAAGTATTCGGGCGTTCTTAATCCCTAAAGGTAACCCAAGTATTTTGCCGAACCGACTATGTTCCGATCAACTAGGCATTCACACATGTTGAGCATCTACAATATCTAAAACATTAACTGCAGATTTACCTCCATCCCACAGTCAATACCTCTAATGAATAGTCAACCCTCGTTGCTCGAGTAACAAATTGGATAAATTCATACGGCCGTACTTTCAACTCACAGCACGAGGCACTAAAGCATGGAATTTGATTTCCGTTATGAAATTAAACCTGCCCTCCGTAAATGAAGGAGGAAACTTTCGGCGATTCCAACAGCCTAACCAAGTCATTGAAACATCTCGAGGTCGACGCAACTAATGGGTGCGCGTTGATTGGTGAAACATACAATACGAAGCCTTGCATCAAGAACGGAAATGGAAGAAGAAGAAGAAGAAGAAGAAGAAGAAGATGAGGCACCGTGGACGTGGAAGGCGAATTGAGATGAGGCCATGAACAAGACCCGAGAGAAGGGACCCAATAAGCCAACATCTCGCCGTAGAGAAGACTGATCGCCCACGCCACACACAGCAAGCCCGTCAGCTCCGCCTGCTTCATCTTCTCTCTCTTCTCTCTCTCTCTAGTGCGTTGCTGTTTGGAACCCGAACCTCGAAATGGTAGCTTCTGGCATTCTGCCTTCCTCCTTTCATGGTAACAATCTCGAAATTCGAGTCTTCGCTTTCACCTCCCTTACCACTTTGGGATTTGCTGCGGCGTAAATGCAATCGAAATCTCACGAAATGGTAAAATCTTTAATTTGTGAAATCAAATTTGTAATATTTATCTATTTTGTGCAATCGAGTTGGTCTGTTTATTCGATAAAAATCCTCGTAAGATTTGGTTATGCAAGATATATCTAATGTGCTTTTGGTATATTTTCTCTTTATTTCAAAAGTATTTTGCAAGTTGTCTTAGTCAACTTTTTATGAGTGATCATGGAGGCGCGCAAATAAATTATTTAGCATTCAATAAATCAAAGTAATGAATAATTGCTAGAAAAAAAAAATTCAATAAGTTATGCAAAGCAAAAGCGGAGCTTTATTATCATACCATGCATCAAGTGTTTCGTGAAATATTTACCAACCTCACCCTTACCTTACCTTGGGGTATGGTTTTCACCTAGCGATGACCAAAGTGAATCGAGGCCAGGAGGACCGGCGACTAAGGCGAGCTTACTGGTGACCGGCAAAGATTGTGAGCGAGCCAAGAAGTAGCGGGGATTGGATTGCAGCAGCCTATGAAGCACCGACATTCTATGGAGGTCTACGTGTCGTGTCCGACACTCTTCAATATGCGATCGACCCGTGATCTCCAGATACGCCAGCAACACGCGAGTCCAATATCCCGACACGCCATTTTGATACGCACGGGTCAATTTTAAGCATTTTCAATAAATTATGGATCAAAATGTACATTTATATATATATATATACTTAGGTCATATACTCATCCACCCCAAAATTAATATACTCAGCCAGCAAAAAAAAAAACTAATCGTGATATAACAGAAGAAGAAAAAAAAACTCACCACATAAAAATATACATTTAATATACAACATGTTCCAACGTGTCGAAATTCTTTATTTTTTTATAATGACGTGTCGTGTCGCGTGTCGATGCTAGTTAGGCAGAAGCTCGGCGGATTGCTCATGCTCGCGGGTGTGGACAAAGACCCAAAAAAGTCAGATCCGCCGTCTTTTCCTGCAATGTGATGCTCCGATAGTTGGCCTTCGTTTTGAAGTCTTCAAGGAAGACCCGTCATCATCTCTTCACTCTCCTTCTCTATCACCGAGTCTCCGCAGTTCTCTTTTTGGTCTTCCACTTGCCGTGACTTCTCGCCTCGAATGGAGCATGTAGTACGGGGACGTGTGCCTTGATTAAGGCACGGAAAATGATTGAGCAATGCATGGATGTGATCATGAATGTGAGATTCGCGTTTTTGACGAACACGATGTGATGTAGATGCCAGTGGTTGTGGACAGTAGTGCTCAGGGGATGGCGTCGGAGCTCGCTGAAGCGGCGGTGCGGTGAGGAGCTGCTGTCGCGGGAGATTGCTGATGCTGGGCTGGAGAAACGCCTTCATTCGCTGGAGCGGCTATGGGAAGACCTGGGCGCGGCTGTCGGCGTTGGCTTGCCGTGACCTGCTTTGATCCAGACACGACGGAGCTGCCGTGGGGATTCCGCCGGGACATGCTGGTAGCTCCGGCTGCGACAGGACTGACCAGGCGCGACAACCGGGCCAGATCCGCCATAATCATTATATTGCCTTCTAATGAGTATGTCCATTATTATCCAAATTCTTTCTTTCTAAATTTACTCAGAGACAGATCTTTCACGCGGCCAGCTTCCTTTTCTGCTCACTTATTTCTTTCTTTCCCCTCTCTTTTCATTCCAAATTAGGCTAAAAATTTATGTGATACATAGCCTAATAGGGAGAAGTGTAAAAAAAGTCATAAACCTATTATATTGGTGCTAATTCAGTCCTAAACCTTTTGTTGCCAATTCAGTCCTAAATCTTTTATATTTGTGCTAATTCAATTGGCCGGTTTAGGACTAAATTGGCACCAATAAAAGGTTTAGAACTGAATTGGCATCAATGCAAAAGGTTTAGGACTGAATTGACACCAATACAATCGATTTAGGACCGAATTAGCACCAATACAATAGGTTTAGGACTTTTTTTGACACTTTTCCCTAGCCTCATCTGATCAAAGAATGACAATCTTTCCTAATTTAGAACACCCATGTGCATTGCAATCTTCGGACATATGGAACTGATCATGGGCTTGACCGAATTTCACGCTCTTTTGATCTTATTCCAGTTAATTTGATTTAAGCTCCGAACCTCTCTAGGCCAGTCTAATTAGGATGCAACTCATAATGGCTTATTACTACTAAATGCTCTAATTATGCAAATGCAAATTAAGTTTTAATTTTGTTCAGGGGGTCGGGATCGATCCCTAATTTTCTTGCGCGATGAATAACTGAATGAGCTCGTCAAAAATTACGTGTCGGACAACAATCTAACCAAGGCACTCGACTGCACCAACCAAAAATTTTAGGGTTTTTGATTCGTAACTTGTGGTTTTGGATATGAGCAACTTCCGTTTTCACTTCGACCTAGGTCCTTTTTCTATACAGGCAAAGATCAGTGAAATATTAGGTGCTTCATTGCGAAGTAAGAAAATCCTCAAGATAGAACTAACTAATTAGTTGATTGAGCTCGAACTACCTAAAAACTTACTTGAGAGGAGCTCGAGTTTATAAGATCAAGCTTAATCGAGCTCAAATCAAGAATCGAGTTTTGAATATTCGAGCCGATTTTGAGCCTAAATATCGAACTTTTCTCGATCGGTTACACCCTTACTTGGGTCGGTTCAATTTGATACCATCCATCTCTCCTGTCCGATCTTTTCGGGGTCGATATAATTCCTATACAACCACGCATCACTAATGATTTGCCGCTCTTTGTGATGCACCATGTTTAAAAGCGTTTTGGAAGAAGGTGATCTATCTTCCTCATCGGTGATATGAAGAGATCATATGAACCTGAAGTTTCAGGTCCCTGGCACAAATCGAAAGCAATTTCATCCGGCACTATGAATTTAAGCCTACTTCAGCTCGTTCTTGATAGATCGAAGGAAATTTCTGACTACCTTACCGAACAATCTGCATCACGTTATCAAGCGTCTGCTTTTACTGAATCAGATACCGGCGAATTTGGATTTGATCCCATCTACTTCTTGTAAGAGCTTTGTAACGACAAGCTAGAAAAGTTCTAATGGATCGATAGCTTCTTTACATCCTAAGGAAAGAACGAGGGTCAGCTCTGTTCTTTATCAGTTGAACCACTTCTCCAGGTTAGTAATACTGGACTGGTCTTCTGCTTTTGAAGCTCTTTGAGGCCTTCCCACTTACACTCTTGTTCCTTCAAGTATGCATCGAACAAAAGAATTTAACATCATAGCATTTACAGTCGTTTCGTCTAATCTACTGCTCCCGGTATCGATTGACAGAAGTCATGTATAATCTGGAAGATCATCACCTATTGTTGCTACACTCCCCGTGTCGTGCCCGTTGGGTTCATGTTCATTCCACGAGAACAAAGTCATGTACTGTCAAATACTAAGGAGAAGATACACCCAAACAAATGAAATGTTCTGGACTGTCAAAACACTCCTTCCCAACTCATCTCCTTCACTTTCTTTATTAACATAATACAGTGTGCGAGCAGAGCAGAGCATCGAGGTACAGAGCACATGGTGGACGAAATCAAATCGTGTAAAAGTTTGCTCATTACTTTACAGAAAACATGTCAAACTTTCCGTGTAGGGAAGTGTAACATGACCTTACCTCTTACAAGCTCTGATATCCCCTTTTCCTTCAATGTAACCTTAAATTTGCATTAACTCAAACCAAGCTCAGTTCGCACAACAAAAAATTTGGCATCGAAGCCATCCATCCTCTGAAGTGTGTATAAATTCTGGTAAAAACATGTAGAGAAGTAGGAAAGAGTGATGGTCCTCGAATGACATTATTTACTCTCCAACAGCCTAAAGCTAGTGACCGACTCGCTGAATTACACCTCCTTTCCCCTGTACATGTCCCCAGGAAATACATTCTCTAGTCTACACAAGCAAGTTACACGTGTAAGAACTGAAAAATCTGCAGCAACTGCATTCCATGATATTTGGGCTGCTTTGGCGCCAAGTTCTCGCGATGTAATAAGATTCACTTTCCATTTGGGGTCAGTGAGTTGACGCCTACATTCTTGAGCCAATCCACCACTTCCTTGATGGTTGGCCTCTTGAAAGGGTTGTCATTCACGCATAGCATCGCCACATCGAGAACTTGCAGCATCTGATCCTCGAATCCCTTTCCTCTGAGAAGAGAGTCGAAAATTTGCTCCTGTTTCCCCTGCTTCCCCATTTCCTGCACCCACTTCACCAACTCTCTCGACTCCTTTGGCTTCGCCACATCTACAGGTCGTTTCCCCGTAAGCAACTCCAGCATGACCACCCCAAAACTGTACACATCGCCTCTTAACGTGGCTATCCAAGTATGAGCATATTCGGGGGGAATATAGCCCAAGGTACCGACGAGCTCCGTGGTAACGTGAGTATGATAAGGAAGAATCAATCTGGACAATCCAAAATCAGCTACATGTGCTTCAAATTTCTCATCAAGAAGAATGTTGCTGGATTTGATGTCTCGGTGTACGATGTGCGGCTCGCATATCTGGTGCATGTAAGCCAGCCCGCAACTTGCGCCTTGGGCTATCGTCAGCCTAGAGGGCCAGTCCAGTTGAGCCGGACCATCGCTCTTCTCATGCAACCAATAATCAAGATTTCCGTTCTCCATGTAAGTATATATAAGTAGACGAGAACCTTCATGGATGCAGTAACCCTGAAGGGCAACCAAATTCTCATGCCGAGCATTGGAAAGAACTTCCACCTCAGCTTTGAATTCCTTCTCCATAAGGCCCATGTCCCCTGAGAGTTTTTTCACAGCCAGCTTCTCCCCGTTCGGCAAGGTTGCTCTGTAGACCAAGCCAAAGGCTCCACAACCAATAATATTTGCCTGATTGAAGTTGTCAGTGGCTGCCAAAATTTCGGATATTGTAAGATCCTTGAAGTCATTCATGTTGTCCTGGAACACTATCACCAAGCTGGTGTCCTTGTCGAGGTCCCGAGCAATCCCAAGAGTGGAATTGATGGAAATGTTGTCCAAGTCGGTATTATCAGTATCCCTTCGAGGACTGATTCTTCTCTTGGTAAATACCCACAAGCCAAAAGTGATCATGAGACCCGCGATAAAACATGTCCCCACAATCAGACCAACGATGAGCTTCTTATTTGGGTGTTTACGCGGCATAGAAGGGAGCTTGGGTTGACTATTACAAGTCTTATTCTGTACAACTTCACCGCATAATCCGGGGTTTCCCATAAAGCTGGAGTTAGGGAAGGTATCAAATTGGCCTCCTGTTGGTACCGGCCCTTGGAGATCATTGTCGGCAACGCTGAACCAGGACAAGAAATGAAGACCTTTGAGGGATGCAGGAATTGCTCCGGTTAGTTGGTTAGAAGAAAGGTCTAGTTTTTCCAGGTTGGTAAGGAGACATATTTCATTAGGGATGCTTCCCGAAAAATTGTTGTGATGGAGGTCCAGAACATGCAGAGATGTCAACAGGCCGATCGCAACCGGTATAGGACCGGTAAGGCTATTGTTAAACAAATAAATAGCAGGTGGGAGATTTGAGAGTTGATTATACTGCTGATTGGTCGCATTATTCGGCATGACAAAGACCGGCAGCTCGAGATAAGTCAGGTTCAGCAAAGCAATAGGATTCGCCGATGTCAAAGCTGGTAAACGTGTTAGCTCAACCGGGAATCCGCCGCTCAGAAGGTTACTTGACAAGTCCAAGTAGAACAAATCTGGCAAGCCAGCAAACCAACCTGGAATGGTACCCTTGATGAAGTTCTGCGATAAGTCCAAAACTTCCAAACCTTTAAGCCTCTTGAGCCAAATGGGTACTTCCCCTGTCAATTGGCAACCACCTAGGGCTAAAACCTGGAGACTCTGGAATCCATCTGACTGAATTATATTATCATCTTGAGGCATGGCTTCGCCCAAGAAATTCTTGGACAGTATAACAGCACTAAGGTTCTTCAGATTCATCAATATGCTGATCGCCCCGGTGATGTTTGACAGGGAATTGTTAGAAATCGATAAGAAAGTCAGAGATTGCAGCGAGAGTATCTCCGGCGAGATTTGCCCCTCGAGCCTATTAGTGGCAAATCTAATCGCAATGAGTGACTTACAAGAGTAAAGGCTTGGGGGCAGTTTACCGGTGAAGTTGTTGTCGCCGAGGTCGAGCGTCGTGAGCTGCCGCAGCGGAGAGAAGTCAAACGCCGAGATATCTCCGCCCAAGTGGTTGACCCGCAGGATCAATTTCTTGAGGCTGACACAGTTGTTCAATGAAGAAGGCAACGATCCAGTCAAATTGTTGATATAAAGCAGCAAATACTCAAGCTTGGCCAACTTCCCAATACTGTCAGGTATGGAGCCACTGAAATTGTTGGAGTACAGAACAAGAACCCGGAGATTGCTCAAACTCCCAATCCCATCGCCAATCGGCCCCTTCAATCGGTTCAAATGCAGAGAAAGTTCCTTGAGGGACGTGGCGGCGTACAAGTCGCCAGGGACCTCCCCGGTGAGCGAATTGAAGCCCGCCCGGAAGACGGCCAGGTCCGAGCAGCTCCCTAGCCCAGACGGGATCTCGCCGCTCAGGTTGTTGCCCGAGAAGTCGAGCGAGCGGACGAGGCGCGAACTGTTGGCTACCGTGGGGTCACAGATCGGCGAGGGGATTGGGCCGGCGAGGTGGTTGTTGCTGCCGTTAAAACTGGTCAGGTTCCGCCCGAAGTGGAAGATCGAGGGCGGGATCGCGCCGCGGAAGGCGTTGCTGGACAAATCCAGGGTCTGGACGGCGTTGTCCCGGGGAAGGTCAGGGATGTCGCCGGACAGCCCGTTGAAGCTGAGGTCGAGGACCCGGAGCTCCCCGAGCGCAGCGAAGAAATCGGCGGACAGGGCGCCAGACAGCCGGTTGCGCGAGAGGTTGAGGTGGGTGAGCGAGGTCAGATTCCCGAGCGATGGCGAGACGGTGCCGTTCAGGAGGCGGCCGGGGAGCAACAGGCTGAGGACCCGCCCGGTGGAGGCGTCGCAGAGGACCCCCTCCCAGCCGCAACAGTCGGGGTCGGCGGCCCAATTGAGGGGGTCGGCGGAGGGGAGGGGGGAGACCCCGGAGAGGAAGGAGCGGAGGGCGTCCCGATCGGAGGGGTCGCAGGCGGCGGCGGCGGAGGAGGAGAGCGCGTGGCAGGCGAGGAGGAGGAGGGCGAGGTGGCAGAGCCCGGCGCAGCAGAACATGGCTCTGCGGGCGCAAGGCGTGGTGGGTCCGGGGGAGTCTGGCCTCATGGGGGAGGTGTCATGGATTGGAGGAAGTGGTGGTGGTGGTGGTGGTTGTGGGGGGTGTGGAAGTACAAGATGCGGGAGTCGCAGAGAAAAGCCATTGACCAGAGAGAGAGAGAGAGTGTGTGACGTTGATACGAACAAGCAGCGATAATTAATTATCGAAAGAAGAAGGGAAAAAAAAAAACGAAAGGGAAAGCGGGAGAGAGAGAGAGCGTGTGTGTCCTCGTGAGCCGTTTACTTTCTGGGGCGGCTGGCGGTTGCGCGAGTGGGGATGGTGGACTTTCTTCTTGCTTTCCCAGAGGATGGAGATAATGATTGATGATGGATGACATTACCCCCCGCCCTAGTGATAGAGAGAGAGAGAGTGTGCGTGTGTGAAGCTTCTTGCAGAGGAGACTCTGACTCCCCCTGTAAAAATTCCTTCTTTTTTTTTTTTTTTTTACACGGTGGCCGGCCATTTTTGTCTTCTTCCTTTCCTGAGCCGAGCAGAAACTGTGGATCTCTCTCTCTCTCCCCGACTTTCCCTCTGCTGCTGCTGTTTCCGTTTCCGTGCGTTTTATTCCTCATGGAAATTTCCAGCAGAGCTCTCTGTTCCGTCAACCTATTACTGTAGACAAAATCTACTGTGCTCCACGCCTCGATTTGGTTCTGGTCCCCCGTTTCTATGAAGAACCCCAACGGGAGCAGATAGAAGCGGATTTCGGATGTGTTTCCACGTTTAAGTCCGGTTTTCGTCCTCTAAATTTAGCGGGTTTTTCGCTATTTTTCTCAGTTTATTATCTGGTGAGCAGAGTCCTTTTATGTTAACGGCCCGTAGCCAGCATTCTCGGATTGGCGAAGCGGCGATGCCGACCCGGCTGAGAAAATTGATACGTGATGCTGATGATGCGGCGCCAAATTAAGCACCGCATGGACAAAAAAACGAGCACCTAATGAGCGAGAAAGGGCGGGAGAGAATGAGATGGGAGGTGAACTGCCGTCACCTAACATCAGCCTAAGCCTCGCACGAAGAGAGGCAGTGGGGAGGACTGCCGTACGACCACCAGCAAAGGTCGCCTAGCCCTCGTCAATTGCAAGTGACGGCTCAGACAACCCTTGTCGTGGTGGCACCGTGGCAGTGCGAGACCCTCGCAATGACGGTGCCTAGGATCACACGGCCGTTGCCTTTGCGGGCAACATTAACGCAGCCCTTGCTGGTGGTGGGAGGCGATAATGATCGTCGTGGTCGTGGTAAGCAACATGCTATGCTAGGGCATTGTATTGCTATTGCTTGAATAATCAAAGAAAGTCTAACTAATGAAATCTAATGAAGTGCCAGTTGAGGCATTTTTAAGAAATGAAGGGAGTACCCATCGGGGTGGCAATAACAATTCGATGATGAGCGCAAAACAATCTCTTTTAGTCAACGTCAAGAAAATTTACACCCGCATCAACTACCAAAATTTTATGTCTTCAAACCACCTCTTTACTTCATTTGATATTTGCTGCCCTAACATCTTAAGTGCACTTCTTTTGCAAATATACCCATAATCACATTAGAAAATTGGTCAAATCCCAAACTTTCAAACATAAAAAAGTTAAACCCATTAAAAAAAAAAAAAAAAAATCACCACCTGGCATTTGGTGATAGAACCTAGCTTTATTCCAGGGGATTGGATCACTACAGACCATATCTTTTCCAAATCTCTCTTTTAAGTATGTGGTTGATTAACATAATCATTTCTTTCCCTAGTGGTGCTTTGGAATAACCCAACTTTTACTTTTTCTCCAATTTCCTGGAGCATATATGTGAAATTTTTCATTGACTAGAAAGATTATTTAATGCAAGGGTTTTGAGCAACTTGTCGACAGATTATGGGATCATGATCGGATTGTGGTTGGGGGAAGAGCTGAAGTGGTCTCTGCTCACCCTTTTTCCAAGTACCTAACAAAGATGAATTTTTTTTTTTGCTTCATCGTGCAATCTTTTCTGAGTGCTCTCCATGGACCGATCCAGGGCGTGAAACGTGTACCTTAAACTAAGTTGGTGGACTTTGAGGATGTTTTTGGCCATGGATGAGCTATCTTGCATAATATATGTCCCACTTGCGACTAGCGGTGTGGATGGTCAAACAAAAATTGTAAAGTCAACAGTAGAGCCAAAGCATTTGTTGTTTATAGATGTATTGAGGAGGGCCTAGACTTCGAACTCTTTGGTGGTTTCTCGGGTCGGCTCTCTGGCAAGTGGTTGATTGCCCGCGAACAGAATACACGTTCTTATGTAAATCCCGTTGCTTTCGAAATACTCAGATGTAAGCAAATATAAATTAATCGGGAATTCCTATCGCACCCTTGATTATATCTTAATTAAGTACGTTGTTAACCAAATGGAGGGATGATCTCTCCGTCCAACTCCCTCTCAAGTCACGCCATGGTCGCCATTCGATCAGGCTGAGCGAAATGTAATTAGTTTGCGACATCGCCATCTCGTCCATAAGATAGGGTTTTTCTTTCGTCTGAGATCAAAGTCAACCGAAATTGTCCCGAGTGATTTGCAAGTATGATCTCCATCACCCATTAATAAACTTAGGGAAGATGTTAATCTCCTACTATAATATATATATATATATATATATATATATATATATATATATATATATATATATCCTTCTTATGAATGAGAAGCAAATGACCACTTTTTCTTTTTCATTACAAATGGCAAGATCTAGAGCTGAAGTGCAAAAGTTCGTGGAAACAACAGCAAGTGGTGGGGTTATCCGAGGGGTCATTTCACTTGGTGATTTCACTTGATTTAGAGGTTTGACTTTTTGCAATTCAAGACATTAAAAAACTGTGGGTAGACTCATCTGGAGAACATGAATGACCACCCAAAGTTAAGAAATTTTTAATTGCACGCAATTAATCAATGACGATGAGATACTTACTTCTTTCTCTTGTAAAGAATAGAAGATTTTAATTACGTTCTACGTTTCGCGGTTAGCCGAACGGGACATCGGACCATGGTTTGAAAGCGTGGAAAAGCCATATCATTTGATTTGATATGCTAGAAACTCAACCGTGACTTGGGTCACTGATTCAAAGATCTAGAGTCCATTGCACCCGTTAATGGTTTCCTTTCCATGCGATCACAGTCCACCAAACTCAATCAACATCATCAACATCAACATCACCTTTATCCCAAACTAGTTGGGGTCGGCGGTCGATGAACCCCAAAAATAAATATATAGATATAAATATATATAAGGGAAAAATGACTAAAAATGACAGTTTGGAATATAGGAGATCTGCCTCTCCACAATACTAATAGCTTTCCTCTACTCCGTCCTAAGACAAACCGTACGCCAATCTAATTCCCACTTCATTAAATCTTGTTTTACTGCTTTCCCCCAAGTAAGTTTCGGTCGACCCCTTCCTTTCTTCATGTCATACTCTCGGTAACAAACTTCTGTTCTTACCGGAGCATCTAGGGATCTTCGGAGAATATGCCAAAATCATCTCAATCTATGTTCTTTCATCTTTTCTGCCACCGATACTACTCCAACTTTTCATCGAATATCTTCATTTCTTATCTTATCCATCCTTGTATGACCACACATCCACCTCAACATTCTCATTTCCGCTACTCACATTTTATGCTCATGTTGCTTCTGTGCTGGCCAACATTCAGCTCCGTATAGCATTGCAGGCCTTACTGCTGTTCCATAAAATTTTTCTTTTAGCCTAAGAGGGATTTTGCGAACACACAAAAACCCTGATGCATTGCGCCATTTCATCCAACCTACTCTGATTCTATGGCTTACGTCCTCATCAATCTCTCCCCCCTTTTGCAATATTGATCCAAGATATCTATAGGCATCTTTCTTGGGTACCTCATGTCCGAGCATATTCACGGATTCTTGATCTCCTTTTCTTGCCGTGACGAACTCACACTTCATGTATTCAGTTTTACTTCGACTTAACGTAAATTCTTTAAACTCCAACGTACTTCTCCATAATTCTAATTTAGCGTCAACCCCAACCCTGGTCTCATCAATAAGCACAATATCATCTACAAATAGCATACACCACGGCACCTCATCTTGGATGTCTTTTGTTAGCTCATCCATGACTAAGGCAAAAAGATAAGGACTCAAAGTAGAACCTTGGTGTAAACCTACTGTGATTGGAAAATAACTTGATGTGCCATTACAAGCCTTCACACATGTAGTAACACCATCATACATATCCTTGATTGCATCTATATACTTTGAAGGAACTTTTTTCTTCTCAAAAACCCACCACAGAACCTCTCTTGGAACCCTATCATACGCCTTCTCGAGATCAATAAACACCATATGTAGAGGCAAACTCAATCACTTTTGTAATTTAATTTCTTTCAACATTACCTAAACATGAATTTTTCCCTATAAAATGAAAATAATAACAAGAACGCAGTTAAAGGCTGCTTTTGGTTTTTCAAACGATTTTTTGTTAGTACTCCCGGCATCGGAGGTTGAGAGTTCCTAACTTGTCATGGATAAGTCAAGTGTTAATTGATCGTGCTTGTCGTTGCAAAAATTGGGCGCGAATTTGAGTCGAGAACGATGAAATTTTTCGGGTCCAAAGGCAAACAGGTCAAAATAATGGACCGTGGCTCGTTCGTTGGATCATCGATCTAGGTGAACATTTTCCTTAGACGTGTGTGAAGTGTTTTCTCATTTGACTTGCTCAAAATAGGTGTCAGCTCGCAAATCTTGACCATCATCTCCTTCCAATAGAAAGCACGCGACTAGGGGCTTGTATAGTAACCATTCTCATTCTCTAATTCTGTTCCCCGGAACAGTAAAGAATGAGAATTATGTTTGGTAACGCAAATAATTCTGATTCTGATTCTGTTCCCAGAATCAGTTTTAGAGAATCAAAATCAGTTTTAGAGCAAAATCCAAAACAAAAAAAAGTTGATTCTGGAAAAAAGAATCACTTTTGATAGTCACAAAACAGAATGGAGTCTCACATCTCTCACTTTTCTCTTTCAGTTCTCTCGTCACTTTTCTCTCAACTTAATAAAAATAAAAATAAAAATAATTCGAAAAAAAATTGGAAATTTTTTAAAAAATCACGAAAAATTTAGAAAATCCCTAAAAATATAATAAGCTTAGATTATGCTAGTTTGACCTCATTTTCATAAATTTGGGCCTAAATTTCCTAGATTTCATGGATTTCACTCTTTTGTAAAAAAAAAATGTCGCAGAAGATGAGGGCATCCAACATGCGGATGATAACATATATACTCGTAGCCGTGCGTCACAAAATGTGACCATCTGCATGTGGAGTTGGAGCCAAACACCCACTTGGATTTAGGACAGAAGCTGCAAAATAATAGTGAAGGACTTGTACTTCGTATCAATGAGGATAATTTGGTTTTTTTTTTCTTTTGTCAGTGGATAATTTGGTTATTCAGCTGCTATGTTTGTATGTATTTTGGACAAAGCAACATTTAAAGAAAAAAATGAGTTCTTAATATGTGAACTATCCCATGCTTCAATCAAACTTCAAACGTCATGTATTAAAATTTGTGTTTCATTTATGACATGCTAAAAAAATAATATATTTTAAATTATTTTAGTGTGCATTGGAAATTAGTTTTCAATTTAGGATGAAATTTTACAAAGTAACTACATAATTATTTGACTTAAATAAAAAAAATTAGGAAGAAAAACAGTTTTTCGAAACAGAAATTTTATGCAGTTATCAAACGGGTTTCTATTCCGGGAACAGAAACTTTGGGCAGTTATCAAACGCGTTCTGAGTCTCTAAAACTCATCCAGGAACAGAATCAGAAAAATTCATTTTAATCAGAATCAATTTTCCGGAACAAAATGGTTACCATACGCAGCCTAGATTGCTACGGTGTTAGGCTGTTAGCTACTCTGTTTTTATTTTTTATTTTTGACATTATTATTTCTACAAGTGACCCTCTATAAAAGTAATGGTTAATTTTAGGGGTGAGCAAAAAAATCATGATCCATCCAAATCGGATCAAACTGTACCCAATCGATTGATTTTGGATGGAACCGGCGAGTAGCAGTCTGGTTCCTGGTTTCAATTTTCTGGAACCGGTGGGTACCGGTTCGGTTCCCTATTTTGAGTGGGAACCATCCAACCGGACCGGTCCTTTGTACTTTGTAAACTCGATTCTAGATTCAAAGCTTGAGAAGTTAGTTTATTTTCGTTGTTTCAATTTAATGCACTCTCGGCTGTTCTTTCACATTGTTGGATGCACTTAAGCAATGTGAGCTTAATGAACATGAAATATCAGTAGAACACAGTCACTGCTATGACCTTCAATGCTTTCATTCTAATTGAAAACTTGCTATTTCAGTAGAAAACTTCAAGTGTCCAAAGTGTAAGCTCGATACAGTTTACCATTCTTCCATTTGGAGCATTACGCTGAACCTTCCCATCAAGGACACAAGGTTCAATCCAGGGCTAATTTCTCCAAAACTGGTTTCCTTTTCTTTTTTAATTGATGTTGATGTTCGGTAGGACCGTAACCGAGATCCAACTGGGAACCAGACGGGACAGGTGGTTCGGTTCTCGGATGGATTCATAGAACGAGCCGTTGGTTCACGGTTCGCATTTTGAGGAACCGGTCCCTAGAGAACGATTCTCGATTCTAGGGTGGGAACCACCCATCTTGGAACCGATCACCCCTAGTTAATATCTCGAAAAATTCTAAATTGGTACACCGGTGACAAATTTAACCCAAACTATTTTTTTTACCACCAAAAATCTCAAATTGGTATCCCTGTAACAAATTTACTCCAAACAAAACTTTTTGACCACCAAAAATGTCAAACTGGTAAACATGTGACAAATTTACCCTTGATTAGTTCCCGTTAAATCGGGTTAATACCACGAAAAATCCAAAGCTGATGCATATATGACAAACAGAGGGTAAAAATCCCAAACTTGTACTCTCATCAACTGTCACGTGTCATCCAACTTAATAATTTGATGGTAAAATGTAATAAAAAAATTAATAGAGAGTAAATTTGTCACATGTGTACAAATTTAGAGTTTTTGGTGGTCAAAAAATAGTTTTGGGTAAAATTTTCATAGGTGTACCAGTTTGGGGTTTTTTGTAGTCAAAAAAATAATTTGGGGTAAATTTATCACAGGCGTACCACCAATTTGAGGTTTTTCGTGATATTAACCCTAAAAGTAAACCCATCCATCATCGCGGCAAACTGGTAATTTTCACAAAAGGAAATTGCCAATCTGGAAAAGTAAAATTAAAAATAATCATCTTAAAAGTTAGAACTCAAAAGACTCGATTCTGAATAATGGGAATGGGGAATCGAACTGGCTTGTTCCTGAATCATCGATTCGCAATACCTAGAACTGGGATCCCGCTCAAGCAAGCTGATATTCAAGGTTTGAAATCGAGAACTAAACGGGTTCTCTCCGAAATCGGCCTAGAACCGTATCAATTAGGCTGGATTCTGGGTTGAATCGGATCCCCGATACTCACTCCCTAGGAAAATCGATGGGATTTGGAAAGTTGGTGAATGGCATGAAGAGAACTGTTGAGGGTAGGCCCATAGGCTGCAAATGGAACATGGGCTCCTCGAGTCATATCCAAATTACTTCCATGACAAGACAATGTGATTTATTCTGGAAGGACATTAGGACATCATCATGCTTTGCAAGCAATAGTAACATAGTGGCTATACTGGGCAAGCGGCCAGTGGCAGGGGATGGCCAAAAAGAAAGAACAAGATTCCATGATCTAACAAAGATCTTACCTAAATCCATTTGGAAATCAACATCCTAGTAGTTTGATGTTTTTTTTTTTCCCCTCAAAATACTGCCTCCGAGCTTGCCGCCTAATATTGTAAATTGCTAGAATTGTTCTCTTCTTATTGCAAGGAAAGTTTTGGTATTTTCTCCACAAAAACAGCTGCTACCTAAACGCCACCTGAACTAATTATGCACCTAATAAGTGCATAATATGCTCTACAATCTATCATCTTATATATTGAGCAAATAATTTACATATACACATGAGCTTCTGTGCATTGGCGGCAGCCATGGGCGAGGCCCGGCGACCGGCGGAGGAAGAAGAAATAGAAAAACATAAAAAAAAATGCAAAATATAAAACATAATCAATATAACAAAAATATAAAATTAAAAAAAAAAACAAGAAGAGCAATTCCGAAAAGTGTTTTCACTTATTTAGATTTAGGAATTCACTTTCCGTTAACTGGAAAATATTTTCTGTTGACTAAGTCATTTTTGAGGAACCAAACGAGTGAAAATCCGAAAAATCGATTTCCGAAAAACACTTTTACCAAAACAAACTCACCCCAATGTTTGTCATCAAAGTGTTTTCTTAGCATCATCGTCATCATTATATATGGAAATGGGTTTTGTGCATTTGTGGGAGGTTTTGCAATTAGTTTTTTTTGTCTATGAAGTATTTTCTTATATGTACGTACATGTGTATGTATCTATTACTAGTATTATTATTATTATCATTATCAATAGTTATATTCAACATATCTCAAACTTAAATTGAGGGCTTTGTAAAAGAGGGTTTTCGTGCAATAATGAGGTACAATAAATTAATTGAACTTTTATATAGATAAGATACTTTATCTTTATGTCACTAATATTATCTTGTATATAAAGGTGGATTTTTGTAGAATATAAGTAGCTTTCCACTACGGGAAGAAAATATTGGTGCTTCGTGGATCAAGAGGTGAAGACCGACATGATGTGATATCACTTGAATAGAATATATAACAAAGAGACCATAATTCTCCCCGATTCCCAGATAATATATGAACTCCATAAAAGCTTCCTTTTATTCATTTAAAAAAAAAGCATACTTCATTTTAAAGTTTTTTTTTACGAGAATGCACCAAAAGGCAATTATTAAGACACTATTTGTTTTTTTTTAAAAATACCTTGAGTAAAAAAAAATCGATTTTATACTGAGAATTGTTTTTTAGATTTTTTCTGTTCGAAAAAATGATCTATATGTTCGAGGTGAATTTCCATCCTAAGAAGATTAGGGAATTCATTAACGCATTTTAACCACTATGACACATATTGTTCACATGGTATCTTTTCAAAATTCATAATTATATGCCTTAAAGTGGGGCCCGATCCAGAGTCGATCCTTGAACTAGCCAGCAATCGATCGATTTCAGTTCCAAGCCAATTCCTTAAGGTTACATTTGGTCGTCAGGATAAGATATGTCATGTCATGTGTTTGGTAGATGTCTATGACAGGATAAATGGGGATATAACAGGGATAAAAATATTCTAGGGCGGGAGGTGGGATATATCCTAATAGGATTTCTCAATAGAGCAGACACGAGGAGAACCAAGTTTTTTCCACAACCGCTGCCTCTTCTCCATGCCGAGCTGCCTTTCCGGCAACGACGACCATCAAGTGTGGCCACCTCTCCGACGGCGTCAGGTTGGGGTCTTCGGCAGCAAAGTCGAGTATCTTCACGACCTCATTCTTTAATCTATGGTTTGGCGTAATATGAGATCATGTCCCTCGTTCTTTAATCACTTGAACCTTTTCAACATTCGAAAGGAGTCTTAACATGTTATGAAGAGCTCGAGGTTGATCATCGACTTTAAGGTAGTTCTCTTGGACGATCTGCATGAGTATATTTTCAACTCGTGAAAAGAGATTGAATAATTTTAATATTCAGCACTTGTTTACTCACTCGACAAGACAATGATTAAGGCAAGTGGATCATTCTCAAAGGATTCGACTCAAAATCGAGACCCTTGATTCTACTGGGTCTGCTCGATCGATATCGTGCTTGAATTTAGATGGCACAAACCTTTGTTCAATAATAATTCATTCATCAGAACTCATCACTAAATAATTTCTAAAGCATTATGATGTTTCAACAAAACAGAGTTGTTCTCAGCTGCGCCTTACCTCTATTTATCTTACTTTATATCTGTAGTTTACCAAACAATAGATAGGATAAGACAAAATCCGTCAATTTCTTATTCTATTTTATCTAGTCCTATCATGACTAGAAAATCCTGAAGACCAAACGCAGCCTAACGAGTTCGATTCGGATCCAGGCTCCAAAAATCAAAATTGGCTCTACAGGGTAGGTTGTTTCTTGATGTGGAAACTACTCATCCTAAGATTGATCATCCCTACCTGCAAATCCCAATCACTTTGGTAGTCTTATCACCAAAATTTGTGTAGAATGTGAAATATCTCAATACTTCATTTATTTTTGCAGAAAATGAATAATTTGAATTTTTTTTTTCTGAAACGATTACTTGTACCGTTTATCATTCATCGAAGATATTGAGACTTAAATTATTATCAATGATGAAAATATTTCTCATTGATTAAGTATTTTAACTAATACAAGCGATTATTTTTAATGAAATATTTTTGAAATTATTTATTTTTTACGAAGTAAACGGAGCATTAAAGTATTATTATATTATTATGTATATTTGACTGTATGAAACTCAATGAGGAAAATAATTTAATGGACGGGAAGAGTAAAAGTATAGAATTTGATCTGACCAAAAAAAGAGGAAGTAAGGAATTTGATGATGGAACAATCACTCTTCTAACATAACCTCGAAAGTCCAAAACCCGTATTCAGACCCGAGATCCACTAAAATCTTCGACTCGCTTTCTGCAAGACACAGCCCCCCTTCAGAGAGAGGCGAAGAAGGCAATCCCTTTCGTGATCGAAAAGTTTTCGTTCGAAATGGGGAAGAGGAAGATGGAGTGGGCCGCCAGCGGGACCCACTTGCGAGGGATGCCGAGGAGGGTGGTGTTCATGGCCGTCGGAGCGTTCGCCAAGGCGGTGGCGAACCTCCTCAACACCACCACCGTCCACAACGCCGACACCCTCCTCCGCCTCGTCCGCCACCGCCCTCTCGGCGTCCCTCTCCTCACCGTCAGCAACCATATGTCCACGTCAGTACTCGGTCCCTTTTCCATTTTTCTTTTCACTCTTTCTTTGTTGTTTGTAAAGTCGGGGTAATGTCTGTTGGATTGCTATGTGGGGCCTGTTGACGAGTGGTGAGTTAAGTTTGGCACCGATAGATTGTTTGATCGATTGGTGAAGAGTCTGCATTGGACTGTCGGGAATTTCTGAAGTTGTTAGCTCATTAGCCACGGTGAATTCATGTACAACCGAAGATGGAAGGTTGCTCGCATTTAGACCCCACTGAGGAGCTGCATTTGAATTCTATTGCATAAAATGAGCAATCTTGGCTCAGTTGAACTGTGGATCTGTTTGCTGTATCCGAGCTTTAGTTTAACTGCTTGTTATTGATTCCTATATGGTTATTTTACATGCTATTGGTTCGATTTCATAAGGAGACTTTAATGAAAGTTGCTTAGCTCGAGGGTGATGGCCATGATTTGGCACATGTTTTGGCAAATTAAGGTCGATAAATTAGGGGGATTACTATGGTAGTTACAGCAATGTTTTCCTCGCGTGTGATGCCAAAAAGTGATAGCACCAATTAGTGGATGGCACGAAGCGTATTTCAGTTGTTGTCTGAATGTACTCTTTCATTGTATTAGCTGGCTATTTGTCTTGAGCTTTTTATCTAATCGGATCAGGTTGGACGATCCTGTGATGTGGGGATTCAAGGGATTTCCCACCATGGATGCAAGAATGGCCCGCTGGGTACTAGCTGCTGAAGACATTTGCTTTAAAAATGCAGTGCTCTCATATATTTTTCGACTTGGTAGGTAATATGTTGTTACTTTTGATGCTCTTTGCAATAAATTTTCCTTCCTATACTTTTAAGTTGACATTTTCGGTTTCTTACTCCTAATCACGGGGAGCTTGCTTAGATCAACGATATGACAGTAGCTGACTCTTACATTGTACTCGAATATAGTTTATATCTGGAAGGTTAGCCCTGTGAATGTGCCTAAGATGCTTCATTTCCAGAAGAAACTTCATTTCAGTCATAGGTTGCCAACCTTTATCTTCTGAGATCTGTTTCCTTTGTATCTTTCAAGCTGGCCATGTTCACTCCAATGGGAACTGGATAAGTATTGGCATGAGAAAGAGAAATTTGGAGAACTAGAGCACACACTTAGTTCCTCTCTCGGTAATTTGTTGATTAAGATTTTTCCTGCCAGAAAAAAGTCTCTCCCTCTCTCTTCCCATCCTCAAACTTCTTTGGCAAGCTTTTCTCATTGATTTTTTTCAACTTGTGTTTGAGGGGATCATTTGTTCATTCCTCCACCTCATGCAAAGAATGAGCAAATAATGCAACATACCTTAACCTTGCCACATGAATTTTTCAAGGATGTGGCCGGACAGTCATTGATTCACTATGGTGGTTTTCTGGTGCCATGGACAGTTACTTCATACTTTTGTATCATTAAGCCTATAAATACTTCTTTTGATCTCAATAATAATTTTTCTCGTTTTTTCCAACAACAGTATCATATGAAAATTGCTGCACAATGGTTATTCAAAGTAGATGTCAAATGAACCCAAGCTGGTCCTAGAACAAAAACTCAAATGGTCATGATTCCTTACATTCAAACCCACGTCTAGGGAAAATTTGTCTATCTTAATTTATTTCTCCTGCATTCTTCAATACTAGCTTGGTTGTCCGGGATATACATGAATTGGGCAAAGCTGTTGTTACCATGGTCTTACAGAGGCCTTATTCGGATTGTAAACTTAACTTTTCTGCATGTGTGGCTAGTTTTGCTGAAATATTGTTTTTTGGCTTATGGTAGATAATATCGCGAAAACTCTTTACACGTGCCTTGTTTCTCAAGTAGTAAATGATGCAGGGAAATGCATACCTATCACCAGGGGTGCTGGTATATATCAAGAACACATGAACGAAGCTCTTGAGCGATTAAGTGATGGAGAATGGGTATTTATTTCTCACGTCCCCCTCAAGTGTCATTTGTAGTTTAATTATCCTTCAAGTATTTAATACTCCTGTCAAGTAAGATGGCTGATCTGTGGGCTTAATTTTATGTGTACCTTGGTCAATGAATGTATCCGAGACAACTTTCGTTATGATGCTTTTTCAAGAAGGTATATGTGATTGCTGAGGTTTTTCACTAGACTGAGTATGCATACATACGATCAAACTCTTAAGGTTTGCAAATATGTCCAGGGAAGAAAATCAGGCTCTCTTGATTATTAATTTTCGATGTGTTAACTAACGGATGCAAAAGGCAATTAGTTGCCTGTTGTAGTTAAGAAGGCAATCTTCTGCATAGTGCAGGCATTAAGGAGAGAAAAAATGGTTTATGGAGCTTTTCTGTATAGCCTATATCACTGCACTATCCATAATGGTGGACAAATATATTTTTGATTTCTGTGATTTTTAAACCCCCTCTCCCCCCAATCACGTGCATCTACACTGGTAGCTTTACTGAATATATTGCTGATCTGCAGTTGCATACATTTCCAGAAGGAAAAGTGTCCCAAGAAGATGGACCTATACGACGATTAAAGTGGGGAACTGCTAGTCTAATTAATCGAGCCCCTGTAACTCCAATAGTCCTGCCGATCGTTCATCATGGACTTCAAGAGGTAATTTGGAGATTAGCATGGAAGTAGTGATTGTATACCATTCTATTGGATGCACCAATTTACTAATTAAATATCAGGTCAACTTGTTGGTCCACTTGTTAGGTGTCTATCTATGCTTCTCAGTTTCAGTGACGAGACACATACACCTTTTTGTCCCTAATTCACTTCTTCTACTGATAGAATATTGGTCCTTGATAATGATTTCGTATGTCAATCTGTTGTGAGGGGAATTAACTTTGGTTTTTATGGTAAGGACATGGACATGCTTGACTTGGTGTTCAGTGCTTACATAAGGAGTTCAGTATAGTTACTGTTGTTGCGCAATATCTTCAAAACTTGGGAGTTACGCAAACAAAATACTACATGGTGATTTCCTGTGCTGGGGGCTTGTATTTCTTGGAATACTGAAGGATCACTTTCGCGTAGCATCCAACTTCTGCTTCTGATCCAGACACATAAGGGAAAAACATTATCAGTACATGTGAGAGCGTACTGATCACAGATCAATTTCTATTAGCTTCACTTTCTAATTTTTCGAGACGACCTGGCTGTTAGATGAGCAGCAGACCTCATACACCATATTTAGTGTTGCAACATCTGGATTAAATGAACGTTTCTGTTTTTGTCAATATTTATCTCTTTGTCCCTTCTTTGACGAATTTGGTCTGTCTAATTGCACTATTAACAATCAAATCAATGTGGACTGATAAGCACCATCTGACAAGAAATACCAACAATATGCGATGTACCCTGCAATTGCCCAAGGATGTTAACAGATATATCTGTTGTGTACTTAGGGCTTGTCTAGATTAATTTTTACTTATTGCTTAATCTAAATCTTTCGATGACACTCACTTTGTGTTCTTTCAATGCGAAGTACCTGGAAGCTTTCACAACATATAAATGTTGACTCGTACTTTGGTGGGAAAAGCAAAAAGTTTTGCTGAAGCGTAAAAATTGTGCTCTTAATGAGAAAGAACCCTTGTTTGATTTGATATGGTTGATTTGTGTTTTTGCTTGGACATTGTTTCCTCATTGATTTTCAAATTCTTTTCAGGTTATGCCTGAAAACTATTTCCATGGCAGAAGACCTCTTCTCCCCCTATGTAATAAAAGAATTAATATTGTTGTAGGTGAGCCAATTGAGTTCAACCTTCCTAAAATGAGGGAAATGGCAATAACTACTTCTCGTGACTTTTCGCTTCCTACTTTGGGATGGCCTAGTGCATCTCCATGTGGACTTGATGAGGCAGCACAGAGATCTCTGTATAATGCTATATCAGATCGAATTCAAGCTGTTATGGAGAGCTTACGCATTTTTGGTAAAAAAATTTTAATGCCATAAAATTAAGGGCTGCCCTTTTTTTAGTTAAGCCCAGCCAAATGAGTTTTAACAATTTGGCGGAATTTTGATGGCACCGGTGTGTTCCCTTGCAGTTGATGATAGAATAAGAATACTTTTTCCGTTCATTTTGTCTGTCTAATTTATTCATATACTTTAGTTGTGGGTCAAGAAGAGGCAGATTCTTTTTTGTCATGCCTACTAAATTATGGATTGCATCAGATTAAAGCTCCATGTTGAAGGATAGACAAAGCATGTCTTGAAGAAACGGGCAATAAATCTTGTTCTACAATTCTATCTTCGTATGTGTTCATTTCAGATTTCAAAGTTCATCTCCATATCAATCTCTTGTACTGCTTTTTCTAGCTATGTGTTTTGTCCACAGTGTGATATTCTATTTGGACGGAATTTGTTTTCTGATCACCTGTCGTGGAGCAAAAGTTCGCCAGAACTCATGTCTTCTTCCCTAGCTGAAGTTAGATGCTTCTAACTTTTCTTCCGCACGGTAGAGTCAATGCTTATCGTGGATGCATTGGGAAGCTTACTCATGAAATTCATGTGGCAGAGTAGAAAGTCACAATCCTCTCTCCTTTTAGATCACTCGCAATAGTTAGTGCAATGATCAAGCACATAATTTCTTTTTAGTTGCGAGCACATGATTTGGGACCCTTGTTTGGGACTTTTTGCAAATGCGGTTTGTTGGGTAGCTTTGGGTTCATGCTACAGAACCCTTTGGTTATCATAGCATAAGGGAATGAATGCATGCTTGAATTCAAAGAACAGATGATTCAGAATCTTGCCTCGTCTCACTTCAGCTTTAGACTCTTCCCTGCAGAGTAGCGAAAAGAGAGCGGCAATCTTGCATTGGAAACTGGTGGGATTTGCTTTTACCTCACCCTCAGGTTGCAGTGCCATTGAAAAGCTTAACTACTGGCAAAAAAAAAAACCCAGAACTGAGGGCCAGAACCGCCACATGATTAGGTTGTGTGCACAGAGACTGTAGATTTCAGTGGAATGAGTAGTAGGTGAACCTTGTTATTCTTCCTAAAGAAGCATTGTGGTGGCGTTTCAATGTCATCGATCATTGTCCATTTACCTCTACCTAAGTTTTCCGAGAAAAGTTTTAACGTCAAGATTGGTGCCTAAAAGCTGAAAAAAAAAAGATGCTTTGCTTTATGAGCTGAATCATTTGATCTGGTATCACCCTTTTCTTTATCCCTATCCCTAAACATGGTTGTTGGCTGCACGTACGGGTTCACTGCCATTGCTGTCCCTAAAATTTTCCTTCAAGAGAGAGAGAGAGAGACTTCAAAAGGGCAAGACAAGGTATGGAGGGAAAACAGAAACTTGGGTCATGGTCATGTTTGTCTTAAATGCCACAATTGTTTGACCTGGTTGTGGTCATTTGTTGTTGGAGCTGGTTCTTGGTTGGCCCCTTTACAACTCTGCAGACGCAGGTATTAAGTTGGCGTCCATCAATAAAGGCTGGTGAAGAGTCAATCTGGTCTTTTCTCGTGAGCTTAATCAAGACTACACGTCATCATCCGCCAAACCAAACCCAAAAATTGAAATAAAAAAAAAAAAACAAAAACCCTATTTAATTACTCTTTTAGGCTTTTTAGCCACTCCTCCTCCTCCTCCTCGTGTTCCCCCCCATTTGGAGAATTCTGCCTTCAGGCGCTAGCCGGCAAAGGCCGGCTGTTGGGCTTTCCTTCCTATGGTGCTTCCGGCAACAGACGCTTTGTTTTCCTCCTTCTTTTAATAAACCCAAGATAATTATCTAGGCAAATTATCTAATTAACCCTAAAGGGTATCGAAATTTACCAACACATGGGACTAAAGAACCTTTGATCTTCCCGCACTCTACATTTGGCGAAGCACCCAGGTCCCGAGGTGGAAGAACAAACAAAGTGATCCTGATGGGGGGCCTACAAAGGAAAAAAAAAAACATCCCCTCTTCCCAATGTTCTAGGGTTCCATGCCATTGACTTTTTTTTTTTTGGGTCGAAACCATGCCATTGACTTAGCACATGATATTTGGGACAAGGCCATGGAAACCGAAAAAGGGTATCAACCCCAATCGGCCGTGAGAAAATGCAAGAACCGCTCGTCGAATTGACATCAGCCTGTGTTCAAGGTAGCACGGGGACGCGGGTGCCACTCACCGGCGCCGAGAACCGTCCCTCTTGGGCCGGGACCTCGGCGGCGCAGCCGGATCGATTAAGGACCGCGGAAAGCCCGAAAAGGTCTATTTTCTACGTGTTTTGAGTTAATTATTTTGCGAGAATTATCACAATACACGTCGATCCACGTTGTATAATCCATCCAACAAAATGAAAATTACAATCAGCAAAAGAAAAAGAAAGGAAAAATTCGAAAAAAAAAGAGGGTGACGGGGCCCACATAAAATGTATGAAGCTGAAGGGTCCAAATCTCAACGGACGACGCCATTTGTATTGTAGCTGTAGGTGCCTGCAGCACAAGAAAGGTCGCATCTTTGGAGCTTTCCCGCCTTAACGTCGCTTCTCTCTCTCCCCTCTTTTTCCTTTTTTTGTACTTTTTCTGCCCTCGTCGTAAATAATTAAGAAACTTAAATAAATTTGTAAAATTTTCAACTCGGGGGCAATCCCCGTAATTAAACGCAGCGGCAAGGGTGATTCGGGAGCGTTCAAAAAAGTTGCCATTTTCTCGACATTTTTTTTATAAAGGAGATTTCCTGACCGTTTTTGTTTTCTTCTACAAAAGAGAGAAGAACAAATCGGACAGCTCCAAATTGAATAATGATGATAATAATAATAACGGAAAATAAATGATTTTTTATTTAATTTAATTTTCGGGGTTTTTCACGTTTTCTCCTCCGGCCACACTTATCACTGCTTTCCACGGGACACCTCTGCCCTCTCCCTCTTCTTCTTCTTCGATCTCGTTTCGTTTAAGATCTGAAAGGAAAAAAGCCTGAAACTTGCGTGGACACGGAAGCCATTAACGACGCCATTACACTCGTGACTCTCTCTCTCTACCCCCCTCTCTCTCTCTCTACCTGTGTTGCTGTTTGGGGTGAAGCTGATCGAGGCTCAGATCTCTCTCCCCATTCCTCGGAAAGGTTGCTTATGTTATACCCCTTCCGTGGTTTCCTTTCCAGTCTTCTTCTTCTTGCTTTCCGTTTCGTTTTTCAATCTCGGAGCTGCTTCAATGCTTGCATTTTGCACGGCGATTTTCTTCTTTTCTTGCGCGCAGACGAATCTCGCCACGTGAATGTGTTTTTTTGCTCGTTTTGGATTTGGGAGTCTTTCTACTTTCTTGTTCTCCCTTAAGCTCATTCCGTGTCTGTTTGTGGGTAATGCGAAGGGATGGTGTCCGCGGTAATACGTGGATCTTCGATGACTAGCTCGTGTGGACCTCGTTCGTTCTCATGGGTTCTTCATTTCCATGTCCTTTCGGTGAAATTTGAGTTCGATTTTACGGTGCCGTGTGGAATTTTTGTTCGCGTCTTCTTTATGGAAAATATTGCCTCGCTGCATATACGGATGGTTTTTCTGTCAAAGATGGTTTTTTTATGCTCTGGAGATTATTAGCTGCGGTAGTTATAATCTAATCCTCTGTATTTTCTGTTTAATTTGCACTTTAGAGTGGAAGCAGCTCATAGGCAGTTTAAATTGATAAGCAAAAAATCATTTTTGGTAGTTCCAGTGTTTCCAGTCCAAACAAATCGTTTGGAGTACCAAAACGAAAGCCTATCCTATATTTTGACAATGTCGGAGCTTATTATCATGGTTGTTCTAGGAGGTTTCTAGTGTTCGCTTATCAGACTTGTTTGAGTAGAAAATGAAAGCAGAAAACTGTTTCAATGACAAAAGAGCTTTTCATTGTGCAAATTCTGATCTTTGTATATTTACATCTGCCGTCTATTCAGGAGCTTGAATGTGTCAAAAAGCAATAAGGAGCTGTTTGGTCATTTGAAGAAGAGAATGGGAGGCGTTCTGTGAAATGACAATTGATACGAAGCCAAGTATGGCACAGAGTTTCAGAAGTAACAGGTCTTCTTTGAGCTCCCTTATTGGAAATGAAGGATCCCCTTTGCACAACTCGGCTTTCTCAACTGGAGATGACTATGACAGTGATGGCTCCAATTTTGCACCCCCGTGAGTTACATGCATTTATGTTAACATCTCACTTACTGAACATGTATATTGCCTCATCCTGCAACTTGAGAATCATTTGTGGACTTCTTGGCAGTTCACTATTAGAATCCTTTTCTCATTTTCTATTCTTTCCTTTACAGCCAAAACGACTGGTATTTTGTTTAAATTGAGATGATTGTTGATGCAACATTTGTTACAAAAGAGAAATGATGATTCGATCCATATGTTTTGAGAAAAAAAGAGTTGATTAACTTGATATCACTGTCTACATTCCGACAGCTTGCTATAGGTTGGCGTTTAATTCATATTAAGTTATCTCTCCGACACTTAAACTGATATGTATATATTTCATAGTGAATCAAGTAACCGTGATTTCGGTGGATATTCTTAACAAGTGCATTATAGTATTTTCTTTCTCTTCTTTATTTTTGTTGCTCAACTATACTCTTTTGACGGTTTTTTTCTCCTTTACTAACCTAGTTATATTAGCTCTTACAAGGCCTGTGAATTCTTTGGAGATAAATATGAATCACGCTCATTCTCCTTAGTAATTGTATGTTCTCTCCCCTGCAGCACACCAACTACTCTATCAAGGGCTATTCCACCCGAGCTTGCTGGCGCTATACCCTTGTTTGATAGATTTCAGGTGCTTAGCTGATTCTTTTTATTTATCCCTACTAGTTGTGCCTTCTGATAATCAAGCAAATAATTACCACTTTCTCTAGGTGGAGGGGTTTTTGAGATTGATGCAGAAACAGATTCAATCTGCTGGAAAACGTGGGTTTTTCTCAAAGAAGTCTGTGGGCCCACAAGTTCGTGAAAATTTTACCTTTGAGGACATGTTGTGCTTCCAGAAGGTGAGCATGTGTGGTTTTGATAATAGTACATACTTTTAGGTGACATGAACCCATGGAGAGCTAAGTATTAAAGTTTGCAGGATCCTATACCAACTTCATTACTTAAAATCAATAGTGATCTAGTGAGCCGAGCGACGAAGCTCTTCCAGATAATCCTGAAGTACATGGGCGTTGATTCATCAGATAGACTCTCTCCACCAAGCTTAGATGAGCGGATTGAGCTAGTGGGGAAATTGTATAAACACACATTGAAGAGATCTGAGCTCCGTGATGAGCTTTTTGCTCAAGTTTCAAAACAAACACGGAATAATCCCGAGAGGTGTAAACTTTAATCTCCCATAAAAGTTTAAATGTTGTTTTGCTTGATTGATTTCACTTTCAGCTAAATTGCCAAGTTTAATTCTTCCAGGCAACACTTAATTAATGCTTGGGAGCTGATGTACTTATGTGCATCTTCAATGCCTCCTAGCAAGGACATTGGTGGTTTTTTGTCAGAGTATGTCCATAATGTGGCACATGGTGTCAGCACTGATTCTGAAATCCAAATTCTTGCATTGAATACTTTGAATGCTCTTAAGCGTTCTGTTAAGGCTGGTCCAAGGCATACAATACCAGGACGTGAGGAAATTGAAGCTCTTCTAACAGCCCGGAAGCTAACAACCATTGTATTCTTCTTGGATGAAACTTTTGAAGAGATCACATATGATATGGCAACAACAGTGGCGGATGCAGTAGAGGTACTTTTGGAGCTTATGAATTTCTAAGCAAATTGAATGTAGTACAGAAATATAAAGAGATAATTTGATGACAATAGGAGGAAACATCATTGAACTGAACTCGTTATTAGTGTTCTTACGTATGAAACTGAAACATGGTTGTTATTGGCATTTCCTTGGCGTCTATAAGTAATTCTTCTCTTTACTACAGAAAGAAATGGCTGTATAATTACTAGCTATTATGCAGGACAAGATCCTCCTTTCGGGAGCCTTAAATAACATTTTCCAAAAGATAGATACTATACAGCACAGCACCGCTCATTCGTCAAAGTAAACAACCATCAATATTGAGAGAATGAATGGTTCTGGTGATAATCACATGGTTAATTTGGAAATCAACAGGAAATAGATGCCACAGAAATCAACCTCCCAAAATTATTTTTGAACTCCAAAGTCTCAGAATTCAGCTGATTGGTCTATGTTTCTGCAAATAGCTTAGAAGATTACTGTTATGGTATGGATGCAACCCTTGAATTGATTGCAATATTTAGCCATATTCTAGTTTCCTCACTGTAAATTTAGGTTGATCTTGGGTGATATTGATGGGCGTGCCTTTTCTTTTCTGTACTTACTCATCCTTTTCCTCTTCTGAGCTTTGTAAGCACGGTAATGATCCAATTTTGTAACTGCTTCAGGAACTTGCAGGGATTATCAAACTGTCAGCATACTCTAGCTTCAGTCTTTTTGAGTGCCGCAAAGTAGTTACTGGTTCTAAATCTCCAGATCCAGGCAACGGTGCATACTCTGATCAGCTGTTGCTTATTAAGCACGATTAATCAAAGTAGTTATCTGATGTTTATTTTTGGTTGTTTAGAGGAATATATCGGGTTAGATGATAACAAATACATTGGAGACCTTCTAGCTGAATTTAAAGCAGCGAAGGATCGGAGTAAAGGAGAAATTTTGCACTGCAAATTGACATTCAAAAAGAAGCTTTTCCGGGAGTCTGATGAAGCAATAACAGATCCCATGTTTGTGCAGTTGTCCTATGTTCAAGTATGGTATCCAACCATTAAATTACCTTTTAGCTTTTGGAGCTACTTTTAGTTTCTATTTGACGATGGTTAGGTTGCATCTCTTTTTTTGATAAGTCTTTGCTACTTCATAACAGTTGCAGCATGATTATATTTTGGGAAATTATCCTGTTGGAAGGGATGATGCTGCGCAGCTTTCTGCATTGCAAATTTTGGCTGAGATTGGATTTGTTGGTAACCCTGAGTCATGCACGTGAGTAATAATTTTTCCATATCCTTTCTAACTAAAAGCCCTACTGCACATAATATAGGAGGTATTGCTTACATTTCATTTCTAGTTGATCTGCGTATTTCTGGATCAGTAAGCTAAGTGGAACTTTAAATGGATTTTCCATGTCTTAAATTTTTTAGCCACTTGACGAGTCTTCACTTTGGAACTTCAATTTTCTCAGTGATTGGACTTCCCTTTTGGAACGTTTTCTCCCTCGACAAATTGCAATTACCAGAGCAAAGAGGGAATGGGAGCTGGATATTCTCTCGCGATATCGGTCAATGGTGAGTTAGTGGTCTAGATGAAGCTCTTCAACTAGAAATCCCTTGCTGTCCCATCCCCTGCCCTCTGTCACTTCAAAAGCTTGATTGCTAACTCAAATTGAGTGGCTCACTTTCCTTTTCTCTTCTTCGCCTTCTATACAATTGCTTAGTTATATTTATTGGTTATGCTTAATACTTAACTAGCTTATGTAATATACAGGAAACTCTTGTCTTACCAGCACTTTAACTTCTTACTTATTCTTCATGACTATTGGCTGTTGCATAGGAGCATTTTACAAAGGATGACGCAAGACAACAATTCCTGCGGATCTTGCGGACACTTCCTTATGGAAATTCGGTTTTCTTTAGTGTGCGCAAGATTGATGATCCAATTGGACTCTTGCCGGGCCGTATCGTTCTGGGCATCAATAAGCGTGGGGTATCTACCTTGCCTTTATGTTGATGCTCCAAATCAACTTATCTTTCTGGTTCTAATGTCCTCTTGATTTTCCTTGACTTGTACACAGGTTCATTTTTTTCGCCCAGTTCCAAAAGAATACTTACATTCTGCTGAATTACGAGATATAATGCAGTTTGGCAGCAGCAATACTGCTGTTTTTTTCAAAATGAGAGTTGCAGGAGTTCTCCACATATTCCAATTTGAAACAAAACAGGTTCTAGTGACTTCTTCCATTTTTTTTCTTCTGGTGAATTTCATATTTTCGAGTTCCTATGGAATCCGCTGTTCCAAAGATAGACTGCTAAATCTTTGTACTTCATTTTCATGCAGGGTGAAGAAATTTGTGTTGCTCTTCAGACACATATAAACGATGTCATGCTGCGACGATATTCTAAGGCTCGGTCCATAGCTAGTGGTCCTGTAAATGGGGATGCTTCTAATAATTTAAAGCCACCTAGTGTGGAAGTTCATGAAAAACGTGTGCAAGACTTATCTAAAGCTTTGGAAGATTCTCAGAAGAATGCTGATCAGGTAAGCGACTAAATATCCTACATACAGTAATTAATCACCCACTTGTGTTTTCTATAACACAATAATTGGAGTAATTTTTTCACTGTCACTATAAGAGCTATATTTAGTGCTTTAATAAGGGCTTTTTCCTATGGGTTCTTTTCCTTCCTCTGTCTCTTTTTTCCGTGGGGATGGTGAAAGTGTGCTAGTAACCCCCCTCTATTGTCTTCTTTTCTTTCTGACTGGCATTAAGACTACAGCTTTTGAGGTACATTTCTTTCAGCCAATACGATAAAGCCGTGCCTTGTGAAATTCTAGTTTGTCAATTAGCAGCCCCAATAATTATGTAATTTGCTAGCATTGTCAGGGATATTCTTAAGGGCATTAAAGGCTCTCTGTGTGGCTAGTTTGCCTTGATGGAACTGCTTGTCTATTGCATGATAGGAATGCATGTTAGTTTTGCTATCTGTACTTGGTACCGTTCTCATCTTTCTCTTTCTCACTGTCACAAAAATTCATATGGTTTGCTGTCTTATTAGTTGCTGGAAGAATTACGTGAAAAGCAAAAGCAAGAAGTGACCCTCCAGGAAGAAATGGAGGCTCTGAGAGATTCTTTGAGATTGGAGAAGCAAAACTTAACTGAAATGACACTGGACTGTGATAGGCTAAAAGCTCTTTGTCATGAGAGAGACACAGCTCTTCAAGTACAATTCGCTTGCCTAATTATCATTGTGTTTTTTTTTTTTTTCTTTTTAATAAGTTCTTTTGTCTTTCAGGCTGCAATCTCAGAGAAGAGGAGCTTAGAAGCAAAATTGACCAAGTTGAGTAGTCAAGCATCAGAGAGTACTGAAAAGAAAGATTTACTCTTGGCAAATAATCAGGTATGGAGATAGATTACTCTGGTTATGAACTGAGATCCAACACTAGTTATGATTTATGAATTGTTATGGAAAATGGTGGATGTTACAAATAGGTGGTGCAAAAACTCCAAGAAGAGCTAAGAGCGCGTGATGAGGAGGCACATGAAGCAGAAGAAAACATTAAGAGACTGGTAAATGAAAAGGCATTGTTGGAGCAGAGAATATCTAGACTGGAGAGAAAAATTACCGATGAGGTGACATCTCCTACAGTGAATCTTAGCTCAACCATTCTGATTCTTTTTCCTTGAAAGATGTCTTGACTAGTTCCTGCAAATGCAGACGGAAATTCTTAAGAGAAACTTTGAACAAGAAAGGAAGTCCTTGAAGCTTAGAGTGTCCGAACTTGAAAAGAAATTGGAAGTGGCTGCAAGAGATTTGTCTACATATGAGGCAGCTCTTTCAAATAGAAACACAGAGCTAGCTGCCTTACAGAATAATCTAAAGGAACTCGAGGAACTGAGAGAGATGAAAGAGGTAATTAATCTTCACTTGATCGTTTATCATGAGTACTATTTTTTCCCAGGTACTTTTTATGTCTGTCTCTTTCTGATATAACTTATTTCTCCTGTCATTGAGTCGAAAAGAGATTTATTATTTACAATGATGCTCCATCTTCCAGGATATCGATAGAAAGAATGAGCAGACAGCTGCCATCTTGAAAATGCAAGGCGCTCAATTAGCTGAGCTGGAGGTCCTTTATAAAGAAGAACAAACTTTGAGGAAGCGGTATTTTAACACCATAGAAGGTTTGTTTGCCCACTAAACCTTCTCAGTTTGGCTTGAAGGTCATTACAATAGTTTTTTAATAATGAAGTCTTGCAACTTTATTATTCACATGTGCATAATTGGTTTTGGAATGTCTCAGATATGAAAGGCAAGGTCAGAGTATATTGTCGATTCAGACCTCTAAATGAGAAAGAGATTGTTGAAAAAGAAAAAGATGTGCTCACAAATGTGGATGAGTTTACTGTTGAACATTCGTGGAAAGATGATAAAGCAAAGCAACACATATATGATCGAGTATTTGATGGCATGGCGTCGCAAGAAGAGGTGTTTGAGGATACAAAAGTAAGTCTTGATGCTAGTGTAGTTGTTGAAATATTTGTATGTATGGAGCTATGCTATTTGGTAAGATATATGTATGCTTAACCTATTTCCTACATTGCAGTATTTGGTTCAATCTGCTGTAGATGGGTACAACGTATGCATATTTGCATACGGTCAAACTGGTTCAGGAAAGACTTTCACAATTTATGGATCTGACAGCAATCCTGGTCTCACTCCTCGGGCTACTACAGAACTTTTCAAAATCTTAAAGCGTGATAGCAACAAATTCTCGTTTTCATTGAAGGTACATTTAGGAATACTGCTCAAGCAGTCAAACCTAAGATCTATTGATTTTGCTTATTTTGCGAAAATGCGACTTGTTGAATCTTGAGAATATAGCATATGTTCAAGTGACGATTCACTAGTGACCCTAGTCCTCAAATACTTCATATGATGTTTATAGGCCTACATGGTAGAGTTGTATCAAGATACGCTCGTGGATCTTCTACTTCCAAAGAATGCCAAGCGTTTGAAATTGGACATAAAGAAAGACTCAAAGGCAAGTGAAAAATAACTGGATCTGGTTGGTTAATTGGTTATCTTTTAATGGAGTTAGTGGTAATTTTGGTACTTCTAATTTGCAGGGCATGGTATCCGTCGATAATGTCACGATTGTATCAATCTCAACAATTGATGAACTGAGGAGCATAATTTATAGGGGATCTGAACGGAGGCATACTTCTGGGACACAAATGAATGAAGAGAGTTCCAGATCTCATCTGATACTTTCGATTGTCATCGAAAGTACCAACTTACAAACTCAGTATGTTGCACGAGGAAAGGTATCGCAATGATTTGTCATCTTTGTATGTATGGTGTTTACTTGTGCAATGTTAAGTCCATTTTGCGAAACTTGGGAGTATTACTCCTTTGTCTTTTGGATATGAGTTTGGGTTTTACTAATTGTCAACATTATAAAGTGACACTGCGAGTCTTCTGCAGCTTAGCTTTGTTGACCTTGCTGGGTCAGAAAGAATTAAGAAGTCAGGCTCTTCAGGTAGTCAACTTAAGGAGGCTCAAAGCATCAATAAGTCACTTTCTGCTCTCGGGGATGTTATCAGTGCTTTATCTTCTTCTGGTCAGCACATACCATATAGGAATCATAAGCTGACAATGCTAATGAGCGACTCACTTGGGGGTAATGCGAAGACACTTATGTTCGTCAATGTATCACCTGCCGAGTCAAATTTGGATGAAACTTACAATTCTTTGATGTAAGTCTTTATATTTCATTATGTGCTTTTTTGCTCTCTTTAGATGGTTGCTTACTTATGAAATAATCATTTACCGGATTGTCATTTCTAGTAAGAGCTGGGTGTATGCAACTGTTATCCGTAGATTCTTGAGCCATAATTGGTGATCACGATTGTAATGGATTGTTAGATTGTTTCCAATACCTGTATAGACTGTTGGCCAAAGACTTGTTGGCTTCAACTTCTCTAGTGGCTCTTGGTTTGTTGTTTTCCCTTTTTAAACTATCTAAAAAATCCTGACAAAAAAAATGTCTAACAATGTTCCTTGAATATGCATGTTCAGGTATGCATCAAGAGTTAGGTCAATTGTGAATGATCCAAGCAAGAACGTCTCGTCAAAAGAGGTCATCCGTTTGAAAAAACTGGTTGCCTACTGGAAGGAGCAAGCTGGGAAGAGAGGAGACTCTGAAGATCTTGAAGAGATTCAAGACGAACGACCTGTGAGAGAACGGACTGATGGTCGTCATTCCTTGTAGTGTTTTTTGATGGGATTTGTATGAATAGCATGTGGAACAACCGATCCTGCAAGTCAGATATTAATTATGAGCCACTGGAAGGTTACTTTGTTGGCTTTCAGCCCCGCTCAGTGACCAGTTAAACTGACTGCCTCTCCGCAACGCATCTCACAGCAATTCCAGCCCATCTCTGGTGACTTTTGACTGGCCTCAAGATAATCTGTATAGTCAAGAATATCGTGTATATATTTATTACATTTCCCAATTGCATATCTAGAAGCTAGCTGGTTGTCTGTAGAATTTAGTTGGTGAAAATTTTGTACTTCAGGATGGTGAGACCACAAATGTATTTATTGTCAAAAAGAATGTTGTTGATTGTAAGATTGCTTCTGTTTTTGATGCAATGGCGAAATTGATTTCTTGAAAGCTAATCAGCTTATATTGACGTGATGGGGCATACGTAGCATGCCTGCGCTTGGTCACACATACTTCATCTATATTACGAGGACCAGTTCTGTAAGACAGCGATTTATTAGTACTCAGAGCAAGTTTCTGAGTGCAGAATCTAATGAATGCATCAAATGTTCTTGTGACATGCTTTGGCAATCCTGTTATTGTTACTTCATTTTCACAAGATTCTCTGGCATTGTACAGGTTCTCTGCCATGATGTTGTGTATTAGAACAGGGATTGCATTTTTCATCTTGGTTCTTGCTCTCATCCAAGCTGGTATCTGTTATCTTGATGAGACCAGCTCTTGTTTTGATGGGCTATCGTGATTTCTTCTTTGTAACTGTCTATAACTGTTGTAGGCCGAACTGTTTCTGAATAGGCACGAACGAACCCTTGAGCCGCTCGTTCATGCATTATGGTGCTGCTCTAACACACTCAAGAAAAGCAACCTACGAATCACTTCAGAAGCTTTCTTAAATCAAAGATCACTCGCCGTGGCAAGAAACTTGAAATTACAGAAGCAAATGGGCAAAACATCACCGGCCAGGCTTTTGGCCCTTCATTTCTGAGAGAACGAAACGGACACGCCACGCCCGCTCGCGTCCTCAAGAATGCCGTCTTGATCCAAACTTTCCTATTGGATGACGAACGCGACGAAGTCATCTAGGCAATGTGGGCGTCGTGAGGCTGAAATTAGCCTCCTGTAGCAATGCAATTTCCTTAAGAAACGCAGAAACTTGTCCACGAGTGCCTTAAATAGTAAATGAGTCTCAATCACGGTCCCTCTTAGCCCCAGCAAGCGGGTCCTACTGGTTGCATGAACACCAATCAAGATTCAGAAGGTGGGACCCACATGTCCAGAAATGGCTGACAAACAAGAACCGTGTCGAATTTCCCAATTACCCATCTGGGTTCAATTCAATTCCAACCCTTTAAATAATGAGGATTCGAAAAGAGAAGTCTTTCACAGCAAAAGGAAGAAGACCCCTTTTTGGCTGTGAGAGAGAGAGAGCAGAGAGAGAGGGGAAAAAATGGTGGAGGGAGGGGTTCCTGCAATTGACATTCAGGATTTTCCAGGGCAATATCAGAAACTGAGAGAGGCATGTGAGGTTTGGGGTTGCTTCAGGATAGTGAACCACAAGATTCCACTGGAGTTGATGTCAGAGATGAAGGCAGTAGTGAGGTCTTTGCTCGATCTTCCCTCTGAGATCAAGAAGAGGAACTCAGATGTGATAGCAGGAAGTGGGTACATGGCACCCAGTGAGAAGAATCCTCTGTATGAGGCTCTGGGGCTCTATGACATGGGCTCACCTCAACCTGTCCAAGCCTTCTGTTCTCAATTGGATGCATCCCCTCACCAGAGGTGACCTTCCTCGTACTCTACACCCCACCATTTCGGTTGTAAGAAGTTGATTGACTCCCTCTCTATCTATCTCTAGACTAAGTGGACTGAAAAGTTGGTATTTTTCTTGAATGCCTTTCACATTGATTCAACTTGTAGAGAGCTGACAGCATATGCTGCTGGTTCTGGTAGTGTAACTGATTGCTTGTGCTGGCTCATCATGACTTAAAGTGTCAGGTGATCTCTAGAACATATGACAACTGTGGATGGTCTCTAGGACTCAGGAGAACAGTTCTCATTAGTTTCTTGATTGTAGATGATGATGGTTTTTATTGCCATGCCCATCAAATTGGTTGCCATCAGGGCTTATCTGGAGTTATCAGTCAGCATAATGTTTCGAAATCGGCATTGATGGGCGGGATTTATGATAAAGTCATGGGCTAGTCATAGACATCATATCGTTTTCTTTGGTAATTTGGTAGGGTGGATTGCTATTCATAACATCTCAATTCTCAATGATTGTGTTATTTAGATGGTTTTACAGCTTATTTACAGAAACTGGTAAATCGATGTATGCTTATGTCAATCTGTCTGAACAGTGCTTTTTATTTTTATTTTATTATTTTAACCCTTCTTCTTCAGAGAAATAATAGAGAAGTATGCCCAAGCAATACATGAACTCATCATGGACATTGGCGCGAAGCTGGCTGAAAGCATGGGACTAGACAGTGAATTGTTCATGCAATGGCCCTGCCAGTTCAGGATCAACAAATACAATTTCACTCCTGAAACTGTTGGGTCTTCAGGGGTCCAAATACACACCGACTCAGGATTCCTGACCATACTACAAGATGATGAGAACGTCGGTGGTCTCGAAGTAATGGACTCGTCCGGTGCGTTCATTCCAGTTGATCCTTGGACTGGCACATTCCTCGTCAATCTAGGAGATATGGCAACGGTAAGCACTTCATCATTTCTTTGGTGATTCCATTGAAGATCTCGAAAAGACAAAAAAACAAAGAATTGGCAAAATTCGACTGTCCCCCCATTGCGTTGGCCAAATTGGATGAAACCAAAGCATCATGTTCGCTTATAAAAGAGCCCTTTATCCCCTATTTTTTATGGTTGTTTGTATGCAGGTCTAAAGTAGAGCTAATAACAGGTGTCAGAAACTCGATAATCAGATGTTTAGATAAACCTGCGAAAGGAAGTCATAAGCACCGATTACTAGAACTTAAATTTAGGTTATTCCAATATGAGATGTAATATCGTATTACGTAATCATAGCAAATGAGGTCGAAGTGTAATTTTCTTTCATAGATTCTCTCAGATTTTTCATTTGATGTTCTTGTGTTGTTAGGTATGGAGCAATGGAAAGTGGTGCAACGTAAGGCACCGAGTTCAGTGCAAAGAAGCAACAATCCGAGTGTCAATTGCTACGTTTCTTCTGGGACCAAAGGAGGAAGTTGTTGAACCACCTCGAGAATTTGTGGACTCCAAGCACCCGCGTCTCTTTGCTCCTATTACTTATGAAGATTTCAGGAAACTAAGGATCTCCAAGGAACTTCAGGCAGGTGAAGCTCTCGGGCTCGTGCGTGCTCTATCCTGAGCAGCTGAAAGTTTACAGTGAAATGATACCATTCATGTCAATAAGGAATCCATGTCAATGGATGCTATCAGCTTCACCATTCTTGAGGAACATTTCTAATTGAAGGCAATCTAAACTTCGCCTGTAGCCTTTTATTTGTGTACGTAACATTATGCCATTCGAAAAGTAGAATGACAAGTTGCTTTGCTCTCAAATAGATTAGCTGTGTCTCTTTCTGCTTCATCTTCGTTTCTGTTGCTTCCAAGAACGAAATCAGATATATTGGTTCAATCACATTTCGAAAAGTGGTTCACTAGACCCATTTCAGACAACGTGCACCTCACGTGTTCTTCGTCGAACCGTGTCTGTCACGTTGGCAGTGGAATGAGTTTTGACAAAATTTTCGCCCGACTTATCTTTAACTAAGAGCCAGAAGATGGTCACCAACAACCGTGTAGAAATTCTCCGATTACCCATCTTGCCTTTGACAACAAAATGGAAGCGGCCATAATGGCTCACCTGGAGTGGCTAAGTTCATAATGGTTTGACGGGAGATCCACGATGAATTCATGGGTTACCGATGGATATCACCACTTTCTTTCTTTGCTGATTTTTGTTGTTACGGATGCGACGTGTGGTTTGATTGGAGATGTCTGAACGATATAATGACCATGGCCATCACAGCAAAGTTGGCTCAAAGCATGGGATTGGACGGAGAATTGTTCAAGGAATGACCCTGCCAGTTCCGGATAAACCTACGCAACTTCACTTCTGAAACTTTTGGCTCTTCAGGGATCCTAATTCACACTGACTCGGGATTTTTTTTACCGTTCTTCGATACGTACTTCTATAATGGAACTCCTGGATCAAAGTTACTCTCGTTTGCAACAATCCGAGGAGATAATGGATGTGTAAGTGATCCGAATCCAACCGTGTCTCATATAATAAGTTAGCCCTCCTAGCAGTTGCCAGTTACAGTGAAGCTAGGACCTAAAATTTCATATTTGAGCAGAAAAACAAGTTCTGTCGAGGCAAACGGTTGTATTTGTCGATTGATACTTTCATCAGGGTCTTGTGGCCCTATGAGAACTTCAGAGCTAATACCCGAGCTAAATAACTACAAATATCGACAACATATGTATGCATATGTGCACGTAGGCATGTATTCATACCGACATATTTCTATTCTCTGTATGTTTAAAGTTAATTGATAACAAGTGAAGGGATCCTTGAACAAGTTTTATTGAGAGGAAGAAGGAATAAGAAACGTCATGTGTCATCACTGATCATTAAAGGTCATGCACACTCTGCCTGTGCATTGTATGCCTCCTCAGCTTAATCAGGCCGGTCACATCTCTTCCTCTTGTCAAGACTTAGTCTATCAGACCGACCAAATTATACCTCAATAAACAGCGGGACTCGCGCTGCGCTGGACTTACTTAAACTATATGGTTTCGCGACTGCATGATCTTATTACCAAGATTAGGAATGTCGGGCCAACATGTTGAGTGGTAGACGAAGAGATGAAGGCAGTAGTGAGATCTCTGCATGATCCACCTGTAACTCGTAATGTTCTGCCTTTTAATCCAATTGACTGCCAATGTACACGGTTCCTCTAATCTTGCAGAGAGACAATGGAGAGCTATGCCACTAGCATTACGAAACCTAGTCCTGGACATAGCAGCAAAACTAGCGCAGACGGTGGGATTAAGCTGCGAGCCATTCGAGGAATGGACTAGCCAACTCAGGATGAACAAGTGCAACTTCACTCCTGAGGCTCTTGGCTCTTCAGGGGTCCAAGTACATACAGACTCAGGATTACACACCATCCTTCATGACTAGGACAGTGTGAGTGGTCTCGAAGTGATGGACCCCTCCGGCTGGTTTCTAGCCCTCGACCCTTGGCCCGGCACGTTCCTAGTCAACCTCGGAGACCTGGCAACGGTAGGGCAAATTCGGCAGTAGTTTGTTTCAAAAGCCTGCTCACTGTCCTGTTGTTATGGTTTCTTAACGCAACTCTGAATAGTCCGCTACTGACAAGCAGTGTCCAAGCTCTTTAGCCGTTTGAAGAACACAAAATTGTCACAGGAGATCAAAGCGCAATCTTTCTTCATCCCTACAAGATTTGACCGATATTTGCCTGTTGATGTTCACTATTGGACAGCACATATGGAGCAACAGGAGGTGGCGCAACGTGAAGCACCGCGTGCTGTGCAAGGAGGCCACGGCTCGGGTGTCGATCGCGACATTCCTATTAGGACCAAAGCAGGGAGCCGTCGAAGCGCCCCTGGAGCTCATTGATCCTAAGCACCCGCGTCTCTATGGCCGCGTGGTTTACGAAGATTTCAGAACCTGAGGATTTCCAAGAACCTGCGGGGCCGGCGAAGCTCTCACGCCAATTCTAATCATATCTATGCTCGCGGGCGATTTCATAAGCCGCGGATATTACCGCCGGAAATAAGCGGGCCGCATTCACGACTAATGTAGCACGAATTACTAAAGGGAAGAAAATGCTTGATGTTGAAGATCAGAATCTGACGCCATTTATCATTAGAGATTGTATGTACACCTCCTCCTTTCCAATTGAAGAAGCAAAAGTGATTTAACAGAAAATATATAAAACATTTAGACGACTCCCAAATAAAAACAACTAAATTAGTAAATCGAACAAAAAAGAAGTAAAATTTAAACTCCAATGAAAATGATATTGAGGAAATATTTAAAAAGGAGAAAAAAAAAAAAACCCGCCGCAGCACTGTTGCAGTTCTACACAGGAGAGCTACTGTACCCGGCATCACTTTCTTTACTCACGTATCTCGGTATCCAGCCCGACCCGAACTGCGACGACGTCATCGGCGTCACGTCCGTGGTATCCCCGATTTCGGTCAGCGGGCTCGCCGAGGGCCAAACGAACGCGGGCTTGAACGGCGGGACGCGCGGCACGTCCACTGACCCCGAGAGAATTTGCACGATCGCCGGCGTCTTGGGCCTCTCGGCCGCGGTCGGGTGCGAGCAAGCCAGCCCGAGGAGCAGCAACCGTCGGGCCTCCTCCGCCGCGTAGTCCTCACCCAGACGCTCGTCCACTGCCTCCAGGATCCGCCCGTCACGGTGGAGCGACCACACCCAGTCCACCAAGAACTGGAACCCGCCGTACCCGGCCTTGGCCCACGGGCGCTGGCCGCACACCACCTCGAGGACAACCGCGCCGAAGCCGAAGACGTCGGACTCCCGGGTGGCCTTGCCGGTGTGGAGGCACTCGGGGGCGAGGTAGCCGACCGTGCCCGGGACGCCCTCGAGCTCGGCGTAGGAGGTCTTCTCATTGTCGATGGCGCGGGCGAGGCCGAAGTCACCGAGGCGGGCGTTGAAGTTGGAGTCGAGCATGATGTTGCTGGCCTTGAGGTCGCGGTGGAGGACCTTCTGGTCGTACTCGTCGTGGAGGTAGTGGAGGGCGGAGGCGACGCCGGATACGATCTTGTAGCGGTGGCTCCACCCTAGAGTCTTCTTCTCCGGGCCGCAGAAGATGTGGCTGTCGAGGCTACCATTCGGCATGAAGTCGTAGACCAAGAGCAGCATCCCGTTCTTGTGGCACCATCCTGTCGGAAAAAAAAAAAGAAAAAGGAAACACGACTAAGCCGATCAGCAAATTTTTTCCATCAATTTTTGTTGAAAATTATATTGCATCCCACGATAAAATGAATAATCGATAAGAACGCGACCATAAAATATCAATTTCCAACATTATAAAGTAGGTCGCCAAATATTTTTATTGCACGTTCAAGTAGGGCGTCAAATGCGACCGTGCATGTGCTAAGATTCGCCGAATTTTAGGTTTTAATATATGGTGCCAACGGGCGCGTATGGGCTGCCTGGCTGGCTCACAAGTTGTCAATAAGTAAATATTTACATATTCGTCGGACGATAATAAATGTACAAAAATCCCAATTTTTTTTTTTTTGGGTCCAAATTTTTTGTCGGGAAGAAACAGGGGAATTAGCTGCGATCGGATTTTGGGTCCTTCTTTAATTGTATGTACCACGTTCTTGGATTAGATTTCAGACTACAATTTTCGAGTTAGGTGGGGACATTTCCTCAATTTTGGTTTGATTTCGAATTTGATGTAACCATCTTGACGTTACGTGAACGACAAAAGAGATTCATATTTTTCTACGTCCGCGCGTGCGCGTTATGCCGGATTGACCCGATGACAGCTATAAATGCAGACAAATTTTATCGGGTCTTTTCTTTTCTTATTTAAAAAAAAAGGAGAATTATTAGGCTATTTTTATTTATTTTATTTAAGATAATGTTTGACTTTTTATGCTAGGGTGCAAAGTCTCGAATTGGAGAACAATTTCGTTTTAAAAAGAAAATAAATAAATAAAAAGGGTGGAGGGCGGACCGAGGATGCTATCGGAAGCTCTGACGTCATAAAATTTGCTGATTTTTACACGTGCATCATAAGATAATACCACGTGCCTTCTTCGAGAAGTTTCCTAGTATTCCTTACTCATAATCATCATAGACTAAAAGTCTTAACAAATTCCATGGCTAGTTTTCCTTTGAAACGAAGGAAGTGGATAGTTTTACGGGGGTGTTTAATTTTTTAATTCTCCTAGAATTTTCTTTTATTTCATGTTATATAAATAGATACATAACTATTTCGTAATGGTAAATTAACCGAATTTCCTCCAAAATTTTGAGAATTCAACGTTAATGAACTTTCCAAGAAGCCATATGGATTATGGACCATCTACTATTTCTATCTTACCAACCAACCATAGTTTGACTTGACCATTCAAGAAAAGTTTATCAGCCTCTCCAAATGTCACTACCCAAAAAAAATAAAAAAATAAAAAAATAAAAAACATATATTTCGTTGATTAAAAAGCATCTTTTTTTTTTTTGAAACGTGCGCTCTGCTCTGTCGACTTTCAAGAAAAAAACACGCATAAAAAATAAAATAAAAAAAGAATGGAAAAAAAGAGAGAAATTTAACAAAAATTTCAAACTCACCGAGCAAGGGGACGAGATGCCGGTGGCGCAGGCGGTTGATGATGGTGAGCTCCGCCAAGAAGTCGCCCTTGCTCTTCAGGTCGCCCCTCGAGAACTTCTTCACCGCCACCAGCCGGTTCTCCGTCGCCAACACCCCCTTGTACACCACCCCGAACCCTCCCTGCCCCAGCTTGTTCCTCTCGTCGAAGTTCCCCGTCGCCCTGTTCAGATCCCGGAACTTGAACTCCCTCGGCGTCCCCGGCAAGCTCTTCAGCGTCCCCAGTATGTTCGGGTCGTTCGCCGCCGCCCTCCGCCGCCTCACCCAGAAGCCCAAGACGGCCGCCCCGACCAGCACTGCCGCCGCCGCCGGGATCCCGACTGCCAACCCGATCACCAGCCCCGCCGGCAGGTCCCCGTCCTTCGGCAGCTCCTCCACCGTCAGGTTCCAACTCAGCACGCAGTTGAGCTCCACGTTCTCCCCGGTCGACGCGGCGAACCCGAAGTAGGAGTTCTGGCTCACCACCTTGCTCGTGTCGAGGCTCGCCGTCATAATTGGAGAAGCCGGCTTGGGCTTGGTCGGGGTGGATTCGTCCTCGTCGATCATGTAGACCTCCAGGACCTTCCGGCTGCCATCGTAGTCGATCCAGACGTGGAAGAATTTGGTAACGTTGGGAGAAAGCTGGAAGCCTAGGCCCGCCAGCGAGACGTTCTGGATGGACCGGACCGAGTGGATGTCGAGGCCGATGTGGTTCGCGTCCGGGTCATAGTCCTGCTTGAAGGTGTCGAACTCGACGGCCAGGAGGCGGTTACTGGCGAGGCCGTCGGTGGTGGCGTTGGTGAGGCCGAGGTAGCCGCCGGAGCTCCCCGCCGGGGAGGGGTTCAGGTCCGGCGCGACGATGAAGGCCAGGCCCTCGCCAGGGGTGCCGCCGCTGACCCGGTTGATGTTCATGAGGAAGGAGGTGTTGAAGGAGGCGAGCTTGGTGGGGGCCACGGAGGGTCCGTCCCAGAGCTTGAAGTCCTGCTTGTAGAGGACCCTGCCGGACTGGTTCTCGAGGGTGAAGTAGTTGCTTGCGGAGTCGGCGGTGACCTGGAGGGCCTGCTTGGAGATGGTGGCATTACCGACGATGGCAAAGGTGTCTACGTCGGTGAGGGGATCGAAGGGGCCGAGCTGGAAACCTAGCGCTTCGAGGGGCCGTAGCCGGGAGGCGAGAGGGAGGAAGAGGAGGAGGAGAGAGAGGAAGGTGAGGTTTGCCGGGAGAGGCGCTAGAGCTCGGCCCATTTCATGGAAGCCTGAGAGGTTTGGTGGGTTGCAGAAGAAGAAGAAGATGTTGCAGAGGATTATGTGGTGTGGTGGCCTCGTTTTTCTTTAAACAAATCACAAACTCCCCCTCCCTCGCTCATTGCTTGGAACTTTCCATCACCACGAGTTAAGGCCAGGGACAAAAAAAAATTGCTTTCGCTAGAAATAAAATTTACACCTTCTGTAATTCAATTCAAACTTTACATAAATCGCAAATTATACTCCTCCAGCCTCTGCATAACTTGTCCAAAAATAATACGACGCGTCATGTCCGATCGAAATGAGACTTATTTGTCTTCAGGGGAGATGGCAAAGGAGACTCCGCCATTCTTATCCTCGACTAGGTCTAGGAGGATAATTCTATTATAACTGCCGCGTCCTCCTCGAGAAGTCATCATCTCCCCTTCAGCCTCTCATGAGTAAGTCAAATTCTGTATTTTTTCAAGCGTTTAACTTTCCACGCATTTGAGGGGCAAGAGGACCTGTACTTTGTTCTAATCTTCGTCTCTAATTACATCATAAGTGCATAATCATTACGCATAATCTAAGAATGACATATGGTTTTGATATGGACTTAGTCCTGTGTGATCCTAGCTTAGCTGCTGGGACCGTTTCGTGTCAATGGCTGAAATCCGTTGCTTCAGCCATTGACATGAACAAGGTCAGATGGCTTCGCAAGTCAAACTGTCGATCGATTCGCCGGGCACATGGGCATTCTTTGGCAACTATGTCAAGGATTACCATTTTTAAGCTCGCGAAACCTCCCATGACATTATTTAATTTGCCCGTCGCGTGTTCGATGCAACCCTTTCTTGAAATCGTGGAACCATCTTTGTGCGGCCATCGTGTTAAAGGGTTCTTTCGAACTTCGTTATATCTTTGTGCGGCCATCACAGTTCATCGATTCACTCGAGGTTCGGAGTTTATATCGGACAAGTGGCGTTTAGTATGACAAAGTTAGGGCGATTTGCGCAGTTCTGCTGGTGTGAACCGGTTTATGGAAGATGATGTGGCTTGATAAAGACACAAATTGATATACACACTAAAGAAAGCTGCCAGCCTGGTTACTCTGTAATTCTTGTTTAGTATTGCAGTCCAACCATAGTTAATAAATATTCTCTCCAAGCTCTTGCTCATGCACCAGTCTTCTGTCTTTACAGACAACGTGCCCTCCCTATAAAGTAACAAAAAGGCGATACTAAAGTCGGAAAAACTAATATAGGGGTTAGCGAGTTCCCACTTGAGAAACGTCGCGCTATCATTCACCTGAGGATTAGGTCTCTTTTGATCACAGGATCGGATCGAGAAAAGGTTTAGCTTTTCCTCGAGGGTATCGGATGCCGGCTTCTTACCAACCCTTTCGTTTGACAGGACAAGATAACTAAAGAAGTCACATATTGCATTTGTGTCAATTCAGTGTTAAACATTTTAATTGCGTCAATTTGTCAAAACATTTTCACGTTTTGTTAAGTGATTCCTCCAATCTATTTTGGCCCAAATTACTGACGTGGACGTGAACCATTTTACGTGGCATTGCCGGCGCTGATATTGACATTTTTAATAATAATTTAATTTTTTTTTGGTTTTTTCATTTTTCTTTTTTTTACTAAGTGCCGGCATGGGCCTTGCACACCCTCGCCTAGTCTCCTGCGAGGGCATATCCGCTCGATGCCCTTGCCGGTCTTCAGTAAAACAAAACGTAAAGAAATAAAAGAAAAGAATATAAAATTCAAAAGACTATTAAAATATTATTAAAAATGTTCACCATGCCACATAGGAAGGCTGGGGTCAATGTCATCAATTTCCCGTTAAATTTGGCCGGAAGGACTAAATTGGCAAAATATAAAAATGTTTAGGACTAAATTGACACAATTGAAAGTTTTAAGACTCAATTGACACAAGTGCAATAAGTTTATGAATCTTTTAGTATTTCCTCCAAATTATTGGAAGCTCCAGGTGCACAAGAACCCTAGGTCAACTAAGTAACCTTATTATGTGGGGTTTACGTGAGATTCACTTGATTTAGCAGTGGAGATCAATCGGGTTCATGTGGACCGGGATCATGCACGTATAATTCGAGGTCATTGAGCACGTGGGAGCAATTGCGAGATTTGTATCGAGAGCTCTACCAATAATTCTTAGGTACCTTTATATACAATACATGTGTCCAGGTTACTTTGAATAAAAGTTCCATTTTCTGTGCTTTTTCTAACGATTTACAGGGCCTATAGAATATTTACCATATCATTCTCAGGTAAAAACACTTTAGACGGTTCAACCAATAATCGTAATTCATTTAACTAAGGAAAACCAAATATCCTTCTTATACACAGAATCTAATTTTTTTTTTTTTTGGTCAAGACATATGCATAGAATTTCATGGCCAACAAAACAAAGACCGTAATTACTTAGATAACTGCTCCTCTCTTTCTCCGTTTTTAAGGCTTTAAGTCGAACCGCAAGAAGGATTGGATTTAAAAACTAATCTGAAGCTTACGTCAAATCCATCATTCATAGGATGAGTATATACTATTTGGATTTTTTATTACATAGTTACACGTAATAGCAAAATAAAGTAGTATATAAAAATAAAGATAATTACCAAAGAAGTCAGAAACCTATTTTACAGATGTCAATTATGTCCTAAACTTTTCAATTTCACCAATTTAGTCCTAAACCTTTTGACGATTTGCCAATGTAGTCCTTTCAACTAATTTTGGTTGGAAATCGCTGACGTGGAGGTCAAGTCAGCGCCGATCGTTCTATGTAGCACGGCTAATGCTGATGTTGATAATATCCACGAATCATTTTTGGTGTCAACACCGGCGTCTATGTCAACTATTTTCAGCCAAAATTAACCGGAAGAACTTTATTGGCAAATCGTCAAAAGGTTTAGGACTGAATTAATATCCGCACAATAAGTTAATGAGTTTTTTGGTAATTTTTCTGATCAAAATATCCTTATTTGTTTATAGTTGGTAGTCTAATATTTAAGTTTTTTCACAAGTAAATCCGCATGGGTAATAAACTCATGATTATATACGTTTAGATCTATCACATTCGTTCTCACCGTATAGCGACATCGAGACAAGAAAATAAGAATACGATTTGTCTAGAGAGACATGGGAGGTTCCTAGGTATTTGATCTAACCGTTGCATCCATTGGCAAATATTGTCCAAAAGGGTTGTTCCCTCAACGAAAACCGGAAGGTTTTGAAAGCCAGGATCAGATGAACAGGTTTAGGGATGCTTGTCCTCTGTGTTTCGTGCTAGAAAACATGCTGCAAAACATTGGGAGAAATCAATAGAACTTTCAACCAAATCAAGGGGGAAAATAAAAAGAAGAGAGAAAAGGTAAGATCGCCGGAAACACCACTTGTATATAAAAAAGCATAAAAAATCATAAATAAATAATGTGAGATACTTTGATACCTATTAAAAAAAAACGGATTAGGAACGACAAGCAGGGATGTTCAACACAAAATATTACATTTACAGATGAAGGGAGATCACATGTAAGTAAAGAGCGCGTAAAATCCAAAATTTTGTGTCTGCCATTGTATCACTCCTTCTTATATGCTCGCATCAAATTATTGTTGGGGAAGCACGTAGCTGAAATCTAATACATTTTATGACAAAAAAACAAACAAATCCAATATATTTACCTGGGAGGTCGCCAAGATGGAGCCCGATCTAAGCCCACTAAGGTACCCAATGGAATACGCATCAACTCAACAGCTTAACCCAATGAGTTATAGTCCAATTAGGGTATATTAATTTCCCAACTTCAACTCTTGTGCTCTTTTGATTGATCTTGGGAAAATTACCAAAAAAGTCCTAAACCAATTTCAATTGTGCTAATTTAGTCATAATCCCTTTTTTTACTAACTCATTCCTAAACCTTTTTCACGTTTTGCCAATTAAGTCGTTTCGGCTAAAATCGAAAAATGCCGACTTGGATACTGGCTGTCCTATGTGGCACGATCGATGCTGACATGGATAAATTTTGATAATATTTTGAATTTTCTTATATTTTTTTTCCTTTTTTTGTTCTTTTCTTTGCTTTTTCTTTTTTTTTCCCTAGCTTAGGGCCGGCGAGGGCCGCAACGCCTCGCTTGGCCAGATTTGGCGAGGGCGTTCGCTTGTGGGCGGTGACGGTCATCGACCCTAAGTACAGAGAAAAAAGAGAGAAAAAGGCAAAGAAAAATTTAAAAAAATTATAAAAAAAATCAAAAAATTATTAAAATTCGTCCGCGTCAGCACCGGTCTTGCCACGCAGGCTGGCTAGTGTCCACTTCAGCGATTTCTGGCCAAAATTGGCCGGATGAACTGAATTGGCATAAATACAAAAGATGTTAGGACTGAATTGACAAAACAAAAAATTTAGGATTAAATTGAGATAATTGCAACAAGGTTGAGACTTTTTTGGTAATTCTCTCCACTGATCTTTCTAGATGATTTTCAAAACACGGTTGGAAGGGGAATATTTTCACAAACATACTCGTATGCTTCACATCATCACTATAACTATTACAAACATTGCAATGTTCTGTCTATGATTAGTCACCCATGGCTAACTGAAAACAAGAATGCCTTGTGCGGTTAGGCCGGCCATAACATGGCACAGTGTCCAAGATCTCTACCTGTGCCCTAACGGGAGGGGTCGTCCTAGGTTTTGGCATATTATACTCGGACACGATGCGTGACGTGAGTTTTCTGGTTTTATTTTCGCTTAGGGCTCAACGTTCTCGATTCTCCATTTTTGTTCGCTTTCACGTCAAGCCGTCACCACCTAAGCAGAGCTTCTGTCTCTTTCGTCTTCTCAAACCCACGACATCTTCTTTATATGCCCTCCACGCGCTCGGCGTGTGGATTCCATAATCAGGCCACACTCTCCCTCCTCCACTCAAAAAACACTTTACCATCCTGCACCCTAAGTGTTCCTCATGGACTTGTCGCAGACACGTGGTGGGCAGAGCAAGCTTCCGACGATAGTGGAGGGGAAGGCCGAGACCGACGCCCGGAGGACCGAGCTGTTTCGGCGAGCTCAGTGGCTCCGAGCCGCCGTTCTTGGGGCTATTGACGGGCTGCTCTCGACGACGTCGTTGATGATCGGGGTCGGTGCGGCGAAGGATGATCGTCGGTCCATGGTTCTCTCGGGCATTGCGGGGGCTCTCGCGGGCGCTTTCAGCATGGCGGTTGGCGAGTTCGTCTCGGTCTCGACACAGAGGGATATCGAGCAGGCGAACCTCAAGAAGCGCGTCTCCATGACAGAGACGGAAAAGCCAGAAGAGATCAAGATCACCGTCACTGCTACTAAGCACGACGAGACCCACTCGACCGAGCCAACTGAACGGACCCCATCCAGAAGCACTCCGTGCAGGATGTTGATCTGCGATATATCGGAAAAGAGGTCCCCGGTGACGGCGGTGGAGCCTCAGTCGATCGCGCTATTCTCGCCCATATCGCCTGCACTCAAGGTGCTTGCGGAAAACGCTGCGAAAGCAAAGCAGGAAGCAATCGACGGAGAAGAAGCTTTACCCAGCCCTTACAAAGCCGGGGCTGCGTCTGCCTTGGCTTTCCTTTGCGGGTCGTTGTTTCCTCTGTTGCCGGCCATCTTTGTCGCTCAACAAACGCTCAGAGTCATGATTGTCGTGGCGGTTGCATCCATAGCTCTTGCTCTGTTCGGAGGCATCGGAGCTCATCTCGGTGGTTCGCCGGTGAAAGTCTCCGCGGTGAGGGTTTTAGTCGGCGGGTGGATTGCCATGGGAATTACTTACGGGTTGCTCAAGCCTTTCGACAGAGACGGTGATGATAAGTAGTTTCAATGGTGGCCATTTCTGCGTTGTCAAATTATCTCTGTTGATGGCTAAAATTAGGGGTGTCAATGGGCCGGGTATCATATAGGCCCGACCCGGCCCGAACTAAACAGTGCCAAGCTCGGTCCGGTCCAGTCCGAAACAGTACTAATCCGGCCCGGCTGCACATAGATGCATTGCTGCTTTTCCATTCTGTCTTCTCCAGAAGGCGAGAAAAAAAAAATCGAGACACGATATCTTTAAACTAAGACTACATTCAAAAGTGGATTCTACTGTAATTAGCACCTTTCAGCTCTCTATCACAATTCTTAATTATAAGAGAAAGAGATTATATTCAACAATAGATATTTGTGAACCTAAATCCAAACTAGTAATAAAATACGGGCTCAAACTATAGAAGTGTTATGACTTTTCGAAAGCGCTATCCCTATGACCCGTCGGGACGACCCCCTAACCTTCCTATCGATGAGGAGTATGAACCGCTCCTCAAGAGACTTGAGAATGTAGATTTCATAAGCTCGTTGTTGCGCAATATATGTTGGGTGAATTAAATTTGATTCAAGGCATCTCCCTGGGCCATCAAGTCCAATGATCTGATATGATAAGGCATCAGCAATAAGTGGTTGGTCGGAAAGGACATGTTTGTTTTGGATTAAGCAAAACCGATAAGTGGGTTTTTACCTTTTACTTTTCCGTTAAAATTTAAGAATATATTCTACAAATTAAGAATAATTAGAAAAAAGGTGTACGTGCGGCATTCTTAACCTTCGGTCCTTTTTTTTCTCTTTACAATTGATGCATTTTTAATCGAAATTCAAGCAATTCTTCCACCAAAGCGTTGACGTGCGGCATCGGTGAAGCGGATCCAGAAGAAAGTTTTCCATTTTTTAAGGCTTTCATTTTAAAAGAAAATATCCAAACTTTATGTCCAATCTCAATCATGTCTTGAACTTTCTTTTGTCTAAACATTAAGGGAAAAAGCCAAAAAAAGAAAGAAAAGAAAAACAAGAAACCCTCAAACTATGCCATGGTGACAGATGTACCTTAATTTTTTTTGTGACATCATAAATTCAAAAGTTGTACTCGTACGACACATTTATCATAAATTTTTTTTCTGTAATACCCAAAATCCCAAATTTGTACGCATGTGACACTTTTTTCTATTCCAAATTTGTACTCGTGTGACACATTTTCTCCAAACTTATACTCGTGTGACACATTTACCTCAAACTTATACCCATCGTCGAAATTCTATTAACGAACGCTGCTAAAAATCGTATGTGGATGCCTATATGGATGACGGATAGCAAACGGTACTAACGTGGCACTCACGTTGCAAATATATGTCATCTCATTATATGATTTTCTTATATGATTTTCTTTTTCCTTTCTCTTTAAACTCCATTTCGTTTTCTTCCTTGGTTTGGCGACAGTGAGGACTGTGACGATGGCAATGGTAAGGACGGTAGCCCATGAAGGAAGAAAAGAAAAAGAAAAAGAAATCTTGACGGACGATAAATGTGTAGCGTGGGTCTAAGTTTTGGATTTTGGTGTCATAAATATAAATTTGGGGTATATGTGTCGCATGGATATAAGTCTAGGGTTTTTTATGTCACAAAAAATATTTTGGGGTAAATGTGTCACAAGAATACAAATTTGGGGTGAATATGTTGCACGTGTACAAGTTTGAGCTTTTGGATGTCACAAAAAAAAATTAGGGTGTCACAGTGGGCATAAATTGAGGTTTTTGGTGGCTTTTAACCAAAAATAAATTCATCAACTCTCACTCTAGTTTTAGATTTGCCCATGTTAATCTTCTGTCCAAAAATCTCCTTTGGTTTCTTCAATATCATGGTAGTCGTTGTTTCTGAGGATGATGATGAATATGTGTAAGCGACCCAATTCGACGAGGGTGAGGAGTGGTTGCTGGGGCTAGAGGGCCTAGACAAGAAGCGGTTCCTAGCAGACTTATAAGATGACGAAGGGGGCATGAATGAACCGAACTGGACACCGAACAAGAAGAGAGCAATTTCGAAATGTATATGCAAAAAATTTGAATTAACTCACGGATGCGCCATTTGACGTAACGGTAGTGCTTAGCTTTGGAGTGATAAAGTTAAGCGTGCTCAGATGGGAGCACTCCCGAGATGGGTAACCTCTTGGGAAGGTGCCCATCTGTACGCCAAAGGATAAAATCATGAGGCTCAATATGGGACGGGCCAAAGTGGACAATACCACATTGAGTTAAATCCACGGCGTCACAATTGCATGTTCTGATAATGAACCTTTGACTCGCCATGATGCTGTTATTTTTTGGAAACTAGTTGCGATTTTTGAACGACGGGTTAACGAGGCAAATTTGAGGCTGGAATGAAAATTGGTGATTTTCTTTTTTGAAAAAAGAAAAAGTTCCAATACAGAATTGAGTTTGTACCTAGAACTGGATTTTTTTTAAAGGATTTATGCTTTTTTTTTTTTCAGGGAGCGAGAAACTATTAGATGAGTGTAACATATGTACTAATAGTGGGTCCACTTAGATTTCGCATGGGTTCAATTACATCATTCAACAAATTCAATCTGGTATACATGTGAGCTGATAATTTTTTTCTTCGGGGAGAATGACGAAAAAAGCTACAATATTCAGTCCGAAATCTTTTTTTTTTTCTAATTCAGTCCTAAACCTTTGTATTTGTGCCAATTCAGTCCATTTGGCCAGCCGACGTTGATAGGGTGAGCAAAATGAACCGCTCGGACCGGACCGGACCGAACCGGCCGGTTGGGTCCGATTCCTCGTTCCTGGGCGATCCGGTTCTCGATTTCAATGAGGGAATCGGACCAACCAGATCGATATTTACTTTTATTTTTATTTTTAAAAATGTAAACCTGTAAAATTACTCTCCTCTTTCGATCTTTCTCCTTTGCCCCAGAACACGAGTCACACCGTGTGACTCAAAGTTCATGATCTATGCCTCTTCTTTCCTGCTTCTGCATCTTCATAATCTTAACTATTCTGGGGTTTGTGATTTTGTGTGTGTGTGTGTGAAGATGCAGTGGAATTTGTGGGCACACAATATTCATGGCTGCAAAGGGACTATATGGTAACCATTCTGATTTTCTGATTCTGTTCCCAGGAACAAAAAAAGATGAGAATCATGTTTGGTAACGTAAACGATTCTGATTCTGATTCTGTTCCTAGAAACAGTTTTGGAGCAAAAATAAGAACAAAAAAAAAGTTGGTTCTAGAAAAAGAATCACTTTTGAGAATCACAAAATAAAATGAAGTACCACATCTCTCTTTCAGTTCTCTCGTCACTCTTCCCTTGACTTAAAACAGAACAAGGTCTCATTTTCAAAGAAAAATATATAAGATAATAAAAATAAAAATAAAAAATAAAAAAATCAAAAAAATTGGAAAAATTCTAAAATATCAGAAAAATTTCAGAAAATCCCTAAAAATAGAAAAAGCTTAGATTAGGCTAATTTAACCTCGTTTTCATAAATTTGGACTTAGATTTTATAGATTTCATAGATTTTATTTTTTTTTAGGAAATTTATAAACACATTTGAAATTAAACCCGAACCACGTTCTCTAAGCCCTTAGGGCTTCGTTAGGATTTTATGATGCGATTTATTAATACTATGATCCTTGATTATGCACTTGATTTTATTGGTTGTGATTTACCTAGGTTTATGTACTTTAGACTTAGTCTAGTTTTAGAAAGTTTTGGAAAAAGACAAAAATAACCAGCGTGAATACTTAGTAAGTTCTCGTTCTTAAGTTTTGGATGAATTAAGATTGAGATTTGATTTCCTAGAACCAAAAACGCACACCAATGCAGGGCAGTGCAGTGCATTTTCCTTGCAGAAACGAGGGTGTCGCTCTTGTCGGTTATCCGCTCGCTCAAAAGAGTTGGATGAAACCCCACAATAAATGGCGAGAATGACTCGTGATGATTCTTGATATTTATTTTTACATTTCAATATGAAATATGTTATATAAGAGAATCAATATGAATTAATTTTTGATTAATTCGAAATGTAGGATGGAATTTCACAAAGTAATTACATAATTATTTGACTTAAATGAAAAAAATTGGGAAGAGAAATTGTTCTCGGGAATAGAAATTATGTACAGTTACCAAACGCGTTTCTATTCCATGAACAGAAATTCTATGCAGTTACTAAACGCATTTTGATTTTCTAAAACTCATCTAGGGAACCGAATTAGAAAAAGTCATTTTAATCAGAATCACTTTTTAGAATCAGAATGGTTGCCTACAGGCCCTAATTCTCCCACGCCAAAGCTTGACGTAGAGGATTATGAGGAAACTAATACCTGAGGCTCAGGCATCCAAGAGAAGGTAAAGAGTCTTGATGAGCATGCATCAGGAGAGACTGCAGTTTTTATGGGAAATCTTCTTCTGCATTTGCCTTTTGAGTCTTCTGATTTGTTTCAAAACCAAGACTCCACTCTTATCTTTCTTGGAGTAATGGATCATGGCGTGATTTGTTGCAGGAAGGTGGTCCATAAGACAGCTGTGAGGGTGAAGATGGAAGCAAACGAGGGGAAGCAGAAGAACGAAGGGTCACCTTCTAATTTTTGGTCTTGGAGAAAATATGGGCCAAAGCCAATTAGATATGGTACCGGTCCATTGAACTACTCGAGAACCAGACCGGACCAGTCGGTTCTGCCCGAACCCCAGTTCCAAAAACTGGGAATCGGGACCAACCGTCCGGTCCTCGGTTCCTGGGAAGACCGGACTAGATAGGGAATCGATCACCCCTAGGCGCTGACGTGGATTTTTTTTTTTTTGTCCAAATCTGATTTTTTATATCAATTTTATTCGAATTAAATTTAAAAACTAAGGTAACAAAAACAGAGAGAAGCAAGCAGTGATGGCTATAAACACACGCCGCTGCCGCCCTACCATCGCCGAGAAAGGCCAACAAGGGTGGGAGATGGTCAAAGGGGTGGGGCCTAATGACCCTCACCGACCCTAGGCGAGGTCCGCTGCTAGCGGCCAACCCTAACAGCGGCGGTCCTCGGCCAGGTCTGAGAGAGGGCCGGCGACCCTTGCTTCATCTAGGTGAGGGCCGCCACCCTCTCTCGCCGCATCTCTCTCTCTCTCTCTCTCAATTTTACCTTACTTTTCGAAATAAATTTAAATAAATTTGATATAAGATTTGGACAAACAATAGTCCACGTCAGCACCGGTAGAGCCACGTCAGCGTCGGCCGACCAAATGGATTGAATTAGTACAAATGCGAAAGACTTAGGATTGAATTGACAAAAAAAATATATTTATGATTGAATTAACACAATTGCAATAGGTTTAAGACTTTTTTGGTAATTTTCCCATTTCTTTGTTTTCACATCATACCTACTATATATGTTTGGTTAATTCTAGGACTTGATGTTATATAGAGAAAATTGATCAAAAAATCCTAAACCTATTGCACTTTTGTCAATTTAGTCCTAAACCTTTTAATTTTTTTAATTGATAACTAAACCTTTTCACGGTTCACCAATTGAGTTTATTCGGACAATTTTGGCTGAAAGACGCTAACGTGGACATATTCTAATACTATTTTAAATTTTTTGATATTTTGAGATGTTTTCTTTTTTTTTTCTTTTATTTTTTTTACAGTGGCCAGCGAGGGCGTCACGGCCCTCGCTAGGCTAGCAAGGACCTGGCGGTCCTCGTCGGCCACTGTAAGATAAAAACAAAGAAATGAAAAAAAAGGAAAAAGAAAAGAAAAACATTAAAATTAGAAAAATATTAAAATGCTATTAAAAGTTGTTCACGCCACGCCAAAATTGGCTGGATGAACTCAATTGGCAAAATATGAAAAGGTTTAAGAATCACTTGACAAAATTAAAAGATTTAGCACTGAATTGACAAAAATGCAATCAGTTTAGGACCTTTTGAACAATTTTTATGTTATATATTGTAGGTTGATTGGATGATTTTACTGGATCAGCGGAAGAGGGTCAAGTTCTTGTCCTCCCGTCGGTGAATGGGAAGATGCCAAACGAAAGTTGAATCTCTAAATTCTAATGTCTAGAAGGAGCAAAGCTTTCCTCTGTCGAATGTCGTGGCCACTTGGTACTCCGAGATGAACAGCGACAACAGAGAAAAACAATCGGTGCTCATCTTTTTCTCCTCTGATAAGTTTTTGTCTCTTCTTGACATTATTTGCGTTATCGATGATTACGCCACCATGCATGGAGGAGCGTGGAGGACCAAGTTTCGTAGGAAAGCCCGAGACGCCTTCCTTATAAGTTCTCCAGATGGAATCAATCCCAACAACGTTGCTGAACGCACGAAACCACGCTTGGGAGGCAACAATCTCTTGAGCGAGAACTATAATTCTGTGGTCATCTTTGGCAGTGATGATGGGTGACGAGAGCGAGATGAATCATCAACAGCAGACCGAGAAATTTCGAGTCTTTAACGGGAGAGAGCAATTCCCGTCGTCGAACGTGCTGCACACGGTCACGGCGCTGCTGATATGGCTCGGCGCGATCCACTTCGACGCCATACTCGTCCTCTTCTCTCTCCTCTTCCTTCCTCTCTCCAAAGCCCTCCTGTTAGTTCTCTCTGTCTCTCCGCCTCTTCTTCTTCTACTTCTTCTTCTTCTTCTTCTTTTGGGGGTTTAAATATGTTCGCTTTCTGCTCGTGGTTTTGCTTTTTGCTGGTTCTCTGATGGGCCAGAGTGGTTGGCTTGCTCGTGGCTTTTATGGTGATTCCCATAGACGATCAGAGCAAAGTGGGGCGGAAGTTGTCCAGGTGGGTTTCTCAGTTGGTCTCTCTGTTTCGATTTCTTTGTAATGATGCAGAATTCTTGACTAATTGCTATTGTTAGTTTCCTGGTTTTTGAAGGCGGGTTTGGAATTTTCCTTTTTGCAGGTACATATGTAAGCATGCTTGCCGTTATTTCCCGCTGACTCTTCACGTGGAGGATATGACAGCCTTTGATCCTAATCAGGCTTATGGTCAGTTCCAGTACAGTCCTTAATATCGTAGTTTCCTCTTTTTAAGGTTGAAAATCAGTCAATTCTTGCCTTTTGTGTTTCGTAAATTCTGTGAAAAGAGAATTAGAGAACATCTACTGCCTGATGAGATGCTAGGTGACTGATGGAGAGTCTGGTAGCATATAGCAGTGCACATTTCTCTTCTCTTAGTTCTTGAGCATTAGATCTTGTGTTTCTCTTGCTTGTTGCGAAGTAATATATGTGTGTGCTTATCTGATCCGTGTGCCACAATCCGATGCTTTCCAAGACTCCACGGCTTTGTGAGTCGATGTTCGCATCGCTTCTGAAAATGGGTATGGCTCTGTTTTCAAATCCCACAGTCCTATGAGTAGCCTGATGACCTTTTAAATCTGTTTCTCCTAGTTTATCCAATGGGGTGACTGAAGGTGTAGTGCTTTTATCCTTGCAGTATTCGGTTACGAACCTCATTCGGTTCTGCCGATTGGTGTCGTTGCTCTGGCTGACCTTACTGGCTTCATGCCTCTCCCCAAGATTAAAGTCCTCGCCAGTACTGCCGTAAATATTTCATCCTCGATCGTGTCCAGACCGTGTTCTTACGAAACCTTTCGCTATGCCTCTCAATATCTGCTTAATTTCTTATTAGGTCTTCTATACACCAATTGTGAGGCACATCTGGACATGGTTGGGTCTCACACCAGCAACGAGGAGAAATTTTGCTTCCCTTTTGGAAGCTGGTTATAGTTGTATCATTGTGCCCGGTGGCGTTCAGGAGACATTTCTTATGGAGCATGACCGCGAGGTTTGAGTGCTCGATTCTTTCTTTTAGTTTCGATCGTTGTCTCGTATACTTGGATTTCCTACTTATTTAGAATTCTCTTGCCTGCTGTTAACATGCATGGTTTGGGTTTCAGTCTTCAAAGTAGCTTTTCTTTTCAAGCAATGCAATTTCTATGCCACAGTCAACATGATTCTGCAAGTTTCATATTGCTAAGTGCCTCACTTCCTGGTTCATGGAGTAATAGCTGATAGCAGCAATTTTCCTTGTCCCAATAAGACTAATGTGGATCATGACCTGAAATGCCCGGTAAAAGATTCTCTTCACCCTCGCCATAGCCATTGTTTTGACTGCTATATCCTCAAAGGGGCACAGAAGAATTGAACACAATCTCGACAAAGAGAGAGAATTGCTCAATGAAAAATGGGAGGAGTGGAGTCGTCATGGAAGCATGTTGAAAGAGCTTTGGTGCCTTACATCAACACACAAAGATGTCCTTGAAAAAACCACTTGCAAATTTACCGCCCTTTGTCATTGATATTGAGGTACTTTTCTGTTTAGGAGGGAGGTAATTACATTGCAGGACATTCCACATTCCAAGAGTACCACACTACCTCTAGTTCTAGGATTATCTACTGTCTGACTAGATATATGCTGCAAACAGCGTGAACAAAATATCCGATTAGCATAATTTGGTACACCGATCATAAGGAGTTTCTGCAAATTCGTGCATAGATTGACCCCCTAGTGCACAAAGCATGGAAGGATGATGAACGGTTCAGCTTTTCATGCGACTTTGTGGACTCGAACTAACTTTGCCTCCAACTGTTTAAAGATTGCATTCCTCAAAGCTAGAAGAGGATTCGTCCGCATAGCAATGGAGACGGGCCGACCTCTGGTTCCAGTTTTCTGCTACGGTCAAGTACAATTCTTTATGCTTCTCCTTTTACCCTTCACTTCTTCTCTTTTCCCATGTTTTGCATCTTGGGATGTGATCATACTTTCCTTGCTCTTCTGCATCCATTTGTTCGAATGATTTCATGCTTATGTGCTCCCATCCAATCCATGTGCAAGCATTGACTTACTGGTGATCACACATTGTGCTCCTTTCCTCTGTCTTCCTTTCCGGTTCTCTTTCGGAATTGTTCGGCAAACATGCAGTCCCATGTCTATAAGTGGTGGAAGCCCAGCGGGAGGATTTTCTTGCAAATGTCCAGGGCTATCAGGTTCAGCCCGATTTTCTTTTGGGGAATTCTTGGGTAAGTTTTATTGGAGACGTGTATATTGCGCGCTCAGTTCGCCTCGTCGTCTTTGACATGGTTCTCTGCTCGCATACAGGACTCCTTTACCCTTCCAGCGGCCGATGCACGTGGTGGTAGGGAAACCGATTGAGTTCAAGAGGAATCCGAACCCCACCGTTGAAGAGGTATGAATAGTAATCACACTTTGCTTTGTGATTACGTAATGTTCATCTCTTTAATAGGAAGGCAAACAAGAGCATGTTTAAAACCAGAGGAAGGATAGAATTCAAGACCGTTTTAGTCCTTGTTTTGCTGTGTTTTCCTGAAGGCCGGCTTCTCTCCATTACAACTCGCCGGAGTCTTCACGGTCGTATACATTGTTCGATGCGTGACTATGTGCTCTCACTCAATTTCAGGTAAAGGAAGTTCAGAGTCTGTTTGTTGAAGCGATGAGAGAGCTTTTCGAGAGGCACAAAGCGCGACTTGGGTATCCTGATCTTCAGCTGAAAGTTCTTTAAGCTGATCGCGACCGGCAGTGCACTTCGTGGGGATGCTTATCAAGTCACCGTAGTAAGTCGGAAAGGTTTACGAGTATTTGGCATTGAACATTTACCAAAGTCAATAAGAGCCTTCAAAGATTATCACAATATAAGATAATACTGCACATTGGGAAGAAGCAAAGGCAGTCCCTCTCTTTCTTCTCATGAATAAATCTGTGACAATGGTTTGGAAGCAACTTAAATGGAAGTTGGTAAATGATAACAAAGGTCGATAAATTGGAAAAACCAAATGAACGGAGTTCAAATGAAAATCTGTAATCTAAACACAGTTGGTAATTTAAGCTAAACAAATTAGTAACGCGTTCACATTAAAGATTGATTAATTCATATAAAAATTGGTAAATTAAATCGTTGGAAAATGATTTTAAAAAAATTGATATTTTGCGAATTTGGTAATTGACTGTTGTTAATAACCAAAAAGTCACCCAAAATCTAAATAACGGGTAAATTTTTTGTGTTTGTTTGGTTCCAAATCTTTCAATTCCGAGGCGGAAGTAGCCATTGTCTTACATAACGTATTTACCAACAGTAGTCTCCTCCAGGAAACTGGAAATGGAGAGCTGTTCTATGGATATCTTCCATAGTTGCCTCTCTTACATAATGTCTTAAGTCCAGCATGAATGCACGATCCGCAGCTAGCAGCTAAACACAATGCATAGCCCGACATTCCGCCGAAAGAAGTTCACAGTCGAGCGATACGCACTCGAACCGAAAAGGGTGCCTGCCCAACGCTACTGATAAGGGAGGGCTGATTTCGTAATTCAAATCAAGTATAATGTATCAGTTACACTCGCTCGCCAAGGAAAAAAAAAAAACAAAATGACTTCTCTGTCTCTTGAATTGTCAATCTCAAGATGGAAAACCAGTTCTTGGAAATTCATCGACTTCATTCTAGCAAAACGATGCAAAAACCGAGAAAGTCTACGACCTCGGACAACAATACTTACGCTGTGTCCGGCTGAGAATTGAGGGTCCTTGGTTACCGCAGAGCGAGAGAATTCTTGGTTTGATCTTGGTCTTGTGTATGGTCACCTTTCTTCTTACCATTGTTCTCTGACTTGCAAAGCACCATTGTACATGACAAAAGTATCGGCCAAAGAAAAGAATGTTCTCACGACACCAGCCACATGAAGAATGCCGACCAAAGTGTCAATGAAACTGCTGCCAAAACATAAGTCCACAGCAGAATGACAGAACATTCCGCCTCACCGGCTCCAAATAATTGGGTCATTGTTCCTGCCGATCGAGAATAACGAGTCTGTTCAGATGAGATGGTTTTAACTAAATCTATAGTATGAAAAAACAAGGCTGAATTTGAAGGAGCATAACCGAAAAATGATCTCTATTGAGGAAGGAAATCGTCCACAGAGCCGGATGGAGCATTGTTTTCCACCCATCTCATTGTTTGAAAAGAGAGAAGGCATGTTTTCTTGTTCAACCCACATTGTCATACTTACATGTGAAAGAGCTCAGCCTCATGTTACTTAAACAATCACTATTAAAACAACCTCAGAAGCTATCTCCTATCTACAAGGCGTTCACCACAAGTTCGAGAAACAAGAGGATGATAAAGCGCACGTTAAACAGTGAATTGCCGTCCTCACCTATATTCATGGCTGGAGGCAGCGCAAACTGAAGTAGAAGAACAAACTGATACAAGGGATCTGATTGCACCAAACCCAAATAAACTGCCCCTCGAACAATCACCATGCCCAGCAATGGCAAGGCGATGTACCGAACTGCTAAGATTCCAATGACGACTGGTAGATGTATACTTGATCCTTTGAGACCTAGACACCAGATATGCTGCTACTTTAACTTCCAAATACGAAAAGAGAACCAGATAGCAGAGAAGTGACCACAAATCAGATGATAGAAGCGTTTACCTCTGAGAAGATTAGCTCCCAGTAATAATGTGACAGTTGGAATGGCTGCATCCCTGGAGGCATACAAGGACTACATATGAGAAAACCACTCATGGTGATAACTGCATTTGCTAGAATTTGATTGCTCGAGGAACCCAAATCCCTTGGTTTTTCCCAATACAGAGGGGAGGAGCAATCAAAGGTGACGTGAGATTCTTGGCTCAGAAATAAGAGTTCTTCAATTTACCACAGCAAAGCAAGTAAATAATACAAAAAAGAAATTGGAATTCCGGACCTGTGGATTGAACTACCGAAGAGTCAGCATACACACAAAACAGATGCGAGGAACCATTAAACAGTTCTGTGTAAGCACTTCATCACTTAAGGCACTCATAAACATTTCGTGATCGTTAAGCTGTTTCTTTCATGTTTTCCTATATAGCAATTCCTGACATTCAAATAGATGACATCAAACTGAGCATACACCACCAAAAGCATTGGAAACATCCATCAGGAAAGGATACACAGTACATACCCCAAGAGAGATGTCGAATCCTGAACCACATGAAGAGGAGCACTATCACCTATAGTTGTTTTTCGGAGTGGAGGCGTAGTGCCAATTATGAAACCTACAATCTGCACAGAAGTCTCTTGTGTTAAATCTGAGATACAGTAAACTCTCTCTCGGAAAAAGGAGAAGGAAACAATAGTATCAAACTATAGTTCCATGAATCGAGAATGCATAATGCAGTGCAGTTTTTTATGTGAAAGATCACATCTGAAATAAAAACCTATCGTTAATCAACACCATAGGCACGTCATGCGATTCTTTCTCCCTCTTGCAACCTTGCTTCTCTCACACTAAAAGCCTCTATTATGAGCTGCATGAGAAAGTAGAGTTTCAATCGATGTATAACCGTAAGATGGTTATAGAACGCATGATGTTTCACCGACTCCAAAATTATTGGTTACTTCTGTAGGAAATCAAATCAATTATCGACTGTTAGGAGGTAATACCATTCAAGGGATATTCATTGCCCAGTAATAGCGAGAAACTTTTAGCATAATCTCCACAAGGTTGTCTGGAATTTAATTAGACGACCCTAATTTGCATATGGTCCTAGATTTATGTAATTTTATGCCTCTCATCATCTACTATCTACGAAATACGGAAGCTTCAACACTACGGACAAATAGCATACCGCTCCAATAGTTGAAGGTGCAAATAGCGTTCTTGGGTTGATGTTTGTCCGTACCATTCTCAGAAATTTCTTTACCTTGGCTGGAACGTGGACCTGATTATGAACCCTAAAAGAGTCAGAGCTTTGCTGCTAGCTAATGCCATGCAATATTGGAAGAAATAGAAAGAGGCAGTTGAACAGCTATCAACTTCTTCAAAACACAGTCAAGTCATATTTAGGCGGTATTACTCATAGAAACAACAAGCATAACTGTGTTTCTATCTAAAGGAGTGTTTAAACATCAATTTTCTCTGAAAATAAGTGCTTGCAGGTGCAAACAGTTAATGCTTTTCACTTTGCATTGTCTTGTGAAACCCAGTTAAACTGCCTGCAGCCTGGAGGACATGCTGGAGGATTATGCCATAACATTTTCCATTGTAATTGTTTTCCCATTATTAGAATACCGGAACTTAGCCACTACCAGTTAACTATGGCCTAATAACCAAAGAGGCTCGACTATGTCGTGTGCTTAGATAAAGTCCCAAATGAGGATTTCTTGTCTTTTTCAGACAGAGGCAACTTAACAATTGCAGACAGACAGGCAGAAAATCGGAAGGTGAATGAACCTTTTTCGTTCGCTCGAATGTTGACACATCAACTTCAACGTGATCTTCGACAGACGAGAACTGTTGTAGAGGAAGAAGTTCCGACCTTGTAATTTTCGATGGGTTTCTGTTTTCTCCAGCAGAGTGAATACAGGACATGGAAACATCAGGTTCAGATCCCTGACAGTTCCTACTTGAAAATAGGCGCATTATGTTGTATACATATGACCACATGTATATGGCTCCAATCTGAAATCAAAATATAAGTAGTGTCTGATGAGAAAGAATTTGCAGTGCCTTATGCTAGTTCATATAACACGGTGACAATAAGGAACTATAACCCTCTTGTTATTGTTACGACTAGTGACATTTATTAGGACGAAATTACTCAGTCATACTGCCATAGATAGAGAAGCATAGGCCATTCCATGTGTATTACAGCTTTCAGGATCACCAAATGGACTGCCTTTTTCTCTGCAAACTGCTGGAATGATAATCAGCGGCATGCTCCCCAGATTGCCTGTTCGGAGCATGCTATAAGTTGAATGAGTGTCTCGTTGGAATCAATCACTAGTCAATGAAACATTTACAATGCAGTATGTGCGTTGTATCAATATCATGGTTTTATACCTCACCTTAACAAATACATCCAAGCATTACAGGAATAAGAAAGCTCAAAACGCGGGCAACCATTTTTTTTTCTTTATCCTCTCTCACTAAAAGTTTCAGATAAGGAGATATGGATCTTATTATTTCTACGCGTAAAACGTATCGCCATTAAAACATTAATTACCATTTGCAGAACTAGACTTTTCTACTTGCATGTTAAGCATTTTGAAACTGGATTTTGTACTTCACACATAATCTTGTTTTCGAATTTAAAACAAAATATTCTAAATTTTGGTCGATACACTTCAAACCGAAATACACCAGAATATATAGTTTTGTTCACTTTTCTTCAGTTTTGTTTGGTTTCTGTCTGAATTTTTGAGAAAAAACATTTCACTTTCTTTTGAAAATCGTTCTTCTCCAGACAAACTAAGCAATGGATACTGCTGAAGCAAGAGGTTGGCGTTTTTAGTTGGTGAACACTTTCCAATTCCACTGTTGGTTCTATTTCACAAGTTGTACACCAATTGTTATGATAATGTATTTCGAATCTTCTTCGTTGTACTGGCCCAAAGAAAAGTTCATTCTGGTGTAAGAGTCATAAATCTGACGAAAGCTTACCTGCTGCACAGCATCCCAAGACAAGGCCTTGCAGATGATCAGGAGCCCTACTGAATCTTATGAGCATCCATCCAAGTGCTGACCCGAGAATGAAGGTTAGAAGAATGTTGCATGGCATGAACCAGCTACATGGATTTGCAGACATTTACTCCTGGAAAACCATCCTAAAAGAACATGTATTTGGAAAAATGGACATTGGTAGTGTGCAGCTTACAACGAAGCCATGCTTTCGTATGTTATAGATTTGGCCAGGTAGCTGCACACAAGCGCGGGATTGAAGACAAAAAACACGATCTGTAAGACGAAAACAGCATTCGAGTCAATCTTGATTATGAATTTAGTTGCTGAGTCCAAAGGAATGGTGCCAACACTTGTTCAGAATTCTGTACATAGGATTCGGAACGACACTTCAATTGTTAAATCATGTAAAAAAGCTAACTCTACCTTTTGTGCTAGATAAGAGTGATCTAATAGATCAGTATCAAGCACCCAATGTTATCCTTACATCAATAAATCACAGACAGATGCGAAATAAAGGAACCACTATAAAGGAGCATCAATCACATGCTCTTGTCGTTATAACTTGATTTCCAGAACTACACTCTTTAGTTACCATCCTTCTTTGTAATCGCAACGATCATAAAAAATTTCTGTAGCCAATCAAGTAATTACTCTGGACATGCAAGCAACAGTACCCAAGTATAGTCAGCTTAAGGTTGGAAAAAAAATAGAGGAAAATCTGGAACTTACATTATTCAAATGCTTTCGTGCTTCTTCCCCCAGTATATCTACTTGCGCAATTGCAAGGAGAGAACCGAGAGCAGTAATCAGAAGGACCTTCAAAACCGGCATTAGCGCAACGACGAAGAGATCCAGCAGTGCCATGGAGGAATTTCCCAGGTCTCGATCTCCTCCTGTACTTCCTTACGAAAGAAAATGCAGTATCGAGTCTTGGGCAGTTTTATACTTCTACGAATGAATCAATAGAAGTTCGATCAGAAACTCATCCTCGGTCGAGTGTACAAGTGGGCATGGATCCCAGAGCAAAGCACAGAACTTTGACCCGACTGCATGAGAAAAATGGTACAATGGTACTAAGATTCCACTCTAGCAGTTAAATAAATGTTGAGAGAGTAGTTGCTGGACCACCTCAGAGCCCAAACTAGGAATGGAATCATAATCTGGCAATTTTAGATCGAACGACTTGATGCAAACTTACTCGGGGCTCCAATTTGAACCCCATCCACACTTTCAAGCAGATGCAACAGAGAGATTGAAGTCCAGGTAAAATATGCAGATAATCTGATGTTTAGAACTGCAAGTTACCAAGCAACGAGCTACCAGCCAACAAACACAGGAAAGGAACTCCTAAAGCGAAGAAGTTGCTACTTCCTACATACCATTAACCATGAGCGACGGGCGATTCCAGACTAACACACGCACATTTTTCCACATCTCGGCGATACTCAAGAGAAGAAAATCCATTAATATATTCATCTGCGCTGTCATCCAGTTTTCGCCTGCATGCGCGACTCGTGCCCGTGCGAACGAGTAGCATCTCGAGGATTCGGGCGAAAGCCAAAGTGCGGTGGAACATAAACCGTAGCAAAGGGAAAAAAATAAGAAAAAGAAAGAAAGGAAGCAAACGACAGCGAATGATACGACGCTCGAAGGTGAAACGGAAGAGATGATTACCGCAGCGATGTACGCCGTCCGTCGGAGTACAAACTGAGCGGGAAGCGCTAAACTGAGACGGCCGCGGTCGAGTTACAGACAGGAGGAGAACCTCAAAAACGCATGCGAGGAAGGCCCTCGAGAGTTCACATATGGAGAAGAGGACAAGCAGCAGCAGAAGAAGAAGAAATCGGCGGAGACGAAGAAGATGAGCGGAACAAGAGACGCATGGACGAGGTGGCCGAGTGGCACGTTGGCACCACCACGTAACTGAAAATGTTGCAGAGCCAAAAAGCAAGGCGGAGTTAGTTACAGCAGGCGGGTCGGGTCGCAGTGCCGTTCCTGGGCCGGGCTTGGTTGGGATTTTTTTTTTTTTTTCGATTGGTTGGGTTTAATCAAGTTCTTTTCTGACAATGCCCGAAATTAGAAATAAAATATTTTCTAGCAGAAAAGAAAATATATAATTTCATGATACTTTTTGAATATCATTCTAGGATCTCCCGTTCTTCCATCAAATACTCTGCTTTTTCCCAGATACTCGGGTTCAAATACCCATGGATTCGTTGTTGCAGCTTTCTACAGACCTCCGGGAAAAACATGAAAAAATATATCGGAATAAAAGAAATAAGTAAAAAAGTTCATCCATGAGTACGCCATGCTAATGTGCGGGGATGAGGCGTTGATGAACACATTGAACTATATTGGAGCATTGTTTATAGTCTCCATGTGCAGCTATAAATGGTAATGATATGCACCTAGCTCACTACCTAATCTAGTGTGTACTAGCAGATAAGAAAAGATGCTATGAAACTGAATCGAGGGAAAACATATTGGTATTCCTATCACTTAAAAACTTCGATTAAACGCTTAAATAGGATTTCATTTCTCTTGATTAATCGGCACACTATGATATATTATAGTATAAAGACTCGGCATCAACGACCAGCAAATTGCAAGATGGGTAGTCATAAGTAGTTGCTTCTTGTCGTCTAACCTAGTTGTGTGGGGGTCTCGTGACATTTCTTGTGATTATATATCGTCACTTGCGAAAATATTACCTCTCTTGAGCTACAGGTAGCGCGAAAATGTACTAATCGACCTATAGGCCAAAGCTTCTACATTGGCCGCTATCCAATGTCCCTTTTAGTAAGAAAACTTAAGTAGGTCTAAGTTTGAACATCTACCTCCTAAGGTGAGGTGTTCGACTTCAACGTCATATATTATCGAATAACAAAGCTGCAAGCACATTGATATCTTCTCTCCATTTAATTTATTTTAACATTTGTCCTTCTCTCTGTGTATAATCATTTATAAGAAAACGTTAATTCTGTATTTCGATAATGCATTATATCCAAATTTAGATTAGCCATTCTTGTTTGGCTCGGGAGCCGGCTCAAGAGAGAGAAATTCGATAGTGGCAAAATCAACTCTATAATTCGGAGATTTCAAGGGAAAAAATTATAGACCATGGTTAAGATATTGGAATCTAAAGAATAATTCACATGAATTGAACCATACAAAATATCACCATCGACTAATCTTTTGCACTGATAAGAATGCCCGTGAACCGATGAGCTTCCGTCGCTTCTACGTGGTCTCCAATTCCAAGAGCCCCCCCATAATATGTGATTTTTAGAAAAAAAGAATTGAAAAAAAAAACAATTTAAATCAAACCCAAAATTCAGAAAGCCACCCTGGTATTGAAATAAATATTAAAAAAAAAAAATTGCGTGCGAAAATAAAAATGAAAAATCAGGCCACGAGCCACATGAAGAAGGTTGACCAAAGAGTCAACGAGAAAGCTGCCACGGCATAAGTCCACAGCATCACGACCGAGCATTCACCCTCGCCAGCCCCAAACAACTGCGTGATCGTACCTGCAACATACAGGAAGAGAGCCATGTATGAATCGAGACTCGAAGAACTGGATCTGAAAAACCGTAAAAGCTTCCTCGGAAGTTCCGAACGGCGTACCGACGCTCATCGCGGGCGGCAGAGCGAACTGAAGCATGAGAACGAACTGGAACAGCGGGTCGGACCCCACCAGCCCGAAATGGGACGCGGCTTTGACGACCCCGACGCCGATGATCGGCATGGCGATGTACTTCACGAGCACGATCCCTAGAATCACGACGGCGCTGACTTCCGATCTTCGCAGTCCTGAACAAGGAAGGGGAAAAGAAGAGCAATCAATCCAATGGTAATAATGCAGAAAACTACGAACTGTTTAGGAGGAGGAGGAGTTTGACAGAAGGCCTTCATGCATGTGTAGATGCGGCGATGATGATCGAGGCACGACCGATTTGTCTCGCGGGATTAGTTACCTCTGAGGAGGTTCGCTCCCACTATCAGAGTCTGGGATGGGATCAAAGCTTCCCTGCAGATCGGAGACGGAAACAGACGGTGAGCGTCAAGATCGATGTATGAGTGTCTGACAGCTACATTTTGGTCGACGATAAGTGCACCCGTTAAACGGGCGAGTCGAGTCGAGTCATATATGGTTCGACCCAAATTGAATAGATACTTTACTGCAGCAAGCAGCGCGACATAGCTCGAGTTTCAAATTGAAGACGCGGTAATTTGAAATCTGAGGTGATCACATAGCCAAGCATTGTCGCTAGAATAGAAGTAGACAGAGCTTTAGACAATCAGAAGAAAGCCAGCAGTGTTGTGTACTATACCCCAGTAAATATATGGAGCTCTCGATGAAGCGGAGAGGAGCATCGTCGCCAATGAGAACATCGCGAATCGGGGACACTATCCCGATGATGAACCCAATGATCTACAGAAGAAAAAGCGCGTTATTAAATGCCCCCCTCACTTAGGCCAATCCAATTCTGTCGGTTCGATTGTGTCCGAAGGATATATTTCACAAATCCAGATTAAGCACATCCTCTAGTATTCTTCGTTTTCGAGCATTGTTACGACAGTTCGAGAAAAGATTCAAATGGGCAGTAAGAGAGGACCCGGGATGCGGGCACTTACCGCTCCAATCGTTATCGGAGTGAGCAACATCTTCAGATCAAGTCCGCAGGTGAGCATCTTAGCCTTCTTCCTAATTCTCTGGAGAAAAGTTTCCTGCAAAACGGCAGATAGGACCCGAAAATCGCTATCCCACTTGACCCAGACGAATGTACTTCATCCAATGCAATGACTATCTTCATGCTTGAGTCAAGAACTAAGCAAGCAGAGTTCTCAGAGACAGAGCTGCCTTATAAGGACATTCAGAGGCTCTTTACCTTTCCCTCGGACTCCACGATAGAAGAATCGACTGGGTCTGAACTTTCTTCGAGGGTTATGGAATGAAGAAGAGGTTCGGTAGTACTCTCTGCGCAGATTTCCGATGTCTGCCCGGAAGACTTTATGCTGCTCCCGTTCTCATCACTCGTGCCCGTGCCTTTATTTGCGGATATGCGTATGATGACATAGACATAAGACCATATATAGATCGCTCCTATCTGCACCAGCAAAGCAAAGAAGTTGCAGACCGAGATGATTAATGTCGAAAGGCGGAGACTCGAGTGGAAGTACTTGCTTGGAAATTTGAAGTGCATGCGCAGTGCACCGTTAGTATTCTTCGCAGCTCCATGGACACTAGGTCAGACATTTAAGGAAGACACTTTCGAGACGATTCAGCGAATTTTCACGCAGATCATGGCAGAACATACCGACTAGCACACACATCGGTCCTCTCAGAGCAGAACATACCGACATGGAAAGTGAAGTGTAAGTGTCTCCGTTGGTGGTGCACGTGGTCGAATCTCCAAAGGGACTATCCGACTCGTCGCAGACGGCTGGGATGATGATCAGAAGCAGGTTTCCTAAATTTCCTGCGCGGAGACAATCAGATCATTCATCAGCTTGCGGCAGAGATGGAGGGATCAAGAGAGATTCAGCGGATAGTCTTCTCGGGAATACATCATCTTTCCTGAAAGGTTTGGTCGGCGATATCTTCGGCTTCGGCGGTCATGACTAAATTGTCCAAAACCGACTCTGGGGAAGTATCTCAGAAAAGGTGTGTACCTGCAGCACAGCACCCCATTACGAGACCCCGCAAGTGTTGAGGAGTCCTGGCGATGATGTTCACTATCCAAGCAAGAAACGAGCCAATTACGAACGTGAGCAGGATGTTCACCGGCATGAACCACCTATGAAGCAGAACAAAAATAGCGGGAAAGTGAGAAGAACGCGCGAAAATGACAGTGCCATGGAAAGAATGATCCGAACCGAACTTACAGTTTCTCCAAGCTTTCCAGGGTAACTGTCTCCGCCAAGTAGCTGCAGACAAGCGCAGGACTGAACACATAGAACACGAGCTACCAAATAAAGATTGGCTATTGTTAGTCATAACCTGAAAGCAAGCAAACCAAAAAACATCCAAAGCAACAGTCTCCTCCTGGGATAATATCCAATGCAGGGAGAGGAAAAATAAAGAGCATCGACAAGATCCCGAGATTTTCCGGTCACTCAAAAAAGTCGGGGGCTTCTAAATGGCTGAAGACACTACTTACTTCATTAAGGTAGTGCCGAGCATTTGGTCCCAAGAGATTTACGCGCTCTAATGCGAGAACTAGACCGATTCCCGTGATGATGAGCACCTTCAAAACAGGCATCAGCGCCACGACAAAGAGGTCCCAAAATCCCATTGCTGAAATTTCTTCAGGAAACAGAACAGAGCAGCTTAGAGACGGGATCAGACTTAGAGTAAAAGGACACGGACCGAGTTCCTGGTTATAAAAATCGCATCGTAACGTGCATTTTTCGATTATAACCATACTCGTGAACTGAAGAGACATTCGCTAGAGATGATGCAAAACATCAGTAAGCAGAGGCAATCATCTAAAGATGCGTATGCTTTGCTTTCTGTTTGATATCCAACGTATATCCGGAGAGCACATACAAGAAGAAAAATGGATATTTAACTCGAAATCGTGTTGAAGAACAACAGACTGGAGCATGACTAGATTAAGCCCATCCCTCCCAAATCTACCAGGAAACTGGGGTCGGCGCATCATGTATGCCGAGCACATTTTCTGAAACATTAGCTTCCCAACATGGGGGGCCGAAAGTTTTTGGAACTCCTTTAAGCAGAGCTTACTCTACGGGTTCGGGCCACCGCACTCAACGGAAGCTACTTTTAACACGAGCAGTGAAACAGGAACGCATCACTCCGTCCTCCATTACCTGTTAGAAACTCTCCACAGCAACGTAGCACGTGATGCCCTCCCTTTCAACACCCGCAAAGATGCCGGTCCGTCGCCTGCACGGTCACGGATACGACACTACAGGGAGATACGACCGCATCGACTACGATGATCTGACTGGATTGAAGACCTCGCGCTTGGTGAAATACCTGTATGCCCATCACAGACAAACAGAGAAAGACATGGTCACTTCGTCGCGGGTGGGAAAATGCAGAATTGCAAATCGAGGGAAAGAGGAAGGCGAAAAAACCAGTTCGGAAGCGGAAGCAACCGCGCTACGGCTATGGTCCCGCTTCTTGGATTCGGCCGAAAACGGAAGCCATTGACACACCTTCAACAGCTAACTGTTCTGTGGTACCTGCCCAGCACTGAACCACTTTAAGCTTTTCATCAGCACCAGCACGACGACACTTCCATTCTCTACTTTATAATCAAGTTTCCTCTTTTAAATCCGGAAGCCTTCACCTTCCCATTTTGCCGAGTCTCATGCGAGTTCCCCGTTTCCTTTTTTAAAATGTTTGACTCGGGATGGTTCGGTTCGCTTAAGGATTAGAAACCGATCCAACTCTGTCAGCATCGCGGAGGAAAGCGACCGCGCGATGCGTGTTCGCGACGCGAGTCGAATGCCATCCTCAGAAGCCCGAGCGAGGCCGATGCTAAAGTTGTCGCCGTCCCTCCTTGTGGGGCTAAGTGGGCACCCGAGGCTGAGAGCTAATGTTCGTCGCCATGATTCTCTTCTTCACCTGCTCTTCTTCTTGCATGAGCTTTTTACCGTGAACTTTTAATTGCCCGGGAGATCACCTAGCTAGAGCCTAAGTCCGTCAACATGACTATGAGCCCACGTTAGAGGTGATCTTTCAAAGTGGGTGAATTTCAGACCCGGAACCTAATTCGGAACCTACTTTGTTTGTCCTAGAATCGACCCTCGAACTTATCATGTTTTTTCGATCCGGTTGCAGGATCTACCCAAGAACCTGTTTTTCTTTTGTTCCTTTTTTAGGTTTCTCTTTTTTCAGCAAAATAATATGAGCAACAAAACGGTTCAACGTAAAAGATGAACACGCGAGCAAAGGTGAGTCGTGAATGAGCAACGGTTGCGAGGCTCGAACGAGCGAGGGTGAGCCATGAGCGAGCGAGGAGTAGGATGAGTTGCAAGTGAGAGAGAGAAAGAGAAGGTCATGAAGTGACCGAGTGAGGTTGGAGAGAATAGAGAAAAAGATGGCAAGAGAAAAATTAGGATTTTTAGGCTTTATGAAATGGGTTCCAAATTCAGTCCGGTAGATCCTATTCTGGGCGGTTCTTCACTTGGAATTAGACTGGTTTTTAGAGTGGTCCGATATGATTCCTGAGTAGAATTGGTTCAATTGCACAGCCCTAGCCCACACCACACCACACCAAATCCCCAACACGAGACTCTTCCAACACAACTCATTGTGCATTGAATCGAATTAGCGAGTGAAAAAAGAACATTTGAATAGGGCACAAATTGCTAATAGGCATGCCGCCATGCTGGTAAAGGGATTGGGGTGTGGGGATGCTAGTATCATAGGTGCGGGGGTTCGACTCCCACTAGTATCATAGGTGCGGGGGTTCGACTCCCACGCTCTGCAAAAAGTCAGAAAGATAAGAGTTAGAGATAGGACAAAATAAAAAAAAGCACAAATTATGTTGTGGTGATGGATACAAAGCTGACAGCCTCTAGCCACATACCAACTGTTCAACGTGGAGATCGAAATAGATGATGCGATTGCCGTTGGTGGAAAGACAAAATGAATTTAAAGGGATGAATACGATGAGCAGAGAAGGACCAAAGGTTGACACTAACGTTTCACAACCTTATGTCGGGGACCTTCTTATTATTATTATTATTATTATTATTATTATTATTATTATTATTATTATTATTGTCGAAATATCGAGGACCTTATTGAAATCCACACTTTTTTGGATGGGTCCGTACTGAAAAATAAAAAAAGGAAACCGGACCGAATCAAAAAAATTAATAATTTTCATTAGCAAAAATTATCACATTTTTTGTGTACTTACGTTCATGTCTCGCCGGTTTGACATAGAAACCCGTCATCTATAAAATACATCACAATCATCCATATATTTCTCCAAACAATGTATGATATTGGAATAACTCGGGAGCCATAACTCAGTCAATTAATCGAAGAGAGCGATGCACAACAACGACAAGACGCGCACGAGAATCTTATCTCAATTTGGCTTTTCTGGGTAGTAGATGTAACCTCTATGCCAAAGTCTTAAGTCTTCCTTTCCATCAATCTTGCTCATTAGCAATTCCAAATCGGGCGCAGCAGGGAGCTAAGTAACTGTGTATTAGTACAAACTTGGATCTTCTTGTGACGTGGCAATCACTGATACGCATAACATTGTATATCTTTTAGTACAATTTGGACCGTTTTTGTGACGTGCACAACCATTCATGCAAGTAACTCAATATGTAGGAGATCGGAAAAGTTTACTATTTTGCTGGCTAGTTTAAAAGCTAGTGCACTCAGGTTTCGCGGACCGGCACAATAATGGAATCTAAATCTTCTCTTCTGCTCCATTTGTTTCACGAAATTTGAATGATTTGAAGAATATTTTTCCGAATATGATAATTTATATTACTTAAAAAAAATTGAATAAACGAACAGTATTTTCATAATCTACGAAAATGCCATTTGTGAGGATCTTTATTAATTTAAAATAGGAAAAAAAAACTATTTAGGTCCCAATAATATTTCATCATGTGCCAATTTGAGGTTTATTTATAGAATTCTTGATTTTTTTTTTTTTATTTGCACAAGAAAATTGCTGGGTCCACATCTCCCGCTAGTAAGGTCCACATCTCATTGGCGATGGCAAGAAGCAACTGCTGAAGGGAAGGGCGAGATTTCGGACGCGACATGCGTGCATTAAAAAACCCTTGGAGAAGCGAGGACCCACCTGTAATTTTAGCAAACCCTCGTTATAAATGCTATAATTGCTCCTAGCCCCCCCCAAACTTTTGGGAAGGTCTGCTTTTGAGGAGAAACACATGATCTATCACAATCACACCCGAGTTATACGACCGACCGAATGTGTAAATACGCCAGGTATTGTGTTGAATTTTTGTGGTACACAGCTGGACACGATGTGCATGTGGTTGATCCCACTACGCCACACCAGCGTCGCTTTGGCATGATACATTCGCATGGTTGAAAATATTACCACTAAAAATTTCAAATTAATACGAATGTGTCGTATTTATCTCAAATTAACTCTTTGTGTTACTAAATTCCAAACTGGCACATCATTACCACATTTATTTCAAATTAACTTTCATATCACAAAGAAATTATTGATCTTAATAGATTTTCGAAACTCGAGTGAGTTTTTTGGATAAGATTAGCAGATGTTAGCATATTTCCCAATTTAAGTTTCGGGTGATTTGAGATAATGTGTTTGGTTCCTGTCTAAGATAGGATAAAATCGGACATAAGGGGATATAGCCTGGATAAAAATATTCATGGTGGAGGTGGATATGATTTCTTATATTCATGGTACAAAAGTTATTTTTCTTGAATACAATTTTTCTTAAGTTAATAAAAATAAAATAATAATTAAATATAAATAATATTTGAATTCTACTAAGAAAATAAAATTTAAAATAAAATAATTTTATCTTTTATTTATTCCTATTTTATTTGTATATTTGAATTTACTTCTACTCTATAATGTATTTCATTATATATATATATATATATATATATATATATATATATATATATATATGTTAGTAATTATATTTATTTCATAATTTAGGTATATTAGTGTAGTTAATTATTTAATAATTTTTTTTATTAAGGAATGACAGAAGGGAATAAAAAAGAAATAAAAATGAGATAAAAATAACAAAACATTAGTAAAATGAATGAAGTAGAAGAACCCAAATCCAAAATCAACAAATCAAACTTGAAAATGATTTTTGGATTCTTGAAAAATGAGAGCCAATGAGATTTCTAAAAAAAACCTACCCTTTTCGTCTCCTATTTTTCTTTATCTATGGTTCATGTTAAAGCTTCGTGACTCCTCTATAGTTCATCAGTTTGTTAGACCATGAAATGTGGCACGCCCGAGATCGCCATAACTGGAATGAGAAACACAATACATGAATCGAGGAAAGAGGATTGACACAAACTTGGTTTGGAATCCATCGGGACTTGAAGTGGAATGACGACGATTCTTAAAACAAGCCTTCCCCTCTATTCCCTTTGGATTATCGCTGGCCAATGAGAAAACCACCACAAGAACGAAATGGTACGTTCTGAATTTTCTAAGACAAATGGCTAGAGGGGGGACTTGTGCCTTATATAGAGTTTTCGGCGCGGACCCTCTCATCACGGGTCGGGCCTAACTAGGCCACAGTAGCGAGCCCATATTATAACTAATTAAGAATACGTATCATACTTTAATAGACCAACCTATATATTAATTTCAATTAATGTAGACCTTATTAGGATAATTCTAACATTCTACCACTTGGGCTATATTAATTGGAATTGTATTATACATAACTTTATGTTGGTCTTGTGACTATTTTTAATAGTCAATCCGACCTCATAAAGTTTCAAACACAGAATCATGGCGGTAACTGCATCGATATACCCAGAGCCTTCCATGGTCACAAATGTCTTTAACTCTATTGATATGGATATAATATGGTAGTGTGGCAAATGGATAACACCTCACAGAAGAGTGATACTTCACGTGTCATCCCATTTGTCAGTCGCATTCTCTCTTCTTACGTGTCAAGAAACCTGATGTGTCATCAGAGAATATCCTAATGGTTCTAATGAACCTACACATGTCTTATCTTTATAGTTAATTTGCACTTTATGTGTAATAAGACATATCCATAATGCTAATAACTTAATGCCCCTAGCCTTTACTCCAGGTTTACACAATGCCTTGAGATTTTCAAAGATGTATGTATTCAACTTGATAACAATACATTCACAAATACTTTATGGAATGCAAAAGAGTTGATACATATCAAACATTACATAATTGTAACAAATACAGATGTCAACTTTATTAGAGTAAAAACCTAAATAGCTCCCACTAAACAACAGAATCCAATGATACTCCTAAGCTCATGCTAATGACATGTCTTTTAAATACACAAGGGCAAAGGCCATTAGTTAGTGGATCTACAACCATATCATCTGTAGAAACATGCTTTACTGCAACGTCACCATTATGAACTGTCTCATTTATAGTAAAAAACTTGACCACTAAATGCTTAGATCCTGTCGCGACCCTACCTCAAAAAATCAATCGGGCTAATGGATTACTAAACCTCTAGAGCGGGCTTAGCTTGGGCCCTTCTAGGCCCATACCAAATTGCGGTGGGTTATATCGGATTCAATCTTAGTGTGATCAGGTGGCATGTGTAAGTGTACATGCAAAAAGGTGTCGCCACCGGTCTTTAGGGAAGGTAAACCGGAAACCTTATCGAGTGGTTGGGAGATGCCGTTCAATTCTACGCAACCAGAGATTAAAGGTCCAGGGACTTGGTTATGCCAGTGTTTCCACCGACGCTCTTTCGGTACCAGAATTGGGTGTTTTCTAAAGTGCTTCTGCAGGTGTGGGTCTATCCTATCAATCGCAATCAATGCATATAATGTGTGCAATCAAGGAGTCAATGATATACTGATAAAACGCATCAAGTCAAGCACGGCATCCTTAGTAAAGCTCTAAGAGCTTAGGGAATGAAGTAATTAAGGTTTGTGATGATTTTGGGACAATTCGCCCAAGAGGGGAAAATCATCATTTTCAGGGGTTTTAAAAGTCGAATCTAGGGAAATAACGCCAATCTAGCAATTTCCCAATTTTTTTATTATGATTTTCTGGAATATTTCTGAATTTTTTTATTTTTTCAATTTTTTATTTTTTATTTTTTATTAAAAAAAATTCGGACCAGGTGACCTAGCCCGCGCCAAAGGCACCCGACCTGAACCATACGGGTCTGGGTTGGTCTAAAAACGCCATCATTTACAAATTTTTCGTTTTTCTTTTTATTTTTTGTAACTCTTGCAAAAAACAGCTTACCATGGGGTTTTCTCGTGCTATTTCCAAACTCCTCGGACACGACCAGTGGCAAATCCACACACGGACGTGAACTACTAACATCCAGGAAAGGCATCGAGCAAAGAAAGCGACCTTAAAACCAAAGACACGCCGAAAATCCCACCGGGAAAAATCGGCTTTGATTACCTTAAAAGACTTAGTTTTTTTTATATAGAAAGAGAGCAGTCCCCAAAGGGGTTTTCACGCTCGTTTTTCTCAACCCTTGATAGTGACCAACAGGACCTCCACATACCGACACGAACTACGACATGCAAGGAATAGCACTGACGAAAAGTAATGACGAGATGATACAAGGACGCGAAAGAAGGCTCGCCGGAAGACCTGATTCTGAGCTGTCTCGAAGGTCTGGGATTGAACCCAGGCGCACAAATAGGTTGTGCGCCTGGCTTCAAACCTCGAGATCTCCTGCCCATGAAATCATTCGAACGAAACGCTTGGCACTCGAGAAACTACGTAACGTGAGGTTTTTAAAACGTCAAGCAGCTCAGCAAGTGGTTACTCATGTACGTCAAAAACAGATCACGAAGAGGCGTTCGTGCTAAACCATAACCCAACACTTAGAAGAAAAAAAAAGCTTGCCTACCGCCAGACTTGGTCCACAGGGGTGTCTTTGTGAGCATTTATTTTAACACACAGGCGCAACCGACACCGGATCCACACCTGGATGCATTATATGACATATAAGGAAGGACATTCACAAAAAAAAATGACGACTAACTCGCACGAAAACGTGTTGAAAACTCCCCCAAAGTCGCGGGTTTGGACTGTTTTTGGCAAAGACAGAGGTTTGAAATGCCTCTCGGGGAGTACTTTCTCGACCCTAAATCTCGATTATTGGGAACAACCGACGGCAAACAAGCATGCTTGCGCAAACTACTTCAAGTACAGAGCATAGCGAACCAACAAACGACCTCAGATTCACACACAAAGATAACAAAAACAGGTCTCAAAGCTGGGGGTTTGATTGACGGTGGACATAACATCGAACACATGCCCTGCGGTAACGAAAAACGTCAAGAGACGCTAAATCGAAGCTTCACACATGCAACCGAGACATACGACCATTTAAACATGACTATCCCGACCCTAGGCGACAACGTGATCTACTTAGCTTGGCTCGATTTGGTTGAGGACTAGACTGAGCCAACGCTTACAGTAAACAAAAGAACGAAATAGAGCTTGTAGTCTGGGGGGGCAGAGTCGACCTGCTAGCGAGCTTCGGCGATGGCTGCGGCTCCGGTGACGATGTGGAGGTCGCCTGGTGTCTCGGTGAAGCCTATTTGGGGTTGGCGTTGCTCGACAACTCCCCGCTCGGACTCCCTCACTCTCTCGGCCACCTCTGTTTTTTTTTTCTCTCTTGATTTTTCTGTGTTTTCTTGTTCGGATCCCATCTCCCTCCTCTTGGCACCCGCCTCCCTCTCTTGAGGACTACCTAGACCCCCCTCACCTTGGAACTTCCTCCTTCAGCCTTGGGACTTCCAAGCCTCCTCTTGGAACTCGCTCTCTTCTCCCTCTTCTCTACCGCTCTTCTCTCTTTCTTTCTATTCAAAGGAAAGCTGTAGGGAGTAGCTGTAGTCTTTGATGGCAGCTTGGGGAAGAGGGGAGAGCTCATTTGGGGCTTTTCTTGTCTTGGGTTTGGTCGTTGAAGGAAAGGAAAGAGGCGTGTTGCCGTTTTTGCTTCTGCTTCACGCCTGCTCTCGCTTCTGCTTTGTTTTGTTCCTCTATTGTTGCCAAGCCGATTCAGTTGAACTGGTAGGGGGAAATTGGGCCGGTTCGGCCCGATTTGAACGGGTTTGCTTGGAAACGAAGGTGATTTCCCGATCGGGACTGAATAAAGGACCCCACCGTGGCTCGCCTTGCCTGATCGGCATGGAATTTTGCCACAAAACAATTTTTTTGTGTTCAATTCGGACATGCGAAAGAGGGCTTTTGAGGACCCAAATTGAATTTTCAAAATCTAAAAAGGCTTGAGTGAAGAGGGAATTAAAATAAAATTTTTTATTATTTTTTCAGATTTTTTGGACCTCATTTGGTGTTTTTTTTTCTATTTTTCTACTATTTTTGAACAAAAAGAAATTTCGAAAATTCGGAAAAAATTTGATAAATATTTTTTTGCTCAAAATTGGTCCCTTATGCTTGGCCAAGGGTTCCAAAGTCGATTTTTTATTTTTATGAATTTTCTTGATTTTTAATTACTTTTCTAAAGTAAAAAGTGATTAAAAATCAGGTGTCAACAGCTGCCCCTCTTTGGGAGCGATCTCTGTAGAAGTTGCTCTCAAAGACAGGGTGACACTTGAGTCCTAATCGATTCGACTGAGGATAAAAACTAAGACATTTGCTTGAGAGGCCATTTCATGTAAGCTCGAGTTCGAACCAGGTCCCCCTTTTTTTTAGCACGAGAGAGAGGCAAAGAGGGATTCACCTTAGGCTTACCTGCCGGCCATCTGGATGTTGCCCGATGCGGTTGACTTCAAAAAGATTCCTAAGGATTTTTCATAGGGAGGTTAAGCTATGACCCGTATAGTAGGTCGACCCTTAAGAAGATTCCTAATGAAAGAAATCTAAGATGAACTCGTATGGTGGGCTAACCCATAGGGTGGCTTATCCTAGGAAGGACTCGCAGGAAGAATGCCTTTTGGATAATGACTTTTTGGAATGGTTTACCTTTTGGAACAAGGTTTACCATGGATTACCTTAATATTGCTTTTTGGGCAACTAAAAGGGTTTGTGTTTTGGCGCCATTCTGAGATCTGGGGAGACCAGGAATCATGCAGAAGGGATTGTTGCGCTAAGGCACGGTTGTTGCGCTAAGGCAGGATTGTTACGCTAAGGCAAGGTTGTTGCGCTAAGGCAAGATTGTTGCGCTAAGGCAAGTCAAAAGGTATTTTGTTTAGGTGTCACTCTGAGATCTGGAGAGACCAAGAATCATGCAAAAGTTCTAACCTGAAAATGGAATGTTGCTCTAAGGCAAGTCAAAAGGTATTTTGTTTAGGTGTCACTCTGAGATCTGGGGAAACCAAGAATCATGCAGAAGCTCTAATCTGAAAAGGGATTGTTGCATTAAGGCAAGATTGTTGCCCTAAGGCAAGTCAAAAGGTGTTTTGTTTAGGTGTCACTCTGAGATCTGGGAGATAGGACTCATGTAAAGTTCTAACCTAAAAAGGGATTATTGCGCTAAGACAGGATTGTTGCGCTAAGGCAAGTCAAAAAGTATTTTGTTCAGGTGTCACTCTGAGATCTAAGGAGACCAGAAATCGTGCAGAAGCTCTAACTTGAAAAGGGATTGTTGCGCTAAGGCAAGTTAAAAGGTATTTTGTTTAGGTGTCACTCTGAGATCTGGGGAGACCAAGAATCATGCATAAGCTCTAACCTGAAAATGGATTGTTGCGCTAAGGCAAGTCAAACGGTTTTTGTTTCGGCGCCATTCTGAAATCTGGGGAGACCGGGAATCATGCAAAAGCCCTAACCTGAATATGTCGTAACGTTGCGCTGAGCTGATCCTTTAGGCGGTGTCTACCTTTGAGCTGATCCTTTAGGCAGTGTCTACCTATGAGCTGAACCTTTAGGCGGTGCCTCCCTTTGAGCTGACCCTTTAGGCGATGTCTACCTTTGAGCTGACCCTTTAGGCGGTGTCTACCTTTGAGCTGATTCTTTAGGCGGTGTTTACCGCTGGGCTGATCCTTTAGACGGTTTCTACCATTGAGTTGATCCTTTAGGCGGTGTCTACCTTTGAGTTGATCCTTTAGGCGATTTCTACCGTTGGGCTAATCCTAGACACCGCCGAGTTGATCCTTTAGGCAGTGTCTATCATTGAGCTGATCCTTTAAGCGGTGTCTACCATTGAGCTGACATGACCGTAAGACTTAGACAAACTAGGAATCATGCAAAAATTTCAAAAGAACGCAATATGATGTAGGAGGTTACCTGAGACATCTTGCAATATACATCTATGACCAAATTACCTTGTGGGAAGATTGAGTCAAATGATCTGAAATCGCCAAAAGAATTTGGTTAAAACATCAATTGGAGTACGCTCATCAAAGAGGACTTTTCATAATTTCTCGAGAAGGCTTTTATTTCCATCTATTTGCGGAATGATAACTTCTAAAACACTCAAATTTCCTCTCAAACCTATGTCTAGGATTTCGGGACTATTCGCAGTGCATACAACTGATTGATCTGAAAAGGTCTTTTGAGGGATCGTAATTCAGGCTTGGTCAAATGCTTATGCAATAGATAGGCACTTTGAGGCTAAGAATAAAATGTATATCGACATTCTCTTTCTGGTTTACAAGTTAAGAACCTTGAACATAAGACAAGATTGAACTTACTCCTTTAGGCAGTAGCTCCTTGTGTGAAACGGCATGTTGACTCGAAATATCCCCATCAGAAGAGTCTTCGGAAATGGTTGTAATGTCGGTCATGGATAAGGCTCAAAAGGCTCAGTTTTCAAAAGAATAAGGGGTATTGAAAGGTCGGTGATTACCTTTGCATCATTACCATCCTTTATTTTCACTAGGGATTTTACATTTGTGACCTTGTGAGTCCTCTAAATGTTCCTTTTGCAATTTCAAAGATTCACTCTTTCTTTCTTTTTTTTGCTTGGCAACTTTGCCTCTGAATGCGGCTATTTTGCTCTCTATGTGCGTTGGCCTTGCTTTTACCAAGCTCTTTGCTCTTTCTCTACCAGCTAGCATTGATCAATCCTTTTTTTCTCTTTTTTTTTCTTTTTACTTGAGTTCTGCACACTCTCTCACAATTTGAGCTCTAAGGACTCTTTTTGATATTACCATTACGCTTTTTCATCTTTTGGCAAATCACATGCATTGCCCCATTGTAGGGAGGTAATCACCAACGGGGCTTCGAAACGAAGATTTCAGGCTCAAATTGGCTTATCAAGGGTAAAGTGTTTGGATAGAGAAATGGATTGCTTTTCCTCAATTTGGGATGTTCTGAGCTTCTACGCGATATCACCTGAAGTTATCACAAAAAGATTGATGCAAGTAAGTACAATAAAGTCTTTCTTGATCTTTTCCTCCAAAAATGTCAACCAAATGAACCTGCTAACTTGCCCCGATGTGGGGTGGTTCTTGATGGGGTTGTTTTGAGAATTTCTTCATTGTAGGCTCAAATCGGCTTGTAAAGGATTAAAAATTATGTTTGGGATATGGAAACGAATGCCTTTCATCATTTCAACCCATGTAAACAATGCGAATGATTCTTACTACCTTAAACAAAGGTTTCAATCTCACAAACACCTCTAATGTCTCTCAAGTGTGTATAAGGGACGTGTTTGGGCATGGTTCGCCTCTCATCATTTGAGGTACCTCCTTTCGAAGAGTTTTAAACACCTCTTTTTGGAAATTCACCGCATTTTGTCAAAATGATCGTTTATGGGGATTGTTGACACGTGATGCATGTTTCAAACATGATTTAGGCAACTTCAAAAGCTTTTTCCAATTTGAATGCAAATGAAGTGGATTTGAGAGTTCTATGCACTTTTTAAGCCATGTGATCATCAAGTGCTTCTAGACTCAAGTGTCTCTAGACTCTTTGAAACTTCTAAGTTCTTGAAGAGAGAGGGGGTACTTACCTGTCCAGCATGGCGGTGGCCCCTGCGAAGAATCAAAGGGAACTTGTCAATGTGTGTTCTCAAATTCAAAAGAGACTTGGAATGACACCACTTCACCCTTGTATGCACTTCTTGGCTCGTGACCTGAATTGAAGAGATTCCTTCATTTGGACCGGATTGGCCAAGTCCGCTCGATCCTATATCCAATGATTGCTTCTTGGGGTTTAATTTCCGACGCGGATGCCCCCCTTTGGCCTTGAATCCATGTTGGGCAGCTCTTTTCTTTGAGTTTTCAATAACTTCCTGCTGAGAGGAGAATAAATTCATGTTAAAAATGAGACCATCGAGGGTCGATTTGGAACGATACGGAGTTACCCTTCACTTGAATCCATGCGGACAACTTCGAGATTTAATTTCGATGAGGACAATCTCTATCGAATCTCTTTATTCGAACTTTAGAGGTTTTGCCCCCAAGAAGACTTGTACCACGTTAGCTTGATGGGTACGCCTTTCTTTTGCGTCCATTGACTTATTGAAAAGGAAGGACTGCGCTTCCACATTCGATCGCATCAATGACCCATTTGCCTCAGTTGGGTGACATCTGCCCCAGCTAAATTCTCCCGTGATTATTTATCCAATTCGGGATACCTCTTGTTTGGGCTTTCATTCCTTCTTTGGCCTTTGAGATGTTGTCTTTCTAACACTTGAGGAGGTTGTTCTTCTCGGATGCCTTGCCCCAATAGGACAGGTCCTACAGTTTATCACAATGCACTTGATGGCTTTGCCCCTGCTAAATTCTTTGGTGCTCTTTCTCATTCTCTTTCAATTCCCTTTTCAATTTGGAAAGTCTCTTGTTTGAGTTTTCACTTCTTTTTTCACCCGCGAGCGAAGAAATGAATGTTAGCCCCCACTTTGACTTTATTTGAACTTTTAGGGACGGAATACTCCCTTTGAGATGTCGTCCTTCCAACATTTTGAGGAGACTGCTCTTTTCAGGTGTCTTGTTCCAATAGGGCACGTCTTGCTATTCATCATGATGGACTTGGTGGCTTTGCCCCAATATGCTCTTTTAGTGAGAAAGGAAGAGTTTTGCCTCCGGATTGATCTTTTGGTCGGATGTGAGAGATTTGCCCAAAATAGATTCCCTCTATGTTCATCTTCAATCGTCTGTCTTGGCGACTTGAATCTTCAACCATTTTTATCCGCGTCGTGGCAACTCGGTAATCTCCTCATTCGCAGTTGCCCTTCAAGTGTTTGCTGTTTTCCTATTAAGAGTAAAGATGAAACATGTCAAAAAAAAAAAAAAGATCACAAATGGTAAATTGGAATCGATACACGATTACCTTTCATTTGGATTCTTCTATCTTGACTCTTCAGTATCCTCAAAAGGAATGTACACATAGATGGTGTATGCATAATATGCATGATGCAAAGGATCAGTAGTGATTCACATTGCATGAAAAATGGCTTTGCGGCCCTTATCCTGTTCTTGGAAAGCATTTCCTTATTGCATGCAACAGTTCACAAAGACTTCTAATCGGTAAGAAGTTTTGAAAGAATTTAAAAATTGATTGAACGTGTTTCCAAGCTTTACCGAAAACTTGGCTCCCAAATGGGCCGTTAAAGTGCTCCTGAATTCATCTAATCTGAATGCGTGTTCGAGATGAAATGAGAGATATACTCTCTGTTTCGGCAATGGAGGGAATTGTTCATTGAGTGCCTCGCCTCTATTTATTGCCTGCGAAGAAACGGATAGGAACATTATTTCCATAGCTGATTGAAAGTTTTTTTCTTTTTAGGAACGATACACCATTTCCACCGAAATGGATGGTTCGGCCTCCTCATGCTTCTTAGTTGGGAGAGTCGCTATGGCCCAACACATCTTTATTTGGTATTCAACAAATGAATTCAATTCCATTGTACGTCATGGGTGATAACCACCATTTGGGTGACTTGCCCCATTTATTACCTATTTGGATGAAAGAGTAACTTTAGGAGCATGAAAAAAAAGTGCAAATCCTTTCAATCTTATGCATCCTCGTAACTAATAAGGATAATAATCTTTACTCGAGCCTTAGCCTCGTAAGAAAAGTTCTTATCAATATTTTTCATAAGAAAGCATACCATCGAAAGGAATGTAGTCCACGGTAATTGCTTTTGATCCATTCCGAAGGAAAATCCATTTTGATGAATGGGGAATCGAAAGAGTTTAAACCGTTCAAACCACTATGGAATGTTCAAAAGGATTAAAGTGCAATTTCAAAATTCCCTAAATTCAACGGGAGATAGGACATTTAAGTCAAAGCCATTTGCTAGAAACGGATGATTCGAACATCTAATCTCCTCATTGGATTAGGAAACATGAAAGATTTTGATCAATTACCATAGATTACTATTAAAATACATGATTAGCCACGTCATCACCACGTAGGAAAGAGAAAATATTAAAAAATGCACGTCGGCATTTTCCCTCAATCAAGTTGGACGGAGTTAACGGAATGACTTGATTGCACAAATTTGATATGTTTTAGGATTTGATTGCATTTTTTGCAAATTTTAAGACTCAATTGCACTTTCGCGATAAGTTTTAAGACTTTTAGTACACATACCCCTATTTTTTTTTTTTTATAATCTTTGGGAGAAATTAAGAGATGCTTTTTTTTTCTTTCGCCTTCTCGACGAACGAGGATATTATTACAACAACTTTTCTATTTACACATGATCTAGTTTCAGGATAAAGTTCATATCGAAAATATGAAAGAAGTCTGTTTTTCTTGTAGGTATTTTTTCCTTCTCTCTTCTGTAAAATCTCTGGCATGGTAATAAATAGTGGAAAAACAAAAGAGAGAGAATCATAAGGCTTGTTCCTGCCCCCCCACATACGCAACATACATGTGCGCGAGCCTTTTCCATTTCCACGCACGTTAGCTCGCCGAAAGCCACACCACTATTGGCCTTGTGATTATGTACGAGTAATCTCCATTCATTCAAACATCCGGCGCGATCTCCTGAGAAAAAAGCAAAACCAAATCTCTATAAGCTCTACGTTAAAAACCCTTCTTCGACTCGTGCCGATACCTTGCTAACCCTTCGAAATCGACAGATCATAGGTATTGTAGATCTTCAAATCGATGTGTTTGGCCAACAAAGTTATGTTCGACCTCGGTCCCCTGCCCCGGCTTGGTCCAACCCGCCCCCAATTAACGTCCCGAGTTCAATTCCGAAAAGTTTGAGCTCGGTGCATCTTTCAATGGTTGCGTGCGTGCGTGCACTACATCTAGTGCTGTCTGCACCTATGTTAGTGCACCCACAGGATGACTTTAGGACCACGACCGATCCACTTTATCGCGCCATTATTGAGCATTTGGCATATGGATCAACAACTCATGGGTCCAAACTGAATGACCTTGAAGCCTTCCTTACGAGAAAATAAAAGGCTGGTGGGCTTTTTTTTTTTTTGGATCGAAAAAAGAGAAGGCAAAGGACAAAGCCAAAGGGGCAGCGTCTACATGAATGCGAAAGCAATTTTGGTGCACAAATGTCTCCCGCCATTAATTATGGGATCGACAAGTGTAAAAGAAGGTAGGTTTGGCATTATTGTTCCGTAAATGGCCCCTGCACTTTCCCTTCATTTGGCAGGTTCGGGGTACATGAAAACCTTTCAAAAATAGAATTTCTGTTCCAAACCTATTTCTGGAACAGGCTTGGAACAGAAACTCGTTTGGTAACGTAATTCTATTTTTCTATTTCTAGAACAAAAATTTATTCCAGAAATAGATTTGGAACAACTTTGAGAAACAAAAAATTTTAGTTTCTGGGAGAAATAGAAATAGAAATTCTGTTCCAAGCCGCCGCCCCTCGCCGGCCGCCGCCTACTTCTATTCTAGAAGTAGAAATTTTCAACTATTATCAAACGAACTTTTGTTCCAGGATGAGAAATTTATGTCCTTATCAAACGCAATTTTTTTGCTCAAAAACTCATCCAGAACTAGAAATAGAAAAATCTGTTCCAGAAACCTATTTCTGAAATAGAATGGTTTTTATTCACCCCCTTCATGGCCAAGGTTCCGCATCGTCCATCGGTTTACATCGTCGCTCGTTTGTCTAGCTAGCTAATTCTCGCGTGCTTAGGGCACCGGCGCCCCCCCTGCGTGGCCCCACGTTAAGCTTTCTTCGATTCGAGAGGCACGCTTCGCTTCTTTGCTATTGCACTTGGCGACGAGGACATATACTGTATCAGGAATATCAATGAACTCGCGCTAAAGGTGTGGTTCGAGCGTTCTGTCGAAAACGGGCTTGAATTGTCGTCGGACGATAGAGCTCCATTGGATGCTTAGGGCTCACGCTATAATTTTGCGAGTCCTTTTAAACGACTGTTTTTTCGAGTTAAGCAACGTTTGAATGCTTTATTGATCTTACTGTATGGCAAGCATGGATTTTGTTGAGTTGCACGTATGATGAGTTGTGTTAAAGTTTCACATCGGAGGATTAGTATAATGTGTAGCAATTAATATATCCGAATTGACTCATAACACATTGGTTTAAACTTTTGAGTGACATTTGATCCAATCACGGAGGATGAGATTATTGAGATACACGTGATAATTGCCTCGTATAAGAGAATTGATGTGGTGATTTTGATGCAAATTTCTTACTTTATGGAAAGCATTGTGGGTGGAAGCATATAAATTTGCCCAGCCACCACCCTGCACCCTCCTGTGCAAGGCAGGGAAGGGTAGCTCGCGTGGGGCCCTATCCCTTTGTTTCATATTGGAGAATTGGTGTGGTGTTGAGCAGTTAATATGTCATAGTTGATCCTGGCTTAAAATTTTGAGGGAATGTGGGTCCAACTGGATATATTAACGGGCTCGGACTTGGGCTCCCTCTTAGCGATCTCCCCGGGTGACGTATCGGACTTCTGTTGCGCGCTCCCTATATATATATATATATATATGTCCGGCCCGCCTTGTCGAAATCTCTACCACACATTTCTTATGAGGAAAATCCGTCCCGCCCGGGCCGGTATCCAGCAGGACCGACCCGGCCGATCTCTACAATCGCAGGAAGGGTCTTTTCACCTAAGGACCGCAAAATAGCGTGATTTATAAACTTGTGACCCAGCTTTGTCGAATATGATTAAAGTAGCTTCCATTATTTTTGCCTTTGAGTGCTGGTCCAACGCTGTTTCTCCATTTTCTTTTCATAGACATTTTCTTGATGGGGTCAACAAATAAAAAAATAAAAAATAAAAATAGAACGCGACCTTTCTTTTCCCGCCTTCGAGCACCAAACAAAGGTTTGACAAAGCATTGAATCTGGACCCTCGAGACCCTCGAGTCGAGAGGGTCATATGGCCACGTGTCAAGAAGGGGAAAAAAAGCAAAAAAGGTAAAAAAAAAATTAAATAAATTGGGGGCATGGAATTTATTTACTTGGGACAATTATGTGTGTCATTTCAACTTTTTATATTCCCATCTTCTTTTTTGACCAAAAAAAAATAAAAATCCCCACCTTCTTTAGAGGACTCTAGATCCTCAGGACCTTATATGGACCTCATCGGAATTTATTGACTTACTTTTTCTTTCTTTTTGGAAAAAGACTGGAATTTATTATATATATATGATTTTAGTTATGGCAAAATGACACAAATGGTCCCTAAACTTTGAGCCAATGTGCAATGTAATCCATGAACTTTCAATTTGACCAATATGATCCCTAAACTTTAACCTAATGTGCAATGTGGTCCATGAACTTTTAATTTGATCAATATAATCCCTGAACTTTTGGAACATGTTCAACTTAGTCCTTGGACTTGAATCAATGGAATGACTACATTGACCATCTTCCTATAGTTAAAGGACTATGTAAGGACTACATTGACCATCTTTCTATAGTTCAGGGACTAAGTTGAACATGTTCAAGTCTAAGGACTAAGTTGAACATGTTCCAAAAGTTCAGGGATCATATTGGTCAAATTAAAAGTTTAGGGACTACATCGCACATCTTGTCAAAGATCAGGGACCATTTATGGCATTACCCCTTTAGTTATTTTAATGATAAGCAAAGCTCATCTCGAAAAACTCCAAATTTGTTATTTTAATGATAAGCAATCGTCACTGTTACACATGTGATAAATTTACCTTCCGTTAATTTCCGTTAAATTTGATCATTATCAAGAAAAACTCCAAATTGATATATATGTGACAAATGGAATGTAAAAACACCAAGTCGATACACCTGTCAACTGTCACGTGTCATCCAACTCGGTAATTTGACGGTAAAAAATTAACGAAAACTAACATATGGTAAATTTTTCACAAATGTATCAATTTGGGAGTTTCGTGGTATTAACCATAAAATTTAAGGATATTTTAAGAAAAAGAATAGATCAAGGTACCTTGGAATATCACCGTTCAAATGTCTTATCGATTTGGGACGTTAACATAAAATCCAAGTCTAATTCAACTCTCAGGAATAAGCAAACCAATGATAAACAACGTGTTCCATGTGTTGTCCATAAAAAAACGCTCATATTGACGAAGTGTTCGCGATGGCTTAAGATCCAAAACCACGAATCTTGAGCATTGCAACCCCTCTCTCCTCCCATACTGTCCCTTCCCCCTTCATCTCATTCACACGATCAGGCCCTCTGGTGAAGTCATTGGTTGCGCGCAACGCCATAGGGCTAAGTACGAGCGATCTATCGAATCATACAGGTCCTGCATGGGGTCCACACAATCCAAGGGGCAACATACACCGGCCTCAATGGTGAATGCGCCTCCTTGAGCAGAAGATCTTGCTCCCAGAGTCGTAGGCGTCGTTTGTCGCATGCCATTGACCGTGTTGGTGGGTTTGAGAAGCTCTCGAGTTTGATTAGTAGCTCTGGTCGGAGTAAGGCCGTGCCATGTAGCCGGTTCCTTTCCTAGTAGTGCAGTGAGGGACCACTATTACTAATGACGATGTTTTTTCGCAAAGTGATCCTTAAAATTACCGTACGAAGTACGCTTTAATCCTACAACTTTTCGAACGATCACATTTAAGTTTGAATGGATCAATCAAGCATCTCCAGTAAATATTCTAAGCTTAGAAAATTACAGTTGGCATCTTCTAACGTTAAGCCTGTCCAGATTGGTCTTTTCATGCTAAGACTTTACCCAGAAGAGGAAGAAAACAGAAGCCCAAACTGCGATGTCGAGGAACATCGGATCCTCCAAGCCCAATTGATCTGGATCTCGGAAGGCCCGGCCCAAACGTCGCCGTCTTAGATTCTCTCTCCGTGCTCAACGCCTGCGTGGCTCTCTTGATCGGAGAAAGGAAAAGAGAGCGAACCCAAAAAAAAAAAAAAAAAAAATGGAACTGCTCTCTCCCGGGCATGAAAAGCGTTTTTCAATTTTGCGTATTCATTTCGCAGATCTCTCAGAACGGAAACACCATCGCCCTTTTCCTTCCTCTTCGTCTTCCTGATAAGGATACTCTCTAGGGTTTTTGTTGGCATTTCTTCTTGCAATTCTTCCTCCTCCTCCTGCTGGACGCTAGCTCTCTGCGAATCTCTGCCGCTGCATTTTCCGCAGCGCCACAGGTCAGTCTCTCTCTCTCTCTCTCTTTCTCTCTTGACATGCAGGGCACGCGCGTGTGGCCCTGGTGTGGTTTGTTGCCTGTTCTTCCGTGTGTTCGTTTCGGTTGGTTTTTGTTGCGGTCCTGCCCTTGGATAGGTTAGGTCATTGAGTTGTGGTTTTAGCTGGAAGCCCTAAAGCGCTGGGTTCGGTTGCTTGGGGGCTCGGACAGGGGATGGGTATTCGCATTCGCCTTAGCTGGCTTGGTAAGAGAGTGCCTAGTTCAGTTTCGAGTTGAAGAGGAAATTGGCAGAAAGTGCATGTGCGCACATACATAAGAGCCTGTGATTTTTTTTTTTGGTCGCTGGAGTTCACAGGGGATGTGACTGGGGATTTGGCTGGGGAAATTTTCTGGGGACTGAAATTGGCTCCGGAAATGTTTTTGCTGGCATGCCTTGTTGTGGTTTTTTGGTGACTAGGAGAACGTTAATGGTCATTTTCAACTGTTTCCCTGTGAAATATTAGAAAGAACGAAATCCCATCAAGTGGTTTTTGTGTTCTGCTGATGTTCATCAAAACTTTGAAAACAGTCTGTTATGTATTGTTTCAAAATAGTGCCCAAACTTCCAGCAAAAAAAATAAAAAAAATAAATAGTGCCCAAACAAAAGTCCAAAGCTAAAAACACCGAATAGTTGAGGGTACAGAAGATGGAATAGTTCCCAGAACGGGAAGTGCCCTACATTTGCCTTCTTTAAAGATTGGAAAGGAAGTAAGCGCTGTGAACATTAAAGCCCTTGTTTCGATAGGACTGTCTTTAGAAGCACAAGATGAGCGGTTCAAAGGAGAATGAGGAGATGGATAAGGAGGTGCCGCCAGCTCCAAATCTTGTTGGTGAAGGGCTGCCAAATGAAGTGCAAGTTGAAGCATCTCATGAACAATCTCCTCATTCAGTGCCTGTAGAGGAAACTTTGAAGCCAATTGAGAATGGACACACTTTGCCTGTGGAAGATGCTTCAGCTGATGATAAGAAACTAGAACCTGTCTCAAGTACTCCACTCTCTGCCCCAGATAGTATAGCTATCGCAGAAAATCAGCAAGATGTGCCCGAGTGTGATAGTGGAAGTGCTGAATCTGTTGCTGCCGCCAAAGATGAGATACAGAAGGAAGCCACTGATTTGCTTCAGAAGGATACCACTTGTTTGCCTAAGGAGGAAGCCGCTGATTTACCTCAGGAGGAAGCCACTGATTTGTCTCTAGAGGAAACCAGGGTTGATTCTACCACCCTAGCTCAGAAGGAAGCCACTGAGTTGCCTCTACGGGAAACCAATGTTGATTCTATCACCCTGGCTCAGAAGGAAGCCACTGAGTTGCCTCTGCAGGATACTAATTCTGATTCTACTGCCCTGTCAGCAAGTCATCCAGAACCTGTCGAACCGATATTGGAGGCCAAAGCTAAAGATACTGAGATGGTGGAAAGTAAAACGGGCGCTGTTTGTGATGATTTATCATCAGTAGAAAAAGACCACATTGTTGCACCTAATGAGGCATCCATTGGCACTAATGCTGAAATTGAGAAAGTGGAACCGATGAAGGTTGAGGAGCATCAGACTGAGACCCCTGTAGCTAAGGGTGATGGCAACTCCAGTTTGAAACATTTATTTCTTTTAGACGAAAATGATGAAGGTAGTGAGTCCGGGACAGAAGAGGACCAATCATTATTCATGAAGGAGCTGGAGAGTTTCTTTAGAGAGAGGAGCATGGAATTCAAACCACCTAAGTTTTACGGGGAGGGTCTAAATTGCCTCAAGTAAGTCAACCGTGATTTTTTATACTGAAATTTAGGAGGAATTGTCCCTGGATATTGCTTCTGTCAAAACTAATGTTCTTATTCTTGAAATGGTGATGAAGGTTATGGCGAGCTGTGACTAGACTTGGAGGTTATGATAAGGTGCATGTCTTTCTGGGTTTTGCTTTTGATGTTCATTCTCATGCATTGGATAACCTATCATTTGTCAAAATAATACACTTTCCAAGGATTGTCCAGTCAATAAGAATATTCGCTCTACTTGTAACATTTTGCAACCGTATTCATGAGAAGAGATATTTTGAAGTGCATTTTGTGTTTCTCCTATGTTGCTCTGCACTTCACGGGTTTTGAAGTGACCCTTTTTAGCAAGCAATTGAAATTTTTCTATGGTGTATAGGTTACATCATGTAAGCTGTGGCGGCAAGTTGGAGAGTCCTTCAAACCCCCCAAGTAAGGAATTGCTTCTATTCTGAAGCCTAGGCTAGAGCTGTTAATTCTGCTTATGAGGAATGACTGTTGTCCCGTGTAATATCTTCTCTGTGTATCTTGAACTTGTCATTGTCGGATTTTTATTTGTATTGTTTATATGTTCAAGCTCTGTGACTTCGTTTGCCCGTCTAATTTGCCTGTTGCTCTTTTGCGGTAGTTATAGTGGTTTGTCTCTCTACTTTGAAAATTTGTACGTTGAAGCATTTAGGCCAGTCATTGACATACAGATTCCAAGGATGGTCATTTGATGTCTTCATTCTTTCCTGCTTATGGACAAGTAATTGCATTCTTAACTTGATACGTAGATAATCAGTCCAGTCCTTCCATGCAGGACATGCACTACAGTGTCTTGGACGTTTCGTGGTTTCTATGAGAAGGTGAGTCTTAGTTTGATACTTCACACTCTTTAATCTTCTATGATGTATTGAACTGGTTCTACAAATTTGTGTTGAACAGCTGCATGTATGAATGCTTAACTATTTTGCTCATTTTGTAGGCACTCCTTGACTATGAACGGCACAATATGCGTGGTGGGGAGCTTAGTATAATTGTTGCATCTCCCACAGAGCCTATGGTTGGTGACAATCAGGTAATGTAGTTATTATTTGAAGATTGACCATTTTGTTCTGATCTGGCTTCATGAGATCCAATCTTATATTAATAATCTCTTATCAAAATTTCCTTACTCATAAATCGTGATCAAGAGTGGTGATTCTATTAAAAAAGGACTAAGAACGATATAGAAAAATTGGAACCCTGAAAAGTTTGAACTAGACATCCTCGGTTAAGTTTTTGTAATCCCATTTTGAGTCCTCTTTCACTATGAAATGTGATTAAGGATTCCGTTGAAAGTAATTCACTACAGTTCTCTGTGTTATGTTTGATACTTTTTTAACATTACTCAACCAAGGGAGATTTTTTAAAAAAAGAACATTCAGGAGCCATATTTTCGCAGCAGTAATAAGAAAAGAAATAATCCACTTCGCTGATACTATAAGCTATTGAATGCTTCTTAGGGTTAGCTTTGTGCCACAGGTTCTGGTTATGGTAACAGTCCCTTCTAAAGAAACAAGGGAAACACTGCGCACGATAGAGGCCGCACCCTGACCCTCGTATAATGGGGAGCCGCGTGCACTGGGGTTGCCCTTTAATTGTTGTTTGTGTGTTTGATCTTATTGATTTTACCTACTTCCTCCTTTCTCTTCTAATTATTTCCTAACAACATGTAGAGTAGGAGTAATTTTCAGCATTTAACTTAGCTTTCTTTACTATAATTAGGCATCAGGATCTGGTAGGGCACCCAGAGATGCTGCAGCTCGTGCAAGGCAGGGATGGCACTCGCAACGTCTTCTTGGTAATGGTGAAGTTAGTGATCCTATTATAAAGGTATTTACCATGTCTTACTAGATCCTTGCTCTTATGTTGTGATTAGTTTTGGTTTCCTTGTGTTTACTTTTTCTTAAGGCTCTAAGCTTTATTATTCTTGTAATTGTAGGATAAAAATGCCATGTCTATGCAAAAACGTGAAAAGCAGCTTAAAAGCGTTGGTATGCTACATATTGGAATTCTGTTCTGTTCTTTTGGATGTATCATTACTGCGTCTACTGTTTTATAGCTATTTAGTTTCTTATTGTGGAGTGGTCACTGCAGGTCCAGTGAAACGTAAGAAGCAACCATACTTGGAAAGTTCTATTAAAGCTACACGACCAAAAACTTCTAAATCACAGTTAAGGCCCTCTTTCAGTCTGTATCCTTTTCAGCCAGGGTTTTTGTAATGTGACTGCTATTAAATTAGTTTGTTATATGTTTGACCAAAAAAAAAAGTTTGTTATATGATTGTTTCTCTTGGTTTAAGTATCACAGATAGTCGGATGATTCTTTCTAATTAGTATGACCAGCAGTAGTATCTTCTATAATCCTAGGTTTTGGCTCTATAGTAGCATTGCCCTGTTGAATGACTCTTCTGGTGTCTCAAAAGGGGCTCTTGACTCAACATGGTTTCACTGTCTTGTCTTTACTCTAATTTCTCTCGTACCATATTCATTGGTCTATCTATTACTGATTCTTGGTTTATGTTAATTAAAAATAATCAACAAATTTAAAGAAAAATTATTTGGGCTCCCTATTCATCGACATGGAAGATCAACTACTAATCACCTTACTTTTGTGAGTGGTTCTGAATGTTGAAAATCCTTTAGTAAGTCATATTTTTTTTATTCTTTTGTCTGGTTTATTAATTTATAAAGTAGACTGGTCATAATGTAGATCTTTTAATTCTTCAAACTATTCTAATATGGTTACTATTTGCCAGATTGGATATACCAGTAGTTGACATTGGAGCACCAGCTGATTGGGTAAAAATCAACGTACAGAAAACTGTAAGTCTATTGATTCACTTGCATAGTTCTCCTCTTCAAGATTCAAGGTCTTGCTAGAATTTCATTTTCAATACGTGCAGAAGGATTGCTTTGAAGTCTATGCCTTAGTCCCAGGGCTTCTAAGGGAGGAGGTCAGAACTCGGTCTCTGGATTATGTTTTCATAATCGTTATTAGATTAATTCATGAACTTTACAATGAGACAAAGGTAGTAACCCATTTTATCGGCCCTTTCATGTTGAGTTTTTTTTTGGACTGAGGTTTCCGTATAGCCATTTCTATTTTCGCAACTGAAAATCACGAAAGCTACATTACTCTTTCCTTCAATGGGTTTTTAATACTGAAGTTCATTAGTAGTGAAGAAAATGAAACAGCAAACTGCAATGGTTCAAATGCCATAATATTGAACTTGTCATATGATATTTGTTACCATTGATGGTGGTGATAGTTTCTTGTCAAATTGAAGTAGTCATTTCGCTGGAAATTTAGAGATACAGTAGACTAGATTATGAAAGCGGGTAGTGGTACGATAGGCGCCAATTTAGAGAGTCATCCATCAATACTTTCCTGACATTACTATTATCATCATGTTCTATTGGCATGTCCCTTGCCTTATGAGGCCACATCTTATCTCTTGGGGTCCATGTGAATCTGGTTATGAGTGAATTTCGAATTGTGTGAGTGAACACGGTTTGATGGGCAGTGTCATACAACTACTATTCCTTAAGTTTGAGTATGCATATTCACATATCCTTGGTTTGGGATTGGGCAAGCCTCTGTAAAACATATTGAGATAGCCTTATGAGAAGTGCAAGTATAATAGCCAACAACCTCATGCTATTTGTCAACACTTCCCCTGGGTCTTGTACATGAAATTGCTCCCAATTTTTTGAAAAACTAAGATGCCTTCACCGAAACAGAGGAATATCTTATGTTTCTGTCTTTATTCTTCTTTTCTTTCTTTCTCCTGTTTTTCTTGTGTGTTGGGCTTTGGTTGGCTGCATGTATTTTCTTCAGATGTCACATTTGCTTCTTGGGAATATCCAGGTCAGGGTCCAGTCCGATCCTGCTGGGAGACTGGTTATAAGTGGTGAGCCGGAGCAACCCGATAATCCTTGGGGGGTGACTCCTTTTAAGAAGGTATATTCTTTTCTCGGTAGATGCTTACCTTCGGAACTAGTGATTTGGCTTTGAAGGATCCGTCCTTGTAAAACCACTTTTGCAAAGTAGACACTGGCAGATACTTCAGCAATGCCTCCATTTCCTTCTTGACTGTGCTTTCATCAGTGCTAGTACTTGGAAGCCAACAATCAGTCTTCTTCTAGTCTTTCTCTGTAGCCAACCCCCTGCCACGAGCCTATTGCCTCACAATGCCTGCTATTTATTGCTGTTCGCTGGAGGAGCTATTAAATCTGGATGACATGGTTATGCTCATGGATCATAGTGCTATTATAGATGCCTACATGATGTAGATTGTCTTGATACAGTCACAATCGTTTACTTTGTGGTGTGCTACCGGTAGATGTTCCTCTACCTTGCCGGGACTTATCATTCTCAATCACTGACAGTATTATAGTTTAAGATTGGGAATCATTTGATGGAGAAGGAATGTTTTCTCGTTTGTACAGATCGTCAACTTACCTTCAAGAATCGATCCACACCAGACATCGGCAGTGGTCACCCTGCATGGGCAGTTATTTGTTCGGGTTCCTTTCGAGCAATCAGAATAGCAACTTTGGCGTGCTTATGCGCATCATGTTGATTGGTACTAACTGTAGGTGTAAGCTTCTGTAGTTCACTAAACCATGTCCCCATCTTCAGTTCACTCTCCTTTGTACTCCTGTGTAGCGGACTAGATTAGCTCTGATTAATGTTACCTTTTAGTTGTTATCTATTACTGTTTTGAGATCCTGCTCATTTCACCTGAACCTCCATCTGGCTATGCTCATTCAATCATTTCGGGTTAGAATCTGATCTCTGTAGAAGAGGGGGAGAAAGGTCAGAAGAGGCAACTTGTAGGTTCCCGAGATCTCCAGCTTCTATAAATGGTATGGACTACTTCTTTCATGCTGTGGTGGACTGTCCTTGTTCACTTGTCTGATTTACTGATGTTCTGTTGGATCTGAGTCGTCCTTGTGTTCTAAGAAAGCACTGGCGAGAGTGATGCTCTTAATTCCGTGGGCTATTTCATGCATCTGAGGGCGGGCATGGCAACCTCTTTTGCTTTAGAAATCAACTTCTGGAGAGACGTAATTTTTTTTATTTCTTCAAGTGGCTTCAAAATTATTTCCAGAGTAAAAAATTGTTCCAGAAGTAGAAAAATGAAGTTGCGTAACTAAACGGATTTGATTTTTGTTCTAGAAGTGTTGTCATGCGTGCCCTTAGCTTTCACTGAGTGAGGAACACATTCCTAGGCTCTGGTTAAAGGTGTTTCCAGGAAAGGTATCTGGCCTGATGCCGTTGCCTAAGGTCAAAGAGACTAATGCTGCAGAGCTATAGACCAAGTTGAAGATTCTCATTATCTCGAGGGGCAAAGGCGTGGTTACTTTATCGACTCCAATCAAATGATGCGATCAAATGATTCGACGATTTGGAAGGAACAGCTCATCCGGCATCCAAACAGCCTAATGCGCCCGCGATGCTGAGTTGACAATTCTGGTCTTGTCTTGGTCTCCTCAAAAGCCCACCGAGTCACCAAAACTCAGGAACACGCGCTTGGATGGATACCTGCGTGCCCACTTAGACCTGTCCTTCCGATGCCACACTCGCAACTTCCATCCCAAGAATAGTTAATGAGATCCACTCGTTACCCAAAAATGGACGAGTCTCGATGGAGTTCCTTCAACTTCCGACCCCTTCTATTGCGAGATGGGATCTAATCAAAGTTTGCCCAAAACAACCCAATTGGAGAACCACGGACGGACGTTGCCATTCCCGGCATGAATCCCCAATTCTGGAAAATCCTTCTCTGAGCCCCACTACAAGTCTATCAATTCAGGTGAAAGTATGGGACTTTTCGTTATGCACATTGGAAGGTAGACTTGTCGCTTGATTAGCAACCGTCGTTGGTCCGTGCAGATGGTAGTCTAATGTGATTTTCTTGCGTTGTTTAGGTTTGTGATGTACTAGAATTGTCACGTGCCTCGGGCAAGAATGGCGATTTTTCAGAGTCAAAGAGACACTTCCAACGGAAAACACCTCCACGAAGTCAAGGAGGGTGATGGTGGTGGTGGGGGGGTTAGCTTAGCTAGGAAATCTGTACTTTCGTTGCAGGTGAAGGGGAAAATGAAGAAGCCTAAAAACACTTGCATGGTCATGGTGTTATTGCTTGCCACCTGACGACCTGCCCTTGAATTTTTCTCATCCGACGATTTAGGGACACACATTACAATTCCGGCTACCTACTCACTCCCAAAATCCCAAATTGAATATAGTCGCTAAGGATTAGCACCTGGATACGGTTTTCAGCCCCTCTTGTTCCGGCCGGGAGTGTTGCTGAAGTTGATGACCTACGTCGCCTTCTTCCACACTAGTGCCTTTGATCCCGAAAACACACAGAATTTCGAGAGCGTGAGACTATAACTACCATAACATGGGGAAGGCAATGCATTACGTCTCAATCTCAGAATCATAGACTTTTTATCGGCTCGATTATCGTATCCATATGTATGTCTAGCTTGTTTCGTTCGATTCAATCATGACCCATATCAGTTTCCACGCGTAAAGCTCGACTTACATATAGGACGGAGCCGTTTTCAGATGCCCGGTGAAGTGACGAATCGACATTCCAGCTCACCCCGAAAGTTCCGAGTATCTCAAAGGACGCAGGCGGAGTTTGAGAAACAAAAACAAGCTGCGATTCTCTTCCGTATCTTTTCCATGGAAAAAGGTCACATTCAAGACTACGGCCTTCATCTTCATTATGTTATATCACATGTTAAACAAAATAACAACAGCTCAATTAGAGGAAAGTCGCCACTCTTTTCCAAGAAAGGGCGACACCATTTCAAGTCAAAAGTCAGGGAACATCCAATTTCAAAATTCCACAACCATCCCCTCATGGTTGATGGAATTAGTATTGTTGAATCTGTCCGAATACAAGAGAGAAATAACGTCAATAATCAAAACACATCCCAAATAATTTCGAAACAAAACAAGCTCCAAATAACAATACGATATCATCAAAACAGGATACGCTCGAGGAGCAGATCTACAATTTCTTCAAATGCCGATCACCGAATCCATGTTTCAGTAACGACCGCACATCGAAATCTCCAACCGTTGCGCCAGTCTATTCAATATTTATTTCTTGTCGAGCACAAATGACAAAGGCGAGATACCATTGACAATTTCTACCATTTCTTGTCCCACACGGCCCCACCATGTCCTCGTACGACGCGTGTCTATTCCGATTCTTGTTCTTTGCTTCTTCTCTGCTCAAAATTATAAATTTTGCATTGGCCAGCGTCCCCATTCCCATTCACACCCACCATGTTTAAAGAACAAGAAAAACGAGCCAATCTCTTATAAATCCGCTCGCGACCGGCCACCACCCAAAGCCAAAGGCCCGAACTACCAAAAAAGAGTTGCAGACATTCACCACCACCTCTCGTGTCCCTCCCCTGTACATCTTCCCGAACTAATCGCCCCGGTTCGTGGGTCGACTCGTTTTGTCGTGTCGTGGCCTGTTTAGACATTGTTCAGCAGCCAATATAACCCCCCAGGATTTGTGGGGTGGGTGGGTGTTTTCCGGTTGAGGTTCTTGTTGTCATGGAGGGAGTTGGTGATCCGGGTTACGCTAGTTTCGGACGGAGAGGCCATGGAAGCACCAGCAACAGAGGCTTCAACGTGAGCTCGAGGAGGTTCTCAGTACAAAGACTGCGCGCCAAGTTCGCGTGCCTGTTCAGGGCGTGGAGCAAGTGGAGATGCAGATACGGTCGAGCTCTCAGAGCCTTCAAGAGAAGCATCTGTTGCAGAGAAAGCAGTGCCGACAGCACTTGTTCTTCTTCTCTGAAGAGGAATAGCAGTAGCAGGAGGAATCTGGTGAAGGGCGACGCATCTCGTTGTACTTATTACTACGGCTCGGGCGTGCCGGAGAGTTGTAGGATGCGGTCCTTTGTGCGGTCCAATTCGGTTTACTCAGAAGCCATTGCGGATTGCTTGGAGTTCATCAAGCGGTCCTCGGTTTCGGTCGATGAGTACCGGGTTCAGCCGAAGATAGAGTCTTGTTAAGTCACGCATACATAAAAGGAGTGTAATAACCATTCTGTGCATAAGAACACCTTTTGTTTTGTTTGGTTTCTGTTCTTGTTTCTGGTCATTAAACTATTCCGGTTAGCTCCGTTCGCAGCAATTTTAGGAGCTCTCTCTTCTGTGTCAATATGATGTATGATGGTGATCCAAAGGTTTTTCAAATGCCATACCGTAGAACTTGTTTGAGACTTTTAAGTAACTTGATCATGGATTCATTCGCTTTGTTTCACTCTGTATTACTAGGATTTTTGGTGATGCTTTAGTCGATGAGAAATGCGAGTGCCGGAACTGGAATGTTACAACTTCTGTTCAACATGAGAAAAAGGTTGATTGCTAAACTTCCTGAACTGACATTCATAATTTTGGCATCGGAACGGCGGAGCCCGTGTTACATCATGCAGAAGTTCTCTTTCTTTCGACGATTCTCTGTGATGCCGATTGCCGAACTTCCTGAAATTGTGACATCGGAATAACAGAGACCATGTTTCACATCATGCATAAGTTTTCTTTCTTATGGCGATTCCCTGTGATGCGGATTGCTGAACTTCCTGAAATGAGAATGATGCCGGTTGTCTATTACTTCCGCGCATTGAAATTAAGCCCACCGGCATATCTCGGTACAGTCAATTCGCTAAGAATTATTTCTGTGGGCTGTGAGATCGCGCGCCGAGCAAATATCGAATCCCAGATCGGATGCTTCTCCAGAACATGCAAGTCTAAATCTCTTGTGCCAAATTTAGCAGAACTCCAAAAACGTAATTAACACACACTTCTCTAGCTTGACTAAAGAGAAAGCATAAAAGCTAATGTAAAAGATGGAAAAGTGGAAGTTCTAGTTGGAATTTTCGAGAATCAAAAGGCCAATCATTGTTTCAAACTTTTGTACAAGGCACTTGTTTGTGTCTCCAGGAGGTGGCCTACCTTTGTTGAATTCTTACATCTTCGGATCGACAATCATATGGTGTTTAAGATATTGATCACGGCCACTTTTCGGCTAATCCATTTCATACTATATTAAGTGATGGATCAAGCTTAATTGGAAAGAGCCAAAGTGTCAAATTTACAGATTAGTTTTTGGAGTACTGTCAAAATTAAGGGGAAAAGGCAGCTCAAACCAAATACTTAAAACTTTAGTTTATCTTAGTCATTCTCAGCTTGGAGAAAAAACGCTTCAGATTAGAGAGATCATCTGAACTATCCCTTGCCCGTGAACATGAGAATACCTTACTTTGTGATGTAAGCTGGAGAGATGAGTTCACCCTCTGAAGCATTGCACAGACGATTCAAAATTTCGCGTCCGACCTTAACAATAACCTCTCTCACTCCCTTTGAACACATATGTTCCTCCAATCGATCCTACATGGGTTTGTCACGGGCCGATTGATTCAAGACTCGAACGCTCGATCAACTCGTGCGGCTTTAGGAACTTCTTCCCAAGTCAGCCTTTCCCACACTCAACTCACAAGACTCTAGAGAGAGAAACTAGAGAGAGAAGCTCTGGAAATTCTATTACTCGTGAGATGAGATGATACAATGAGGGGAGGAGAACCCCTTATATACAAATACTCGTACAATGAGAACCATAGATCTCTCCCTAATCTAACGGTGGAGATTAGATCTCCCCAACTACCATATACTCGTAATAATTACAGAGACAAGAAATTCCCGTATCGCTCGCCCCTGGATCTTTCTAGAATACCCAATAGGGGTCTTCAGTCTTCCTTGAAAGTCCACGATCCGTCTTGGCCAAAAACCTTCTTCGAACGATGCTCTTCGCCCGGACTGTGTCATTCTCCCCCACCTATTCTGGCGACGCCCTTGTCCCACTATCCGCAAGATAGGCTTCCACCTACTTTTGGAACTGCCAAAGAGACTTGACAAGTTCCCACGTTGCTTCACACTCCGAGAGACCTTTCCATCGGATCAAATACTCCTTAGGCGCGCAATATCTCTTTCGTACGACCCGATCCGCCATAATGCAGTCTACGTCTCGGTCATAGGAAATCTTCGCTCCGATAGGCGCCTTTTGCGATTTCTCCCGATCTGGGTCCCCTTCATCCAAATGAAATGGCTTAAGCATACATACATGGAACACCGGGTGAATCTTCAGTTTAGCCGGGAGCTCCAGTTTGTACGCCGCATTGCCGACTCGTTGTGTGATGCGGAATGGCCCCTCGTATCGTTGGAGTAGTGCCTTATGAACGCCCTTGTACCGTAACGGCAGCTTGCATAGCACTTGGTCTCCAACTTGATATTCCACATGCCTCAGCTTCTGATCCACCCATTTCTTCGTCCACTTGGATGCTTTATGACGACATGTGCGAGCAAGATCAACTTGCTCGTGCCACTCCTCAGCAACCTTGTGTGCGGCTGGGCTACTCCCCTTGTGGCCAGTCACGATCGCACTCGGTGTGAGCGGTTGTTGCCCCGTGACTATCTTGAACGGACTCCTCCCAGTTGATTCACTACGTTGTAGATTATAGGAGAATTGGGCTACGTCGATCAACTTCACCCAATCTCGTTGCGTTGTGCTCACGTAGTGTCTCAAATATGCCTCCAACAAAGCGTTCACCCGCTCCGTCTGACCGTCTGTCTGCGGATGAAGACTCATTGAGAAGTTCAGGTCCGTCCCGAGCAGCTTGAACAACTCGATCCAAAATCTCCCCGTGAACCGAGGGTCTCGATCGCTCACGATCGTTCGTTGTACACCCCAGTGCTTCACCACGTGCTTTAGAAACATCTTTGCCACTTCTTCGGCTGGGCAGTCGTCGGTGGCTAGCATGAACGCCGCGTACTTGGAAAAACGATCCACCATGACCATCAATGCCCGATACCCTTCGAACTTGGGCAATCCCACGATAAAGTCCATGGAGACACTCTCCCACAGACGCTCCGGAACAGGCAGCGGCTCCAGCAGACCAGCAGGCGATTTTTGCTCCAACTTGTCTTGTTGGCACACCAGGCAAGTTTGTACATACGCTTCCACATCGTCACACAAGTGCAACCAGAAATATAGGTCTTCCACCAACGCCAGGGTGCGATGGACTCTAGGATGACCAGCCCACTTAGAATCGTGACACTCGCGAAGAACTTCCCTCCTCAAGTTCCCATAGAGCGGGACATACAGCCGATGCCCCTTAGTGTATAGAACGTCGTTCTCGCACCAGAATCTTTGGGTCTTGCCCTCCTTTGCATAGCTCAAGAGAGCTTTTGCCGCTCGATCATGTTGTAGCCCCTCCTTGATCCGCTCGACCAGCGTACACTCTAGCCCACTCATGGCTGCCAACTCCGCCCTTCGACTTAGTGCGTCGGCCACAGAATTGGCCTTCCCCGGTTTGTACTCAAGCACATAGTCGAACTCTGCCAAGAAGTCTTGCCAGCGAGCTTGCTTTGGAATCAATTTCTTCTGAGTTTGGAAATAGCTCGTTGCAACGTTGTCCGTCCTCACGACGAACTTTGATCCTAGTAGATAGTGACGTCAGGTGCGTAGGCAGTGCACAATGGCCGTCATCTCCTTCTCTTGGATCGTGTATCTTCGCTCGATCTCGTTCAATTTTCGTGACTCGTAAGCCACGGGATGTCCCTCCTGCATAAGAACACCTCCAATAGCGAAGTCAGAGGCATCCGTTTCTACCTCATATGGCTTCGAACAATCGGGTAATGCCAAGACCGGCTCCTCCGTCATGGCTCTCTTCAGCCGCTTGAACGCCCTTTGACATCGTTCCGTCCAATCCCACGGCCTGTGCTTCCTCAGCATATCCGTGAGCGGAACAGTGATGTTCAAGTAGCCCTTGATAAAATGCCGATAATAGTTAGTGAGGCCAAGAAATGAACGAAGCTTCATTACCTTCGTTGGCGGCTCCCACTCCGTGATTGACTCAATCTTGGCCGAATCCATGCGAACTCGTCCATTCCCCACGATGTGCCCTAAGAACGGCACTTCTCGCTAAGCGAAAGCGCACTTCTCATGCTTCACATACAGATCGTTGTCCCTCAGAACTTGGAAAACCTGCTTTATGTGCTCGATATGCTCCTCGAGTGTCCTGCTGTAGATTACAATATCGTCCAAGTACACCACCACGAATTGATCAAGGAATGGGTGTAGTACCTTGTTCATGAGCGTGCAGAATGTCGTCGACGCATTTGTCGAGCCGAATGGCATGACTAGGAATTCATACGAGCCATACCACGTAACGCAAGCAGTCTTCGGCTCATCTCTATCCACAATGCGCACCTGATAATATCCCGATCGTAGGTCCAGCTTAGTGAACCAGCGAGCTCCACCAAGTTGGTCGAATAGATCCTCAATGAGAGGGATCGGGTATTTGTTCTTCACCGTCAGCTTGTTCAGTGCTCGGTAGTCAATACACATGCGTAGCGATCCGTCTTGTTTCTTCTGGAATAAGACCGGCGCACCGAATGGAGCTTTCAATGGATGGATGTATCTAGAATCTAGCAATCCCTTCAGTTGTTTTCTCAGCTCTTCAAGTTCCGGGGGCACCATACAGTATGGTGCCATAGCGAGCGGTTGAGCATCTAGCACAAGCTCAATCCGATGGTCCACCTCCCTCCGAGGCGGCAACTTCTTTGGTAGCTCCGGAGGCATCACATCCTTGAACGACTTAAGGACTTGAGTCACTTCCACCGGAACATCATTCACCTTGCCTTCAGGATCCACCTCCTTCAGGACGGCCAAGAAAGTCTCCTCGCCCTTCTTAGCACCCTTTGAGAGTTGCATGGCCGAGAGCGTCTTGTGATTACCTCCCGACTTCTGCTTGATCGGAACCACGCATTGGTTCCGGTCGTTCAAGACGCAAATGCAATCGGCGAACGGGATAACTAAAGCATCAATCCTGTCAAGAAATCTCAACCCAATGACAATATCATAATCATCAAGAGGAACTACCTCGAGATCCTATTTTCTCTTCCACTGGCCGATGTTAATCTCCATGTCTCTTGCCACACCGCACATGGGGATTTGCTTGGAGTTCACCGTCTTCAGCCACCCCGTTCTCTCCTCAACCAGTAGGTTAAGTTTCTTTGCGGCTTCTTTGGAAATGAAGAGGTCGGAAGCTCTCGTATCCACCAACGCACTCATCGTGGTGTCTCCGATCTTCACGTCCGCGAACAACATCCCTTTAGACTTGCTAGTCTTCTTGGATTTGATCGAGTTGAGGATTCGCAACGACCCGAGTCGCGTCTCCTCCTTCTCCTCTTGCTTTTTCTCCTCTTCCTTTGCCTTGATGGCGGATGCAATCTGCCCCTTTGCCGAGCAATCACGAGCATAGTGTGGTCTGTCGTAAAGGAAGCACTTGATCGGGTAGCGCTTCTTCTTGTGCTCCTCGCCGTTTGAGGATTCTGCCTTTGCCTTTGGCGGGGCCATTGGTGGTTTGCTTCCGCTAGGACGATGAAACTTTCCACGATCTCCCCCACCAATGCCCTTCTCCTTCTGGTGGGAGTCCGACTTGCTCCCGGAAGCTGTCTTGAACTCCACCATAGACTCGGCCACAGCCATGGCCGATGCAAGATCCTCCGCGTTGCCTCGTTTGATCTAATTTTTCTCCCACGGCTTGAGTCCACCAAGGAATTGGTAGTAAGCCTCGCGATCATTCATCGAGGGAATTTGCAGCAACAGCTCCGAGAACTTCTTCACGTACTCTCGAACTCCACCTAGTTGCTCCAGACGACGAAGTTCATCTTGAGCTTCCTCTTTTGCAAACACAGGATAGAACTGTCGTCGAAACTCAGCGACGAACATCTCCCATGTTGTGATCGGTTCCCCACTCTGATCATCGCATCTGCGACGCCACCAAACTAGCGCATTCTCAGTGAAGTACATGGAAGCGGTACTCACCTTCAATGCATCGTCAGTAATCCCCGTCGCTTGGAAGTACTGGTTCATATACCACAAGAAGTTGTCCACGTCCTTGGCCACCCTTGAGCCCTTGAACTCCTTAGGCTTCGGGGCGTCCACACGTGGAGCAGGTTACACCGTGATCACCCCATTCACGCTTGCAGCTTCAACTTCGGCGACCTTCACCTTGAGCGCATCCAATTCCCCGCGCATCGCCTCCACCAAGGTCCGCAAGTCGTGGTTCTGCTGTCGAAGTTCTTCGGCGGTGCACATTAGGGTGCCCAACACTTCACCTCGGAGTTCCCCCATGCCGGACTTGAGCTCTTGCACCTCGGCCTCAAGCACCCCCTTCTCGGACACGTCTCCTTCGGTGTCTTCGGACAAATCCCCGACCATGCCTTGGACTTCTGCAAGCGCGATCTCTATCTTTGCCACTAGAGTCTCCAAGTTCCCCATCGCCTCCCTCGAACTCGAACGAGCACGTCCCTTCGTCGACTTGCTGGCTTTCTCGGCGTCCCTTCCGCTCTGCTCATCCACGGCCTTCTCACCATGGGCAGTGATCACCTTAGAAGTAGGATCCATCACACCCGTGGATGAATCTGGCTAAGCTGGAATTGATGTTGGCTCTGATACCACTTGTCACGGCCCGATCGATTCAAGACTTGAACACTCGATCAACTCGTGCGGCTGTAGGAACTTCTTCCCAAGTCAGCCTTTCCCACACTCAACTCACAAGACTCTAGAGAGAGAAACTAGAGAGAGAAGCTCTGAAAATTCTATTCTTCATAAGACGAGATGAGATGATACAATGAGAGGGAGGAGAACCCCTAATATACAAATACTCGTACAATGAGAACCGTAGATCTCTCCCTAATCTAACGGTGGAGATTAGATCTCCCCAACTACCATCTACTCGTAATAATTACAGAGACGAGAAATTCCCGTATCGCCCCTTGGATCTTTCTAGAATACCCAAGAGGGGTCTTCAGTCTTCCTTGAAAGTCCACGATCCATCTTGGCCAAAAACCCTCTTCGAACGATGCTCTTCACCTAGACCGTGTTAGGTTCGTAATGGTTAGGCACTTAGACCCTTTGTCTCGGGGAGCGGGACATCTACCGCACCACCCCCCCGGGCCTCATTCTAGGCCACAGCACCCAATAAGTCATCCGGTATACGTTCTCCTTCTCCTTTTCGCGAATCAAAGGGATGAATATTAGATAAGACATCTAATAAGAGACCAATAAGATAATGTGTCATGAGTTATGGAACAACAAACAAAGGATTACACTTAGCCCACATGTTCTTAGGTTCATTGTCCTCTGCTTAGTACTTTGAACTTTACATTTAAGTCCATGTATGATGTACCTTTGTGCACTCACCTCAAAAAGCAAACGCAGGTCTTTTTTATTCTATTGCCATTCCCCAAATTACTTCATCTGTATTTGGTGTATCTGCATGATTTTGCTGGCAGGCATGCCGGGTTTTCGTGATGGGACAAAGTCCACTTTTGAGCTCTTGCTTGAAGTTCAATTTTATCCTTGAACTTTATTTTTTAATCAATCTCGATCATAGAAGAACCTGTGAGCTAACAATCTCTGTATGTGATGATACCGATATATATTGGGGTCATGCGAACCCTTTATCGGGAACCCTTGGCATATTTGAAGTTAAAAACACTCAGATTTGCCTGTGGGAGGAATTTAAACGAGCATATTTTTCGCTGGAAATGTCATGAACAGGAGCATACTTACAAAGCACATAAAGACTGGCTCTTCTGATAAAGTAGCAACAGATGCCAAAGCTGTCCAATGAACAAAACATGATTAATAAACCAAGAATTATTAACTTGAATGAAAACTAAATTTGCATAAGTGATTGAATAAACGGCTAATGGGCCAACACTGTGGCCTTAAACAGCCCCTAAACCCATGACAAATGATGGATTTTGAGGAGGGAAATGGCATCCAACGCCTTCCTAATCCTAGTTTGGTTACAGTAGAGTCCTCTGGAGAAACTTTCAAGATCCGGTGACCAAACCGTGCGCGAGTTCCATGTTTGAGCCCGCCTTTCGAACTTCTACCTTTTCAAATGCCTCGGAAATTCATTCGAAACCGATTTGCAAATATAATACTCTTCCGGGATACCATATCCTTTCGAAATCTTCATTTGGATGGTAAGAGTAAGAGTTCTAGATATCAGGAAGGTAGCAGTAGATGATGATGAATAGGAACGTCACCCTCCGAAAAAATGGTATGAAAAACTGCAACGATGGTGAATATCAGAACTGCTGTAGTTAGAGTTCTTGGATTCAACCCACGAATTCAGTTCAATGGATGATCGGACATGTGAAATTTGAACTGACAAAGAGATTTACTGCTTATGCCTGCATAAGTTCTTTCTATCTAAATCCTGGTCCATCTGCAAAACCTGAATCAGAAACATGCCATCACTATGAATAATCATCATCTTATCCCATCAGATATGTACACCTTTGTGAAGTGCAAGTATGCAAGTCACAACAAAGCTAGATAGAACAAGCAAACACAAATTCAGACGCCGCATGGTGAAAAATACTGAGCTAGCTTTTGTGGATAGGGGAGAAAATAATTTGGCCCGTGAGGGAGGTTCTTCTACTTTGTGGGTCACATGCTTGAGCATCATTTTCAGGTCTGTCAGTGACTCGAAACAATTTGTGAAAAGGCGATGCACAAACCCGGATTGCAACATTTTGGTCTTTGCTGTTTTCTGGTCTAGGTGCCTGAGAATGTCCAGAGTGAAGTTGCAGAATAAATAAACATGAATCTTTTCGGCCAAAAAAAATAAAATAAACATGAATCCCAGATCCCACCCCCAATAAGCAAGTAGACTGTAAGAGATGCCAAAAGAGTTGCACCAGAAATGGCCTAGGAAACATTTCATTTGTGATGAAGGTCGGTTGATCTACTCTTATACCGAGAACCAACCGGCAGTCACTGTTTCAATTAGCATCGATGCATTTTAAATGTCTTGCAGAACTTGGAAGTATGCAGAAAATAAAAATTTCTGACAAGAACATTAGGTATTGGACATTTAACCAATATGCCCTGTATCCAGATTAGGCAGAGCAGCTTTGTGATTTCTAATTGTCGATGCTCTGGACAGACAGTAGTGACATGTTAGTAGTATGCCTTCCCCAGTTAGCTCCTGTACTGCATCCAGGATATGCATGGTATCCAATTCATTAACTCATAACTAAGCGACCCTCTTCTTACTTTGATTCACCTGTATAAGTATCGAGGTCTGCATCGTTCATATTGCAATTGTGCTATCTCGGCTAGCAAAGGCCCTTCGTCTGATACCCGGAAAGGAAATAGAAGTCCACTGTGCATGAAACTACAACATCCTTCAGCTTGTTCATGCAAATAGATGGAACTAGAAAGAGAGGGCAAAAGAAATATCTAAAATTTCCTCTGATATGTCTTTCTTCTGAAAAGACAAGACTATTATGCTAATGAAGAAACAGCATACAGATCAATGGAGATTACAGAGAGACAAGGCGAAACAACATATCGCTGGCAAGAGAGGAACCGGATTGCTGCCGTAATCTTGGTCAGATTGAAAGGAGTTACAAACAGAACCGACCCTTCATTAAAAGACAGGATCTATTATACACAGGGACATAGAAAGATCTTTTTTTTCGTAAGGCTTTCGCTAAATGTTCCAATTCCTAATACTTTGCCTTCTTGTTTTCTCTGTGCCCATACGCCCTTGTATATATCCTTATTGCCTGCCCTCTTCCTAATTCTCTCTCTCTGTCTCTCTCACTTGCCATGTCCTACACAGATGATTATTTCTAACTTCTCTTAGCTTTTATTCTCCCCATTCCCAATGTTTGAAGGCGTGCGATATCGCGAATCAAAGCGGGGTTCTCTTATTGGCATGCCATTTTGGAGACATCCTTGGAAGATCTGTTGTACTTCATGTGGCTCTTAACGAGTTGACCGGCAGCCAGAGCGGACATGAGTGAAAGCTCCCCGGCCAAGACGGAACCAGCCACGATGGTGGCCAGAAGTCTCGAGTTCGAGCCGGGAGAGTCTTGGCTCGCACCCTTTACACCAAGTAGGTTCAGACAAGCGGATTGTGATGCAAGTTGGGTGCCCCCTCCAACTGTACCCACCTGAATCACAAAAATTAACAAATTTTAGAAAGAGCGTGATTCGCAATTTCATGGTAGATTTTCGAGGACTTCCTAGGATTCAAAAGGAAATAGCTCTCTGCCAATTTTTCGAATTCAACTTCGAGGGGACACCAGATCAGATGCAAAGAACTTTGCCTGAACCCCACTGAAACAGGACAAAGCATGTTGTAATAATTTATGGCGTTGCATGACTTAGGCTGATAATCTCAAGGAATCACTCATGGGCTCATCTAGATCTGCAAAATTTTGAAATCTACGAACAGTCATGGGAAAGCAAATTGTCTTCAGGAGGATAAGACAAACCCACAAAAGTGAAATATCTGGGGCCTTAGGTTTTGGAAAGAGTGGATGCATTGATTCTGTAGTAGTTTCATGAAAGTTAGGGAGGAGAAATTGCATTTTTTTAGTACTCTGATAATCAACTAACCTCTTCATCTTTCCATTGTTTGTCTCTAAAGTCCTTCGACAACAACAGATCTCGGACATCGCAAGCAACTTTTTGTTATGTTCGATACGTACGCTGTTCGCCCGTTTCCTAATTGCTTAAACTTTCGGGAAAACGATTTGACTAATATGGTATCAAAGCGCAGGTCACGAATTTGAATCTCGACACTCTGCTCTTATATTTGCTTTGTTCGTTACTCTCGTCATCCTGTCTGTTTTCGCCGCCAAGGACCTGTCTGTTCGATGTGTGGTTCATGTCCGCCTCCTGTGTTTCACATGTAAGGCTATTAAAATTTGGGATTGAAGAGGAATTAGTCACCTCAATGGAAGGCATGGACACGGAAACGTGAAGATCCTTGCCGTCGTTGACGGCCTCCATCATGGTGATGCAGTGAGAGCTCTCCACATTCTGCGCCGGATCTTGGCCAGTGGCGATGTAGATGGCCGACACGATGTTACTGGCGTGGGCGTTGAACCCGCCGAGCGCACCGGCCATGGCCGACCCGGCCAGGTTCTTAAGCATGTTGAGCTCCACCAGCGCCGGCACGCTGGTCTTCAGCACCTTCTGCACCACCTCCTCCGTTATCACTGCCTCGCACACCACCGACTTCCCCCTTCCCTCTATCCAGTTGATCGCCGCGGGCTTCTTGTCCGAGCAATAGTTCCCTGCATAGCGTGCACATCATGTGTCCCAAATTACATAGCCCTGGAGATTCATCAAAGAGAGAGAACTAAACTTTGAACTGTGAACCAACTTGTAATTGCCCATTTTCTTGACGTTGCTTCTATGAATTTGGCTCTGATTTAAGAGATATTAGCTACCTAGTGTGGATTACATGGCAGGAAGATAGATGGCGAACAGAAGTGGACCCGTCCTCTAAGGATTTTGCTATAAAGAATTCTCGTTCTCATAAGCATTGGCAGAGTGCGCCGGTGACAATGACGGGTTATTTACCTGAAATGCCGATGACTTCCATGTCGGGGAAGTCTGTCCGAAGGAAATCGAGGACGTTTTGGACACCTTTGGAGACCATGTTCATCCCCATTGCGTCGCCTGTGCTGCACACGAATCTCATGTACAGATTTTTCCCTGCGAGGGCACACCTAATGACTTGTAATCTGGCAAACCTGCTCGACCTGCAATTCGCAACCGGAAATCAAATTTAACAGGAAAAATCACGGTCGAAAATGCTCGGATGTAAGCAAGCTTCAATCATCAAGCGAAAAGAGTTCGATCGCTTATGCAGTAAAATATCGATAAAAAGACTATAGAAGAAATGCATTCAACAGAAGAGAACAAGTACAAGATCTACGTTACTTCTTTTTCCTGCACTAGTTAAGTAACTACAAGGTCGGATTGACCGGAACATGGTGAAATTGAAATAGCACCATTACTGGGAGAATAAGGTTTATCATACGTACTTAACAGAACGAAAGAAGCCGAAAGCGAAAGAACAACGTGGTAGGTAGGCATATTTCCAAAAACCACATGTATCCCTTCACAATGACGCTAATCAACACTAACCTGTTGAACACAACCGATATGGTGTCGAAGTTGCCAGGATCCTCCAGGAATAGCTTGAGCTCCGCGGCACGCTTGGCGGAGCCGAACCTCACCACCGGCGCCCGAGTCATCCCGTCCCGAAGCACAACGCTCATAGCGCCGCCCGATGTGTTTATCGCCTTACAGCCCCTGTTGGTGCTCGCCACCAAGCAACCCTCCGTCGTCGCCATTGGGACCACATACTCAATCCCGTCGAGCAGCAGCGGCCCTGCTACCCCCACGGGGACCTGCACGTACCCGATCGGCATCTCACAGCACTGGCCTAGAATTGAGGCGTAGTCGAACCCCTCGAATGCCAGCCCCTCCATGGACCTCCCCGTCGAGCGCTGCACTGCCTCTCTCCGGATTGCAGCCGCCCTCTTGCAGTCCCCGAGCTTTGACTCAAGGGAATAGGACGGCGTCGTCCCTGCCACGACGGACTCGATGACCTCCTCGTCTTCCTCAGTCAGGGCGACAGACGTGGAAAGGGCGTCAGCAAGCGGCCCCGCGGTGCATGTGCCGCAACAGCCCTCGCGGTCCTCCTCCTTGATGATGAACTTGTCCTCCTCTTGCTCCATGACGTGCCAAGGGCCGTTAACGCGGTCCCCGATGTCGTGCAGGGTGGGGACCCGGGAGACGAAGGACTGCACGAGGCCGATGCCAAGGAAGCCGAGGAGGTAAACGAGGGAGGCGAGGAGGGAGACGAGGGCGGCAAGCTCGGAGAGGGTGAGAACGTGCAAAGGGGTGGAGTCGCGGATCTTCTCGCGCCACCGGTGGAGGAGGAAGTAGGCGACGGAGAAGAAGAGGGCGAGGAAGACGGCGTTGGTAAGGTAGAGAGGGAGCGGGAGGGCGTCGGAGGCCTTGGAGCAATGGTGGCTGGAGTGGAGGAGGAGTTCGCCAGCAGCGGCAGGGGAGGGAGGGGGTTTCGAGGATGGTCGACGTTGCCGACGAGCGTCCATGTGAAGAATGAAGGTTTAATAGGAGAGAGGAGGTGAAGTAGATTGTGTGGAAGGAGAGAGAGGAGGAACAAGAATAGTAAAAGAGGGCGCTCGTTGAGAGGAGTAGCGGAGGTTTAGGGACTCTCAGGGGGAGGGAAGGTCTCCTCTCCTCTTTTATAGAGCGAGAGAGAGAGAGAGCGAGAGAGAGGAGGCTTTGAACCCTTGCCCACTCGTATGGCCGCCATGCTAGTTCGATGCATGCTTTAATATTTGGGAAAAAATTATCGAATAAAGTCCTTAATTTATTATACATATGTCGATATTTATCGTACATATGTCAATTCAGTCATAAATTATTCAACTTGGTCAGTTTAGTTTTAAACATTTGACAATTTGCCAATGTTGCCCTTTCGATCAGTTTTGGTCGGAAATCGCTTACGTACGCGGCCGCCACTGATATAGACAAATTTTTTTCCTTTTCTTTCTTCTTTTTTCCTTTTTTCTCTGTCGGTCACCGGGCCTCAGCACTAGTCGACGACCGGCGACGGCGCCGGTTGACCTCTCCTAGCTACTATGAACGTCCAACCTTACCACCCTAGGGCAAAGCTCGCCCTTGCAAGGTCTGGGGAGGGCGAGGCTCGAAACCCCGCCAGGGCGAGGCTCGACCCTCACCGGCCCTTGCTTGTGGCAGGTCGCCGGCTATCGCCAAGGCTCGGTGACCAGCCAAGGAAGGAGGAGGAAAAGGAAAAATAAAATTAAAAAAACTTACTTAAAAATTTAGAAGATTTTAAAGAAATGCAAATAGTTGTCCAAGTTAGCGGCATTCATGCAACGTAGGATGGCCGACGACCACATCAGTAATTTCTAGTCGAAATTGGTCGGAAGGACTATATTAGCAAATCGTCAAAAAAGTTTAGAATTAAATTGGCCAAATTAAAAGGTTTTGGACTGAACATGACTTTTTTTGGTAATTATCTCATTAGTATTTTCGTCGTCATATTATATGCTTTTTCTATAAAATCGTAACATTACATGTTGGATACATCGAGATCGGTCTATAATATTGGTGAAGTAAATTCTTTAAGGGGGTGTTGGGTAGAGAAGGAACTCTTCTTGGGCGCTCTTGTTTGAAGAGCAACTAGCCGTTCGGGTTCATTTTCCACATTTGCGCCATTCGTTCTTTTTGTCGCCGCAGTGGCAACGAGGGCCAAGCAATCCTCGCCAATGGCTGGGCGACACCGTCGCCATTTCTAATCACCGACCCCCCCAGCCACCCGGACGTGCACATCGACACAGAGCGAGGGCGGCACTGCAAGAAAACGAACGTTTCGCTGTAAAAAAAGAGTAAGCGGAGACCAAATTGGTCGCCACCGAATGTCTGAAAATTCACTTGTTGCAACCACATTCTCTCGGAAATGGATCCCTTGACATTGCAATGTCTCTCTCTCTCTCTCCACCCGCTAATGAATACCGCAGCCACACCCCCTCGGCCATCGCCCTCTACTGTCGATCGCCACCGTCGAACATCACATTCTATTACGATGTACGTATAAGTTGTGCTAGAGAAGTGCAGTTAATTCATTCTAGTCGGCCCATAACTCATTGTCTTAAGCTTTTGAATAAATGTGGGTTCAACTGGATCTATTGACGGACTCGGACTTGGGCTCCCTCTTGACGAACTTTCTAGGTGGAGATATCGCGCTCCCAAAACTTTCGACTTCTGTCGAGAACGGAAAATTGAGAACGAAACCGCTCTACTTGGGGACATTTGTTTCAGCATATGTAGGCTTGTTCCCCGTTCAAGAGTGCTAAATTCATCGTGCTAATAATTCTATCTATAGTCACCTGCAGAATCGATTCCCTTTTTGTTCGTCAGCGTCTCTCAGGTTAAGGGACCACGGTTTTACTTACCTATGGTGATTTTTCCTCTACTTCTCCAGAAAAGCCGGGGTGGTAGTCAATTTGCTTCGGACTTGCTACCTTTACAAATCACTATCTCTATCTGTTTTAATTTGAATGTGACATGTGAAGTGCTTACTATTGAAGTTGTTGTTGTCCCACATCACTTGAGAACGAGTCTTATATGTTCTTTATATTCATGTGGTCTCCCTTCACCTAATAGCTTAAGCTTTTGGGTTAGACTTTTTAACACTTACGAAGTGGTAATGATATATTCATGTGGTCTCCCTCCACCTAATAGTTTAAGCTTTTGGGTTGAACTTTCTAATACTTACGAAGCGGTAATGAAGAAAAAGAAGCCATTGGGATTGCACCGCAAGGTAGAAAATCTATGTCATGCTTCCACGGATGGACCTCCTCTTATCCCGCACGGTACTCTCATCGGTGTCTCAGCCAATTTTCAATCATCGATGTATGTAAATGAGGCGTGTGGATCAATGGTTACAGGGAAATAGCTATTTAAATCCTTAATCGATGTAAGATCGTTAGTGTAGTTTTAAACCTTTCTAGATGTTTGCGTGAAATTCCAATTTCTTCTGGCCATTTCTCATCTGAAATTATTCACATGGCGGTTCAGTATTTACCGGTCGCTCTACGTGTCACGACCGGTGATCTTACGTGGAGATATTAACTCAAATTAACGCGGTTTTGCTTAATTTTCTTTTTCCCTTTGTTGTTTTCTTTTCTTTGATTAATGTTGATTTTCGTCTTCATCTCTTAGCCGTCCTGGACTTTCAATCTCCAGGTCAGACAATTTTCTATTTCTCTGATTATACCTTTTGAGTGTCACTTTCATAAGCCCCTTTCACCAAAGATTTCCACCACTGCATTTAATTTGATATTCGACGATTGCTTAGTAGCCATGCATGTTGGCAGTTTGGTTAGGTTGAATTGACCCACTTAAAGAAGCGGAATAAGTACATCGAATGCCTTGAAAGTGCAATTGATTACTAAAACTTAAAAAAAAATGTAATTAAGTCCTAAAACTTATCAAATTGGTGCAATTGAGTCATTCTATTAACTCCGTCCATCTAGACTAACAAAAAATGTTGATGTAGCTTTTTTTAATATTTTCTCTCTCTTACTTGGCATTACCTTACTGAAAGATGTAATATATGATGTCATTTTGGCCTAAATCCTAATTTTTTAACCAAAATCTAGATTAAATAAAAATAAAAAAAAGGTATTTAAAAAAACACAAAAAGAAAGAAAGAAAGAAAAAAGGGCAAGGCAAGGGCAGCTGGCCCTCACCGCCGCCGCTCCACCGTCTCCGGAAAGAGTCGACGAGGGCCGGCGACCCTCAAATAAAGGTATTTTGCTAGATGTGATTATGATTACAACAAAGCTATCGACTGATTTATCAAGAGAACTTGATTTATTTCGGTTTGGTAGAGTTTTCCAAGACAAGAAGTGCTGAGTACATCATAATCTCATCCCCCTACCTTAATTACTTTGTACTTTCCGTCGGTTCTTCCAACAAACTCGTATTTCCATTGACAATCTATTCCTCAGCTATTATGTTAATGAAAGGACAATCTATGTGAAAGAAACTCCACTCGAATTCTGTACATATATGCTTATGCAATCCGAAAGAAAATGATGTATCATCTAGAAGCACGAAAAGTTTGGCGTAGCTAGTTCCCAACTAGCATCCCTCGAGTCAACAGGTCCTTTGGCCCATTCAACAACCTTCTTGAATGCGACCCAACGGGCAACGATAGTTACCTAGATATGTTACTACGTTAATTTGTTAGGGTGTGGCTCATATTCCGAGACGCCATAGGATTTTAACAGTTTGAGCCCGTATTTTATTGGTAGTCTGGGTTTAGGCTCAAGAATAGCTACCGTTATATATAATCACTTTATCTTGTAATTGAGAGTTGTAAGTGAAATGAGAAGTGCTAATTATAGTGGAATCCTCTGCTGGATGTAGCTCTAGTTTTAGGGTGAGTAAGGATAAACATTATTCTCTATTTCTCTTCCTCACATTTACTTTTTATTTTGTTGTGTTTGTGCGCTTAATCCTAACATCATTAATGTCTCTTATGACATGTACTCGACTTGTATGAAATCAAATATTTTATTTTAGGGCGTGCATGGCAACACTTTTGCTTCAAAAATCAACTTCTGGCCAGAAGTTGATTTTTCTGCTTCTACTCAAAAGCAGAAGTTGATTTTTCTACTTTTGCTCTAGAATTTGATTTCTGATCAGAGAAATTCGTTTGGTAACGGTTGAAAATTTCTACTTTTGGAGCATTATTAACACAAAATCTTCTACAAAAAACTATTGTCGACGGCCGAAAAATTTCTACTTCATTTTTTTTAAAAATTTCTTTAAAAAAAATTATTATTAAAAAATATTGTTCACTTTTTTAAAATAAAAAAATATTATTTAATTTTTACTTCGACGATCAAAGACGGTGACTCTATGGCGGGCGGTGGTTGACGGGGGGCGGCGGCGGAGGTTGGCGGCGAGCGGTGGTCGGCGATGGGAGGCGGAGGTTGGCAGTGTGCGGCGGAGGTGGTCGGCGGTTAGCGGCGAGGGGCTATAGTGGGTGGGCGGTGGTCGCGACGGTGATTCGACGGTGGTGGGCGGCTAGAGGGGGCGAGCGGCAGCGGCGGCGGCAGGCGATGTTCGGCGATCGGCGAAGGCGATGGTGGGCGGCGACGGCAGAGGCGTGGTTAGGAGAGAAAGGCGCTGAAAATGAAAAGAGGCCGAAGTGAGAGAAATATTGATGTTGAGAGATTTCTACTTCTGAAATAGAAGTAACTTTTTTTAACTTCTGGAATCAGCTTAAAAATAACTTTAGAAGTAGAAATTTGCTTCAAAAGTATAAATGTAATGTTGTGTAACCAAACGGATTTCTGCTTCATAAGTTGTATTACCAAACAGATTTCTGCTCCATAAGCACTTTTGGAGCAGAAATTCATTTTCAGAAGTGTTACCATGCACGCTCTTAGATTCTCGAAGGTTTCGCGACCTAAAATTAAGTTTTTCAATTTTAGGTTAATGGGTTGCCAAATTAATTAATTAAATTAATTAACTTTGCTCGAACTCTTTCGAGTTCTACCAAATCGCGACTTATGGTTCAAATGATTATCTTCAATTAGATAGGATTTTCTAGAAATCCTATCTTTCTAAAAAAGATAAGATGTGATTTTTAAGAAACCATATCTTACTACATCTTTTTTTGAATTTTCTTCGATTTGTGAGATGAACCCCCAAGAATTTTTTTGTGATTTTCAATTTTTATGAGTGAATTTAAATTCAAATTGCAAATTGAAAAATTGAAAAATAATTACCGTTGTTTCTTTAGAAATTAAGTTTCGATCTAAAACCTTATAGATTGACCCTAAAATTTGAAATACCCACTATGAAAATAATTCTATCTAAAGCCTAATATATAGACTTATTTCCATGTATGCGGTTGCGGATTAGGAAATTTTCCTAATCGATTACATTGTGAAATATTTTGAGTATCTTAAGTATCTTTAGGAAATTTTCAAATTATCACAAAATTTGACAAAATTTTCAGAATATCCGCATTGAATCACAACTTCCAATTAAGGCACAAAATTATATTTGCAAGATTCACAAGGATATTCAATGTCTTAAATTAAACGTGCAATTTTCCAATTAAGGAAACCGAATATTCTAAACTTGTAATGCAATTTTCAAAATGAGCAATTCAATCAATGAGATTATGCAATCAAATATCTTAAGTTTCAAATTAGGAAAATTACCTAGATTGACAAGATTTCGTTTCCTCTTTTGAACTTGTGCAAAAACTTGACATCCAAGTTTGCCAATTCGGACCGATCGGCTAGGGATTCCTCGGGACTCTCGAGCAAGGCGGTGATGGCTGCGTCAGGCACGGGTGACGGCGAGAGCTTGCTCTCGATTCTTTTCATCGGCTACACAGCGAAGACTTGCTTAGCTCGGGATGTGCTCAACTCGGGATGGCAACACCTCGGCAAGGTGAACTAGTAGCAGGTACGACGACCAGCGGCGATCTCGGGGCACCACAACAGCTAGACGGCAGCCAGACAGCACCTCCGGTGTTCTTGTAGAAAAGAACGGCACCAGTGGAGTAGCAAATAAGAGCCGTCGGGGTTGAAGCAGAGGCGGATCAGCAGGTGTCTGCTAGTGACAACGGCTAGAGCAATCGGCGAGGCTGAATAGCAACCGTCGAGAGTCGGTGCCGAGTAGCAGACACCAGAGAAAGGAATAGCAGCCATCGGAAGGTGGCGCTCTGTGACGGCCTAAATTTCTACTAATGGAATAGTATTTGTCGGGCTCGGATTATAGCGACTGAGAATTTGGGGAAATTATAACATTTGGGCGCGATGGACTATTTGAGCTAATGATATATTTTGGGTACGACAATTTTACCGGACCATTAGTGAAATTTTATTTGAACATTAGAGTATGAAATCGGTTCTGAAGTGAATTCGATTCACGGTTTGGGTGCGAAGTCCTCTAGCTGAACCACTCTAATTTTTCACCCACTATATAAGGCCCTCACTCACTCTCTCTCCTCACTCTCACCTTCGTGGACACCCCCCCCCCCCCCCGAGCTCTCTCTCCCCCTTGTGCACTCCACCACCCACTCCCCCTCTCAGCTCGTCTCCCTCTCGCTTCGGCCCGACCCACGCGGGACACCGCGCCACTTTCCCTCTGCCTGAGCGAGCACCCGCGACGCCATGACATGACAACGACGTTCCTTGAGCTTCTTCTCCCTCAGCTCAGCCCCGCGGCACCTCAGCCCTCTCGATCTTGACTTCCTCCGTGCAACCTACCAAAGAAGAAAGCGGTTTGGGTTCATTTTGTTATCGATTCGAGCTCCGTTCTTTGTACGCAATCCTAAGGTAAGTAGACTTCAATCCTTACTATTGGATGGTCCGTTAATCGTTTGGTTGGGCGCAAATCGCCAACTTTGGTTGTGGGTATTCTGAGCGGAATTTGTACTTGCATGGAAGAGAAATCTAGGTTGCATGTTGAATTTGAGGCTTGTTCTAGAGTCCTTGAGTCACGGGTAGCTAGATTTCACGGGTTGATCGTCTCGTTTCTCTTTGGGTTGACATGTATCAAAGTTGCACTGACTATGGGTATTCGGCCGAGAGCATTGGGGGAAGTGTTCATGGACCTTTGTGGCTTGCTTGTCGATTTTGCAGATTAGTAGTGACTATTTGACTGCCAGATTGAGAGGAATTATAGTGGGATTGTCTCGCTTGTTGTCAGAATTGGTACGAATTCATGAGTTATGGCCACGAGTAACAGAGGTCTATTGGTGTTGTTATATAAATTTTCCGTTGTTTCTGCTTAATTGATTGATTAACACTGATTGTCTAGTCGTTCAGCTTGACGTTTACTTACTGAGTTTTCAAACTCACTCCTGTGGCTTCCCTCATTTTCACAGCTAGATAGATATGTTGTCCATCCCTCCTCCCGCCAGGATTATCTACCATTTTGGTGCACCTGTGTGTGTTATGCGCACATGTGAGGTGCGTACTGAGCCTTATCCTCCATTCATGCGTTATGGGAGACTACGTACTATAGTGACAGTCGATGTGGGACCTCCTATAGGATGTATTGAGCACCATTTCATCACCCTTTTCATACGAGGCCTAGGATAGTGGATTGGGCCATTCCCCTCTCCCCTCGTAGGTGAGCATAGCGACGACAGCAGTGATGATGATATAAGCGACGGTGGCGCGGAGTAGACAATGGGGAGGTGCTAAGGGGAGCAGGTGTACAGGTAGGCTTTTGATTTGTGACGGCATGGAAGCTACTTTTTGATATTGGCCGTGTGGCGATGTAGGGGCGTCAATGGAGTACGCCAGTGGTGGTCGTGGAGATGGGGAGCTGTTACCTTTTTGATGGCCTCCCAGTAATCTGTCTTTCTTTTGTTTGAAATGATGTACGTAAACGCTTAAGATATATAAAAAGAAGTATTTTCTAATTTGCAGAATGATCGTACTATGTATTTTCTTCCTGTTAGCGAACCTATGAGGCCACACCCTTTAGGCGTGCCTACCCTTTGCATGCACTTGTATGTCGGCCTCGCCTATTTTGTGTTAGACTTCCGCATATGCACTCTATTATATAAGTAATATCAAATTAAAATAGATCGCGATTAGCGAGGAAGGTGGCCGACACCAGTGGTGCCTAGAGAGGGCCGGGTGAGGCCTTCCTCGAAAGCTACAGGAGAGGGCCACAAGCAAGGTCGGCCCTCGCCCAAGATTCAATTTTCTGCTAACTCCGTCCAATTTGACTAACGAAAAACGCTCACATGATTTTTTTTAAATATTTAATCCATCCTACATGGCGCTAAGGTTAATTAAAGCATGAAAACGTCATCATTTTTATTCGAATCCTAATTTTTACACAAAATATTAATCAAATAAGTTTAAAATCAAATAATAATCCACAGAAAAGAAATGGAAAGAAAAAAAAACAAGAAAAGGAAGAAAGAAAGAGAAAAAGAAAAAATAAATAAAATATTAATAAAAAAGAAATGACGAAAATTCCCTTGACCCACCGGTGAGGTCAGTCCCTCTTTTTTAGACTGACATGGCCACTTCAGGCCCTTAGTTGAAACAAGGTCCACCTTAAGCCCTTATTTGAAAAAAAAAAATGATAGCACGTCAAGCTCTTATTTGAAATAAGTTCCACTTCAGACCCATATTTGAGAAAATGACAGGCACTTCAGGCCATTATCTAAAAAATTTCTTAACTTTTTTTTGGTCAATTGAGTGTCGTAACTTCTAAAAAAAGTTCATTTGAGTGCTATAACTTTGAATTGATTACTTGAGTGCCATAACTTTTGTAAAATATTTACCAAGTGTCGGAAATTTGACGTGGCATAGCACTTGTGGTGAACGTCTTAAAAAGTTATGGCACTGAAATGATCAATTGAAAATTTGTATGGCACTCAAATGGTCAGTCCCTTGTTTTTAGATTGACATGGCCACTTCAGGCCCTTAGTTGAAACAAGTTTCACCTTAAGCCCTTATTTGAAAAAAAATGATGATACTTCAAGCTCTTATTTGAAATAAAGTCCACTTCAGACCCATATGAGAGAAAATGACAGGCACTTCAGGCCATTATCTGAAATTTTCCTTAACTTTTTTTCGGTCAATTGAGTGTCGTAACTTCTAAAAAATGTTCATTTGAGTTCTATAACTTTGAATTGATTACTTGAGTGCCATAACTTTGAATATCACACTTGAGTGCCATAACTTTTGTAAAATATTTATCAAGTGTCGGAAATTTGACGTGGCATAGCACTTGTGGTGAACGTCTTAAAAAGTTATGGCACTCAAATGATCAATTGAAAAGTTATATGACACTCAAATGGTTAGTCCCTTTTTTTTTTAAACTGACATGGCCACTTTAGGCCTTTAGTTGAAATAAGGTCCACCTTAAGCCCTTATTTAAAACAATTAATGGTACTTCAAGCTCTTATTTGAAATAAGGTCTACTTCAGACCCGTATTTGAGAAAATGACAGGCACTTCAGGCCATTATCTAAAATTTTCCTTAACTTTTTTTCGGTCAATTGAGTGTTGTAACTTCTAAAAAATGTTCATTTGAGTGCTATAATTTTGAATTGATTACTTGAGTGCCATAACTTTGAATTGATCACTTGAGTGCCATAACTTTTGTAAAATTTTTACCAAGTGTCGAAAATTTGACGTGGCATAGCACTTGTGGTGAACGTCTTAAAAAGTTATGGCACTCAAATGATCAATCGAAAAGTTATATGGCATTCAAGTGATCGAAAAAATAAAGTTATGGCCCTCAAGTGAGCGCCGTACATAAGTTGTTACACTCAAGTGATTAAAAAAAGGTATGGAACTCAAGTGAGTATTGTACGAAAGTTATGGCACTTGTGGTGTCCTTTTCCAATAAATACAATTTCGAAAGATCATATCACAGTCAATTAGCATCGGTCACTTTCCATAGCGGCAATCGAATGTGATGGCCGATGGTGGCGAACGATTGGAGAGTAGGATGGCTGAGGGGATGTGTGGCCGGGATTTTCATGAGAGAGAGAGAGAGAGAGAGAGAGAGAGAGAGAGAGGCAACAAGAAGTGAGCGTGGAAGGTAGCGGCAAACTATAAAATGTGGTCTGAAGAAATAAGTTATCACGGCCAAATATAATTTGGCTACCGGAAGTATGTTTGGCGACCATCTTTTCGCCGCTGTCATTTTCTTGTAGCGCCATCGTTCCTCTGTGTCTATGTGTGCATGAGGGTGGCTGGGGGCGTCGATGATTAGAGATGGCAACTGCGTCACCCCACCACTGGCGGAGATCACCGAATCGTCATTGCCAGTAGGCCGACGTAAGGACCCAACGGCGCAAAAGAAGAAGGAAGTGCCGAGATAATTGTGCACAACCGAAAATGTTCAGGGACAAACAACGGTGTCCGTTTACTTTGGTACCAATTCAGTCCTAAACCTTTCAATTGGGCCAATTTAGTTATAAAACTGTTTGTATTAGTACCAATTCAGTCCATCCGACCAATTTAGGTCGAAAATCACTAACATGGAAGCCGATCATCCTATGTGGCACCGCCAGCACTGACCTGGTTATTTTTATATAACTTTTTGAATTTTTTTAAATTATTATTTTATTTTTTCTGTTTCTATTTTTTCTTTTCCAATTATTTTTTCTGTTGGGCTGGCGAGGGTCGACCTCGTCGAGCCTTGGCGAGGCAGATCCCCATGCAGGCTTGGGTGAGGTTCGACGGCCTCTCCCTCACCCCAAGAGAGGGTCGACCTCGCCAGATCTGGGAGGGGGCCCTCGCCGACACTCATCCAGGCTCTGCCGATCCTCGTACAAGCGAGGCCAGCTCTCGTCGACCACCAGTAAATAGAAAAATAAAAAAAAAGGGATAAAAATGAACTTAAAAATTAAGAAAAAACTATTAAAAATGTCCATGTCGGCGCCAATGGTGCTACGTAGGACGGCCGACATCCATGCCAGCAATTTTCTGTCTAAATTGGCCGGATGGATTGAATTGGTACCAATGCAAAAAGGTTTAGGACTAAATTGATCCAATTTAAGGGTTTAGGATTGAATGGGTACCAATGCAATAGGTTTACAATTTTTTTAGTAATTTTCCCTCTTTTCGTCTCTGTCATTTTCTTGTTACGCCACAATTCCTCTGTGTTTATGTATGCGTGAGGGTGGCTGGGGGCATCGATGATTTGAGATGGCAACCACGTCGCCCTGCCATTAGCGGAGATTGCCAAACCCTCATTGCCACTAGGCCGATGTAAGGACCCAACAGCGCAAAAGAAGAACGAAGTACCGAGATGATTGTGCACAGTCGGAAAATGTTCAAGGATGAACAATGGTCACTTTTTGCCCTAAACAAGCTCAATGCAACACGATTCGAGTCTCTTTACATAGAATTCGGAGTGTGGATTCGATTACGAGTAACATTAAGGTATGGAAATATACACTAGCTCACATAATCGGGTGATAGACTCGTGTGACGAATCACAAGTTGAATATGACAAAAGAAGAAAGAAACGAGCGCGCCCAAGAAGAGTTCCTTCTCTTACCAACACCCTTCTGTTGACACCTAAATTTTAACTATCATTTTAATCATTTATTTTTTGCATAAAAATAAGGGATTATTTCTATTTCCTATCAAAAATAATCAATTCATCATTCATATTTAATTTTATCATTCATTCATTGCATTTGCATCAATTTGGACGGGCGGCAGGGAATTGAGCCTAAATTCACAAACAGTGGACCCGAACCAAAATGAAATTCGGCTAAGGCATATTAAAGGGGGAAGAGCTGAAATTTTTTAAGGCTTTAGGGCCTAATTCTGTAGCACCCCCGCTCTGAGTGCCACCGCCAAAGCCGTGACGCCCAGATCGTCACGTTTAACTATCTCGGTTAATTAAGTAATCGTTCTCATGTAGCGGAAGATTTCAATCACCAATTAAAATAGTATAGGCAACAATTAATCAGGGGACGTAAATAGACCACCATGCCCCCATCGATATAAATATATATATATGTATATATATATATGTATGTATGTATATATATATATATACATACATACATACATACATATATATATACATACATACATATATATATGTGTGTGTGTGTGTATATATATATCTACATATATAAACATAAGTTTGCATGGATACATTAGCCAGTTCGATTACCGTCAACATGGAGATATCACCCTGGGAATCACCTAGTCCCAACTATGTACAATCACACATCTCCTACCCATCTAGTAGTCAAAATGCCGCAACATCAGCTCCAAGTCTGCGGACTTCCAAAAATGCTGCTCACGTCCATTTCGATCCCCACCTAGGCTGCCGTCGCGGCCGACCCTCCTCCGGCTGCCCCGTCGTCTGTACTGTCGTCGTCATTGCCATCCCCATCGAAGAAGTCATGGGGGATGAGGCCTTCGCGTTGTCCATCAATTACCTCAAAGTCTTGCATCTCTGTGACGAGCTCGATGGCAGACCGTAACAGGAGCCAGGTGGAATCGGGATGGAACCCATATCTGTCAATCTAAAAACACAAATACCACAAGTATAAGTTACCTTAGCGAATAATTTCAGTCACTCTCGCGCTCGTTCGATCCACCGTATCATTCAAGACATGATGAAGAGACTGATCACATATCAAACGAAGGCAAACAATTAGAATTTCATACACAGTCGTGAATTGAAATGAACTCTACACAATGCACGTGAATGTATGCATGATCTCCCAAGAACTTTGCTTACCACCGTTGGACCTGAGTCACTTGCCGACCCGTAATTTTAGTACCGGCAATTACCGCCGACCCTCATAGCAACTCCCCGCCATGAGTTCCTCACTCCGAGGCTTCACGTTATTTACCACGCGGTCCTCTTGGCGCCACCCACCAAGGCATCCCGTCTCCCTCGGTGATTCAATCACACACATTTCCTTTTGTCCGTGGCCCTCAACCCCTTTCACCGTGTGCATGTTATGTTGCATGAGAATGTGAACAATTACACAAATTTATATGTCGCAAGTACACAACATACTTTACATAACAAATTCAGCAGGATTCCAACAGTTCAAAGTTCGTATTTGGCGCACTCGAAAGGCACACGAAAGAAATCTCAAATGCGCACTGCCCGTGTTGGTTCTCGGTTGATTCTTGGTGCCTTACCCCCATGGCCAGCACCCATAGTTGCAATGTCCGGACTATATTGAATTATTCTGATATCGCTCTTACGATTCCGTAGGTTCCACGGCCATTCCTAGTGTTCTCGGTTTAAGTTTGTGAACTCTCTACGGCCCTAACATCAAGCGGTATTATACTACGTATTACTCGAACTCGCGGAATTTCGGACCCTAATCTCCCTCGGCAAAAATATTCTCTAGTCTCATTCACAAATTCCATCTACCATCTAAGACCAAGCTCATTTATGCGGATTCAACGCCGCCGGCCCAATTTTTCGCTCTCGACAACTATTCACCTCGGAGAATGGTACGCGTACATCGCTTACGGTTCTATTTCGACCAAAGCTACCTAATCCGAGCATCTACACATTTTCCTTCATTCCACCGTCATAGTCCTCCACTTAGCCAAAATTTTCCTAGCCTGACGGTGAGGAACTAGCACAACTAAATATCGGCTAGTCTCCAATGCCGAACGCTACAATGGAGCGAATGAGAGCGAGAGGGAAGGAAATTACTCACCTTGTTCGTCGACACGGAGGGATGCGGCAGCTTGATCTTCGGTGGACAGTGGTGGTCGACAGTGGCACAGGATTTCCCAAGAGCTCCTCCAAAATTTCTCGCCGCTGCCCCTTCTTCTTCTTCCTTCTTTTTTTCCTTTCTCTGCGGGCTCTCTCCTTCTTTCTTTCTATTTTGCACAGCTCTCCCTCTCCCTTTCTTCTCACTCGGGCAGACCACCCGAAGAGAGCCAAGGGAATGATGGCTTTTACCTTTCCTAAGCTCATGATGAGCTGACCTTGGTGTCGCGACCTAAAATTAGGGAATTCTAGGTTAATGGATTACTAGATTAATTAAATGAATTAACTAACCTAGTCTGAGCTCTCCCAAGCTCTACCAATTCGCAACTTAGGTTTATGTTCAAATGATTTAAATTTTGGAGCCGCCACTAATCTTTTCTTGGCAGGTAGATTAGATACCTAAATAAAGTATTGGGAGAATACCTTATTTTCTGCGAACCAAAGATTTGAGTTTGGGGACTTGATTATGTTAATTTTTCAATTAACACCCTTTCGGTACCATTCTTGTGAAGATTTGTTGAACTGGCAAATTCAATCGATTCAATTTGAAGACCAAGGTGTAATTATATTTTCTTTTTGGGTTTTTCTTGATTAAATGCATGCTATGTAAATGCAACTATGTGAATGCAACCATGACATGAAACTATATGACAAGGAAATAATCATGCATGATGACTCTAGAAAAGAAATCAAATTTTAATGTAAGAAAAATATGAATTCTAACCTAAATGACATGCGACATGATTTTTAACCTGTATGACATGAATAATGATGATATTGAGAAAATGGTTTTTGATGCACATAAATATGAATTATAAATTATAAGGTATGAAATATGGACTATACTAATGATATGAAAATGCATGGATGATGAGACACAATGCATGACATGCGAAAATTTGCATGAGTACTCTAGCCTAAATGACATGCGAAATACAATGAATTATGCTAGCCTAAATGTCATGACATGAAGCAATGCATGAATGTCAGATCAAACATGATATGATGAAACATAATATAATGACGTGCAAAGATGGATGCTACATTAAATGACATGCAAAATGACATGGTAAAATAATGCATGATAACTAGACTATATGATATGTGAAAACCACAATGGACTATGCTAAAAAACGCATGAATGACATGAGACAATGCAAATATCTACGCTAAATGAAATGCACATGAATGGCTTGATCTTAAGTGAATTTTCAATTCTTTTGAGCAAAGGTTGGTCCGATACTTAATTAAAATTGATTCCACAAATTTGAATTTGAATTAAGTGTCATCTTGTAATTTTCGAAAAAATGCTCTTAAGACCAAGATGTAATGATTTTTTATTTTTATTTTTTATGTTATTTATAAAAAAAAAAAAAAGTGAATCAAATACTAATATAATGAACCTTGAGCATAGTACACCTTAATATCCGAAATTTTTCGATGAATTCGCTTCGTACCCAAAGTTTAGGGTCGGAAGGGAATTTATTCACGTCATACCCGGGGGTAGGGTCGGATGGTGAATTTGAATGTTATGAAATTTCTCGGTCCGGTCCCAAAAGTATGGGATGAGACGGACAATTTCAGTGTGCGGATGACGTCATACTTCGAGGGTGAAGTCGGATTGTCATGCACAAAATCTGAGGGGCAAGGCACAAGGGAGCATGTACTATACACAAGGAATATTATAAAAATATTTGATTTAGACTATAGTATAAAATGCAATGCAATTTTCGGCCAAGCTAAGGTAGGTGCCAAATTTTGAAGGGCAAATGGCACTATCCGCAAAGGATCACATCTTGCTCAAATTAAGAAATTATCTTATGATATTTGAAAAAATATTTTCAGATAATTCTTAATCATGAAAAGATATATTCAGAATTTTTTAGATAAGCTCAGATATCTCGAGGATATGTTTCGAAATTTAAAAGATATGCACAATATCTAAGTAAAGAAACGAGATATGTGAGATATTTCGAAGATATGCCAAATATTCAAAAATAGGCAACAAATATTCAGAATATTTCTCGGATAGGGTCGTTAGATAATTTACCTAGATTGCAAGATTGCCTCTCGGGATTTGATTTGCTACGAAAATTTGACTATCAAGCTTGCTACTTTTCCAGACCGGCTTGGATGGGGACTTGCAGCTGGAGCATGAGAATGGTGCGGCTTTCATGAATGGTGAACGCAATACAGTGGAACTCGGTTTGGCAAGGGTGGTGCTTCAAGTAAAAACAAAGAAATCCTGCGATAAAAAAGGTAAAGAAGCAACCAAGGAAGGATCGCTTCTTTGCTTTCCACGTGCAGATTTTTAAGGAAGAAGACAACTTCCACCGTTTATGACAATCAATCTCCAAGTTCTTCACCAATTTCCCATTCTTGTTGTGCCATGAATTCTCCAGAACCACAGCTGGTTCGTCGACGGTGGTGTTCCTCGGTGGGGTAGCAAGTTGCGTCCAATCGTCGGGACACCGAGACAGAGGATTGTCGTTGCCCGGTGCGGCTGGGCTCATCGCCACGGGCACGGATAACAGCAACTCGTGGACAACGCGTCACCTAGATATGGTGGCACTGGGGTGATCTCTGACAACCTTTTGGTCTTCTTTCTTTTCTATTTGCGTTGTCCTTCGTTCGCTGGTATTACTGGACAGCTTGATCACCATGAGAAGAACAGCAGTGGCTTCAAAGTTGACCCACGTTAGGTAGCACCGCCTGGAGGATCTTTTGGAATAGTCAGCCGAGGGTGGAGAGTCTTCAGTTGCACCGCTTGGACTAAATTTACTGCAATCAAGTTGTTAGTGAAGGAGCTCCAGGACAAATCTGCAGGAAAAAAATATGCCTTTTTCTCTTCTTTCTCCCTCTGATCCCCTCTCTTATTTTCTCCGCTCAGAATACCCCTCAATGTGCCGTGTATTTTATTGAATGGCCCTCCCTGACTTGTGAAGACTTAATGAGTATTTATAGATAAAACCTAGGTCAACTTCTGATTATTATGGGCTTAAACTTTAGCCTTTTAAAACAATAAGCTTTTTATATCCTAAGGCTGTTCACTAATTGAACGGTAAAGGGCCAAACTATATCCACTTAGGTCCAACAAAACCCCTCCTGTTGACCAATTCGGCTTCATCTTTATAAATGGGTGTGACCGAACTTTGCTTGCTTTAGGCCTCATTAGGATAATGAAATTTAATAATCCAAGGCTTTTCTCCCTAATTAAAGTTCAATTAGTTTCGGCAAGGTCCTAACCCCTTTGGGATTTTCGGCAAGCCCTATCCCTGGTGCTAGCCGAATTCTTCATGAAGTTCTAGCTCAGTCCGCGAACCAGTTTCAAATCCATTTCCACCGTCGGTCCAAAATAATGCAAATGTGATACATGAACAAGAAAATTAAATATGCTATGCATGAGAAATTTTTGTGAGAATTAACTCTCAATTTTGTGCAATATAAACGAAAAGGGAAAAATCAAAATTCTGGTGTCATATCTTGGTTCATGCAAGAAGCAACTTGCCAAGTGTCTTCTTCTTTCTTTTGTTCCTCCATTCCCCACGCACAGTAGGTCTCCTTCCCCCTCAAGTGTGACATCCCGATTTTCTCGCCTAATTAATTGGAGGCGATAACCATATTAGAGCTAAATTGCCTGACTTAAAATTGACTAATGTCATGTAATTTGAGGGTCGGTAATACGAAAGGGACACCCTAAAATGTTATTCAGCCAATTAAGTACGATTATGGTATAATTATATATATAATTGTTATTAAATCAATTAAAAAGTCAATTACTTGATTATAATGTAAATTAAGCCTCTAAAGTGAAATTGGCTATGTCATAATATGTAATAATTGAATTAATTGAGTAATCTAATAGTTAGAGTATATCACGTGGTTTATTTATATAATAAATTAAGCTAATATTCTATGGTACAGATTAGGGTCCGATTGTTATTAAGTCAACATTAGTAAGAAATCAATTAAAGGACTATAGTATACATTAATTAGCAAGAGCATAATATATGATGATAGAATCAATTGAGTATTCTTATCACTCGAATGTGTCATGTGACTAATTATTTGATAGTAAAGTTACTAACATTATGCTAATCGAATTGTTAATTAAATTATAGAGAAAACTATAGTCTAAATTAAGGTTTAATGTACATAACGTACATAATTAAGCTTATGGGGGCAAAATGGACATTTCAACCCCATAATCATGGCCGGCCACTCATAAAAATTTGTGCCAAAATGTATTTAAATGAAAGTCATCAAATCACCTAATGCACTATTCACACCTCCCTTTGAGCCAATGAAATTTTATGACATATTGAGCCTTTTTCTCCACCATGATTCCTTATTCTCTCCTCACTTACCCCCCCCCCCCCCCCTGCCGAATTTCACCCCTCACTCTCACTCTTGAAACTAAAAAAAAAAAATTGATCTTGCTCAAACACTTTCAAGGAAGTTCAAGAGGGAAGCTTGTTTTAGTGGTGTTCTTGGAGGTTTTAGGCAAATCTAACATCTATCCATTAATTTTTATGGTTTAATATTACTAGCCTTTGATTTATTTGATGTATGTCATGGTAATAATGTTGTTTGAGTTAGATTTGATGATAATGTGGAAGAGAAATGGCCTTATATGTTGGTTTAAAAAATCTGTGGTGGAATTTCGCCTAATCTGACCTCCGACCCTTATTATTTTTGTACCTTCTTTGGTGAACTCCAAATGGCCGGGGGTAAAACATGAAAGTCAAAGCCAATACCATAAAATATGTCATATATTTTTTTTGGGAATTTTTGGAGTCTATCTAGTCGGCCAAAAGGCCTCACTTGTCCACGTCCCCAAATCTGTGTTAAACTGAACATATTCTGACCTTTCAACCTTGTTATTTTCATATCACCTTATTGTGAGCTTTAAATGTCCGAGATTAAAACACTAAAAATGACATTAACATCCTAAAATTTAACATATAATTATTTTAGAATTTTTGAAGCTCATCTAGTCGGTCAAATAGACTTGCATGTTCATAGTTTCAATCTGTGGTAGTTCTGGACCTGTCTTGACCTTCTGTTTTCACGATTTTTTTACCACCCCTTGTGAACTTCAAACGACTGAAGTCAAAACATAAAATTTACTCCTAACATCCTAAAATAAAACATATATTTAATGGAAAATTTTTAGAACATTCTTGGTCAGCCTTTTTATTGCGCTCTTCCACGGGTTTGCATGTACGGTTCTGGGTCTGATCTGACCTTTGGCATTAGTTAATTTTGTATGTCCTTATGTGGACACCTAAGACCTTGGAACAAAGAACGAAAGTTGAAGCTCACATCTTGAAATAAAATAAATATTAATTTTATAATTTTTAGAAAGGTTTAAGCTGGGATTAAGACAGCCCTCTTGAGCGATTACATTCTGTTTCTAAAACTGTAAATTGGTACTGCTTCCTTGAATTATTGTGAATTATAAAAAAAATATCTAAACTGGGAACTGGTCAGGAAAGTCGTGTATCTGGGTTTTTACTGTAACAAATTAAAATTTGGTAATTTTTGAAGTTAATTTACTGGGGCTAAAGTGAAAATTTCAAACAGTGTGTAAAACTGACTCTGGTTGAGTAAGTCACGAGATTGGGTAAAAACTCTCTAATTCGTGGGTCATATGCTCAAAAGCTTAAAATTAAAATTGATCACCACACCTTGGACTACTAATATGTGAATTTTTGGAATTTTATAAGATAAATAAATAATTTAACTAAAGTCAATAAATTGAGCCTAAATCTGCCCAAATGGCAATTTTAAGAGGAAATAAACGTTTATATAACACATGGTACATATTCACATTGAAATGCCCTCATGATTGTCGAATAATGATAATCAGATCGGACTGTGTGTGGCATGAGCATATGACATGACATTGTAATAACGTGTGTATGAGGGCGGATTTAAAAGACTTGAAAATGTTCGCATCGGCTAAAACGCCCTTGGAGCCCCAGGTGTTTGGGAAGCCCCTGTTGTGTGATCTGGGTTTCCTCCTGCTGTGTGATCGGGGAAGCCTCCGGAGTGGAGATGTCCGAGAGAGTGGAAAGCTCGGTAACGCCATGCACGGATGTCGAGGGAGCGAATCCGTGGGTTCTTGGTGAGAATAATGCCATGCGCGGATGTCTAGTTGAATCCGTGGGTTCTTGGCAAATGGAAATGTGAAACATGAACTAAAACAAAGTGGAAGGGTGAATTAATTGAATATTTGTGAGTGCATAACACATTCATCTGTGTAAATATTATTCTTACGCGCATGCTTGTTTGCCTGATACGACCTTACCGATTAATAATTAAATGAAATTAATATTATGGATCGAATTAATAAATAAAAATAAATAACGTTATCTGACACTACCAACACATCAGTGTGGTGGTATGGGAATGAATGGGGTCCGCAGACGATCGGGGTTCGAATCCTGGAAGTCGTTGTTGTGAATATTAATAAATAAAAACTTTTTGGATAAATCAAGAGGAAACTAAAATTAATTACTAATTATGTTTATTTCGATATGATTCACTAAAAATGCATATTTTGAATAAATTAACGCTTGGTGATAGTTGAATCATATTTTGTAATTTTAGATGTTCTATTTGCTAGGCGAAAGCTCACTCTTGCTATATTTTCAGACCCTTAGTGATATGGTAGCTACCCTTGCTACTCCGATAGCTCGTTATGGCACCCCCGTGGATTTTGAGGCGTATTTATACAATTTTACCGACCCCGCTTTTTTTGATATAGAGTTCGTGAGGGTTAGGTCCACTCTTTGGGTCGACGTGGGTCTAAGGATGGAACGGATCCCATACCGCTTTGTGTCAGTCTATGCTCGATATGGAGGACGTTTAATTGGCCCGATTCCTTTCCCCCAGGACCATGACAGCAATGGCAGTAGCGAGTGACGGAGGACGGTATCGGGGATAGTCATTGCCGTGCGAAAGATGGAAGCAATTTAGGGATACGAGTGAAGTGACCCGTAATAGTAGTAGTGGTTACTGCTCGATATCCCATATGTTATTATATAAAAGATGTCTTATCTTTATGAATCTTCTTTGTTTATTAATCTTAATGAATGGAGTATTATTATTACGAAACTCTTCCGGTTGGGCTAATTAATCTGATTAAAATATAATGGAAGCACGAATTAGAGGTGGCGTGCCTGGCGCGCCGCATCAAGTTTGCACACGGGACTCCTAAAAATCTGCCGCCTCTTGTCCCTAATTTTCCTTTAATTTGAATTCTAATTCTCTCTTCCTTATAGTTACAATTTCGTTCCACATGTTTAGGCCGTGAGTCCATGCATTGCGGATTCAATTTGGCGCCATTTTAATGCTCAATTTCAGGGACATAACGTGCCCTTATGTTTGATCAATCCATCGTGCTACGTTATTCTTAAGTGGAATGCAGGACTATACGTCTAAATGTCAATGTAACGAGATTTCCAAGAGAGAATTCTTGACAAGTCGATGGTCTAATAAGGTACGACGTCGTGCATTATTTGGTCGACTGCACCCATTATAACTCATTGCGAATATATTTCGCGATATATCCAAAGTGACCTTCACATAAGGGTGAACGAACTTCTTACTTGCTACGTAGGCTTTTCCGTAGCAATATCGGATAATTGATCTCGAAAATGATATTTATTTGAGAGGTTGTTCCTGTCTCAGGCGATAGCCGCCACCAGTGGTGCCCAGAGAGGGCCGGGTGAGGCCTTCCTCGAAAGCTACAGGCGAGGGCCACAAGCAAGGTCGACCTCGCCCAAGATTCAATTTTCCGCTAACTCCATCCAATTTGACTAACGAAAAATGCTCACATGATTTTTTTTTTAATATTTAATCCATCCTACATGACGCTAAGGTTAATTAAAGCATGAAAACGTCATCATTTTTATTCGAATCCTAATTTTTACACAAAATATTAATCAAATAAGGTTAAAAATCAAATAATAATCCATAGAAAAGAAAAATTCAAAAAAGAAACAAAAGGTTAAAACTTAAAAAAAAAAACACAAAAGAAAAGAAAAAACCTGCTGTGTTAAAACTTCTATGTTATTATTTTTTGATGCAATTTAACGAGATATTATGTTAAAATTGTCTTTGGACGAAAATGCCCTTGACCGGCCGAAATATATAGCAGGCCGAGGAGGTCAGACTCTTATTTGATACAGTCATGGCTACTTTAGGCCCTCATCTGAAATAAGATTCATTTTAGGCCCCTTTTTTGAGAAAATGATTGCACTCGGGCCTTTATTTGAAATTTTCTCAAAAAGTTATAGCACTCAAGTGAGCGCCGTACGAAAGTTATGGCACTTGTGGTATACTTATCACCTTCTTCGTCAAGAACACAAAATTTGAGAACCGCTTTACTTGGGGACGCTGCGTATGCATATGGAGGCACGCTGAGCTTTGTTCCCCTTCAAGACTGCTAGATTTTGCCGTGCTACTTCTTTCCATATTCGCCTGCAGAATGGAGTCCCTTTTCGTTGGTCAGCAGTTTGATTACGATGTGCCAACTCTCTAAGTTGAGGCTCCACTGTTTTGCTTGTTCATAAAGATTTTTTGTCTCTAACTTCTCCAGAAAAGCCAGCATTAGCATAGGCATGCGCAGTGCTACCAAGTGACAGATCGTCCAGGAAAGAGAAGTCAATTGGGACTCTCTCTTTTTTGTCTATACTATCTCTAACTCTCCTCTCTCTGACTTTTGCTCTACCTCTTTGCAGAGCCCGAGATTCGAACCCGCACCTATGATACTAATGTCCCCCCTTTCCAATCCCTTTACCAACAGGACCGTATGCCAATTGGGACTTGGACAAGCGACATTTCGCCAAGGGTCTTTTGTTAGTAGTTGGGATGAGTCGAGGAGTTCTACTTGCTTAGTTCAAAAAGCAAAATCATGTGTATCTTAGGAATTAGTAGTGTTTTGGACTTGAAATTATTTGTGTTGTGTTCTGATCTAGATTGAGCAACTTCATGAGTATTGTCGATCCATATGTTTTATCAATTTGTATGGACCTTTGCATGTGTTTATTTATGAATTTCGCCGGTGTCAATCAAAATGAGATGAAAGTATATGAATCACCTTATGCGGGTTGCAAATTGAACCGCCACAGATTGTCCAGTTTTATAGATTAGAAACGCAAATGTCCAGTTTTATAGATTAGAATCGCAAAAGTAGATGGATGATTCTGGCAATTTCCAGTAGAAAAATATCAAAAAAGTCATAAACCTATTGCATTAATACCAATTCAGCTATAAACCTTTTAATTGGGCCATTTTAATCCTAAACATTTTCACATTGGTACCAATTCACTCCATCATGTCAATTTAGGCAGGAAATCGCTGATGTGAACGTCGACCGTCTTACGTGGCACGGCCGACGCTGACCTGGACATTGTTTTAATGTATTTTTTATTTTTTATCCTTTTTCTCTTTCCGGCAAGAAAGGGGAATGGAGAAGAGGAAAAAAAAATAAAAAGATTATAAAAAAATGTCCAGGTCACCGCCGGTTGTGCCATGTATGACGACCGACGCTCACATTAGCGATTTTCGGCCTAAATTGGTGGGGTGGACTGAATTGAAACCAATATGAAAAGGTTCATAACTAAATTGAACCAATTGAAATGTTTAAGATTGAATTGGTATCGATGCAATAGGTTTATGACTTTTTTGGTACTTTTCCCTAATTTCTAGCTATCGGATTTCGCAAAATTGGTCACTACAAACTGACTTCTCGCGACAAGTTTCGTAAAGCAAACTTCTAGGTACTTTTCGGTGACCAAATGTTTTGGTCCCTAGAAACAACTTGTTGCGACCACTTCCCAGCGATCAATTGCTGGCAATCAAATATGGACATTTTTGCGACCGATTTCTCTAGTGAGGATCGGGGTTCACCACCTAGCGACCGTACGTGTAAGGTAAGTCGTAATACTAGTCGTTATTTGTAGGGCAACTTCCCTAAGTGTCGCTTAAAAGTTGCCTCGTGTCATTCTTAAATTGCACATTTCATATAAGTTTAGGACTTATTTTTATTTTGCAATAGAGGTTCTGGACTTAATTGAGCAATGGAACGAATAAGAAACTTATTCAAGAGAAAGATATAATTTTCATATTAATTTATTGTTCTCCTTTTACTTTCTGTGAGTATCTGGCCCGCTCATTGCATGGCTTTACTCTAGTAAACGATGGAGCAAACCAATGTTTAATTTTTTTTATTATTATCTAGAATAGACTGTTAACCTCATAGTGGATTAAGAACAATCACATAATCATTTCCCTTTCATATTTTTTCCCTTTGCTCTTCCAAACTTGTACTTTCATGATCCATTTATCCCTTGACTTTTACACTTTGGAGATCATTGTAGAATGGAAATAACTTTTTTGAATGCAAATTACATTCACGGAACGCAACAATCTGTGTGAAGAATCTCTAGTCATATTGCGTACATATGTAATTTCAATCCAAATGGCTTCGTTTATTCCGTGAAAAACGAATGATTTGGAAATCATTTTCCTACTAATAATCCCTTAAATCACTTAAAATAATTAGCCGATGAAAAATATTTTTATTATCGACAGCAATTTATCTCTAAACATTTTCGTGCACGGTGAAAATATTTTCTTTCATTCAACTTTGTAATCGATAAAATTGATTATTTTTACGAATTATTTTTCAATTCATTCATTTTCCATGAAATAAACGCACCCTAAAATGATAATTACCTAGAAGCATGAAAAGTTAGCGTAGCCAGTTCCCAAGCTCACATCTCATGAGTCAATAGGTTCTTAGACCCATTCAAAAACTCATTTATACATGGCCCAAGGATAGCTACTCAAAAATGTCTGTTGTGATATGTAGTGTTACAATCATAAATGCGAGGGAGCTCTGCCTTTCTAGGGTTTATCACAACTTTAACTTCATGTGTGCTTGGTGGGATTGCCTTTGTTTCATAGGATGTAATTATGTTGTATGTATTGTGGAGTAGCACGTGTAGGGTAGCATATGTCTTAAAGTCGCAGTACCTCGAAGAAAGGCGAGAGAAGCAAACTCTCGGTTTTGTCCTAAGTGTGTCACGTTCGCAATTACCCCAAGTCAATATACATTCAAACATTCGATCTTCTTTTAATTTAGGAAGTCTTGGTGAACTAGCCCATCAGGAATTGATACCTACCAAGTATACTCGAGTATATCAAGAGACGTCATTGTATATAGCTAGTGTATACTCTCGGTAGACATTTGGACTGTCGAATCTGGTCAATCTCGTGGAAACTGTCGCGAGATTTGCTGTAATCGATGATCTAAAAAACGAATCCGAGATGGGATGTATAGGTAGTAGTTCTCGATGTGGCAGCAAATGAGCCATTGAACCTTCTAATCTTCGAATCACAATGTGCGTATGGTGTTACCTAACAATGTCCATGCATGATCGCGGGTTAGAGGGGATAATTGTCCAACAAGTCATAAATCTATTGTACAGCGGCCACTTCAGTCTCGAACCTTTTGACGGTTTGCTAATTTTGTCCTAAGGCTCCGTTTGTTTCGCGAAAAATAACTTCCTGAAAAATATTTTTTAGATTTTACGGCGTTTGGGGGGCGGAAAATCGAAGCTAGTCTCGGAAAATAATTTCCTCCTATGGAAAAAATTCCTTCAAAAGTGGGAAAAATATTTTCCTCTTTTTGAGAAGAGGAAAACATTTGCCTGATCTTTCCTTCCTCCTCTCTTTCACATCTTTTTTCTTTTTAATTATTTTGTTACTTTCTTTTCATTTTTTATTTATTTTTTCAAAATTTGAAAATTTTATTTTTTTTTATTTTTTTGAATAATTTTTTTAATTCTTTAAATTTTTTCCTCTTCTTTTTCTTTTTCTTTTTCTTTTTCTTTTTTCTCTTATCCCTTCTTCTCCTTCGGTCGGTCGCCGGCCGTTGTTGTGGCTATAGACCGGTAGAAAACAGTAATGGAAAAAAAAGAAAAACAGGAAAGAGAAAAAGGAAAAATAAAAAGATAAATAATTAAAATATTAAAAAATTGAATTTTACAAAAAATGAAAAGAAAGAAATAGAAAAACAAAAAATTATTGAATGGTGTACATGGAAGAAAATTAAATCCAATTTTCCATACCAAACAACGAAAAATATTTTTTGAGTCTTTTTCATATTTCAACCGAACACCGGAAAATATAATTATTTTCTTGGAAATTGACTTCCCGGAAAATATTTTTCAGGAACGATTCATTTTTCACGAAACAAACGGAGCCTAAACCTATGAATTGTGTCAATTCAGTCCTGAACCCGTTGAACTTTTCCCAATTTACTCCTAAATCTATTATTTGGATAATTGATCGAAAGGGCTACATTGACAAATCATGAAAAGGTTTAGCACTAAGTTGGCGTAATTGAAGGTTTATGATTAAATTAACAAATCTACAAAGGTTCATGACTAAATTAGAATAATAAAAAGGTTTACGATTGACCAGAGTATAATAGGTTTAGAATAGTGGTGGCCACGGTTCGGAACCGATCGGTTCCGGTTCATGGCCACTATGAACCGGAACCGGAACCTTAAGGGCCAGCTCCGGTTCTGGTTTTGGTTTTGAACCGGCGGTTCCGGGCCGGTTCAAGGCCCGGTTCCGGTTCAAAATCGAAATGGAACCGGTTGGTTCCAGTTTCGGTTTCGGTTTCGGTTCCGGTTTTCAAATTTAATTTTAAAATAATGAATTATGAAATAAAAAAATTATGAAATTATGAAATAATAAATTATCAAATACAAATTGTAATCAAATTATAAATTGTAATCAAATTTGGGGGGGAAAGGAAGAGGAAGGGATTTGAACTTAATGAATTATCATTAAGCGCCTACATATCTTCTTGGGATAGAAGAATCAAAGCCCATGTAGTTCTTTTACCTTTGATAATCCCATACTTACCTCATCGTCAATGGTCGTTACCCGTTTCGCCGTTTCCGGTACCGGTACCCGTGGTGGTGGTATCTCCATCATCGAAAAATTCGACTTCATTGCTGCGATCCATCTCTTGTTGTCGATGTTGAGCCTTTGTCCAATCATCGACACAAGCTTGAGCCTCCATCGATTTCGGAGCTAATCTTGAACGTCGATCGTTCAAAATGTTGCCTCCAGCGCTAAATGCTTGTTCAACCGCAACTGTTGAACAATGGGTTGCTAAAATCTGTCTTGCGATGAGAGCGAGAATTGGGAATTAGGTTGAATGCATCTTCCACCACTCTAGAATTTTGAAAGCTGTGCCGCCTTTGGATTCACTAAACTCAAAAAAAGTGGTTAAATAGGTCTCTACTTCGGAAATATTTCATGTTACACCCTTTTGTCTTTTTTGCCTATTCATCAGCATTTTGTACCATCTACTAATTCTACCTAGGTCCCCGCTTTGTACGTCGCTAGGTTGGGAAGATCCACTATCACCTACATTATATCTATTAGAAAATTCATTATACATTTCTACTATTGCGTTTTTAACTACTGTTTGTATAGTTCTAATATCTATAATTTCAATCAAATGTAAACAGTCATAATACGTATTCAAATCTTACCTAAACCATCTAATTTGGTACGTGGATTGAAAACACAAGCAACCAAATAAATAAGAGGAATTTCGCTATAATAATGCAGCCATTTCGTTCGCATTGCCATAATAGTCGGACCTAATTGATCATCTTTTTCATTTTCTTCAAAAATACCAGCAATATTAACACACTCTATTAAAAATAAATGCGTAGTAGGATAATAAACACCGCATAAAGTATAAGTTGCATCATTAAAAACTTTTAAAATATCTATTTTTTTTTTTTTTGCAAATATCCCACTCTTGTGGGAATAAATTAATTTGAGAAATATTATTCGAAATAAACGTACATAATATATCTTTATATGCAAAAGACTAATTAAGCAACTCGTACGTAGAATTCCAACGAGTTGGAACATCTCTTGAAAATCTTTTTTGTCTTCTTCTATTTGCTTTACAAAATTTGCCTCATTCTTTCATAATTTGAGGATGCCTCCATAAAAATTGAATTGATGTCTTTATTGGGTTGAGAAAAACATTAAGAGTTTGTAAACCATCTTGTATACATAAATTTAAAACATGGCAAGCACATCTAACTTGAAAAAATTATCCACCAAAAGCGGGTTTGCAAATCTTTTCTAACTCGGGAATGGAAGCGATATTTGCCGCGTCATTATCAAAACCAACTGAAAAAAATTTAATAAACCAAAAAATATTCTTCTAAAACTTACTTAATTATTCTATAAATATTAATTGCCGTATGCCTATCATCAAAAAATCAAAATGCAATAACTCTTTTTTGAATGTTCCAATCATCGTCTATCCAATAACATGTAATACCCATATAAGAATGAGTTTTTCAAGGATCACTCCAAATGTCGCTACCTATATGCACACGTCCATTGAAATTCATAAAAAAAAAAAAATTCAAATCTTCTTTTTCTCTTTTATAAATATCAAAAAGTTGGCGTTTAAGAGTATTTCTCGAAATAGGTTTTGCTTGTGGAGTACATGCAGTTTGTATAAAATGATTAAAACCAACTTTTTCACCAAAATTAAACGATAAACGTTCAACGACGACAAATCTAGCTAATTCTTCTTTATAAACTATTTCATTGTAACGAAATAAAGGAGAAGCGTTAGAATTGGCGTACCCGGAAATTTGTTGTTGACTAGTGTCGATCCCTGCTTACTTGGATGTTTCGACCTCAGATGCCGTTGAAATGTTCCATAGCCACCCTCACTTATAAATTTGTATGTTGCCCCCACAATATTCACATTTTACCTGATACTTGTTTCCGCCTAAATGTTCCTTCGTAAAGTGTTCCCATATGTCGGATGTACTCTCCCGTTCCAGCTCCTTTGTTGTTGACATTTCTTCGACACTAGTAGGAGGAGAATGCAGACTTTCTTGAGTTGGGACGTGCTTGACGTTGGGAATAATGTTTATATCATCAACATCGTCTCCCCAATATGCAAAATCACGAGGATCGTGAAGACGATCAGATTCCCCCATCAGGCTCTTTCCTCTGTCACTACCTCTGCTTCCACTTACCATTTTTTGATAGAATTAAGTGGAAAGCGAATTCAAAAAATTGACAGAGTCACAGATTTGAGAGAATTTGTGAGAAAAAATGAAAGATGAAAAGGGATATTTATAGAATTTAGGATAGATTTATTTAATTAAAAAAATATTAAATGGGCCAAATGGTCATTGCAAGGCAACGGCTATAAGCCGGTTCCGAACCGCCCAGGAACCTGCCGAACCGGCGGGTTCCCACGCGGTTCGGAACAGGCCCGTATGGGCCAGGCTAGTCCCAGGTTTGACCCGGGTCGGTTCCGGGCCCAACCCAGCCCGTGGCCACCACTTTAGAACTTTATGGACAAGTTTCTCCGGGTCAGAATCAAGGCAAATCCCTGTTTATGGTTGACTTCTCACGCTCGGACAGGACAACAGAGCAGATGGGCTTCCGCATCTTCTGTTTTGGTTTCATTTTTTTTCGCCCTTTTGCTTTAACGAGATGGCACATACATGGACATGGCATACCGGTATCATTTCACAGGCCACACTTGAAGATCAAAAGGACGGCACATCTCGTTATGTCAATTTCGAAGTCGCAATCGTCGGAGGGGTCGGGACCGAGATTAACCCAAAGAATGTTTTGAGAGAGGATGAGGATTCTTCCGGCATCGACCACGAATCGAATGTAGATGGGTGGTTGAAATCAATTCCCCATCAAAAGTTCTCCGAGAGGGCAAAGATCCATCCGAAAATCAACATTAGACCGAAGGAGAAACACCACCATAACCGCTTGTCTCAGAGCCTTTGGATCACCTTGTTTATCTAGAGGAATCTATGCAATCGACACAAGCATCCACGAGCTCGCGCCCCGCTTCTGAGACCGAGGTCATGGAATGGAGCCCTCAAACACATTGAGCCCGAGCGGTCGCGCCCCAGATCTTCATTTGGAAAGTAAAATTGACAATCTGAAGTTTTTTCTTATAAACTGACATCTCCAATTTGCTTCCTTGAATGACATAGATGCCTCTGCCTTCTTGTCTTTTCTTCCTTTCTCGTTGTGCCCAAAAGAAGTACTCATGTAAACGAACGCACAAGATGGTGATCATTCGAGAGTACGCCACACTCATGGATCAAGTCACAAGTCGCATTCGGGTTAGGGTGTCGGAATTGTACTTGATCAAAACATAAATCCTTCTTCCCATCCGGTATAAGGACTTAATTGCATAGAATCTTAGAATCTATGTATATACAACTTAAAAGTTGGGGATGGATATACTTGATTCAATTAGACGATCGATTAGCAGATATTCTTTGAGAAGGTTGAATTTAACTCTAGCGGCATATAAACGTTTCTTTCTTTTTTGGGATCCCACATGTAAAAATGTATAGTGCAGTTTTAAATTATTGTTTGCATTTCTCGCAAATGTATGTGGGACACGATGCTTATGAAGCCATCATTCTAAAGAAGAGACCTTGCTCTTTTCAAAGGTTTGAATTGAGTTGAATATTTCATTTTAATAGAAATCTCATGATAGCGTTCGAGATCCCAACAATGTATGTCCATCATTTATTCTAATCCAACCCTTTTGCCTTTTATAAAATTTTTATCAGATCCCGTCTATTTCTATGAATGATACATGCCATGTCATCATGCGAAATAAACGGAGCTTTGTTTACTATAGATGTCATATATTGAATTTCGAATTTAGAATGATTAAATTAATAAATTTGTAATTAAAATTTTCTTTTCTTTCATTTTCACTATATATATATATATATATATATATATATATTTCTATCTCTCTCCAAACAGAGGAAAATCTTGCTCTTGTCATTTTCTTCTCATCCACTCTTTACTCTTGGGGCGTGATAATACATTCATGTACCACAAATCGTCAAAAATATTCTCAATTTGGCCCCCACGAGATTTCTCGGAAAGTAATTATAGAAGTAATCGTTCCAAATTCGCCCACAATCAAAATTGACAACAGACGATTGCAATCTCTTGAAGATCTCATTGCTTGGAACATTCTGATGATTTATTAAACTTGCACCCATTTGAAAATTCTCTAGACCCATCCTGCTTTAGGCAAAAAAAATTCTTTCCCCATCTTCAAATTTTCCTTTTTCGCCTTCCATGAAGATTTCCAACATAGGCTGAATGATCCGAAGAAGCTACGCAACGACAAGCATCGCGACACTGGCCAAGTGGAGACCGTCTCCTCGCCGTCACTCCAAAGTGGCGGCTGGTGGCTGGTGAGCTCGTGGTAATTTGTGTATTATGTCGCGACTCGGAGGCTCGTAGTAGGCGACATTGCTTAGCTTCTCTCACTCCTTCTGGCTAAACTGAAGGATCGGTTCGCAAGGCGCAAGCTACAGTGTCGGAAGGGGAACAGCGAACGACATAGATTACTGTACAAACGCGACTTATGTGCGTGGCTAAGAGAAATTTGTCCGAACTTACGTGACAAAGAAAGAAAGGTTCAGAGAGGAAAAGGGAAAAAGAAAAGGAAGGGAACAATTTCTGAAGTCCTGATGAGAGTTTGGCCCGAATAGTGTTATTGAAGATTCTGAAAATCCAGCTCACGGTGGATCAGCCTTTAGCGACGCTCCCAGGTCATATTCCAATGAACTCGACCATACCCATCTCTTCTTTTGATCCATTTTAAGTCTCTTTCTCTCTCTCTTTTGTTGGGGGTCTCTGGAATCAAAATTATATCTGGACATGCCCCATCTCTGTACTCTGTCACTGTTCAAGGGTTTTCTATTACGATCCTCTGTTCATTCTCTTTATTTTGGTCACCGTCACCTCATGTGTATCTCCCCTTTTGCGTCCCTGCCCTGTTTCTAGAAACTCTCTCTCTGTCTCTCTGTCTCTCTCTCTCTCTGCTTTTCTTGAATCCTAGGTCTTTCTCCGTTCACTCAACATGTTGTCTCCATGATGGTGAGGGGTTGGAGGAGGCTGCTCAGGGTCTACTGGGTCGAGCTCAGTGTTGCGCCGATTCTTCTTATCGAGTTGTTTTTGTAGTAAAGTTACGAGCTTTTTTCGGTTTGATCTCAGTGGGTTCTTTGAGTATTTTTCCATGGCGTATCACCAACCGGTGGCGAGCTCTCCATTTGCTGGAGTCGGGGATACTACCTACACGAAGGTGTTTGTGGGGGGGTTGGCTTGGGAGACTCAGAACGACACTTTGCGCCGTTATTTTGAGCAGTTTGGGGACATTCTTGAGGCAGTTGTGATCACCGACAAGAACACCGGCCGATCCAAGGGCTACGGTTTTGTAAGTGTTTGGCTGTCCCTAGTGGTTATTAGATGTGGTTTTCGATTGATTGGTGGATCAGTACTTAGTTTCTGCATTTTGGGTTATTCTTGTTTTTGTCATGGTAATATGTTGCTGTTGACTACACTACAGCTATGATGTGGTTATACTTGTATTGGATTTATATGGAGGATAGGTGACATTCCATGATCCCGAATCTGCGAGGAGGGCTTGCGAAAATCCCAGTCCGGTTATTGATGGCAGGAGAGCTAATTGTAATTTGGCTGCTCTCGGACGGCTTCGTCCACCTGTTTCTTTTGGTACTTCATTTTCTCCATCTGCATTTGAAAATGAACTAGGTAACTAGGAGAGATCATAAATGAATCTTTGACATTCTACTTGTGTGAAATTATTTCTGGCTTCTTTCATTGAGCTATTCTTTTTTGAGTGGGCTAAACTGCTTTATTTGCCAAGTGGTGCCTGAGGCATATTACTAGTGGATACATTTGTAATAACATGCTTTATATTCAAACGTATGTATATGCATACTCGTGACAGCTGTATTGTTAATGAGGATCAATTGCTGACTATAAAGGGTTGAGATCATGCTATGATGCCTGATCCTATTAGAACTTTGGTTCTATGATGTTCATGCCGGCCCTTCAATGACGAATAATAATGTCTCTAATGTTTTTGATACTCATGGAATTTGTAAGTGTCAATGTCCTTTAACATGCATCTTTCTTTGTGTTTCTTTTTTTAGGGCGGATGAGACCGGTAGTTCCTCTCATTGGGAGCGTGCATACCCCAAGGAGTACATACATTGGAAGCCCTTCTTACCAGCAACCAAGTACTTATGGTTATCAACCTGGATTTATATATCCTCCCTATGGGTGGGTTGCAAAACTTCATGCCTTGAGATCCCTTATTTTTTCTAATTTGAACTTTTTTTATTTGGCCAAATTGATCCTTTTTTAAGGTGCAGCACTTTGTAGATACTAAATACGGTTCAATTCCTTAGGTTCACATGATTTTGTTGCAGAATTAGAAACTTCGAAGAAATTGGGATGCTTCGGTGAATTTAATACTGAATAGGGTTGTGGTGGCACAAAAAGATCCATTTAGGAAAGGCTTGTTGGTGATTGTCATTATCATAGCTGCTAACTGAAAACTTCCGAACTACGGGTTTTGGGTTTCGCAGGAGCATTAGTTTACTAAATACTGACTAATCCCATATTTAGTAAAATTGTATGAGGTTGCTTGTTGGAGAAAATAATGTGCTAAATGTAATTGGTGAGCATTAATACTAGCTATGTAATCATTGCTGCATGTCTCTCCACTGGAGATTCTCGTGTGTCTTTCAGTTATTGCAACCTTGGGAGAGATATGGAGAGAGTTGATGTACACATTGCCACAATAGTTTCGGTATCCATTCTCAAGTTATGATTCATGCTGTCATATGTCATCAACATTAGAAATATAGTGATTCAGCATGTAATCATTGTATAATCAGGAGAAATTATGAAAAACAGCTATTGTCAGCCTTATGTTATTTGCTAGTATTGTTGATATTTGCTGTTGAAAAATGGTAATCATATGTTACCTTCAGTTCTTATGAAAAAAAAAAAAAAAGAGAGAGAGAGCATGTTACCTTCGGTGTGTAACGGGAAGTTTGCCTGTCAACAGTATAAGTCAAAACTATAATTTAAGAGATCCATTATTTTCATTACGGCAGGTACGCAACATATGCACCTGAGTATGTCTACCCGCAGGTAAGCACTTCAAATATCAGTAACTGGAACAATCATGTTGAATTAGAGATAGGGACTTTTTAACATTTCTATGTTGTTAATATGCTAATTGGACTCTTCCTCTGGGCTTCAATTAACACTTTTCAGAGTGCTTACAACCCTTACGTGGCCCAGAATTACGTTCAGATATATGGTGTGCCTGGCACGGCCGGTGCAGGTCTATACTCGTACGGACAAGTGGGACATCCACCTTCAAGCAGTTATGGCTACGCTTCCCCCCAAAGTTATGCTATGCCAAATCAGCATGTAGTGCAATTTGCTGGACCAAATGTAAATGGTGCTACAGCTGCAATCCCTGCACTCCAAGCACCATATCCTGCAGGCAGACTGCCTCTTCCTAAATCTATTTTGCTCGTTCTTAAAGAGATTGACTGTGTCTGAACACGTGCATATATGTTATATATATTTACCTGTGTAATATTTTTCTGATCGCATACCTGTCCGTATTTTCTATAAAAGATAATCTGGACTTTTAACAGATTTTAACAATTTGTTGACCATGCCATATATTTTCCCACTTACTCAACTACCATGTGATGAGACGCGGTGTGTAATGCGAAATATGTTGCATAGCTGTGAGAGTCCTCACTTTCTCTTGACACCGAGTGACTGGTGCTGGGGTGGCGATGTATAACAATGTCCTATTTCCAATTAATACTGCATTTATATACTGCAATGTACTATTTCCAATTAATACTGCATTTATACACTGCTGGGTGCTAACTTTGCTTTATACTGGTGGATATTTCTTACTCACTGCATGTAACCCTACTCTACGCCTTGTCATTTGTTGAGTATTGAACTTAAGCATGTTGATTCTCTACTTTGTTCATGCACTTTTGTGTTGTTCATATCCACATGAACAGTGTTGTCTGTCTCATAAATGCAGCCACGTGACAGATGACTCTGCTTCTCTCACGTTGGTGCTGCTGTCATGAGTTTAATGTATTTCAGATTTTATGCTTCACCATGAAGACTCAGACTCACATGATACTCGATGCTTACATTTTCATGTTTTACGAGATAATATATTCAGATCAGGTTTTGATATTCTGTTCATGAATTTTCCCAGGTATGGCTGCACCAGCTCCTGGACAAGCACAGATTATAGTTACTGCCCATTCCCCTCAGTTCACTAGTGGTTCTGATCAAACAGCTGGTTGAATGGTGATCAGAAATCACATCGACAGGCACAACATCTTCACCTTGTCTGCTTGTCTTTTTTCCGAAATAGGTTGGTCATAACGGTTTAATAATTTCCCCAGTGATATGCAGGTAATCCTTAGATTGCCGCAGGACTTAGAGCAGCGGTTCTGCTACTTGCGTGGCAGGCTTCATATCTAGCCTTGCAAGCTGTCATCTTGGCATCTAGAGGTATGGAGGAGTACATTTAGCTGCAATTAATGCTGCTGCTCAGAATTTTAAGTAGCTGAAGTTCTATGCTTTACTAATGCAAGAATTTTTTTTGGGGGGGTTTTGCATGTTGTTTAGCACATCTTTTTGCAATTTGTACTTCTGACCTTCTCAAATACATACAATAACTGCATGATAAAAATTCTTGACCATTGCGTTAAACCATTTAAGCCATGTTAAAATGGCTCGTTTTCAGATCAATCTCTAGCTGATGATGCTCCCTGTTTTTGTACCACTGTCATCATGTCAACCTAAATTAACCTGTGAACCCCAACTGTCTTACATTTGTGTAAATCAGCTTTGTCATGTCAATTTGAATATTCTGTGGAGCCTAATTTCTTATGCTATATTGGACATTGCTCTCTTTGAACCAAATATATTCTTATTAAGCAGTTCTTTTAATGGAATTTCTGTTTGCATAAGCTGTGTTATGATCTAGTAAATCAGCTAAGGTTGCTGATGGAAAAGGGTATTGTCTACCTAAGAACAATTTGACATCTATTTTTATGTGGTAGATAATGTGAGTAGGTAAATAAAATGGTTCCCATGGTGTGCATTGTCATGTGACAAGGAGCTGTTGCTCAGCAGTGTGGATTGTGTAGCCCATGTGGCATGTCAATTGGTTTTGGTGGCCATATGGCATGCTGCCTTGGGTTTAGTGTTCCCGTGCACGAGCACATTAATGATTGTTGAAATTTGTGTAGAAGACAGAGTGATGATAATGGAATGGCTTCATGAAGTGTAGTGGTAATAACGATATTGACCGAAGTTTTGGCAAAACAGTGAATTAGCCTTATGTCTTGATCACATCTCATGACATTCACCAATAGTTTTAAAGTGTGTGGGGCTTCCTTACTTATTCTATGCTGGGTATAGGAACTATCTAGGATCTTATCAAACCCCACTTGAAGCATTTCCGCCTTGAGGGAGGATGAAATCATTTGGCCTTTGATGCCATTGATGATTCTAGCATATGAAGAAATCTTGAATTCAACCGTTACAATCGTCTTTTCCCCGTTTTGTTATTTCCTGTGTTTCTGTTGAGACGGACTTTCTTAAGATGAATCCGATTGTTCTGCAGGTCATCCTTTTTTGTGAATCACGATACCACAGTCAGTTGTAAGATGTTGAGTCACTTCGAACTCCGGAGTCAGGTGCATGGAAGAGCCAGGGGCGCTCTTCCAACGCGTCTGTAGAACGTGTTCTCCCGCCATCGCTCGGACTATTTGCCATGGAAAGATCCGATGGCGCCGTTTTTGCAGGAAACAGGGGGTTTCCTGCGGTCATGTGAAATACCACCTCCTCCCTGTACCCTAAGGAATCAATGTCTGATTCTTTCGGGACGTATCTCGTACCCGGGTCGGTTCCGCGGTCCATTCCTAGCGTAACCCTCGATTGTTTCCACGCATCTGGAGGAAGTGCTGTTTTGCATTGATCCTTGATTGTTTGTTTTGCCTATCAATTGGATGATGTGTACAAGAATTTCCTAGCTTACATCATTGTTTTCCTACTCTGTTCCATGCTCTGATAATTGAGACAATTGAGCTTTCATTATGCAGCAGCAGCAGCATCTAATTGCTCAAGGCTCCAGGGTTTCTTCTTCCATTTACGCCTCTGGGGGCTCTTAAACAAGGATGTGGAGATAGCATCGGATGCGTCAGGCTGGGTCGATTTAATCTTGATTGAACGAGTCTAATCCGTGATCGATGCTTCCATTGGTTTCACGGAAAATGAAAGATTTGAAAAATATTTTAAAAAAAAAATGAGCGAAAATATATTCATCCCCTAGCATGTTCCCAGAAAATGTTTAGACACAATTAGTTGTCGATAATGAAAATATTTTCAATTGACTAGTTATTTCAAGTGATATGATTATTATTTTCAAAAAAATATTTTTCAAATGATTCATTTTTCTTTAAACAAATGGAGCTTAAGATTCCTTGTCCAACGAAGGCAACTCCTCTCCCTGATGACAATCATCAAACATGTTTTCCAAAGAAGCTAATCATTAGTTTCTATCTATGTTGGCCATTAGGCGATACTTATATTTTTTCTCCTTTTCTACTTAAAAATTGAGATCGCGCCTTTGTTTTCTTCGGGCCATTTTTAAGGATTTATTATGGTGCCGGTCGCGACAAGTCTGTTATCGAAATTGGGAAATGATAACTTTATAGGGGAAAAAGACTGAAAAGAGCAAGAGGTCGGAGATGAGAGGAGGTTGAGGGTGCGATCGGCAGTACCCCCAACCGGCGAAGGTTGCCGATCTAAACCGAACTTTCGGGAGGCTGATCGATTTTGTAAATCAATATCAGCATCTGCGATTTTAAGTGCACACGCTTTGCTATTATATAGGTCTTGCAAAATATTTATTACACATACTTTTATATGAAGTAGAGATAAATATATCCAAGTTTTAAACTTATTTTATGTGAGGACGTTTACAAGATAACAAAAATTTCCAAAGTTCCAATAATTGGACAAAATGATAAATGGTTCATGAATTTTGGTCTAACGTGTAATGTGGTCTCTGAATATTTAATTTGTTCAATGTGGTCATTAAATTTTATTTCAATGTGCAATGTCATCCATAAAATTTTAATTCACTCAATGTGATTATATGCTTTTGGTTTATGTTTAATTTAATCCTTGAACTATATGAAAATATTCGATATTGCCCCTGAACTTGAATTAATGGAAGGATGACATTGAACCTTTTCATATAGTCTAGGGACTAAATTGAACATGTATAAAAAGTTCAGGGATTACGTTGTACAAATTTAAAGTTTAAAGATGACATTGTACATTCGGATAAAATTTAGGGATCGCATTGAACAGATTAAAAGTTAAGGGATCACATTGGATATTTGGTCAAAGTTCAAGGATCATTTGCGTCATTTTCTCAAATAATATTATATTCAAAATAATTCGAGAGAGAGAGAGAATGATTCCGATGCTTTGAAATTCAAGATCGTCCTTATTTTTTTTGTAAAATAAATATCAAAAGAATTTAAAGAAATACAAAATAAGGTTTTTTTTTTTGGTCAGAAAATGCAAAATAAAGTTAATTAAAAAGGGAAAATGATATATTGCTTTCGCAGTTCACCCAGGACAGGCTTGCAAGTCGTAACAAATTCCTCTCTCTCTCTCTCTCTCTCTCTCTGTGGCCCGAACATACACATTTGATCCGATTTCGCTCGTCGCATTCCCCGCTTCTCTCCAACGCGCAAAGAAGAAGCAGCGGCGGAAGAAGAAGGGGACGATCTCGGCGCACTCCGGATCGGATTCCAATGGAAGAATACCCGGAGGAGCTGCGCACCCCGCCGGTGGCGCTGATTTCGCTGGTCGGGTGCTCCGACCACCACCCCGCCATCTCCGGTCACCTCCACTCGCTGCAGCCTCCGATGAACGTGCTCGCCCTGCCCGACTTCTCGAAGATCCAGGCCATCCTGACGAAGAAGGCGAAGGAGCCTGGCGCCGGGGACCCTCCGAGCGGGATCCTGAAGCGGGATTGGTTGCTTAAGCACCGGACTAGGGTTCCGGCTGTGGTCGCGGCCATGTTCAGCTCCGCTCACGTGTCCGGCGATCCCGCTCAGTGGCTCCAGGTGTGCACCGAGCTCGAGAACCTCAAGTAAGAGCTGTGATTTCGCGTGAGTTCTGATTCGGTTGCGTGCGCTGTCAATAATGTGGAGTGGTGATTACTCGGATTTAGTTCCTTATTACAGCTCTACATCGACAGTTCCTGCAGGTTGTTCAAATAGATATACGCTAATCGTGTTGAGATGATTTTTCTTTCATGAAGTTCATGGCTGCCCTCCCGGATTTCGAAATTCACTTCATTTTTGCGTCAACTACATTGAAACACTCGTCATTCTTCTTTTAGGTAGTTAAAAAGGAGAATTATATCGGAAGATGAACCGCGAATAGGAGTTGATTGCCTCATAACTTAATCACAATCACGAGAACATATTCCATTCTCGCCACTCGCCACGTCATTCGTAGACATGCTGTGATGGGTGGTCACGCTCCATGTCACAACTAATTTTTCAGTTTTAACAGTGGTGCACTCACCAAATTGTAGCTCTACTCATTAATGCCTGTCTGATTATAGAGCTGCAGCTCGGCCGCGGAACATCAAACTGGTTGTCATTGTGGTACAATCTTCTTCTGCAGGTACGTAGCCCGTGTCCTTTTATTTTTTTCCAGGGTTTGTTTTCAGGGAAAAACTATTTATAGTCGGAGGTTTCAGAAAATAATTATGGTCGACTTCTCATCCATTCATAGCAAGGGTATTGCAAGAAACTAAATGTTGGGTATGACACTCTCTTGGTTTATGTTGAGAGTGCAAGTGTTTCAGTTTTTCATTAATAGAATCCTCAGTTTTGAAGTCTGGTTTACTTTGGTATGTGAAGAGGTGCTTTTAATGTGGTTAAGCTAAGAAAGTCAAGACGTTCTCTCACTTGCGAACCTTTTAATTAGTATTTTGGAATGGTTGGCATCAACCGCTTCACTCATGAACATATGGCAAGTTCTTTCGCTATTAATTGTGGAAAATCCATAGAAGCAACAGCGATAATATCAACTTGCCTATATGAATCCTCTTACGTTATTCCACTCCATTACGTATCAAGTTTTCGGTAAGGTCTAGGTGTTCTGAATCTTTCCTTGTCATCTCCTTCTATGTAATTTCCGGCCTTCCCTGCCTCTTTTGACCCAAGTTTCCACCCCCTGATTACATCTCCTCACTACAAATACGAGGGGTTTTTAACAATGTTATTAAACCATTTCACACCCGAGCTTCTCTCATTTTATACTCAATTGGAGTAACATGTACTTTTCCACGAATTAATTATTTCATTATCTTATCTTTCTTGTGTGCCTGCACACATGTGAAGTATTCTCATATCCTCACATGCCCATTTTGTGTACTTGTTGATGCTTAACCACCCGCATTTCATCGCTGGCCTTATGCCATTTTATAGAATCGCATTCAAAGGTTGCACAAAGTACCGGACACACTTCTCCATGTCATTCATCATGCTTGTTCACCATGGGTGAGATCTCCGTTAATTTCTCTTTCCTTTTGCTAATTAAAATCAAGATATTGGCAGTCTTCAGTCCATGAGACTTCTTGGTCTCCAATTTGCACAAAAGCATTGTTGAAACTTTTACTTTTCCTGAACTTACGCGATATATATTTTATCTTTGACCAACTTCGACAAAAGCCCACTTCCCTCCAAATGTTTAGTGTGTTGCTCACTCCTGTTTGGGTTTCACCTATCAATACGCGATATCTTCCACAAAAAGTATATATTGAGGTGCTTTTTAAAAAAAAGAAAAGAATTCTTCAATTAGTTTTCATTCTGATTCGAAAATGAAGAAAAAGGGCAAGAAAAATGAGTTTGGTCATCTCGGGGAATGTTTTCAAACAAAAGAAGGGAGAGCTAATATTCCCAATTTTATGGCTTCAAGAATGGAAACACCATTTTGTGGTTCTCAAAACTTTCGTTTCAAATGGAAATGCGTGAAATCTTCTTCCAAAGTACAAAGCTCCTTTTTCTCCAATCTATTCACTACGTCATTCTTACTTTGCGCAAGTGCTCCCTAGTTCGTACCATGGTTTCTACTTGCTGTGTCATTACTCTCTCTCTCTCTCTCTCTCTCTCTCTCTCTCTCTCAATACTTCACTAAGCTCATAAATTTTAGCAATATGTTTGAAGAGAACTCTATCGTTGTGACAGCACTTGTTCGACAGCTGATAAGCTTTTGGGGGCTAAATGCATAGCATGTTAACATTTCTCCTCTTTGTGTTATTGTGAAGCTTTGTTGAATTTGGGATAATTGTTTTAAGCTTCTATGATTTTTCTTGAAGCTTCCTTGAAAATCCATTTAAAGAAAAGGAAAAAGAGGAGCAAGGGATGTAGTTATGTAAATTGTTAGAATTTGCAACTCAAAAACTTAAGTTAATAATAAAGAGACTACATGTGTATAAGACCTAGTCAAACTTCGTAGACAAGCAATGCGTGATACTTTAACACCACTTCTTACGCGCAAGTTGGAGTAAGGACCACTTATGGAATTGACAAATAGAGAGTGAGACATACGAATCACTCATGAATTATAACATTGGATAAGGCATGAACAACTGAAGTAGGGCTTTAATATCATGTTAGAATTTCAATCCAAAATCTCAAGCTATTAGATGAAGAAAGGCTACATGCGTACAAGGCCTAGTCAAACCCTGTAGACAAGCGATGTTGGAGACTTAAACACAATTACAAGATTATTTTTCCAAATTTTTTATGAAAATTAATTACAAGATTATTTTTCCAAATTTTTTATGAAAATTGTGAATTATTAATTCTTATTTGTCAAATCGAAATTAAAAAGATAAAATGAAAAGAAGATGTAGCCAAATGCATTTTCATGATTTTCTTTTTGTGACATTTTCATTTTCACTTACCTAATAAATTTTCACGAAAATAGAAAATGATGATGAAAATTGATGAGAATGAAAACTGAAAATGGTTTCTAAAGCCAATTGTCCCCTATGGTTTATCATCTTGGATATTTCTTGTCAACTCGTCCATTGGAGGGTAAAATAGACTTAGAGTTGTGCTTTGGTGTAACCCTGTGCTTATATGAATGCCTTCTGTCGCCCTATACATTCTAACTTCAGTGTCATCACCATCATACATGTCCGTTATTACTTAGATAAAGGCAAGATGTACTCCTTACTTTTCGAGAATCTTCCAATGAATTTCTTTTGGGACGTTGTTTTATACTTTCTCCAACTTTATGACGACCATAAATCATTTTTGTTTTCTTCCATCATAAATATGGTTCATTTAGCGTGTCCTCGATTAGGTTTTTTAAGGGGACACGGGTTAAAATTAGTTGGTATGTTAACTTCTTAATAGTTGATCTGTGATGGTTGAGTTATGTGGTGCAGATGATATTAATGAAGATCGAATGATTGCTCTACGTAAGCGTGCTGACGTTGATTCCAAGTACCTTGTGATCTATACTCCGAGTGATGCTTCGGAACTGAAACAATCTCTCAACAGGCATGTCTATATCATGTTGACTCTGCTTTCTTCATCCTTTGAGTGATATTGAAGATCAAAGTTTTGACGGAACTGCTTTGTGCAGATTGGCCAATATATTTGTTGAGCTAGCCAATACATATTATAGAGATGAAGGGCGAAGGATGAAAACACGGGTCGAGAAGAAGAGCTTCAGCTCAATTGAATTAAATATACGCTATTGCTTCAAAGTAAGGACCCTTGTTATTGTTATCTTTTGACAAGACTCAGCAATTCCTCATGTGATATCGTATCTTACCAGATAATCTGTTTGTAGTAATAGACATCACGAGTAATTTTATCTTTTTACAGCTGAAACTGTATGATCAGATTCTAAGTTTATGAAGTAGAAATTATCTGCTACAACCAGCACGGCCATAACGAAGATTGCATGGCAGTTGTTTCCACTAAAAGATGCTGGACCTGAAAATTTCGTTCCTTTGCTTTGCTCCTTTTATGCTTCTTCATTCATTAAATACAGCTGATCATTGTTGGAAGAAATTTTTTTGCTTCGGCTTTGATGCATATCCAATATGAACGATTAATACTCCATGCAACTTCAATGCTTTGCATAACTTCTGAGTTTTGGCAGAAAGAAGTAAAACAAAAGATTTCTTATAATTACAACAACATATATAAAAACCCTTCTCTTTGTCAGCTCGATCTGCTCTTTGCTGTTATTAGTTTGACTTTCTTATGTTTCGACTGTAGTCCTTATGAATGAGCAATGCCAGGTTGCTGTATATGCAGAGTTCCGAAGGGATTGGGTTGAAGCATTAAGGTTTTATGAGGAGGCTTATCGCATACTTCGAGAGGTATACCTTCTGCCTTTGGTAGTAATTCCAAGTTCTGATATGTATAGTTCAGTGCTGTAGTCCTCTTGATATTTTATTTTTGAATTTTTGGAATAGTACTTCCCTGTAGATATATTCTCAAATCCTATATTTGCAAGTATCTGGAAATTGAATGAGAGACCATGTTATACGAAGACAAGGCCTCTTGGTTAATTTATAAGGAGACAAATATGGGCATATGTCGAAGTTAGGCTTGCTTGTATTTGATATCATATTGAGAATTTTTATTTATCTTCGTACATTATGTCTTGAAGTTGCTATCAAGGCTTAATTTACACCCATGTGCTTTGACACTGGTTGATTTTTTTTTATTTTTTTATTTTGCATTTTGCTTCTACATTTAGATGATCGGGACTTCGACAAGATTGCCCCCCATCCAACGGTTAGTAGAGATAAAACATGTTGCAGAACAATTGCACTTTAAGGTATCAACTTTGTTACTGCATGGTGGTAAGATTATAGAAGCAGTCACATGGTTCCGCCAGCATAATGCTTCATACAAAAGGCTTATAGGAGCACCAGAAGCTATATATCTTCACTGGGAATGGATGAGCAGACAATTCTTGGTATTTGCTGAGTTGCTTGAGACAAGTTCTGCAACTACTCAAACCATTTCGTCTGTCGCTGCAGACAATCCTGATAGAGGCTTGACAGAGTGGGAATTTCGTCCTGCTTATTACTTTCAGGTACAGATCCTTCTTGCATTTTGAAGAACTCCCTTTTCTAATCTGCATAATGGACCACCATATGCAATTCAGGTCACTTAAGATAAAAAAATTCATGCGTACTTTAGATGCGTCAGATCTTGGTTATCTGTAATGCTTATATCCTCTTATGTCGTAACTTAAACTTGGAGAGAGATGAGGAACCAGAAGTTTGAATATTTATCAGTCAATAATTGTTTGACCGCTAAGGGCTTTTTCTTTGCTATTATATTATGATGTGCATGATTTATGGTACATATTTGTTCTTTCAGCCTTATCTTATGTGCGCTATTCATGATTGAAGCAACACTCTTTTGGCCACTGTTGCAGTGCGTTGAAAACCTCTTTTGAAAATTTTGGCATGCATTGTGCTATTCATTGTTGAAGCAGATCTGTGTCTTAGCCATTGGCACTATGTGCTGGAAACCTAACCTCTTCTGAAAACTTTGGAATATGTTGATTACTAGGTCTTCTATGGCCTTGAGATGCAAAGTTATATGCTATCTGTCAGGATGGCCTTCATTGGAACTGGTTACTTTTTCTTTAACCTTGTTCCCGATCTTCTGTTTACACTTCCTAATTCAGTTGGCAGCTCACTACTTGAAGAAGAAGCGGTCTTCTCTAGACATTGCCTTGTCAATGTTGGTCAATGCAAATGAAATTGATGGTGGTGCTGAATCTGTGGCGCCTTCCACATTTGTGGGGCAATTCGCTCAACTACTAGAGCAAGGAGAAGCACTTTCCTTCCAGCCGTAAGTATTATAAGGCTCATTCTAAAATTATATGTTCTGTTAGTTCTTCAGTCTGCTTGATATTTTCATCTGATCATGCAGTATTGATGATGAGGAGTACATTCATTATACTCTTGCAGAAGGGAAAAGGTTCCAGGATTCCTATGAAATCATTGCATTGTTTAAGAGATCTTATGAATCATACGGTAACCTCAAAGTCCAGAGAATGGGATCCACTTGTGGATTGGAGATCGCTAAAGAATATTTTTCGGTTGGTGACTTCACAACTGCAAAGCAGTTTTTTGATAATTTTGCCCATCTATACAGACAAGAGGGCTGGGTCATACTGTTGTGGGAGGCCTTAGGTTACTCGAGAGAGTGCTCTAAGAAAATGGGTGCGTTGAAAAATTTTGTAGAGAGCTCCCTAGAAATGGCTTCGCTACCTGTATCTTCTGATTACATCCAGTCTCTTGGATTCAAGGAATGTGGTCCAGCTGGTCCTCCAAGTCTTCCAGAGAGAGAAAGTATTCACAAGGAGGCTTTGGAACTGGTCAGCGGAGAGTCGGGAATTAGATCAGTTGAAGAAAGTAGTGACCTAAATGTCACAGAAGGAAACCCCCTTCACCTAGAGATTGACCTTGTCAGTCCTCTTAGATCAGTGCTTCTTGCTTCAGTGGCTTTCCATGAACAGACAGTCAAGCCTGGTGCATCTACGTTGATGACACTCTCACTTTTATCTCAATTGCCCCTCACTACTGAGATTGATCAGTTAGAAGTCCAATTCAACCAGTCAGAGTATAACTTTACTATCACAAATGCTGAAAGACCTCATTCAACTTCAAAAATCTCCAGTGGGCAGCAAAATCATCGAGTAGAAACTGCTGCATCTTTATCACTTGTGACCAACAAATGGCTCCGGCTGACATATGACATTAAATCAGGTTTGTCTCTTTCTATTAACAGTTCAGGGACCTGGCTCTAGTAGCGGCAGTAGTTCTCCATTTCTTTGTCACTCTTGAGCTAGCTTACACCAGCTGCGCACGGTTTAGCTCTCTTATGTTTGATCTGACTGTACACGTTACCAGAATCTAGTTTTTAATATAATTACTCTTCCCTGTCTCTTCAGTTTCTTTGATTCTTGTGATGGCAGAAATCTTGGTCTTTGTGTTCTAGGTCATTGCTTGTCAAGTAGATCTTTGATACTCCCTCCACATGCTTTTTTGAGCTAAAAGTTGTTCAATGGTGTTTTTCTTGGGACCTTCATCACTACTTTTTGTACTGTGGAAGATATAACATGTTTGTCTTTTCCAGAACAAAGTGGAAAGCTAGAATGTATATCAGTCATTGCAAAACTTGGACCACACTTCACCATATTTTGCAGAGCAGAAAGTCCTGCGTCCATGGATGGTTTACCTCTCTGGAAATTTGAAGACCGTGTAGAGACTTATCCTACCAAGGATCCTGCTCTTGCAATCACTGGTCAGAAGGTTATCCAAGTTGAAGAGGCCGAGCCTCTTGTTGATCTTAATTTAGGTGATTCTGGTGCAGCTTTAGTAGGAGAGAGCTTCATGGTTCCTGTTAATATAGCAGCTAGGGGCCATGCTATCTATTCTGGTGAGTTGAAGATCAATTTGGTTGATGTAAAAGGAGGTGGCTTGTTTAGTCCAAGGGAAACAGAACCGTCTACCATGGACGGTCATCATGTTGAGCTCCTGAGTGTTGCTGGAGCAGAATGGGAAGACGAATCTCAAAAAGAGGCTGAGAAAATTAACAATATCCAACAGTCCTTTGGATTAGTTTCCATCCCATTTCTTAAAATTGGAGACACGTGGTCCTGCAAATTAGAGATCAAATGGTACCGACCAAAACCCGTCATGCTATATGTATCACTTGGCTATTCTCCCCATGGAAATCAATTAAATGCTCAAAAGATTCATGTGCATAAGAGCTTGCAGATTGAAGGACAGAACCCTGTTCTAATCAGCCATCAGTTCTTGCTGCCATTCAGGCGTGATCCCCTGTTACTCTCAAAGATGAAGGCGGTTTCTGAAAATAACCAGTTCACATCCTTACCTCTTAATGAGACAAGTATACTAATCTTAAGTGCCAAGAATTGTACAGAGGTTCCTTTGCAGGTGGAATCATTGTCTGTTGAAGTGGATGAAGATTGTGCTGCCACCTCATGTTTAATAAAACCTGGAAGTGAGGATCTTGCAAATTCTGGCCTTCTTGTGCCGGGAGAGGAGTTTAGGAAGGTTTTCATGGTGATTCCTCAGGTAAACTCTTCAACACTTGGGATGGGAACTGTGTGCCTTAGATGGAGGAGGGATCCAGGAAGTGGAGTACAGGTCAGTTGTATACAAGAAGATAGTGTTCTGACGAGACACAAGCTACCCGATGTGAACGTGGAGTTAGCCCCCTTGACTATAACTTTGGAATGTCCTCCTTACGGCATTCTCGGAGATCCATTCACATACTTTATCAAAATTCACAACCAGACGCAGCTCCTTCAAGAGGTGAAGTTCTCACTGGCAGATTCCCAAAGCTTCGTTTTATCTGGGTCACACAACGGTACCACCTATGTCCTTCCAAAGTCTGAGCACATCCTTAGTTATAAGTTAGTGCCACTGGTTTCTGGGCCGCTGCAGCTGCCAAAAGTTACTCTGACTTCAGTAAGATATTCAGCTGGTTACCAACCATCGGCTAATGCTTCTACTGTCTTTGTATATCCATCTAAGCCCCACTTTAAGATGGCTGATCAGAGAGGGGGTAGGACTGAATTGGTTGCAGCAAAGTAAAGTGGCAACGACCCACCACAAGTTGTGGAGGAAGTATGTCGGCCACACTAGCTAAACTGGAACATGCTCGTGATGATTGGTTAGCTTAGCTTATGGTTAGATTCATTCCTTAAAGCCGAAGAGCTGGGGTTTTCCATATTTTCGGGTGACAGATATTTTTCTTAGCCGCAACCATATAGAGGACGTGAGAAGTTCTTGTGTGACGATTCTTCCGAGAAAGCCGGCAGGAAATGCCGGGGGTTTTGTTGGGGAGGATTAAACGATGGGTCTCAATCGGTGATTGGGAAGACCTGGTATAGAAATAGATTTTTTTCTAGTTATGCTGAAGGAGAAACTCTTCTCTCATTGTGCAAAGATACTTGAATCAAGAAGAAAGACCACAAAGGCATTCACAGATAAATGCCACAGGTTTCAAAAGAGGTGACAGATGAGACGAGACGAAACTCCAGAGTTTCGGGTTTCCTCCAGCTGGTCAATCGGCTAAGCTCCGGAGGATACACTAAAAATCACAGGCAAAATATTTTGGTCTTCTCCGTAGATATTGATGTCTCTTTCGGTCGCTGGTTGAGGCTTTTGATGTTCTTGGTTGAAATGCTTATGCTGTCCTAATTCATGTGGCCGTGGTTGTGCTAGATTTCCTTGGGAGGCGACCTCGAATTTGAATATTCTCATATGCTTCAAAACTGCAATTTGATGATTCCCTTTGGACTTGTTTTTATTGTTTATCTTTTATTTTTGTAGCGCCGCTTTTCTTTGATTGAGAGCCCCAACTCTTTAAAAGTGATGCAAAGACAGGATCAATAAGCCCTAGTCAAATGATCATCACATAAAACTTTTGTGATGAGTTGACCGAAAGTATCTTCGGATTAGCAAAGGAGTTGGGGATGACATATGATTTCGTTCTGTGCCTTTTCCTTTTGGCGACGGCTAATGGGTACCCTTCGCCGTCGCGTGGCCAGAAAGGGCGGCTTTTATTTACCTGCTCCTCTCCCAGAAATCAAAAAAGAGAAAATTAAAACGCGAAAACGTCAATAAAAGGGCGAGGCAATATATAAGAAAAAAAATTAATGGAAAATTAGAAGAAATTCTGCAAATTCTGGCACTCACGGCAGTCGAGCTCCAGCTTAGGATCTGCACTGATCTTAGGTTTTCGTGAAGCTGAGGCTGTTGATCTGAATTATCTCGTGGTGAGTGGGTTCTTCCCTCGCTCTTTGCAGTAAACATAAAAAGCGGTTTCGCTTTTCGTCGTTGATTTTCCCCTCGATTTATGCCGACTTCGTTTATGTATTTTCCCAAAATCCACCCGGAAAATTCCTGAATTTCATGTTCACCTGGTTTCTCGTCAGATTTCAAGCTGAAAACAAAAAAGGGGGAGAAAAAGAACGAATTTTGCGGCAAAATTTTGGTTTTTTTCTGTGAAATTAGGGTTCATCAGCTTCACTGGGCAATCCCTCGTGTTTCCCCCTTGTAATTGAGTTCGTTTTGATTTATAAAGTTACGTACTTTGCATTGTATTACGATTTGTTAATTCAGTATCGAGTTCAATCACGTTTTTTCTGGGAAAATAGACAAAACCTGGGAGGTTTAGGGTTTAAAACCCACCTTGTTTCTTTCTGCGAAGAAGAATTTCTCAAATGGATCACTGTTTCACCTCAGATTCCCAGTTAACAACAATGTCGGGGGCTGAACCGCCATATGGATCGGGTTTGCCCAGCAACCCGAGCCCGGCTTCTCAACAGCAAGCGGTCCACGACATGCGCTTGAATTACAATGCCGACGGCACGGCTGTCTACAAGCCCGTCGCCGCCGTTTCGCCCACTTACCATCAGCCCGGTAATGGTAGCGTCCACGGCGATGAAATCGGGCCGGGGCTCACGGGCGAGCCCGTCAAGAGGAAGCGGGGCCGGCCCAGGAAGTATGCGCCCGATGGCAGCGGCCCCGCATCCCTGGGCTTGGGGCCGTCCCCGTCACAAGTGCCACCACTGGCGGCGGCTCATAGCAGCGGGTTCGCTTCTCCCCCAGCGGTTGGGATGGCCTCGCCCATGGCGGGCAGGAAAGGCAGAGGTCGGCCCCCAGGTTCGGGCCGGAAGCACCGAATGGCAGCAATTGGTAAATAAAGATTATCTCTGTCATGATTTCATCTTGGCTAAATGTTTTGTCTCCATGTGAATTGTATTGTGTTCTTTGATCAATGTTCCTTCAGTTTGAATGTGCAAGTTTATGGTGGCAATGGGCAACTTTTTCTTTCCTACACGACTTTTTCTTTTTATGGTATTTGGGTATTAGTTAGTGGCCTCCACAATCCATGTCAACTGTTAAGAATAAAAATCATGCCTTTTTTAAGATTAGTTGATCTGCTTGTGATCTCCATCTTGATATCTGTGTTTTTTTATTAGAAATACTGCTTACAGGATGCTCCACCATGTTGTCAGTTAGCTGGAAAAAACAAAAAGCTTATGATATTATGGCCATCGTTACTTGGTCGATGTTTCAGTAGCATAGTCTCTGGACTTGCCAAAAAGCGGATAACGTTTTGTGTAAGCCCCCCACACCAGAACAGAGGCAAAGACAAAGTTTTTTAATGCTTTTTACTGGTTCGTTTACAAGAATAAGATACTTAATAAGCCCTTCTCTCTCGAAAGAGTCTTTAGTTATATAAATAAATAGCATGGGTTTTTGAACTTTTCTCTGCCGCATCATTTTGATGAGGAAACTTGCTGACTTGCAGGAGCCGCAGCAGTTGGATTTGCACCCCACATCATTACAGTGAAAGCCGGAGAGGTGAGCTCGGAATACTTCGCATTCTTTTGATTCCTTCTTGAAATTTTTTAGCAGTTTCGGTTAGAAGACATTCTTTCATTCATTGCAATCACTTTCAACATGCATGGTCTTGTATTAGCTTTCCTTAGTCCAAAAAAGTTCTCACTGTTCTTCATAAGGGACCTGCAGTAAAAGAAAAAAAAAAGGCAAATTTATTTATCCCATCCTGCCAAGATATATGAAGATTTTATTTGTCTCATGTTGGCTTTGACAAGAAAAAGATTGAAGCAGTTCTTCAATTGCTTCGATGTGATTTTTATGTATGCCGGTGTGTTATTCTGTTTGAGGATGAGACTGGTCTGCTATATTGGAGTATTTTCAGCGGTAAGATGAGATGCAACAGAATAAATGTGCTGAATGCTCTAAGGAATATATCTGTAGCGGAAGGAGAGTGGATTGAGTAGTCTTGGCAAGAGTGGTTATGCTATATAATGCTACAACGGAAACAATGAGTGGCAGCAGCACGCTCGTGTCATCATATTGTAGCCTTTTGAATTTACATGCGACTTTTCAAATTTGGCTTCAATAATAGTTTCTATTAGGTTTTGGATGTTAAGTGAGCAACTTCAAATTTGGCTTCGATAATAGTTTCTATTAGGTTTTACTGGCTTTGATGCCAAACTACGGGGTGGATTAAAAACTGGAAACAAGAAGTGAGTCCATGGGTTAAAAGCTGCACAAAATGCCCTTTAAATGGTCTGGGAGTATGGATGATCATCATTCCGCCAGACTTAGCTCCTAAATTTGTATTAACTGCCTTCAGTAAGTATGTCTTGCGCTTTTATTTGATTTCTGATCCAACCATCCTTTTTCACTTTCATTCATGCAAGGAGCTTGAAAGTTAGTGGTGCTCTTCGGTGAAGTTTATGTCATCATGATATTGCACTCTATTTTGTGGAAGGACTTGAATGTGTTTATTGTGTTTTGCTTCTCAGGATGTATCGGCGAAAATAATGTCATTCTCTCAGAATGGCCCAAGATCTGTCTGCATTTTGTCTGCAAATGGAGCCATATCGAATGTTACATTATATCAAGCGGCAACTTCTGGTGGAACTGTAACTTACGAGGTATTTTTCACCTTTGTTCTTTGCATTTCATGTTATATTTTGAATTGTGGGGTTTCACGTTGAAAAAGCTAGGGATGAGTCTTTGCCTCAGGCTGTCTGTGTTGAGTTTGAGAGTGCATTGGTGAGTACAAGTTTGTCTTATTTATGGAAGGATAATTATTATAAGTTAACGAGTGAGATGATCGGTAATTTTATTGTTGTTTCACTATACTGTCTCAATGAGAATGTCCTACTTCTCAGTTCAAATTGATGATTTTGAACCACTTTGTGGTACATGAGTCTTGGTGAAATCTTTATTGTTCCAAAAGCCAGGAATTGTTTTTTCCAACAACTTATTCGTGCGAAATGTCAGCAAAATGAATACATGTATTGAACTTTCTACACATAATGTCATGTAGGGAAGGTTTGAGATTCTCTCTCTTTCGGGTTCCTTCCTCCTATCAGACAGCGGTGGTCACCGCAGCAGAACTGGGGGCTTGAGTGTGTCTTTGGCTGGTCCAGATGGCCGTGTTTTGGGCGGTGGCGTGGCAGGGCTCCTAACTGCGGCATCCTCAGTTCAGGTCTCTCTCCTTAGTGGATTATTTTCTTCTGCTGATGTTTGAAAATGCTTCCTTTGATTATATACCATTTTCCCGTCCTGCTCACCTATTGAAATTGTGTCATTTGCCTTTCTAAATCTCATGATCTCTCTCACTTTTGAGTTAGTGCCAATGGGTAAACTCTAGCTTTGAATTACGAGATTGGTGGGATGGCATCTACTGATATTTGCTCAAGTCCCCATCAGTTACCTCTCATGTTTTTAGTTTCCCTTCTTCTTTTTCTGTTTTGTCTGGAATTCCAACAATCGAGCTGGCGTGATGTTTGTCATTTTTTCAGGTAGTCGTTGCTAGTTTCACTGCAGAGGGCTTGAAGGAGTCTAGATCGTTAGGCAATCCACCTGATCCTTTATCTGCTCCGTCAAGATATATGCCTGGAGTATCAGCCGGCGAAAGCCCGCCATCACGCGGAACCGTCAGCGGGTCGTCCGGCATTGCTCTAAGCCCTCTCAGTCATAGCACAGGAGCGTGCAACAATTCGCAAGGCCTAGGAAATGTTCCCTGGAAATAGACTGGCGGGTCGTCGACAACGGTCATGCTCAAAGGGTGCATCCGATTTTCTTTCTGGGCGTCTGAGAGGTCTCCCTTTTTTCCATCTATCATGCGGATACAGAACATTTCACCATCTAATAAAAGCTGTTCATAAGAGTATGTAGAGTGCGCACTCTCCAGTTCTGCTGTCCTTGCAGGTCGCGTTAGAAGACTCGGGTTAAGAATTTCACATGTAGTTCTCCGGACGAAGAGGTAAAGTGAGGAGAGAGAGATAATAGGACATGCTTGCTGTGTTGGGAATTTCAGTTTAAGTTGGTTTGATGATGGTAGAGTGCACACTCCTTTCTTTATGCCAGGACTTTCTCGAGGTTTTTTTGTTTTTGTTTTTTTGTGCTTTTCGCTCGTAGCGGTCTTAACAGAGCTCAAATTGCATCGACTTTGAGCCGAGGCTGGCGATCTAGATGCTGAAACCTGACTCTCTCTGTGCTGCTGGAGTTGTCCACCATCTAAAAGTTTTCAGTTACATATTTCTGAGTTCTCGAGATGAACTTGAACTCTCCATTTCTGTCTGGTTTTTTTGGTAGCTTTGGGTTTGGACGATAGAGAGAGAGCCCTCTTGGAGAGACGAGAACGAGGGGGTTATTCATTTCCTCGCTCGATGGAATATGAACGATGTGATATGGCAGTCCTGAAATCCAAAGTTGGGTTGTAGCTTGGCGGAGTTATATTTGTCATGACAGGGAGAGAAGTCTCTCTGCATAATGCAGACACCAGGGGCCGGTGCCGCCTCTTACCGACACGTGTAATGCCGTGGTCGGCTCACGACCCGAATCCCCTCGCCGCCACCTCATGACGTCGAATCGTAGCTTCACCGTGCTCGCCGCCGGCGGTAGCGGCGGCAAAGGTCGAACATTTTGTAATAGGGTGTGAAGTACCCTGGCAACCATGTAGGAGGCAAGAAATTGCTATTTCCCTTTCCAAATTGCTCTTCCCAAATAAAAAAGAAACACAGACCCTATAACACATTTTTTTTTCCTCCTCTTCCATCTCTCTTGTACCCATCACTAGCCGACCGAAAAGTGTTTTCCGGTTGACTTGTCATTTTCGGCGAACCAAACGGGTGAGAATCCAAGAAGCGAATTCCCAGGAAATACTTTCTCTCAAGGTGCGTTTGTTTTACGGAAATATTAAGATTTAGAAAATATTTTTTGATAATAATTGCTTATATCGCCTACGATAATATATGAATAAAATATATTTTCATCACCCACGAAAATATCTCTTTCCTTTTCTTTTCTTTTTTCTAAAAGTTATAATCAATCATTTTTTTTTTTTAAAATGCCTTCCCAATCATAGGTTTTCCCACAAACATACGCACACTTAACACGTAATCCAAATGAATAAACAAAGCCGATTAGATTTGGGAGTTTTCGCGGAGCACATCTTTTGGGAGGTAAAATTCAATTTATCCACGCTTCGAATTTCATTTCCAAAGTGTTTGACAAAGTCTTCTCTCCCTTGAGAGAGCTTTTCCGAATAGCCATTTCTCCGGGCTAAGTAGCACCAATACCGACACGCGAAAGGATACGACAAGACACGTCGATACGTCATTTATAAAAAAAAATAGATAATTCCGACACATTATATATTAAAGGTAAAATTTTATATGTACATAAAAAATTATCATGTATATTTAAAAATATCATGGGTGATTTTCTTTTCCTCCTCCTTCTTCTTCTGTTAGGGATTCACGATTAGATTTTTTTGAAACTGGCTGGGTATATTAATTTTTTGGTGACTGGATATATGACTCAAGTATAAATATTTTTGGTGGGTTAACATTTTAATCCCTAATTTATCGAAAATGTTTAAAATTGACTACGTGTATGTCGAAATGGCGTATCGAGATGCGGGACTCGCATGTCGCTGGCGTGTCGGATGTCTGACACTAATTGATCACGTGTTGATCGCATTTCAGAAAATATCAGGCACGCATTGGTGTTCGACAAGCGTCTGACACAATACGGAGACTTCCGGAGATTATCCTTGCTTCCTGATCTCCAGGTACAACGACCGAAATAAGTATGAAATCGGCTCATCGGTCCTGAACTCTCGGGTTATCGGGTGTGATTTGACATTTTGTACGGAAATCGCCAACGTGGGCATCTCGCGTGGGCAACCCACGACAAAAAGTTGTACAGCAAAAAAGACGCGAGTCGCGATTGACCTCCCAAGATTGGATCGAGCAAAGGCCAACACGAGGGGCCCCCACCCACCCACCTTCGAGCCGCCGTCCCGGAAATGGTTGGACAGGTCACGAGGTCGCAACATAACACGTGAGGGCGTCTCCACAGTATCAAGTGTCCCCACCTTGGCGAAGGGTGGGCCCCGCGGGGAAGAAGAAGGAAGGGGGAGCAGGGACAGCTGGCAAAAGCTGGAAGGGCCTTTCACGCGCCAACAACCGACACGTGTCCCCAGTCGCCCGACACCTGTCGCATTTACTGCCCCCCATTCCCCGTTGCCTGTCCAAGTTGGATGAGAGTGGCGGCTCCTCCTTTTGTTTTCTCGTCTTTCCTTTTTTTTTTTTTTTTCCTTTTCCTTTTCAGTTAACTAAGACACAAAATCTAAGCTCGGACATTTGAATCCGGCGAATCCCATGTTCGAATCACGATATTTATTTACTTATGTTAATTGTGGGAGTCAAGCTGATATATCTGCTTACCCAATACCCCATACGTACTTTGCTATTAGAAACGAGTGATACGCGGCTAAATTCGCACACTGAGAGGGAAAGAAAATGTGCAAGAGCTTTTCCAGATTTGGAATTCGCTTTTTTGAGACTTTACGGACAAGAAAGACTACTAATTTGGGACGAATCGACTGCTAATGCATTTTCACTGTAATGATGCAAGACTGTGAAGATGTAATTGAACTTGAAAATCATGATCAAGAACATTGGGGACTAAAGATAAGATGTTGATATAGCAGTAGCAACAAGAAGGGTGCTTGGAAATACTTGAAACCAACAAAGTGTAGGTTTCAATTATAGGGAAAATAAAGAAAAAACAAACCATTCCTGAATTCGACACCCACATCAATTTTTATCATCCACTTTCAAAATAGACAATTGGTGCCACGAATTTTTAGTATCGCGCTTCTAATTACATGTGCGATTCATCATGTTGCCATTTTCTTTCCAAAATTACCCTCACCACTTTCATCGCCCAACATCCATATACCAAAAACAGGCCTTCAAACATAATATCTCTATCCTCTGCTCTCTACCCCCAACGGTCACTCTTCTTAGGATGTCTTCATCCTTTGCCATCGCCGCCGCACGTCATCGTCTCCGTTGTAGCGCGTCCCGATCTCCGACTGTGTCCAAAGAGCACCGACATGCGCATGTCTCGATGCCCGATAACAAGAATAGAACCTCCCCACCTCGTTGCTCTCTGCTTGTCGTCAACCTCAGCTCTGAGATCTCGACCAAGCTTGACCACCTCGAACCAAGGGTCAAGCTTGAGAGAGAGAGAGAGAGAGAGAGGGGCTGACCTTTGATGGCAATGCTGTTGTCATTGGCTAGGGAAGCGGATGACCTGGTGTCGCCATTGGCCGAGGAGAGATCAAATGAGAGAGAGAGAGAGAGAGAAAAGATAAAAGGCTAAGTTTGGTCGTCTGAATTTCTAGTCAGAACAAGATTTGATTGGATAGAATATGATATGAAATCCAGGGATTTTGCCATATCCTATCTACTGTTTGGTGAATCGCAGTAATAAAGTTGGATATGTACATATCCTATGATGTTCATTGTTTGGCATTTGCACATATCGATGTAAATAACTTGAAAATACACAACGGAGAGTATAAGAATCTTTCATAATTCACTCCCAACTCTAATAAGAGAGAAAATATGATCATTCACATTTGCAATTACGAATTTTTTTTTTCTCTCGTTACTTTGGTTAAACTTCAACATGAACCATAAAGCTACGGAGGAGAATGAGTTTTGACTCTCTTTCTGCTTTTATAAACTTTTGACGCGAACCAAAAAACCTACAAACGAGAAGAAGTTTCGACTCTCTCACCGTTTTCGTAAAGTTTTGACGTGAACTAAAAAACTACAAAGGAATGGTGAAACTTCAACATGAACTAGAAATACATGGGAGAAGGAGATGGAGATTTCTAGGTTTTTTTTTATTTATAGAAATTTCATTGTCCTACATTCGAGAATTAGAAAGATCATTTTCAAGTTCGAATTTGTTCATTTAAAATATGGTTCTTCTACTTCATTGTTATTTACTTATTATATATATATATATATCTTTTTTCATTATTTTTACTATGTTCCATCATTTCTTAATAAATATTTTATTAAATAATAAACTATACTACCATACTTAAAATATGTAATGATATGATATGAAGTGTGTGTGTATGCACAAAATATATATTATAAAGTAGAAAGAAACTCAAATTTATAAATACATACAGGTATATACAAAATTTATTTTTTATTTTTATGTTAGCATTAATATTAGAATTCAATATAATTCAAAATTAATTATTATTGTAATTTTATTATTTAAGAATTTTATTATTCGAAAAAATTAGCTTTTATGTCATGGACATAAGAAATCTTATCCACCATTATCCCACCTCCCTCATGGGATAATTATATCCAGGTTATATCCAGGTTATATCCCATTTATATCTCTCTTTATCCTATCCTGAGTAGGAACCAAACACGTGATATGATAAATCTTATCATATCCTGATTTTTATCCCGATTACCAAACGCAGCCAAAGGGATTAGGATTTGAGAGTGGTTAAGGGTATTTTAGTCTTTTTATCGAGCACCATGTCAGGAGATGCAAACTGTACATAATGCAAAATTGAGGATGCAAATCGATGAACAGTCAATATGGTTGTCGAAAACTTCCCTTTAATTAATAACACGATATTGACAGACGAAAGCCTATCATGTTAATTTCAATGAAAAATTATACGACAAGCTTTTTTTTTTCCTACAAATGATAAAAAAAAAGAAGTACTGGGGATTGTGCGAAATTATTTTGCCTCCTCAAAAATATCAATCCTATGAAAGTATCTCATGTGATGTTGGCCTATATTGAAATTTTTTTTTTGGTCGAAGGCCTATATTGAATTAGCTTTCCATGTTTTTTTACCAAAAAAATAATTTCACAGTAAACAGGAAAAAAAATTGCCCCCGTAATACTCATTAATAATATTTTTGTATTTTTGGGATAATGACACAAATGATTCATGAATTTTGATCCAATGTGCAATGGGGTCATTGAACTTTCAATTTGACCAATGTGATCCCTGAAATTTAGCTCAATATGTAATGTGGTCCATGAACTTTTAATCTGACCAGTATGATCATGTACTTTTGGAACATGTTTAACTTAATCTCTAAAGGATTACGTTGAACATTTTCTTATAGTTCAGGGACTAAGTTGAACATGTTCCAAAAATTCGGGGACTACATTGAACAAATTGAATGTTCATGGACCTCACTATGCATTAGGCCAAAGTTCAGGGACTATATTAGTCAAATTAAAAGCTCGGGGATCACATTGCATATTGAGCCAAAGTCCATGGACCATTTGTGTCATTTTCTCTGTATCTTTCTTGTCCAATTTGCGGTCTTAATTATAGGTTTTCGGCATTGGTGGGCCCTCCATCTCGTCTTTTCCTCGTTATTCGAGCCAAACTAATGATATATTGTCAGGTCGGTATTGAGATAAAAGACTCTATTTACAAGTAGCTAATAACATGCACGGGATATGTGTGTTCAATAAGAGCAGCAAATTGATTTGATTCCGCCTCCACCACATCCACACCGGAGGGATCTTTCTCAGTTGTCGGGTTATTCGCTCGCGTGATTTTTCCAATTTATTACCGAATTTAAGAGAAACTATAATTTAAAATGGACTGCCAAAGTTATCAAAATTTTCGATAATACATATTAAAACATATGTACCGATATATTAAGTGCATTGATGTCGCGCTTGATCGTGTTTGACTTACAAAAGAATCAGCCATTTTTAAAATACAAATGGGTTTTTCTCGATCAATTTAACCTTTTTTTTGTTTCCTTCTTCGAATCAATAAGCGGAAAATTAAAAAACTTAAAGTTTTTCATAATTACGATTACGACGCGAAGACACGTGGCAGTTTTTTTTCTTTTTTTTTAGCGCATGATGATGCGACCTGATTGTGATACAACGTTGCACGGCTGCCGCGATTTTTCACCGTCTTTTTTTATTTTATTTTTCAGCCCGTGAACGAAACTGCGGCAGGAGCTGGGCCAGTGGCAGTCTCGTGATTTGAGGGGAGCGACCGGGGGCATATCCGGGATGAGAAGATCGTCGTTGATAACCGATGCGTCGTATTATTATTCATTTTCACGTTATTCCATCACCGGAAATTATTTATTTTTTCTCATCGCCTATTTTATTTATTTATTTTAAAAAAGAATTCGCTTCGATAAAGAAATGTATAATCCCATCATTATATACCAACAAATCGCACCCAGTCTCTCTCTCTCTCTCTCTCTCGCTCGCATACAAATATAGAAAGCCAAGGAGAAGAAGAAGAAGAAGACGAAGGAGGAGGAGAAGGATTCGGCATGGGAACGGCTGGATTTCTTCAGCGACGGGAGAGGGGGCTCCGGTTCTCGGCCCAACCGTCGCTGTCCGCTCTTCGAACCGCGTGAAACTGTGTGGGGGACTCCGATTCAGCATTCGGAGGGTCCGAGGTCTGGAGCGAAAATCGCTCTTCGCTCTTTCCGATTTTCTCGCGTGGGTTTTTCCAGGTGGTGCGGGGTGGGCGTTTCACCCGTGTTTCGGTTTTTCGAGAACGATGCTCCGATCCTCTCGTGTTTAGAAAAGAAAAAAAAGAAAATGTCGCTTTGCGAGAGATCTTCCAGTGACTGTTGGTCGATTGCGGCTGCTGCTTTGCTTGGGAACTTGCTCTAGAAAGTCGTAGAAAGAGCGTATGTCCGCACTCGTGGCTTGGTTTTCTGTTCTTCGTCTCTATTTTGATGTGGATTTGGGTTTTTTTGCTTGTTTCATTTTTGGGTTCGCTGCTTGAAAGGAGATAGATTTGACCTTTGCTAATTGAGGGTGTTGCGGAATTGAATTTTGCAGAGGGATTTGAGGGTGGGGGGGAAGATGGAGACATTGAGCTTGGGATCAGTAGATGAAGTAGTGGCGGAGATCATGAGGGTACATAGATTTCTGCCGACCAGGCCTTCGATCGATGAGGTGGAAGCGGTCAAAGCGCTGATCCGCAATGTGGAGAAAGAAGACCAGGCTAGATTGGATGCGATCGCGAAGCAAACCAAGGGCCTCGACGTGCCCGAGGAGTTGTTCATGATTTTGCTGGAGATGCAGAAGAATCTGGTTTATTACCAGGGAAAAGAGCAGAAGAGGGAGGCCTTGAGATTGCTCGACCTCGAGAATGTCCACGCCCTGTTCGACGAGTACATCCAGAGAGCTTCCGAGTGCCTCTCGCCCGGGTCGCATTCTTACAAGAGGAGCTACTCGAATGGTTCTGCTTCTAAGGTTTCGAGCAGCGGACCGAGTGTTGCTGCTACCGGTGCTGCTTCTGTCTCCACGGCACCGAAGAAGTCATCTACGGGTACTTCGGCAGGCTTCTATTACTCGGAGAAGGAACCCGCGAAGAGCGGTGATTTGTTCACTAGAGATGATAGTTATGTGAATAAGGCAAAGTCTTCATTCTATGCCGATGGTGTTGGTGTTGGTGTTGGAATTGGCCCTGGCGGTTTATCGACCCCAAAGATACAGGACTCAACTTTGAAGGCTGGAAGTGCTTTAGGTACGTTTGTCTCTCTTTTCTTTGCTTTTTGCCTTGTGGCTTTGATAATTCTTTCTCTTCCACGACCGCAAGATGATAGATGCAACTTTGTAGTTTGTATTGGTTGTGCCTATGTATGGCCATGTCCAATGCTGATGAGTTACAGTCTCCCTTTCCTTTGGAGCTTTTTCCGTGGCTTTGTGTATAACATCATTTTGAAATCTGCCAATGTTTGTGTTTGTCCGTGCACAGGTCAGGATGGTGAGAAATTAAGCTTGATAAAGCTTGCCAGTTTGATTGAAGTTTCTGCAAAGAAAGGGACTCGAGAACTCAATCTCCAGAACAAGTTGATGGACCAAATAGAATGGCTTCCTGATTCAATTGGAAAGCTATCAAGTTTGGTCAGCTTAGATCTATCAGAAAATCGATTACTAGCCCTACCAGCAACTATCGGAGGCCTCTCGTCTTTAACAAAGTTGGATTTGCATGCTAACAGAATTGCCGAGCTCCCAGAATCCATTGGTGATCTCCTCAACTTAATCTGTTTAGATCTGAGTGCAAACCAACTGGCATCCCTTCCTGCCACCTTCGGCAGACTGGTGCGTCTTCAAGAACTTAACTTGAGCTCAAATAATCTGTCTGAACTTCCCGAGTCAATAGGATCTCTTGTTAGCCTGAAGATCTTGAATGTGGAGACCAATGACATTGAGGAGCTGCCACATACTATTGGCCGCTGTTCTTCACTTAGGGAGCTTCTTGCAGATTATAACCGGCTAAAGGCCCTTCCTGAAGCAGTAGGGAAGATTAGTACCTTGGAGGTGTTGTCAGTGCGATATAATAATGTCAGACAGTTGCCTACTACAATGTCATCTCTATCAAATTTGAAGGAGCTTAATGTAAGCTTTAATGAACTTGAGTCTGTGCCGGAGAGTTTATGTTTTGCTACCACGCTCGTCAAGTTGAATGTAGGCAACAATTTTGCTGATCTGAGATCCCTACCGAGGTCTATTGGGAACCTTGAAATGCTCGAAGAATTAGATATCAGCAATAACCAAATACGGGTCCTTCCAGACTCATTTAGGATGTTAACACGGTTGCGTGTCCTGCGTGTGGAAGAAAATCCTTTAGAAGTTCCACCAAGATATATTGCTGAAAAGGGTGCACAGGTATATTTGTGTTCCTTCTTCCGCTACTGCATTTTGAATGCATTAAGATTATATTTTGACACGATTTGATGTTTTCCTCAGGCTGTTGTTCAATACATGGAGGCACTTGTTGAGAAAAGGAACCAACCACAACCTGTGAAGCAGAAGAAAGGCTGGGCTCAGATATGCTTTTTTTCAAGGTCTAATAAAAGAAAGCGAGGTGGAGCTGATTATGTGAAAACCTGATTTTGGACGAGCATGCAGGAATGAAATGATTGGTTAGTAGTTAGTATCTCATTTCAACTCTGTTGAAACCACACTAGATGTTTTTTTTTGTTTTTTTTATTGAGATAATATCATCAGCATTGACCAACATGATAGATCTTTTGTTAGCGTCTTACATAGGAGATTAAGAACTCAAGCTACAAAAGGGAAATGGTCTTCTTCCCCAAATGAGTTATGACTTTCCCCTTGTATATTTAGTTGGAAATTTGTTCCCTTCTGCTATGTTAGAACCATATGTAGTTGGCTTTGGGAATTAGCATGTTGTTAGATGCTAAGATTTGCATCTTTGTGTGAGGCTTTAGTTGGATTTTACTTAGCATAGTATATTGGGTTACGACTTTCCTTTTGTTCATCTAGCTGGAAAAAATTTCCCTCTTCTGTCTTGTAGGAACCCCATGCAATTGAGCTGGGGAATCAGCAACTTGGTTTGATGACTATGACTAATTATCTTTTTGTGGGCTTTCAGTTAGATTTTACTCTTGATAACCTATTGGTTTAGGCCATGAGGAAGTAATTTTTCTGTAACCTCTTGGAGTGGTATCGTTAGCTTGCCTCATCAGCTGTGAGAGGTGCTTTAAGTTTGGTGTGGAAAAAACCAATGTACCATCCAATCAAATCTTTAGGGGCAAGTCGGTTTGGAATAGTGATTGGGATCTGTATCCCAAGAAGGGTGAGGCCCCTGGTTTGGTTTCAGCTAGGTAGAACTTTTTCAGATCAGGTTTAGAGGAAGCTGACTTTTTTTTCGAGTCTCTGATTGCTGATGGGCATGGCTCCCCTCTTACCAGACTAAGGGAATGGACTTATTTGATGTCCGAGTGCTAATCTAAAAGGTCACCTGACTGAAAAACAAACAGGTAATAGACAGAATCTAATCGTGACAAAAAAGAACGTATTGATGAACTGCCCAGTTATTCATTGTGCCAATTTTAAGCATCTGGCTTGATATGATAGTGGAAGCTCTTTCCTTTTACGGGAAGATGATTATGTTAGGTAGTAACTGTGGTATATTCTATATTATGAAGATACATCAACGTACTCTGAAACCATTTTCATTTCTTCACGTGACCAGGTATTGGAGGCATTTTTAAGTATGAGGAGCGCTTTTTGCAAAGCCAACCCTCCCCATATCCTGACGCAGCGCGACGCTTCTAAACTGTGGCTTGCATGACTCCCTTCTAAAGACTGCAGATCTCATCCGCACCCCCCTCCAAAGTTTTCCTCCCATCTTCGACTTGAAAAGATTTACAAATTTTCTGCTTTTCCAACTGTTGTGTATCAACTGTATTCATCCTCTGTTCTTGGGCTTGGCAAAAGTGAGGTGTATACAATCCGCCGACGCATAATGGAAGACGACCATGTTGTTGTATCCTGTAGATGTATTCCTTCCATTTCTATACAAACACTCGGGTACCTCTCTCTTTACCCCTCTCTTTTGTCCAATGAGATAACTCCAACATCACCCGCAGCTTGAATTTATCAGCACTGCTATGTCCGAACAAAGTTGAAGTTGTGGGACCGCTCCGATGATTTGGTTTTTGGTCTTTGTGTCGTGGCGGCTCTGAAATTGGAGATTGCAATGCCAAAATCCTCCAATAATGCGGCCAAGGAGGAAGTGGGTATCTTTTTGAAGGAAGGACCACGTGGTTAGAGCGAGCTCTCGTCGAAAGATGGGACCTGAAAGTCTTGTGAGATGCGAGGTTGCGTAGTTGAATGATCAACTTTCCTCTCAGCTTCTGTATCTTTGCTTTTTGAGTTTTTGTACTTTTTGGTCTCTCTTTGAATAATGTATAGCAGGGGGCATGAGAATGGGGAGGATGAACATGCTGCAGCGTCGTCTCATCATATGGAGTGATGAGAAGAAACGAATCTTGATTTGATCGTTCTGATTAAGTAATTATTATGCACAGATTGAGCGACACCGTATTCGCCGTGCCTCGCATGAACTGATCGAACGAAATGAGGATTCGTTTGTCTTTGATTCATACGGTTCTCGGTAAGATTTGAAGCTCTCTGAGGTCCTCTGTAAAACAGCCATTCGCCGCGGTTCTTGTCTCGATCAAATTAGCTGCGATTTTCTTAACTCGGCACGGCATATTTTGAGTTTTGTAGCGAAGAAGAAACAGCAACCGGGCACCGACGTGTCTTGCATACTGCGCTCATCGTAGAAGAACCATCGCCCATCTTCGAACTCGATTGCCGCTATATGCTTGAATCTCGTGATCTCCTACGATCCCACACGGTGCAATCAACAACCTCCTTTTTGACATTCAAGAGTGAACGCATTTGGTGCTACTCAGGACCATCTCGTGATCATCTTTTGACACGTCGGCCCTTCAGCCTTATCTGCAGCTCGTTTCTTTCTTTGCAATCTTCCTTTACAGCTCACCAAGGCATCTATTTAATCATATTTTATACAAAAGATAATTTGATTTTCAAAAACACCGATTACGCATTGCCCAAGAATAGTAATGTATTGAAAATTATGAATCATTTTATTTGGTTGTTTAAACACTTATTTGGGGATAATTAATTATCCAGATATATCTGCTTAAAAATCACAATCGCCACCTTTTTTTTCTTTGGGATAATGACACAAATGGTTCTTGAACTTTGACTCAATGTGCAACGTGATATCTGGACTTTAATTCGACCAATACGACCCCTAAATTTTAGCTCAATGTGCAATGTGGTCTCTGAATTTTTAATTTGACCAATATGGTCCATGAACTTTTAGAACATGTTCAACTTAGTCCATGAACTATAAGAAAATATTCAATACAATCATTCCATTAATTTAAGTTTAGGGACGACATTGGATATTTTCTTATAGTTCAGGAACTAAGTTTAGGATACTTCACAAGTTCGAGGATCACATTGAACAAATTGAAAGTTCAGGGACCGCATTGCACATTGGGCTAAAGTTCAGAGATCATATTAGTCAAATTAAAAATTCAGGGACCACATTATATATAGAGCCAAAGTTTAAGCATTATTTGTGTCATTTTCTTTTTTTTTTTCTTTTGAAAAAAAGGGGAAAAAGAAAATTGGGTTTTGTGGATATTATGCGGAAAGTTTCACCTGGACTCTTGGAAGGTACATAAAAGATCACCTTTCGAAAAAGATTCAGGCGGTTGGCAGTTGGCAGTTGGCTGGCCATTCGACGGCCGTATGCGTTTTGCCTGCGTGGCTAATCACAGGCCGTAAAAATCGTCTGATTAGTGGAAAAATCACACAGCGATCACTCAACCAAGATGGTTTGGAACGGCCAAGCAATATTTCCACCGTTTGCGCCGGCGGTGCGCGCGCCGGATAAGTAGCACCACCCTCGATTCCTACCGATCCGACGGCCATCGTGCGGAGCTTCCTTACGAGGACTATAGCGGACTTGATAAAAAAAAAAATCCGCAATTAAGTAGATAGTTTCGATTGATCATTACAAGGGCCGTGACGAATTTGATTGATTTCGGTCATGATCAGAGTCCACCACGTTGTTGGTGGGGAAGCTCCATGTGGGTGGCGACGAGATATTTGGACATGGACAGAAACCTAGATTCAGATGGGTGCTCACGTGTACTGGTGTCGGTGCTCACGTGTACTGGTGTCGATCTCGGTCCCCATCTCCAAATAGCGCTAAGTTACGTGTTACTGCTTCCTGCCACTACTAATCCTTCGTTGACAAGTCTGGACTCGACATGCTGATATTAGATAGTGATTAAACATTGGGTTCGGTTGCGCCCAAGGCCATCGTTTGTCGCAAAGACAAGTCCAAAATTTATTACACTTTTATCAATTCAGTCATAAAGCTTTTAATTGAGCCAATTTAATGCTAGATCTTTTCACTTTTTGCCAATTAAATCAATTCGGTCAATTCTGGCCGAAAATCGCTGACGTGGACGTAGGTCGTCCTATGTGGTATGGCCAGTACTGACGTCGAAGGGCTGCCCTTGACGGAGGCCGACTGAGGCCACTGGCTATCGACGAGGACCTGTGATGGCCAACAGAGGTAAAAGGCCCAAAAAAGACAGAAAGAAAAATTCAGAAACTAAGAGAGAAGGAGAAAAAGTAAAGAAGGAAAAGGGCAAAAAAAAAAAGAGAAAAAAAGAAAACAAATTAAAATGTTATTTAAAAAATTATTCACGTCAGCGCCGATCGTGGCACATAAGATGGTTGGCATCCCCGTCGGCGAATTTCGTGAATGAATTGAATTGACAAAATAGATTTAGGATTTTTTGAACATACATAATCCAATCGAAAAGCTTACTATCTTGTGTCAACTCGTCAACCGCGTCATAAACGAAACCCTAAAAGAAAAAGAGAAAATTAGCGCTGGAAGACAGCAAATCCGTTGGGCACTCGGGTCGGGTCTATGTGAAACGACCTTTTCTTTTATATTTTATTTGTTAATCTTTGAGGTTTGACGTTAATTTAATAACACTGCACTAAGCACAAGCTGAGCTGGTCCAGCATGATTTGATACTTTGTTTGGTAAATGTCATCCTCTATTGAAATTTTATCGAATTTTTAAGGGCGCGTATCCCCAAAACCCTAATTAAGATTACTAAAAACAGTCGGTAAAAAAAAAAAAACATATTTTTAGAAACTCACCCATTTCAAATAAAAATGTTTATGTTTCCAAAGCACAATTAGCAAGAATCACCGACCGGAAAGAATCGCGAAGAGATTAAAGAGATTATTGGCAAGAGAATTTGTTTCTTGATGTTCGTCTTCAAACTAGTTTAGATGAAAGTCTAAGTGTAATTCTAAGAATCTCAAGGGAAACCCTAAAATCTTTTGGTCTTGGCATTATAGCAACACCATCGGCCGGGAAAAATAACTGATTCAGAAATTCCAAAAGGAAGCCAAGGATTTGTTTGCACGCTTTTATGTCGCACATGCTTTAGGTCGGCAACGAATAGTTCGTGTCTGTGTTATCTTCCGATGAATACTCAGCAATCTGTCGTTCTTATTGTGAATGCTGGGTAGCTGCATATCGACACCCTTTTAAATAAATCGTACATCGGGCCGGCCCTCGCTGTTGTCCCCGACCGAGGCCCCATTACGCCGTCCGGCCGTGGAGAGTGCCACGGGTCGCTCTCCCCTTGTTGAGCAGACCCGACGAGTCGGTACTGTGCGTGATTACAGTCAAGTAAGTATTCTCTAAACAACCTCATCTATTCCATCAACTTAGCCCATTGGGCCAATAGTTGTTGGCTGGTTGGGCCATGCCCAATATAGTCTCCTGGTCATTCCTTTAGGTTTGGGACGATGGTAAAACCAATCCCCCCTTTTTTTTTTAATTCACGTAATCCCCGATTTTTTTTCAATTTTGTTCAATTTAAATAGGTGTGATCTTTCGATCAAACGCACACCGGCCAATAAAAAAGAGGGTTAATACCTTGAAAAACTCTAAATTGGTACACATGTGACGAATTTACTTTAAACTTATTTTTTGACCATCAAAAACCTCAAACCGGTGCACTATGATAAATTTTACCCTTCGTTAGTTTCCGTTAAATTTTACCGTCAAATTGCTGAATTAGATGATACGTGGCAGTTGGTGGGTGTACCAATTTGAAATTTTTACCATCCAAATGTCATATGTGTACCTGTTTGGTATTTTCGTGGTATTAAGCCAATTTGACGGAACATATGGTAAATTTATCACAGGTATACCAGTTTGGGATTTTTTATGGTAAAAAAAATTAGTTTGGGTTAAATTTGTCACAAGTGTATCAGTTAGAGATTTTTTGTGGTAAAAAGATTAATTTACGGTAAATTTGTCATAGATGTAACAGTTTAAATTTTTCGTCATATTAATAATAAGAAAATGGCACAACATTTGATCAAACACGAGCTCGTGGCACGTGAGCAAACGTGGGTCTCACTAAATTGTTGCGGTAAATATAACAATTTAACTACCAAAGAAAAGTCAGCAATTTCCATTAGCAAAATCATAGGAAGGACCAGACTTTGCCATTTCATAGGAGTATAAAGCACCAAAATGAATAAAGTTAAAGTTCGAAGACAGGAATTACATATTGTGTAAAAGGTAATTATTATAACATGGTTTTGTACATTTTTCTTATTCGGAAAAATTTCTACTTGTGATACATAATTAAATTTGTTTAGTAGAATGCACTGTGTTAGTCATTGAAATTCTGCTCTAAGGTTTAATGTGAACTCTTAGTCATATCCATGTGCACGACACGAGTTTTGATCTAGTAATATTTTATCAAAACTAAATATTAAAATATTATAAAAAAATTATCCGCGATAGCGTCGGCCGTGCCACGACAAGGACGGCCGGCGCCCACGTTAGCGATGTCAAGCCAAAACTGGCAGGATTGACTCAATTGGCCAAATGTAAAAATGTTTAGGACTGAATTGGCAAAAAGTGCAATAAGTTTAGGACTGTTTGGACAATTTCCCACCTTAATCCTCTTTATCTTGTGGTATTCACTGCGCAATTCACTTGAAAAGCACATCTTAAAACTTTGTATGTTCTAATTGAGCGTAGAGAAAAAAGAGGCCCTCGAAGCTCCGAGTGGAATTTCGGATCTCAATGCAAGGTATTGCTAGGTAATTTGATCCGACATTTTTGGAAAGAATCTAACTCCAAAATTTCACATAACGTATGCCATTCTCAGTTCATTCCTTATGGATATTAGCATTGATTGTGCTCTAGCATTTACATTATATACAAGATGCTAGACCCGTCAAAGACTCAAAATGGGTCATAAATCCATTTCTTAACCCATATATGATGGACTGATTTATTGTATGGGTCAATTAAATTCAATAAATGGGTTTAAACATCATAGGCGAGGGCTGATGCCAAAGGAAAAAAGAAAAGCAGATAAAATAAAAAAAGATAGAAAAAAAATTCAAAAATTATTAAAAATATTGTTACAAATTGTCCACGTCAGCACCGCGGGTGCCACGTAGGACGGCCGACGTCCACGTCAGCGATTTCCGGCAAATAGGAATGAATCGGAAAAAGGTGAAAAAGTTTAAGGACTGAATCGACAAACTTAAAAGGTTTAGGACTGAATTGACAAAAGTGTAAAAAGTTTAGGACTTTTTTTTGACAATTTTCTCCTCCCTTACATGATCTCGTGCTCGCTCACTCCGCACTCTCACCTTAGTTTTGGTACGAGTTTTCCTAAAATTGGATTATATATGGAAGTGATTTATGAATATGTGTCGGGTCGAATGTGGGTCACTAGATTTGCATAATAATAAATTGGTCATAAACGGTTTAATTGGATCTATTTGGGTTGGAATTTGTATGGCCCGGCCAGACCCGACCCACCCGTTTGACCGGTGTAAGACCTAACCAGTTGCAATGTTTTAGTCTCTTGTATTACGTGGACATATTCACCTCCGAAAGTATGCGCAATCAGATCGTAACGAATGACTGACGTGTGCATGTGCAAGCATGCATTCCTTCCTCTCAGAGTCTCCTGTAATATGGCCCTCTGAAAATCTCAATCGACTGTAAGCTCAAGAAGATAACAGGACTAAAACTCAGCACTTTCATTACTCAAAACTTGACTGCAATTTTTCAAGAACCACTTCTAGGAGGAAAGGAATGACCCTCCTGGAGAAAAAAAATTCAAATGTCCAAGGCATTCAAGAAATTCAAAGACGGCAACATGAACTTGCGCAGTCGATCCCGGGAACTCGGAGAGCTAGACAGTGAACTTGAGATCCCGGGAGTTTATGGTTCGTCGGCGCGTTTCTGACTGGTGGGGCGGTCCTCGCGATAGAAGTGCCTCCGCGCGTAACTAGCTACTTCCCTCCAGGTCTTTGAGAAGACGACGTTCGCGGAGATGAGATTCCAATGGCCAAATCCGTAGATATCCAATCCTCTAAGAAAGCTCCTGGATTATGTCCATGAAAAAGTCAAAACGAGACATTGTTCATTAGCTATCTTCTTAAACGGTTCTTGATGATGCTTCTGTGAAAATGCAATCAATTTACCTAACGATGAGAAACAGTTAAACAACCCTAACAAGATTCGAATCTCAAACCTAACCATCTCTAATCTAACTGAAGCAGGAAAAAAGAAGATGCCGTTTGAAGCTGTAGAGGAAGGTAAGTCGTCATACTCGCGTTCATCATCGGTCCATATGATCCATCTGCGGCGTCCAGCTTTCGATCTACCAGAGGACGAGGAGGAGGAGGAATCGTTATCAATGTCTCCACCCCCGCGCGCACGTTTGCCTTCCCCGTCCGCCGTCCATTGCTCCGGGAAAGGGATTTCACCCGAGTCGATCAACCCCAAGTCGTGCACCAGCGCCGCGAGATGGCTGTGGACCTGCCAGACCGATTTCCCGGGGAACTCAGGAGCGACTTTCGCGGCAAAACCAAAGAAGGAGGCGTAGGGATTGGCTTCATTGGTGGTGAGCATGGCCAAGGCGTTCTCGAACCGCTTGTTCTCTTCGAAGGTCCAAACGGCGGCGCCGCGATCGTGCGGACGATCATGCTCCTCGCGGCAGCGACGTTCTTGACGATAGGTGGATCCGCAAAGAGGCGGACGGGCGGCCGCCTTTCGCGAGTAGATCATCAGCACGAAGGGGAAAGCCCAAACTAAACAGAAAAGAAGGTCCCGCATGTGGGTGCGAAAACCAAGCGCTACGGTCATCAGTAGAAACTTCGCCATTAGTGAGGGAAGGGTGGGGGCGGCGGCGGCCATGTTTGCTTTGCTTTTCGTATCTCTCCGCTTTCTTGATGCGCCGGTGGGAAGTCCCGCGCGATTCTTGGTTTTATGAATTTTTCGTACTTCCTTTCTTTCTTTTATAGTGATCCGAAGGTGATGTCATCTGTGTTTATTATGAATAGGGATAATAGCACAAATGGTCCCTGAATTTTGACTCAATGTGCAACGTGATCCATGAATTTTTAATTTTTCTAATATGGTCATTGAACTTTAACTCAATATACAGTGTGATCCCTAAACTTTCAATTTGACTAATATGGTCCATGAACTTTTGGAACATGTTCAACTAAGTCCCTGAACTATTAGAAAATGTTCAATGTCGTCCCTGAACTTGAATTAATGGAAGGACTACATTAAACATCTTCCTATAGTTCATGGGTTAAATTTGAACATGTTTCAAAAGTTCAGGGACCATATTGGTCAAATTAAAAATTCAGGGACCAGATTGTACATTGGGCTAAAGTTCAGAGACCATATTGGGCAAATTAAAAGTTCAGAGATCATGTTGCACATTGAGTCAAAATTCAAGAACTATTTGTGTCATTATCCCTTATGAATAATATCGAATAAATCTTTTTCTTATCAAACTTCTTTTCCTTGACAAGAGGACTCAATGAAATAGTTTACAATAAATGATATAAGTATTTTCCGTAAAATAATCGCTTGTATCCCTTAAAAAAAATGAACCAATGAAAATATTTTCACGGTCGACAATACTATTTGGACATTCATGAGTGTCAATGATGAATTTTTTTTTTCCATTACTTAATAATTTTACTCCATGCAAACGATTTTTTCCCCTTCTTCTTTGGCCGGTCGCAGGCGAGCTTGAGCCTCGCCTCGCTAGAGGAAATCATTTTTCCTAGTTTTGAATGTGTTTTTTTTCATGGGTGAAAAATATTTTTCTTAACTCATTTATTTTCCGTAAACCGAAAACCGAAAAATCCGAAAAACATTTTTCTGAAAGTTATTTTTCACGAAACGAACGGAGCCTTATAATGCTCACTTTATTTTCATTGTGTTCAAGTATCTTTCCCCAACATATACATATTCCATAGTATTTGTAGTATTCAATGTGTATTCCTCTTGAAAGCACATCTTAAGTTTGCCGCTACTGTTTCGTCGTACATTAGAAGTTACCTCTCATTTCGTTGCCGTCCAAATGTAGGTGATAAAGTTGGCACCGAGGGAGATTCCAGTGTCCGGGGCTTCAAAGTTAGCTTCTCGAGTCCAAACCCTCGGAGTCCTGGACCTAGCTCGGAGGGTCTCGGGCACCATGGTTCTTATGGCTCGCCTCGCAAGACCACTTATCCGTGGTCTCGTTAGTACGATGACCTCCATGGCTGCCGGGATGGGGCTTGATGCGGTTGAGACTTGAGAGAGAGATTGTGCAGCGATGAGCCTGATACGCGGAGACTGAGAGGAAAGACTACAACGACGGAAGTGGCGGCGGTCGGTAACTCATTCGGCACGAATGAAACAACGCCTCAATCTTTCTTAAGCAAGCTAATCAAAGTAGGAGATCCAATGTTTCACATAACGTATTGTCATTCTCAGTCCATTCCTTCCAAACAGCGGCATCGATTACCAGCACGAATAGGGTTTACAATACATGCAATATGTGAACGAGAAGGCAAAGTCGCACGTCTACCCTCTTGCATCACGTAGGCTTATATGCACATCCAGAAAACAAATTCGGGCTCCGTTTATTTCGCTGAAAATGTGACATTTCTAGAAAATGGTTTTTGGGAAGTTATTATTCAGGAAAATGAAGATATTTTTCAGTGTTTGGCTGAAACTCGAAATGAACTAGAAAATATTTTCCGTTATGATTTTCCTAGATAGACATACATTATTCAAGCTTTGTGATTTTCCTAAATAGACATACATTATTCAAGCGCTAGTAACTTGCGTATAGACAGCCGGGGAACCAAGTATGAGCAGTCAAGGATCGATGCACGGGCTTCGTTGTCCCGATCTCGGCCTTGATGGACCTGGGCTTGGGTGTCGGGGACCTGAGCTCATGAACCAAGGTCCCGATCCCGACTTGATGGCCACGGCTTGGCCTTGATGGACTTGGGTGTGGGTGCCGGAGTCTCAAGCTTGGCCATGATTGAGCACTGGCACCGGGGTCACGCGGCATGGACAGACCCGGTCTTGGGCACGGGCATTGAGGTCTTGAGCCCAGCCTCAATGGACCTGAGCCAGAGTTTTAGAGATCCGAGCAGGCTCTGTGGACTCGGGTCGAGGCTTTGGCAATGATACCGGAGTCCTAGGCCCGGCCAGTGGTGCTAGTATCCCGAGCCCAACCTCTGTGGACTTAGGCCCGACCTCTTTGACCCGTAGAGCTTTTAGTAAAAAAAGCCGATATCTAGTCATATTTTAAAAATAATTTTCAATTTCTTAAAGAGAAAATCATTTTTCTGAATTTAAGCCTAGATTTTTAAATGAGGAAAATGTTTTCGCAAAAAAAAAAATAAAAAATCCCAAAACAAAGAGCTCAGATTGTAAAAGTAACTGATATGTGCATATACAAACATGTACATATCTCTTCTGCTCCGAGCCTACAATATGGCCATCGATCTCTTTCTTATTCATTGTAATTTGTATCCCATGAAAATAACAGAAACAACTCCAGCACCAACAGGTCCCCAAACTTGACCGCGATCTTCACGACCTTGTCTGTGAGGAATGACTCTCCTAAGTGAATGCATGCAACAACAAAAAGAACCAAACGTGAAACATTTCGAAAGATTCAAAGATCGCAACAATGGCCTGCCTTACGCAATCGATCATGCAGAAGCTGCACGGGGATATCTGCTCTGCTCTCAGGAATCGAGGTGCTCGGAACTATTGGCATAACGAGCAGATGGCGAGCTCGAGGACATGGAAGCCATCGCTCCGATGTGGCTGATGCCGGGAGTATCGTTGATGCTGTGAGTATCGTTGATGCTCCGGCGAAGCTTTTCTTTTTCCGTGCGGTCCTTGCGATTGAAGTACTTCTGCGCGTGACTAGCTACTTGCGTCGGCGACTTCGATATCACGACGTGCCTGGCTATGCTCTTCCAATCCCCTCTGCTGTATATCTCCAATCCTCTTAGAAATCGGCTGGAATTTTGTCGATGACAGCAGCACCAGAAAATATGATCCGGGTTCGTCGAATTGAGCCGTCGCACCATATTCACAACACGAAAAAAACACAATACTACACTGACTAATTATTTCAAGATTAAAAGAATTTTTTTTTTCAAATCGTTAATTTTTGGATATTGATTTTTTCGTAAGTATGATGATTACACAACATTTGACATAATTTACTGAACTCCCATGAAGGAATGATAAAAACAAAATGGATGGCAACTAACTGTAGAGGAAGATCATACTCGTGCTCTTCTGTAGTCCATGCCATCCCTCTTTTCCGTTCGCGCCCACGACCGCCTTCCTCGTCCGTCGTCCATTGCCCCGGGAACGGGACTTCACCCAACTCTATCAAGTCCACGTCGTGCCACAGTGCCTCGAGATGCCTCCCTACCTGCTCGGCCGACTTCGTGGGGAACTCGGGAGCGATCTTCTTGACGAAATCATGTAACAAGGAGAGGTCGATCGGGCCTGTCAACGCAGCCAAGGCTCTCTCAAACCGCTTGTTCTCTTGGAAAGTCCAGACGCCGCCGCAACAATCATTGTCACAGTCGCGGCCTTCGGGTTCTCGACGATCGGCCGATTCACGAATCGCCATAGCCTTCTGCGAGGAATCGATCATGAGCAGGCACAAGAGAGGGCTAAAGAAGCAGGAAAGAACGTCCCACATCTTGATAGGATGACCAGAAGCTTCTTCAATCTTTAGTAGAGGAACATGAGGGTTTTTGAAAGAGGTGATCATGTGTCTATTTATAATGATTAAGTGTGGCGGTTGTTCAGAATCGGATCCTTACCCATCTGAAACGCGTTAATTTGAAAATAAATAAATTAATTAAATGTGATTAGGGGGTGATTAAGAGGTAAATATGCAAAGCGTAGCTAATTCTGCTGATTAGTCGTTGACTTGCACGTGACGAAGTCTCCCCCAAAGTCAAGAAGTGTAACTGATTCGAGACCTAGTCGGGGTCGGAATCTTTGACGGGGTTTGGACTCATCTTTCGGGGAAATTGTAGTTTGTACCCTGAACTTCGATTTAATTGTGCTTTGCGCACTTAATTTTATAAAATTGTAATTCGAGTCCCCTCGCCTAACATGGATAGAATGCCAGCGAATTGCGATAAGAAGCGAAGTATTTCGCCCTTGCTCAGGAGGATTTATAACGCTTGACGTCTCGTAGCTTGCGTGTGATTATGCTCCGCATCTGGTGTTTTAATTTTGGGAGAATTGCCAAAAAAAGAGAGAGTCATAAATCTATTGTAACTGTGCCAATTCAGTCTATCTGGCCAATTTTGGCCGGCCGACGATGACGTGGCACTGCCGGAACTAACGCGGCAATTTTTAATGTTATTTTAATGTGGCCCTTGAACTTTTGGTACATGTTCAATCTAATCTCTAAATTATATGAAAATGTTCAATATTATCCATGAACTTGAATTAATGAAATGACTATATTGAATATAATATTGAACATATACCAAAAGTTCAGGGATCATATTAAACTCATTAAAATATGAATAATAACTAGTTTTTGAAAATGTTATACTTAAGGCCGTTTTGTTACATTTACATAGACAGCACTCTTTAGACGATTAGTTAATCACGTAACATTATATTGTAGTTTGTACCCTACACTCTTTAGTGCGTTTAGTGCCACTCTAACATTAATTCTTGCACTAAATAGTTTAAATATGTCACTTTATGAGATATAAATACTTTTTATTAGTGGCATACATCTTTTGTTTGGTCCATTTAACTTCATGTTTAAATAGCATGGATTTTCTATTAGGTAGAATTTTCTTTATTCACTTACTCAAATTATTTGAGTGAAATTCGTTAAAGCTCAAAATATTAGCTACCTGTGGGACTCAACAAACAAATACAGGATTAACCGAAATTGGAATTATGACTTTAAGGCATTTAAAAATTAGAATGTCCAATAACAAATGGTCCCTAAACTTTGGTTCAATGTGTAATGTTATCCTTGAAATTTTAATTTGTTTAATGTGGTCCATGAACTTTAGTCCAATGTGCAATGTCGTCCCTGAACTTTTAATTTATTAAATGCGGTTCCTGAACTTTTGGTACATGTTTAATATATCTGTATATATACCACTTATTTAGTTACGATAGGGCGACTAATCAAAATGGAGCTACCTTTACTTCAAGTTCAAGGACAAAATTGAACTTTTTCATACAATTTAGATATTAGATTGAACATGTACCAAAAGTTTAGGGACCACATTTAATAAATTAAAAGTTCAGGGAGAATATTGCACATTGAACTAAAGTTCAGGGACCGTGTTGAATAAATTAAAAGTTCATGAACAAGATTGCATATTGGGTTAAAGTTTAGAGACTATTTGTGTAATTATCTCTAAATTTTTAGATAGAGATTTACATGTATATATATATTTTTTAAAGCTTACGCAATAACCATGAGGAAAATTATCTTGCTTGAATATGTGGCATTTGTACAAATTATTCAGATTTCGAAATCTCTTGTTGAATAGGATTCTAGCCCAAAATTGAAAAGAAATCAAAATGCAACGGAATAATAGGTAATCTTGAAATGGACTGAAGACAACAACTAATTGGTGGTTGCTATGGAAAAGTTTTAAAAAATTGTCTTCAAGAATTAACCAAGGTATAAACAGACTATAAATGAAGGGTGTATTTGTATCGATTAATTCTAACTGTTTGAAAAACACTTTTGATAGATAGGGTCAATTGTATCGCTTGCAAAAATGAATTAACGAAAAATATTTTACCATCAATACAAATGTTTAAACTTAAATCATCGTTGATAATGATAGAGTTAACTAACTTTTCTAAGGATATAGATAATCGTCTATAAGAAAAAGCTTTTTAAATGATTTATCTTTTTAACAAGGAAAAGCAATATAAAACAGGTTTGTTTTATCAATAGAAAGTTAAACTGGGGATAGAAGACATAAAGCAAATTTATAATGGCTAGATCAGTCTACTTAGCTTACTCCACTTTCTTAACTTTAACTAAACCTGTCAAACGGGTGGGTCGGGTCGGGTGGAAAATGGTCCGACCTATATTGACCCATTTACATGCCATACAAATCCAGTGACACATACCCGACCCGATCTATATTGCTAAAACACTTCTATATTAGTCCAATTTAAAAAAGCTTGTTTCTTATAAATTTCTATTTTTTATATTTTTTTTTTCCTTTTTTCCTCTAGGAAATGGTCTGATGTAGGCCGGCGATCGGTGACAAGAGATCGGCGGCAAGCGACCTGTGGCCGGCGGCTTGCTACCCAGTGGAAGGCGATCAATCGGCGGCAGGTGATCGGTGACCGGCTAGACCCTGGCGAGGCTTGAGCTCACTTGTGGCTATCGCCGGCTACTCACAACATAGGATTAAGGAAAAAGAAAAAGAAAGAAAAGGAACGAAAAAATAAAATAAGAAATTCGCGGCTCTTGCCTTGTGATCGGCTAGGGTCAGCTGGTGACCCTCGCCGGATTTCGTAGAAGAAAAAAGAAAAAAGAAAAAAAATAAAAAATAAAAAATAAAATAAAATACAATAAAAATTATAAAAAATTAGAAAATTTGTTTATGACTCACTTAAGATATTTAGGTAACCCATTTATGACTCATTTAGCTTGTTTTTTTTTTATATAAAAAAAATGCAACCAAATGACCCACATTGCTAAATATGAATTTTAGACCCATTTTATCACCGCTAGCTCTGACTTGAACCACATGAAAAGAAAGCCGGAATCCATCAACATTATCGTTGAAAACATTTAGATGTTGCTCCTCCACAAATTTCTATTTCCTCTACAAATCACAGACTCCACTTTACGTTCAAACACTCTCACAATTTTTATTACAACTCACAGCCTTAGGGATAATTAAAATCGGAACCCAACAATTTTTGTTTTAATCAAGAAATAAGCATGAAGAGTAAATGCTGAGCTTAGAGAAGTTCTTTAATTTGGTCAATCCACAACTACTGCTTCGATGCATATGTAAAGCGTTCCAAACTTGGTTTGAACAAGTGTTGTTGTCTCGAGCATGACATTCGTATGCAGCTCATTAATGGATATAACTGAAATAATCAAACTGCTTATCTTGTTTGCCACACACTTTCATTTTCTTAGACAAAAATGGCAAACCGTCTTCTCTAGGTTGGCTAGAATGGATATCAAAGCTTGAATAGAATGATAGAATATCAAGATTGAATGGAGCAATGGGGTATAATTGAGAACATTCTCACTTTGGCATGTCAGACAAGAATCCCATTGAGATCGATGTCTCATTAACATTCCAATCTAGTATTGAACTAGACATTTCTAAATTAAACAATGTGCTTTTTGAACTGCACAAATTGAAAGAGGAACATGTTAGCTAGCTTCCTAGAAGATTTCCTAATTGTATGGTTTAGTGATACTTATAGTGAGAGGTAAGAGATGTCTACAGATATAGTCATGGCCACGGGCCGATTTGAGCCAGGAATCGGCCCAGGTCAAACCTCGAACCGGCCCGTTGATCGGGCCCGCGGTTCCAACCCGGAACCGGCCCGTGGCATAAGGGTCCGGTTCCGGGCCGGTTCCAAACAGTGAAAAATGGGGATAAAAAAATTATTTCATTTGTATTTGATAATTCATTATTTCATAATTTCATAATTCATAATTGTTTTTATTTCATAATTCATTATTTGATAATTTGATTACAATTTTATTACAAATTCATTACAATTTAATTTTTAAACTCAAAAACCATAACCAAAATCGGAACCGGAACCAGAACAGGAACCGAAACTGATGGTTCCATTTTCGGTTTTGAACCGGAACAGGTCGTAACCAGCCCGGAACCGGAACCGCCACTTAAGGGCTCGGTTCCGGTTCCCCTTAAATTGGAACCGGAACCGGAACCAGCGGTTCATGAACCGTGGCCATGACTATACAGATAGGATCTTACCATAGTGCGATCTAAGTGTATTAAAATCAACGGATGGTGTCTCACCATGGGTTAACACAATACGGATTAGGAGATAAGTGGGCCGGGTCATGAGAAGATGAATTGACATCAATACCTTGAAAAAAAATAAAAACATTAGTGGGTAGATCACGTCTGGCTTTTCTCAACGAGCCCATTCCAAGTCTACCCCGCCAAAACTCTATAAATTATCCAAAGTAGACAGGAATAATCGACATCTTGCCCTCTTCTTCTTTGGTAAGTTGGTCCAATACAAGATAAGAATCCCACGGAGATGAACGCCTCGTTAACATTCCAATTTATGTTGTGTTTATTCGAGTGAAAGAATTTTTAGCGAATTAATTTCTCGGACTTTCACGCGTTTGGTTTGCTGAAAATTATTAGCCAATGGAAAACCATTTATGGTCAAAGTAATTATGCATTGCTTAAAGTTAGGAAAATGAATTCCATAATCTAAAAAGGAAAAAAATGTTTTCATCGGAATAGACACATTCTTGGAATCTAATTTTAACGCCTATAACAAAATGAAGATTTCGTCATTCGATCGAGCATCGAAAATGCAAGTCGAAAATCTTCGCCTCCTTTGACGGTTTCCTTCTTGCCTATTGCAAATACTTTCGCGTTCCTGTTCTTATGTCTTCCCTAAATTTCTTGTTTTTTTTTCTTTTTGTTCCTGTTTTTTGTGTTGAATTTTTTTTTTCCAGGTGATTTTTGAGCCGTTCAAAATGACCAAGGAACAGGTCAGCGAATCACCCTCCTAGGAACCCGGATTTGATCTCTGTCCAGCAAACGAACTCGACAGGCAGGCTTGGGAAGAGATTCCCGCCAACTTCCAAAATTGGACAGTGTACAACGTTGCACACCCTCCGCTCTTCCCGGTTAACAATTTCTTATGTATTGGCCGATTTTGTGTCCTACGTCAATAAATCCGAAGAAAGTTTCCCGGTTCAGTGTCACACCAAGTGTGCTCTGCCAGAGACACTCTCTCGCATCTCTGATCTGTCTCTGTTCTGTTACATTGCCATTTTCAGATCTCAAGAACGCTTTTTTCTTTTCTTTCCTCCTCTTTCATCTTTCCTGGGTTTGGCAGGTTGTCTCTATGCGTTTAATTTCTCGAAGAGGGTATTCATTTAGAGGGATGCTTCTATTCGCGACGGGCGATGAACCGACTGGGAAAAAAGGGTTCTTAGCTTGAAAGCATTTCTTCCGTGCCATTGTACGGATTGTCTCTCCGATTCGAAATCCGGGCAATTTCGATTCTTTGAGCCCAGCAAATATAGAGAGAGATGAGTGGAGCTGTGCTTGTGGCGGTTGCCGCTGCAATCGGTAATTTGTTGCAGGGATGGGACAATGCGACCATCGCAGGTACTGCTAAGGATTGGTGTCTTCTCTTCGTTTTGAATGGTCATGTATTAGACGATTAGGTCGGTTGTTCTGGCATGATCTTCCCATAATCTGATGAATCTGAAAACTCTAGGATTGTTGGTTTTTTGCAGGGGCGGTTCTTTACATCAAGAAGGAGTTCGATTTGGAAAGTCAACCCACGATTGAAGGGCTGATAGTGGCTATGTCGCTCTTAGGGGCAACTGTAATCACGACGTTTTCAGGGCCCGTGTCGGATTCGATCGGACGGCGCCCCATGATGATCATCTCTTCGATTCTTTACTTCCTCAGCGGTTTGGTGATGCTGTGGGCTCCCAATGTCTATGTCTTGCTTCTGGGAAGGCTCCTGGACGGATTCGGGATCGGTCTCGCCGTCACTCTTGTTCCGGTTTACATATCCGAGACTGCCCCGCCCGAGATCAGGGGGCTCTTGAATACCCTGCCTCAGTTCACCGGTTCCGGCGGAATGTTCCTTTCTTATTGCATGGTATTCGGAATGTCCTTGATGGATTCGCCGAGTTGGAGGCTAATGCTCGGTGTGCTCTCTATCCCCTCTCTAGTCTATATCGGATTGGCATTATTTTTCTTGCCGGAATCTCCTCGGTGGCTTGTCAGTAAAGGCAGGATGGTCGAGGCCAATCGGGTCCTCCAGAGGTTGCGCGGGAAGGAAGATGTCTCGGGTATGTCGACATACTTTCATACCTCAGAGATTACACCAGATGGTTATGATAAACAAATCTCCTAGTGTGCCTTAGTGAAGATAAAAACTCATCTGACGACATGATTCACTGTCTGATCAATCCACGATAAAGGTATTACCTTTCGCCAACGGATTAACATATGATGTTTCTCTGCCTGACTGTTTCAGGTGAGTTGGCCTTGCTAGTCGAAGGTCTAGGAGTTGGAGCCAACACGTCCTTAGAAGAATACGTTATCGGCCCTGCCGACGAGGAAGTCGACAAGCATAAGTTGGGAATGGCTCAAATTAACGGGCACAAGCCGCCGCATCAGCAATCATGGATCGCCAAACCAGTAACTGGACAGAGCACCCTGAGCATGTCCCGCCATGCCAGCTTGGTCAACAACCAAAGCATTCGTCTGATGGACCCGCTCGTTCCTATGTTTAGCAGCATCCACGAGAAGCTCCCCGAGACAGGAAGCATGCTCTTCCCGACCATGGGGAGCATGTTCGGACTGGCAGAACATCCCACCAACCAGAACGAGCTTTCTGACGTGGAAAGCCAAAGGGATGCCGCGGACAGTGCTTCCGACCACGATGCAGCAGATTTCAACGACAACCTGCGGAGCCCACTATTGTCCCGACAAGCGACTACCACGGACAACAAGGAAGGCATGGGTGCCACTGGAAGCGGCCATGGTTTCAGCATGAGACAAGGTAGCATCGCCCTGGAAGGTGGCGAGCAACTCGGCGGCAGCAGCACCGACATCGGTGGAGGTTGGCAGTTAGCATGGAAGTGGTCAGAGAAGGGGGGCGAGAATGGGAAAAAAGAGGGAGGGCTTCAGAGAGTTTACCTGCATCAGGATGGCCCTGCAGCCTCGAGGCACGGTTCGATGCTCTCGGTCACTGGTAGTATGATGCCCGAAGGAGGTGACCTGGTTCACGCTTCCGCTCTAGTGAGTCGGTCTGTCATTGGTCCCGAGGGACTATTCATGGGTCAGAATCCAGTCGAGGCAGTCATGAACAGGAAACAGGAAACCGGCACTAAAGGGCCAATCTGGTACGACCTGTTCGAACCGGGCGTGAAGCGCGCGCTGTTTGTTGGAATTGGAATTCAGATCCTTCAACAGGTGGAAATTCTAGCTCAACGATGATGAAAGTATATGCTAATGCACAAGAATCACAGTCGTTTTGTTGAGGACCGCACGACAAATTCAGCATTTTTCCATACTAAAAACTCCGGGCATTAGCAGATTTTTTCGAACAGTTCTTTCTTTGAACTTTGGTTACCTAAGCTAGAGCTGAATTTTGCGTATGACATTCACTAAATTCTCTTGTTTCTGCAGTTCTCCGGCATAAACGGGGTTCTCTACTACACACCGCAGATTCTCGAGCAAGCCGGTGTCGGAGTCCTCCTATCTAATTTGGGGCTCAGTTCTGCTTCTGCATCTCTTCTCATAAGCGGTCTCACTACATTGTTGATGCTCCCGTGTATTGGTGTTGCTATGAGGCTAATGGATGTCTCCGGCAGAAGGTAAACTATGGCCTAAAATTGCTTCTAGATTTATGAAGTTGGTCTGAAGACAAGAAGAACTCAAACAAGAACCACGTGAATAATCTGCTCAGAAAGATGGCCAATCAATCACCGGCCGATAGACACGCATTCTGATAGTAAATTCTCGAATGCATAACCGGAAACGCTTTCTTGTTTGCAGGTCGCTACTTTTATCCACGATCCCGGTCCTGATAGGCTCGCTGCTCATCTTAGTCCTCAGCAGCATCATGAACATCAGCAGCGTCGTGAACGCCACGATCTCGACTACCAGCGTCATTGTCTACTTCTGCTGCTTTGTCATGGGGTTTGGGCCGATCCCCAACATCCTGTGCTCCGAGATCTTCCCCACTCGGGTGCGTGGCATTTGCATCGCCATCTGCGCGCTCACGTTCTGGACCGGCGACATCATCGTCACTTACACGCTCCCCCTGATGCTCTCCTCCATTGGCCTGGTCGGCGTGTTCGCCATTTACGCTGTCGTGTGCACCGTGTCGTGGTTCTTCGTATTCCTCAAGGTTCCCGAGACGAAGGGCATGCCACTCGAAGTCATCTCCGAGTTCTTCGCCGTGGGTGCGAAGCAGGATGCTATGACCACAGATTAGTGAATTTTTTTTTGCAGATTTAAAGAGTTACCACCCTTGTGGCTTGTGAAGTTTCAATATTTTGATTCTGTTAAAGACTTGTCCAACGCGAGATGCGAATACTGTATTACGACGGTTGTTTCCGGCGAGAGGGTGATCAGATTGAGCCGCCTCCATTATATGAATAGAGTGCTTGTGAGAGAGTATGAGAACATATGGTCATGGCAAACATCGCCGACCGAAAAGGAAGTCCGTCCGGTGTAAGAACGGGGTAATTGTGAAAAGAAACAAACTCTTTGACCGTATTAGATGAGCTGATGACATGTTTAGGATTTTCCTAGGAATGTCCGGTCAAGTTGATCAGTCTTTTGCTCTCTGAAGCAACTGTAAATGGCTCGTCCATGAATTGCTCTTTTCTCCCGTTCAGCTGACAGCTCCAGTGTGTTTTTGACTAACACCTTGCAAAAGCTACAAAACCAACCCTTTAACCCTGTTGCTCAGTTAAAGGGAGAGAAAAAGTGGGACCTAGAAGCCACGTGTCGTCCATTGAATGGGCCGGCCCCATGATGACATGGAGGCGCCGGCCGATTCGATATTTTCTCATCTAAGCTGCATGAGCCTTACACAGCTAACTCACGCGGCACGCCTCGCCTTCGACCGGCCCGTTAACTTTCCGGCTTCTTTTGCTCGTTGTCATGAAATTCTGAGAAGAGTGAAGGAACGGATAAAAATAGAATGTAATCAGCAAATATATATATATATATATATTCTTTCCTCACGATATTTGAAAAAAATTGAATGGATACTCTACGTGTTATATTAGGGCACGCATGGCAACACTTCTGCTTCAGAAATCAACTTCCGGTCATAAGTTGATTTTTCTACTTCTACTTCTGCTCCAAAAGTTAATTTCTAATTAGAGAAAGACGTTTGACAACAGACAAAATTTCTGCTTCTGAAACAGAAATTCGTTTGGTAACGGTTGAAAATTTATATTTCTGGAACATTATTAACACAAAATCTTCTACGAAAATTATTGATCCCAACCTAAAATGCATGTTATTCGAGAAAATAAAAATGCAAATACTAACGAATTTATGTATAATTTTTCATTTAATTATTTTATGCAAATGAGGACCGATTTTATGGGGAAATTTCTATTAATGAATACGATGGCTAAGCTGATATATCCACGCTAAAAGTACGGGTAGTTTCGATGCTTCCTCGCATGTGTCTCTAGCGTGGTTTATGTCGCAATGTGCATAGTATATAAACATTTTTCGTGCCTAAACCTCTCTAGTGCAGAGGTGCATCATGATACATTCAATAAACCATACCATTGGACGAGTTGGTTTATGACAAGCAACAATCTGCTGTTACAGCTTGAAAAGGTCAAATAGAACACTGTGCTTCATCTTTAAGAACCATCTACACATATATTGCATATAAATTTCCCTGTTAAATCCATCAATTCGACAAATTGACAAAAGAAAGGCATCTTTAAGTTCTAAGTCAAATGCAAAAAATATTACTATATGACCTTAGAAATGCTGGGATCTTTCTAGGGGGCCTTGTCGGACTCTTGGCAACCCCCTGCCCAGCACAAGTGCAACAATCACCAAGAAATTCTAGTAGTTCATTGAAGAAATTCGCAAAGTTAAGAAAACTCCAAGGTCTAAATAAATAATGCTACACAAGTAATAATAGTTGGCATTCTGTCAAAAATTGAATGGACGCACCTATCCAAAAGAAGAAGAAGAAGAAAATTGAAAGAAGCAGGAGAGTATCAATTACCTAGCATAAACTATTTTCAATAATTTGGTCTGGTACTTGTTGAGAACCTAAGGAAAAATTTCAGGTGAGTGCATCTGAAAATGACATTCACAAACCCTGCATATTGCTTTGAAAGGTGTGAAGAATATTGACGAACAAAAACATACATGCATTTGCCTTCTCAACATCAAGTTTTCTTGCTTTCAAGAATCTGAGAAACAAGACAGATGACTTGAGAAGTTCAAACACGGCAACAACAATAGTATAATTGTGTCTTTGTAGGATTGCTCGGTCCACTTTAAAATATTTGTGGGATGCTATTTAACTAACTTGGGTCAATTGCTCTGTCCACTTTGCTATGATTGTGTCTTTGTGGGATGCCATTTAACAAAATCATGGAATATCTATTTCTTACAATTCGTTAAAAAAATAATGCTAAAACACTTTCATGCAATACAAATTTAGTGAAAAATTATTATGATTTTTTTTAATTTAACGGCCGAAGGAGATTGGCAGTGGCGGATGGCGGTTATCGGCTGCAGATTGTCTCTTTCTAATTTTAACTTTTGGAGAGAAGCAACTTTTTTTTTTTTACTTCTGAAAGTTGCTCAAAAAAAACTTCTAAGGCAAAAAATTGCTTCAGAAGTAGAAAATGAAGTTGTGTAACCAAACAGATTTCTGTTTTAGAAATTACGTTACCAAACGAATATATACTTTAGAAGTGTTGCCATGCGCGTCCTTACAGTCATTTTGGTACCATGGCTATTAAGAGTGTGAGTACATTAGTTGTGAAATTTGTTCATAAGAGTTTGATTAACATTTAAAGGTTGTTGATAATTTTATTTCAGTCTCTTTTTGGGTTCATTTTCTCCTTTCTAGATAGCATTTTAGCCTCTGTACTATTATTATGAGGACGATTTATGTATTCCCTCGTTTGCTAACAATTTAAAATTTTAAATCATATTGTTGTATATCCTTTCGATGAAAAATTACAATTGATGATGCAATAATTGCTCGACGTATATGTCGTTGAGTATCAAATTCATAGCTCGCTCGTCAACTGAGATATGCAATTTTGGAAAATGATCAAAAGAAGATAAATTAGTACGAATTTGTTTTTGTTATGAAAGAAATGTACGTTGAGCTTTCGTCAAGCTCAATCCATTACCATCTCCTGTCTATAGTTAACCAAAACCAAAGCCCGATCCTGATTCATGATTTATAGATGGCATGGGCCGGATTTTCACCATCACCTTCACGCCTCTTTTATAACTTGACCCCCGAACTCCCTCACTAACTTGATTAGCTTCATCTGGTTGTCACCAAAAAGAACATTTGTATATGCTCCTTGCCTATCTCATTTAGAAAATTTTTCAGCCAAATCATCATCGTGCAGCTTCAAATATGGCAACATACTGTAGCTTAGGTCTGCTGCCCTTAATTCAAGTATCTTTTGTAGCAACATGTCTCAACTAGAGTCTTCACTTGTTGCGTGTGCTGATCCTTACAACAACTAGACTGAAGCCATCGGGACGATGTTGCTACACCACTATGCCCACCTTCACTCCAGGTTTCTTTTGCCGAATCAAAGGCTGCTCGAAACCACGTTGGTCATGAGATTCTTTACTTGAAATACGCGCCCGTTTTCTCGTTTTTGCAACAAGGAATATCTTTCACCGAAATTCAGTCTTCGGTTTTTATTAAGAGGGTTCCGTGGCTCAACTCTTGAAGGGAAATTTTAGTAAGAACAAGAAGTAACACAGATAGAAATGAAATGAGTAGGAAATCAATGGATCGAATATGGATTTGAGATCAACAAAGGTTCAAGCTACGTTACAATACTCCTATGAAAGCGGTAGAAAGCTTGACAATAAACTGGAATAGCAGAAACTCTAAATGCTGGAAAGGAGAGTACTGGGAAGTTAAAGTGCAGAAAAAACTTGAGTTCTTTTGGATGTGTGTTGATCTGTCTTTTTTTTTCTTCTCTTTCGAGTATTTGTTATTCTTCAACTTTCCATAACCGTCCGTCGGTTATTTTCTTGCTTTCAAACTTTGAATCTTGGCGCCTTTAATAACTTCCCATTTGCCCACGTTGTATCCACCAAAACTTGATCTTCAACTGTCAATATGGCTTCGAATTTGAACTTTTTCCAATAACTGCCGTGAACTGTTCGCACCAATTATCCGGATTTCTTGCTCGTAACTTCTTGCTGACATGGCAAGTTCAGCCATCCTGCGGTTTCTTTCGACTTCTCACTCCTCTTACTGCTGACTCTTTACAGTTTCGGTATGTCCAGCATCTTACCGAATTTTGAAAATCAATGACCCTATTCTCTTACTTCCCGAATATCGGGTTTAGACTTCTAGACATTTCGGTACGTTACAGACAATTTACCGAACTTCTCGAAGTAGCTTACTGTTCCCGATTTACCGATTTTCGAGATATGATGATACTAAAGTCACTTCGCTAACTCATTATTATTTGGTGTCAACAGCGCCCAAACATCAATATATATTGAGAGTAATCAATCATCGACTCTGATACCATTTATTGAGAGTGTGCGATAGAAGCTCGATACCATCGCTAGGGAAGATCGCTAAGAGAGAGAGCTCTGTCACATCCCGTCAACAAATTTAGTCGGAGTTACTCTCGCTCGAAAACTTAAGCCAATTAGCAATCAACCAACTGGTACACGTGGAGACTTTTTAAAAGAAGTAGGCGACCTCTGTCGGAGAGAAGCGACCCAGTGGCATGGTTCCGGAGCTTGATCAGCGGCAGGTGACCACCGGAAGCACTGCGAGAAGAATTGTGGGGGCAAGGTCGAATCTTTCACAACAAACTCGAAAGAACCCGAAGGAATCGCTTGTCCCTGAGATTTATTGCAGATTTGAATGATTTTCCAAGGCCGAGCACGTCCAAAAGGCAAGAAACACGATATCTTGAGCTCCGAAAATGGGGGATGTCGAGAGCAGGGGGCTCTCGAGCTCTGGTCGGCAATCAGGCGTTTCCAGCCCACGTTCGGCCGTCTATGGGACACGGGATGAGCGCTTGAAGCCACGGGGTAGGCCGACGTGTATCGTGATCGTGTAGTTTGAAGATGATGGAGCCGAAAACAGGGGAGTCTCGATTGAAGCGCGCCGGGATGATTCCGGCAGCAGACGGCGGCCACGAAGCGTTAGCCGTGATATGGCGGAGCAGTGACGAAGGTCAAAGCGGCGGCAAAGAGGTTGTGGGTGGTCGCGGATGAGCAGTGGCATGAGGAGAAAGACGATGAACAGAAAATGAAGAAAAAGAAAAGAAAAGAAAAGAAAAAAAAAAGAGGATAGAGAAGACGAGGCCGTTTAACTTTGTTTAAAATCTCCGACAAAAAAAAAAACACTTTGTTTAAAACCGTCTACCTATGTCGCGCACGCGACACGATCAATGACTGGACTATTATGTCAGCAAATTCATATCAAATATAGTCATGAGGATTTCATTTATTATTAGTTAAAAGTTGAGCATTTAAAGGCTCAACATATTTTCATATCACTAGACATGATCACGGTTCATGAACCGACGGTTCCGATTCATGAACCGGCGGTTCCGGTTCAATTTTTGGGGGAATCGGAACTGGGACCTTAAGTGGCGATTCCTGTTCCTGTTCCGAGCCTGCGGTCCCGGGCCTATTCCTGGCCCGATTCCGGTTCCGAACCAGAAATGGAATCGCCGGTTTCGGTTCCGATTTCGGTTACGATTTTTAATTTAAAAATTAAATTGTAATGAATTTGTAATAAAATTGTAATAAAATTATGAAATAAAAGAAAATAATGAATTATAAAATTATGAAATAATGAATTATCAAATACAAATTGTAATCAAATTTGGGAGGGAAAAAAAGAGAAGGGAATGGGGTTTGAACTTAATGAATTAGCAAGCAACTTGCTTGCAACGGTTTTATTTTTTTTAATCCCCATTTTTTGCGGTTCGGAATCGGCCCGGAAGCCACGGGCCCGGTCTACGGGCCGGTTCCGGGCTCAAATCAGCCCATGGCCATGTCTACATATCACAAGTATAACGTTAAATTATTATCACATTGAGGAAATTAACGTAAAGAATATTGTTTTCGCGCTTCCGAAAGAAAAGGTCTTTAGACCTTGCTAGCTAAGATCTCTCGAAAGGGACGGCCTTTACAAGATCATGATCATTCACACGTCAAACCTTCCATGCATAGAAGGAGCCTATAATTAAGGTATACTGCTTCAAGTCCTTTCACCTGTTTTGAAGTTTACTATTTCTGCACTCCTTATTTTGGAATGGAACAACAGGAACCAGATCAGCAGATTTGGACTTATCACTTCCACGTCTGTCCTAAGATTTGGCAACTGGGACGTTAATTAAGGACACCCACTTTGCACTCGGCCAATCCTGACATTCTTCTGTCACAGTTGCAGTTTTTGGGTTCTCCACAGGTAGAATATTGCTGCCCACTTCCCATCTTGTCGTTGACCGTATTCGATCCGGGTTACCATTCTTGCATAGTAGATTCGTTTCTGCAAACCTGATGCATTGTTGGGTTTCTTCGTTTGTCTCCTGGGTTCGCCAGATTTAGGACTCTTATAGGCTCGGATCTTGTTGCATCACCTCGAATACCTTTGAGATGCATAGGAAGCTACGCGCTCGGGTGATTTTGATATAGAGGGGCATTGCTTCGCGCGACATATTAAAGGGCCGGCGGGGAATTCGATAACTCCGCAGCCGAGACCAAACTGTTGCTCTTGGTTTGGGTCGGAGGACAGATATTTGGAAGAGAAACGATGAGGGGAGCGGTGCTTGTGGCGATTGCTGCAACGATGGGCAACATGTTACAAGGATGGGATAGTTCCACTATTGCAGGTATTTGTCGCCACTGTATCATCGGATGTCCCTTCGAGATCGGAATATGTTGGTGCTGTTTTCGTCCCGAGTATCTTTTGTAATTTGTCATTGTGAGAAACAATCTAGCGATTCATTGAAGAACAATCCATGTCTTAATTGGTTTCTAGTCTCCGATATTTCACAGAGTTCTTGATCTAATGAACAGACCACCATCTGGCCCCCTTACTAGATCTCATCTTTCTCCCGATTCCTTCTAGTCAAGCCTCTCGATCGGTCATTATACCAACCAGAGAATTCAATGGAAGCAACTGGATGTATGGCTTGGTGCTAAAGACACGACCGATCAATAAAAACACTCCAACACTCCGCCCCTAATTAAACTGTTTGGGAACTTGCTCTTATATCAAACGTCAAAGTGTCGATTATTGGTTCCTTTGTATTTTGGATATAAGCATTTGTGTTATGGCATGTCGACATGAATTTTAAGTCGCCAGGACAGGGCTATATCGCCTCGTATCTGGCAAAAGGGAGCGCGACACTCCTAGAGCTGAAAGAATGTTGCTTCTTTTCTTTTTCCTGCAGGGACTGTTCTTTACATCAAGAGGGAGTTTGATCTGCAGGATCAACCGACAATAGAAGGACTAATAGTAGCTATGTCGCTTATTGGAGGCACAGCTATAACAACCTTTTCAGGACCTCTTTCAGATTCCGTTGGACGACGTCCGATGATGATAATCTCCTCGGTGCTATACTTTGTCAGCGGCCTAATAATGCTGTGGGCTCCGAGTGTGTATATGCTGCTCTTGGGAAGGTTATTTGACGGCTTTGGTATTGGCATCGCCATCACTCTTGTACCGATCTACATATCTGAGACTGCCCCCTCTGAGATAAGAGGACAACTTAACACAATTCCGCAATTTGCCAATTCTGGCGGAATGTTTCTGTCTTATTGCTTGGTATTCGGGATGTCACTGATGGAGTCAGCGAGCTGGAGATTGATGCTCGGAGTCCTTAGTCTGCCGTCTCTGATATATTTCATGTTGACGGTGTTTTTCTTGCCCGAATCTCCCCGTTGGCTCATGAGTAAAGGAAGGATGAACGAGGCCAGACAGGTTCTCCAGAGACTATACGGGAGAGAAGATGTTTCAGGTTTGGTTTCTGCTTTTTGTTGAAAGGATTTGGACTTCACTATAGGCTCTCTAATTTGATTCAAATCCTGATGCAAATTCAGATTTTTTCTACAGGTGAGTTGGCTCTGCTGGTCGAAGGTCTCAGCGTCGGAGGCGAAACATCTATCACAGAGGTAATAGTCCTCCCAGTGAAAGAGATCAATCCATACCAGCAAGAAGGTGCAGAAACAGATAAAATCAGGTTATATGAAACCCAGATGGGCTATCCAGGGATCGGCAAATCTCCGACCGGGCAGAATATTCCCAACAATGGGTCCCGGTGGGGAAGTGTACAGAACCAAAGCGTGCCGCTTATGGATCCAATCGTCACAATGTTTGGCAGCGTCAACGACTCGCCTTTGCAGAGAGGAAGCATGCTCAGCACAGTGTTCCCGAACTTTGGAAGCGTCTTCAGCGCGGTGGACAACACTAACGATAAGAATTTGCACTTGGATTTGGAGACCCAGGGAGATTGCGAGGACTATGCTTCGGACGATGGCGGCGACCAGGATGAGAGCTTGGAGACACCGCTTCTTTCTCCCGAGGCGAGTGCCATAGGCAAGGACCATGCCAATCAGGCATCTCATGGAAGCTATTTGAGCACACGACTAGCAAGCAAGCTAATGCAGGAGGATGCGGGCGAACCGATCAACAGCACGGATATCGGTAGTGGTTGGAAGCTAGCGTGGAAATGGACAGGGAGAGAAGGAGAGGACGGCGTGAAAGGAGTTAAGAGGATCTATTTGCATCAGGACAGCACCGTTGACAGTTCTCGGCATGGGTCAGCTCTTTCGATCTCGGGTGTCGGTTATCACGAAGAGGGCCAATTGAGTCGCGCAGCTGCTTTGGTTAGCCAGTCTGTTCTTTTCTCTCAGGACATGATGGGTCGGTCTCCAGAGGGTCTAGCAACGGTTCAGCCACCAAGAGCTGCTACTAGTGGGCCTAGCTGGCGTGATCTCTCAGAACCAGGAGTGCGCCGAGCCCTGGTTGTTGGGATTGGCCTTCAAGTTCTTGCTCAGGTACATGCTTGTGAAACGTTAATCCCAATTGATTGGACTATACTTGCAACAATGTAATGTTCAGTTAAAAGATTTGCTTCGACCATGTTAACGACTCGGTGTTTTCGCAGCTGTCGGGCATAAATGGAGTCCTCTACTACGCTCCTCAAATCCTCAAGCAAGCAGGTGTTGATGTTCTTCTCTCAGGCATGGGCATTAGCACTGATTCTGCAACCTTCCTGATAAGCAGCATCATGGCATTCACTATGCTACCGTGCCTAGCCGTTTCGATGAAGCTAATGGATGTGGCGGGAAGAAGGTAAATACTACTTCGATACAAACTGTCTAACTTGGAGAAGTTTCCGGTCATCTCGAGAAACAAAATTCGCTGATGCCATTTTAAGCCCATCCTTCCTTTTTCAGGTCCCTCTTGCTCTCCACCATCCCTATCCTGGCGTTGTCGCTCCTCGTCCTAGTCGTCACCAGCATCTTCAATCTCGGTTCCGTTGCCTCCGCAGTAATATCGACCATCGGCATCATGGTTTATCAGAGCATCTTCTGCATGGCGTTCGGAGTGATACCGAATATCATGTGCTCGGAAATCTTCCCTACCAAGGTACGTGGGCTGTGCATAACGATCTGCGCTCTCACGTATTGGGCAGGGAACATCACCGTCACCTACTCGCTTCCCGTGTTGCTCAACACGATCGGCCTTGCCGGCCTTTTCTCAATATATGCTCTTTGGTGCATCGGGTCTTGGATATTCGTGTTCTTGAGGGTTCCCGAGACCAAGGGCATGCCTCTGGAGGTCATCTCCGAGTTATTCGCCGCAGGCGCTAAGCAGGCTTCCAGCGATAACAATAGCTAAGGTGGTTGTTATGGCACAGTGTTCCGGTTTCTTGCACACCATCAACCGCGAGCTATGAACTTGGAAGTCCTAGAAATATATGTTGAGCATATTGAGTTCCTAGGGGGCACATCAGTCTTATTTTTTCGCCCATTTTTGCATGCATTACATATCCCAGCACCCCTCCATTTTCGTACTTGACTAATTGAACCTTTGTTAGAATTATGTGGTCCTAGAGATCTTCGATGTGTAGACTCATGGTTGTCCTAACTGCAGTTTTGTTCATACCGTTTTCCCTTCAAGGACGTACTGCACAAGGCTTATTTTTTGCCTCAAATGGCGACCGAAGCCGCCGTGATGAGCCGTGAATAATCGTAGCAACACTACACATCATATAGATTGTTGTGATGTTGTCTTCATCTATTTGCATAATCACTCTGCATAGCTTGAAGAGACCACCTGGAACCGAGAAATAAGCTTCTCTTTCGACTCCTGAGGCGCTCTCGGTAATGTGGAAACACTAGTTTTCTGTGAGACCTAGACAGGTCCGGTCCGGTCTGGTCTGGTGTATCAGCCATAATAGACTGATCTGGCATTGGATTGATCAGAAGAAACCGAGGGACAGTCTTTTCATGTTTGCAAATTAATCACGAGAGTTTGCAATTCGCTAATTGTCATGCCTCACCGGATCAAGCAAAACGTCCTGGAAACAGGCCAGGGATTCAAGCTTCACTCAATTCAACTCACATGGATTGAGAGCACATGTCCAGAGATGTAAGAAAGACAGTTGATTTAGAACAGGTTGTCTTGAAGAACAAAAGAGTTCATTCCCAGCCCTTCCGAGTCGTTACCGGTCTTGCCTCAGCATTTGTTCGAAGCAGCCGCCTAGGGTTGCCACGGATGTACTAGAGAGCCGCCATAGATTTTTGGACCGTGCATCGCATGCGATGGCAATTCACATGCACCGTTAAATCAAGTGTGTCCCGCATATCTAGCCGTGCCTATAAGCCAAGCTAACATGCATCGGGAGCATCCGATATCTTCTTTAGGTATTGTGAAATATTTTTCTTGCGTCCCGAGATGATAATCACACATCCACCACGACGCGCCGGAACGAAGACGTCGAGTTTCGACCCGGCGACTACATAGGGACGAGACCCTTTTCAGCTGCGTTCATCGTGCACATCCTTCAAGAAATTAATCGAGACTTTCACGAAGCCCTTCATAAGAAATTAGCAATTGACTTACTTTACTCTCCGGTTGAAGAAAATTGGGGAAGTAAGTTTGGGCGATCGATGGAGCCTGCACCTTGGATCGGGCATGGCAAATAGTAGTTGCTCAGATTAGGGTTCAATCGAGCATGTACCTTCGGTAACAGAAAAATTGCGACAATCAATCCTAAACTTATTGCATGGTTATCAAATTAGTTTTAAACTTCATTTTTAACAATTAAGTCCTAAATCTTGGTGCGAAATTTCAATTTAGTTATTTCAGACAATTTTCACCGAAAATGCTGACATTGCCGGCTGTCTTACGTGGCACACTGACACGTCAACGATTTCCATGGAATTAACGTAAAAGATGAATGGTAGCTTAAAGGTGCTAGTAAAAGTTTATGCTTTTCTTTTTTGGACATTTGAAGTTTATGATGGAATTGGGAAACCCGTTACATGGAAATCTATTTTATGGAGTTTAGTCCTATTAGGCTTCATTACTGTTAATTCGGAACCCAACCCTAATTTCGCCTTTTGATTCGGAACTTTGTAATTGACTTCCTTACCACTTGTTTGGGAAGGGTAGAATGGGTGGGAAAAGAATATATGGAGAAAGAAAAAAAGGTAAAGAATGGGTATTTCTCTTGTTCCGGAGAAAGCATAGGGAAAATTGATCCATAAATAATTGGAGATTTGAGATGCGGTTTGTTTCGCAGAAAACAAATAACTTGAATAATATATATTTTTAAAAATAATTGCTTTTATCGCTTATAGAAATTAACGAACAGAAAAAAAAAAAACAACTCAACGTTCACGAGAATGTTCAAACATAAATTATTATCGGTAATGAAACATTTCTCATCGACTAATTATTTCAAGCAATACAAATGATTTTTGAAAATATCTTTTGAATCGTTTACTGAAGAGGGCGCGTTGATTTCTCTAGTGTTGTCCCCAAATTTGAGAGAAGGTGGAGAATTGAAGGTAAATGACATATTTATCCTTGTCTTTGACCCAAAATCATGAATTCCAAAAAAATTGTGATGGTTATTTGAAGGATAAATTTGTCATTTCCTCCGCTTTTTCTTTTTGGTCAATACTATCAAAAACCCTAAAATGGTATACCTGTGATAAATTTACCCCAAAATAATTTTTTGACCATAAAAAACATCAAACTGGTACACTCATGACAAATTTGCCCTCCATTAGCTTTCGCTAAATTTCACCGTCAAATTTTAGACCAAAAAAAGAAAATATACCGTCCGTCAAATTGCTGAATTGGATGACACGAAGCAATTATAGATGTACCAGTTTAGGGTTTTTACCCTTCATTGGTCACATGTGTATCAATTCGAGGTTTTTCGTATTATTAGCCCAATTTAACAGAAACTAACACAAGGTAAATTTATCCCAGGTGGTTAAAAAATTAATTTGATGGTAAATTCGTCACGTGTGTATCAGTTTACAGCTTTTGGTGGTCAAAAAATTAGTTTGCATAAATTCACAACATGCGTATTAATTTTAAATTTTTCGTTATATTAATCCTTTGTCTTTTTTTCCAAAATAAAAGGAAACCCAAACATTTTCTTCACGTTCACTTTCTACCCTTCCACAACATCGAAAAAATTCTTTTCTTCAACCTTTTATTTCATCACGGTCATTTTCTTGGCCCACGAAAAAAGTTCTTCCTCACGATGAAGAATAACATCTTGTCCCCCTAAGTTTTTCGTTTTGCAAATTACACCTTACGTTTCAATTTTTTTTTGAATTTGCTGCCTGACTTTTTGAATCGGTGATAATATACCTATAGCCACATTTTTCTCACATATCTAACCACGTGACTATATGTGATTAGTTATGAAAAAATATATACGGACTACTCAAATGTATGTTCCAAAATCATATATCAATGTGCATTTGGAATTAACTTCGGTCATGTTCTTGCGGAAAGTTTAATCCCATCTCTCGGCATACCGTCACGTGATCGGAACTCTAAGCAAAATTTAGTCGGAGTCAACATAAAAGGACACATTGTAATCACTTTCTTAAATTTAGGGGGCAAATTAAGAAAAATTGAAGCATCAGAAGGCAATTCGCAAGAACCCGAAAAACTTGGGGCGATAATGTTATTTGTCTCGCACGGTGTTAAGGTTATGATCAGCCTCATCTGATGCAGCTCTCCCCAAGTTTCGAAGAAACGATTGACGGACTGAAAATTTTCAAGCATTCGATCACCTCTTGGGGCGCCTACAGACCCATCAAAGAAGAAGAAGAGGAAGATCTCCGTCTTGCTTCCACTCTGCTCTAGGGTTTCCTTTCACGAATCGATCTCTCGGATCCAAATAAGATGCAGGTCGACGGGAAAAATGATAGTTCACTCGAGAACAGACCCGGAATCTTCGTGATCGGACCATCCGGCGTCGGCAAACGGACTCTTCTGTCTCGTAAGTTTAGCTCTCAACTTAAGCTAGTTACTCAAGTCTGTGTATCCTTGTTAAAGAAGGTCCGTTTTTGTCCATAGATGATATTGGTATTGGGTCGTGTCCTATGTAGTTGAAGGCTGCAAGTGATTGGATTCTTGGGTTTCATTCTTATTATGGCTCAATTGAAAAAACAAAAAAAACAAGAAGTAAAGAAGGGTTGACGAGCTCGATTTGTGACGAGGTCGCTGGATTTGCTGCCTGAGTTGTGCTTACATTCGCTTTCTGTTGTGCTAGTTTGATGTTCCTTTTCTTGCAAATGATTTTGCCATTGGTATTTTAACAATTAGGTGAATATATAGGCAATTTTTTTGTTTTTTTTTTGTTAGGGGGTTGCTTTTTGTTCCTTTGCTTACTTAAGAGTTGATGCATCTCGACGTGCTGGAGGTGGAATTTAATCTGCACATGTTTTTGGGGATTATGGTAGGAATTGTTCTTATGATAATCTAGGTAGTTGAACCCTCATAAAATATGCAAAACCTTAGAAGAAAGGATTGAAGTGTTGTGAAATGCAAGTTTTAAGATACATTCTTCGTCGCTTCCAAGCTTATGAAGATTACTATATTGGTTTGCAATGGATGTTCTGTACATTATTTTAGCTTATCTGTGTTGTTTCTCTATCTTTTGCTTGCTGTGAGGTAAATATTCGGCTGCATTCGTGTTCTCTGAATATTGAAGTATCCCGCTGACTTAATGCTTACAATATTTGTTGATATTAGGGTTGCTATCAATTGATATTGAGGAAGGTGCTGACCCATCGTCGGACGTAGTTGTCCAGGGGTATGTATGCATCAAGCTTTTCTCTAGTCAGAAAATATCTGCAGAACTTTTTTCTTTCTGTCACGTTGAGATTATTTTCATTGTCATTTGGACAATTTCCGGTGCATCTTTCTGGTGCTTAATTGGTACCAGCGAAACAGGTGGACTATAAACACAAAATACTACAGTGCGGATGTTTCTGTATGGATGGCGCATCTCCGTGATGATTTTGATGCACAATCCCTGCCTATTCTCGGGAAGTTGGATGCCTTGGTGATGGTTTTTGACTTGAGTAAGGTCAGCCTCTGATTGATTTATGGTCTGATTCAGTCTAAATCTTTTACCTTTCATCTCTGGGAGATCTTCTCAAACAAGTGCTATGCTACCATGATAGCCTCTGTATTGGTGTAGATGAACTTATCATCCTCTGTGCCCTTATCTGCAGCCACCGTCCCTTACTGCACTACAGGACTGGGTATCTAAGAATGATATTAGGAATTTTGAGATATTGTTGTGCGTTGGGAATAAAGTAGACCTTATTCCTGGTCATCCAGTTCATGCCGAATACAGAAGAAGGCTGCAAAATGTTGAAGACGACTCTGTCGATTATTATGCAGAACTCAACGACTGCGGAATCTCTGAGACTGAGGGAAGTAGTTTACTGGGTGGTGATGAATCTACCTTAGAGATTGGAAAATCATGTCTGGACTGGTGCATTGATCACAATATTGAATACATTGAAGCTTGTGCTTCCAATGCTGACTTTGACAAATGTACGATCCTCTTTTTCACTGTCATACATTAATGTATAATTGTTGTCTGTTCTTGTTTTTGCACTCAATTCATTTTTACTTAGAAATAGTATGGTTGTTGTGTTCTCATGAACTGTTGAAGGAAAATTAGGTCCTGTACTCTGATTTTCCAATTAATCTAGATATTAAGAAATGCTAAATATTGGACTAAAGGAGCTAGGTCTTTACTAAACCCATGAACGCTCTTATTCTGCGTATACATTGCTTTTGAAGGCATGAGTGTCTTGTTACGCATGTATTGTACTGTGTAGTCTTTTGCATAATCAAATAAAGGCGTAGTAACACTTTTTAGGCTATCGGTATAAAGTACGACTTTTGCATCTTTGCAGTGCAAGATTGAGTTATTAAGTTTGTTTTGTTCTATATCTTATCTTTGGGGTTGTCATCAGCATTATCTTTGAGTATCTTTGGGTTTTTTATTGTCTTTCTTGCCTATCGAATTCAGGGAAGTAAAATACTGTACGTTTCACAGGCTTATCAGTTGCTGGCGATTCACAAGGAGTTGAACGTCTATCTGTTGCACTTTCTTCTCATATGTGGCCTGGAATGATACTGAAATCGGGTGAAAAGATAAGGGAACTGTCATTGCCTGAAAGACAAGGTTTCCTTTGCACCGTTTTTTGAGATTAAAATTTCCCCATTTCTTTATGATTTGTTTTAGACTCCTGATTGTTATGTTTATCACCCTTTCTACAGAATCATCAGAAGAAGAATCAGATTATGAATTGGAATATGAAATTCTGTCGGCGGGTTCAGCCGAGCCATGGAATGATACGGATGAAGGATGGGTCTCAGCTAGTGGTTCTACAGTAACCTCAAATGCTGGTGGATCGACTGTAGCTCGGAATACTTCTGTCGCAGAAAGTGATCATGAAAATGGAGAAAGTTATGACAGGAAAGATGAGCAGGTCTCAACCTCGGAGACTGCCTTGGTGGACAAAAACAATGATGCTGGATCATCGGTCACAAAAGACCCCGAGGAATTCACAGAGCCAGATCTAGATAATCAGATCGACTTTGAGGATCTGGAACACTTGATGTCTGAGATAGGGAATATTCGCAGTAACCTGCGGTTCATGCCCGACTTTCAAAGGAGGGAAATGGCTGCGAAACTTGCCATGAAAATGGCCAGCATGTTTGGTGGAAGCAGTGATGACGAGGAGTAACATGCTAGTGCATTCCGCAAAGCGAATCTTTTGAAGCCGATCTTTCCAGGAGTTATGCAGGTTATGGTGAAAAGATGTCAGTTTGAGTTGTATGGCTTCAACTAGTCGAGATCGGGATATTTCTCGCCTTCAAGCCTTCGCTCGTGCCGTGAAATGGTTGTCAATTTGTGCCAGCGAAGATATGAAGTAAGTCTCTCTCTATCTGTTAATCTGCTGGGAATTTTGAATTCTTATTGTGGCATAATTATTGTTGCTGCTGGAGACTAATGGCTATTTGCACATGAAGCTCTTCATCTACTTGTGCGACACTTATGGAGAGTTTGTCCATATTTTTCTGTCTATGTATGCAAATAGAAGAGCATCATGTGGAGTTTTGCCCATTGTTACACTACTTTTCCTGCGGATTATGCCTCAGGATCGATACATGATGATTCAAACTTATGGGGCAGGTTGCCGATAATGACTCCAATCTCAAATGCTTTTCTGTACCCACAAAAGGACTTGGTACACGTGCCAGAAGGTCACGAATGAACGTGACTTCTTTCGCTATAGCTGAGTCATCCAGAAAGTTAGGCGCGCCGTGTTGTGGAATTAGGTATCGCAATGATTGTGATCCTTAAAGGGCATTATTCCCCGGAAGAGAGAGTGACCACCGGATTTTTTGCTTCTTTTTTCGGCCCCTCGGAATACCGTATGCATGTCCGAGGTCAACCTCGACAAGTATTGTCTTTTTCCTCTCAGTGCTTTCGCGATCATGCTTACCAGTTAAGTAGAATCAACATGCTGCCATTCTCTTTTCTTAGATAAGGAGCACAATGTCATTGCCTCCTTGAGTGCAAGGATGCTTTTCACACCCTTTCTCTAGAAGGATAACCTCGGATGGTAGTTCGGTCCCACGTCCAACTATGAGAAAGTAGTGACTTGTGAGATGATTTTTGATTTTTTTTTTTTTCGCTTTTCGGCCATATAGATAGATGCCTTTTTTTAGTTCAAAATCGCTACTTTTTTATCACTTGATTCCGTCTCTGGATAAGATAAAAGTTCACGGGTTAACGGCAAAAGCGCCATTCGTCGAGAATCACAAGCACATTGTGCATGTTTTCCATATTTGGTAACGAGATCGATTGAGCACTTGATTGTCCAAATGTGAGGATCAACTTGATCGAAAATGAAATGGTGGGGGAATGATGAAGGTTTAAAGTTCTAGTTCTGAAAGTGATTCGAGCATCCCAATCAAGCATGTGAACAAAGGGGGCTATACGAGTCCACCTGTTAATTTTGTACAAACCAATGAGCTCTTGAGCAAACGAGGAATGATCGTGATTATTGTCAGGTCAATGGACAATGTAATAAGGAACAAAAAGAAACACGTTCGTATTTTTCACTTGTCAATGAGTGTGTACTCACCTAATAAAAATCCCTTATTACAATCCTGTTCTTAACTTTCTGATCACATGTACAAACTCATTGACCGAGGTCAAGCCTCAGCATCCCCGAAAAAGAAGAAGAAGAACAACCCATTTCGCTTCAAGGCAAGAAACTGTTTCTGTTGTTACCACCGTCTTCTCTCGCCTTGAGCTGAGTCTCCGTCCCGTCGTCGGGGACGGCCGGGAACTGGCCGCACTTCTGGCACCGCGCCACCACCAGGATCTGCCGGCACGACGGGCACGACGAGTGGGACCCCAGCCACGGGTCAATGCAGCCCACGTGGAACCCGTGGCCGCACTGAGGCAAGAGCCTCACCTCGTCCCCCTCCGAGAACTCGCCGAGGCAGATGGCGCATTCCACCGGGAACCTGGCGGCGCCGATGCCGGCGGCAGCCGCTTCTTCGAGGCTGTACACGATCTTGGGGAGCGACTGCAGCGCCTTCCTCTTGAGGCCCCTGTTGGCCGCCGGGGGGGACCGCGGCGGGGCGGCGGGGCCCCCGCCAGAGCCGCCGCGGCCGGGGTAGCGTCGGAGCCAGGCGCAGCGGGCGACGGCGATGAGGCCGACCACGCAGATGAGCGCGCAGAGGAGGACGGCGAGGATGACGACGAAGTTGGACTCCACGTCCAGGGCCTCCGGTGGGGGCGCGGCGGCGGCGGAGGAGGCGGAGGCGGAGGTGGAGGTGGAGGTGGGGTTGGTGGGAGGTGAGGGAGAGCGCGTCATGATGGGCTCATGTATTGATGAGAGGATGGAAGAGCTCCTTGCAAGGAGTTGGGATCTCGCACTTTAAAAGCAGTGAGAGGAAGACGACGAAAATGAGAAGAAGAAAGAGGGAGAGAGAGAGAGAGAGAGAGGATAAGAGCGGATAAGAGAGAAAAGACACACTGGCCTACGGATGCTACTTCTAGGGTCAGTTAAAAGCTAAAATTATGGTCAACTTTTGGAGGGAGTAATTTAATTTGATATTTACTTAATTTTTTTTAGAAGGGCAATATATTTCTTAAGTAATATCGACATCGACACGTGACTCGACACGATACGACACGTCGATACTTCATTTCTCAAAATATAGAAAATTTGGATACATTGAGATACGTATATTAAATGCATATAACAATATCAACGGTGATTTTTTTTTTCTTCTGTTAGGAATTCACAATTATGTTTGTTTGGGACTAGTTGAGTATATTAATTGTGATGCGGCTGAGTGTATGTCTTAAGTATATATATTTTTCATAAATTTACATTTTAACCCATAATTTATTGAAAATATTTAAATTTGACCTTGTGTGTGTCGGGATGGCATGTCGGGATGCTAGACTCGCGTGTTGCTGGCGTGTCCGGAGCGCTGACCACTTGTCAGATGTCTGGCACCTATTGATCACGTGTTAGTCGGGTGTCGGAAAGTGTCGAACGCATCGGGTGTCGAAAAGTGTCGGACGCGCGTCAGTGTCCGACACACACTAAGGCTCTCGAAGAGTATCCATGCTTCCTAGCCCATTTTCACTCCCAACATGGTTAAAACGCACATTTATTAATTTATAAGTTTAAAGTGCCCTCAATTGAAATCATCAACTAAGTTGGCCAATTTTAAAAGTCTAAAGTACCATTAGTATATCTAACGAAATGGTAAGGAGCAAATTTAATAATGTCGTTGCTAACGTGCGTCCTACGCCTGCTTGATAAATATCTAAGCAGGGGATAATGATAATTTCCTACGGATTGTCTCCCTCTCGAACTATGTACGTCTCTAACGTATTAGAAATCGGAATATTCCCTTGTTAAGCTTGATTAATTGGGACGCAAATGATAACCATTCTATTTTTTTATTTTTAGAACAAATTTGTTCCAGAAATAAATTTGAAACAGAAATAATAAACCAAAATTTTCAGCTTCTTTATTTCTGGAATAGAAATGAGAAATAAGAATTCTTCTCATCGATCACTCCCTCTCTCTCGCGTCCCGGTCGCAGATCCACCTTCCGCCAATTGCGGGTCTGTCTATGCCAGTTACCCGGTCCTCCGGTAGCCGGTCCTTAGGTAGCTAGCCCCTGGTAGCCATCCGCCGACCCGCGGTTCGTCGGTCCATCGGCCACAGGTCCCAGATCGCCGATTCGCCAATCCGTTGTTCGCCGATTCACCGTCCACCGATCGTAGGCCACCGCTCGCCGATCCGCCGGCCCCTGTTTGCCAGTTGCCGGTCCGCCATTCGTCGATCCGCCGTTCGCCCGTCCCCAATCACCGGTTTGATAGCCTCTAATCGCCGGCTCGCTGGTCCATCGGTCGCTCGTCCGCCAGCCCTTGGTCACCGATCGCCGGTCTGCTGTCCAACGGGTCCACCGGTCGCCGTCCGCTAGTCCTCGGTTGCCGTCTGCAGTCGGCTTGTCCATCGGCCCTCGGTCTCCGTCTGCCGGTCTTCCGGTCGCCATTCGCCGGCAACTCTAGAAATTTTATGTTGTTATCAAACGAATTTCTGTTCCGGGAATAGAAATTTTGTGTCGTTATCAAATGCGTTGTTTGCTCAGAAACTCATCCATAAATTGATTCCATAAACAGAATGGTTATCATTCCCACCTTAAGGGTCTCAAACGTGATTGTAAATAAGATTTAAGTGTCTCAGCGTAAAACTTCTTGATTTACGTTGCAACGTCATAAATTTACACTAACTTCTCTATGCCGTGATTTCGCTACGAAATTTTTTTGGTCCGGTTTGAACACAATGCGTACATCGAAATGAATCAAATAACTCTGACTCGGCTTAAATCACGGACGCAAGATGACAACACGACTCGAACACCAACCAAAGTCAATGGGGTTTGGATTTAGGATTTGGAGGTACCCCGGCGGATCGAGTGGATTAGAGAGGGGAAGAGCCACCTCTTTTAGGTAACGACGGATGTCATGGAGGGCCCCTTTTGTTGGGGTGGGTTGCCACCGAGTTAAAAAAAAAAAGGCACGAAACGAGAGCGGCGAGTTTCAACTCAGTGTCAATAGTCATGCGATTCTGTTGATAAAAGAATTTAGAAGATATGATCGCTAATATCAGATATGCGGAGTTCGACTCTCGCACTCTGTAAAGAGACAGAGTATAAGTCAGAGAAAAGAGGATTAGAGGTAGATATTCAATGACAATAACATCAATCTACTCAAATTGGGGGTGTGCAATCGGATCAGGTTCGGACCACCCAAAAAATAGGTCCGAAAACTGGTTCCAGTTCAAACTGGTCCGAGTACAGGTTCTAATTTTTGGGAACCAGTTGGAACCAGTTCAGTTCCTAGTTCCAAGTGAAGAGCCACCCCGGAACGGGACCGGTTTTGAGCTACTGTTAAAAAAAAAACCCTAGTCTCGCTCGCCTCACCTCATCTGTTTTTGGTGCATTGTAATTTCTATTGCTCATATTAAGGATTGTTCCTTTTAACGGATAGTGAGTTTTATTATTCAATTTTTTACTTTGAATCCTTTCATTACTACTCATATTATTTTGCTGGAGAAAATGAAACTAAAAAAAGAAACAAAAGAAAAACAGTTTAGCGGGTAAATCCTGGAGCTGAATCGAAAAAGCAGGGTAGGTTCCAAAACAGGTTCCAAGACAAAAATGGTAGCTTTCAGATTCCAAAAATTGGGAACCGATTATAACAGGGCATGTTTCAAATTTTAAATCTAGAACCTATCCATTCGGATCATATTCATTCCTAACTCAAACCCCAAATTGGGAGTCTTTGTCTGCCACGACGGGGTTATCTCGACCAATTTTCACACTTTTGTAAAAAATTTGTAATTCGCACGTGATCTCGAATAATAAAGCTCAGTATCCATCGAAAGGAAACCTTTCTCAAATCCCCCCACCCAACTTGTTAAAGATGGTCAACACAAATTGGCCCAACTTAAAAAGTAAACCTTCCACAAATCCAAATCCCCCCACCCAATTTGATCGTACTAGTGGGAGTGGGGCGCGGGAGTGGTGGGCCCAAACATCCATGTGCCCGTGGGCCCCCCACTCTCTCCCTCCCTCCCCTTTTGTTAAACTCAATTTGGCTTTTAACGAGAAAATCATATATAATTTTTTTAATCTCTCGATGTATTTGATTGTGCAGTGTACATACCAAGAATGATCCGCGAATTTTAATCTCGTCTTTTTATTTATTTATTTTTCGTTTTTTTGTCCCGGTGCCTCCCGATTAATTAAAGCGACTTTGGTTGCCACGTCCGTCCATCCGGTCAGCACCTCGCATGGTGCACATGAGCAGAGCGATTTGAGCTCGTCTGTCAAAAGCCCGATGGAGTCGATAGGTTTTGAATCTCCATGTTATGAAAGAGCAACTGTTAAATTAGACGTAGATTATGTATTAGAGCGCGAAAGTAAATGAAAATTACAGAGGAAAATGAGGGAGAATTACTAATTGATGAGGATAGTTGGCAACCACGGATGATAATGTCCTTAGCTTTGGGAGTCTGGACCACAAAAATATCTCGCATAAATTCCACTCCATAGTCATTGAATGATCAAAAAGCAAAGTTCTACGATTACATACTTCCTAAGTTTGGTAACCATAAGTTTTGATTTTTCAAAATATCTCGTTAAAGCTCGAACCGATCTATCTTTTGCACGTAGTTATCGAATCAACATCTATATATCGCGACTAAAGTTAAAACACAGATATTCATGGGCACAAGTTACAAGATTCTTGGCAATACTTCATCGAGAAAATTTCAAATAAGGGCCCGAAGTGAATCTTGTTTCAAATATGGGTCTGAAGTGACATAGCACTTTCAAATAAAGACCTGAAATAGCCATGTAGTGTAAAAAAAAGGGCATCACATCAAGGGCATTTTCATCATTTGCTTTTTTGATTTTTTTCTTTGTTTTTTTTTTTTCCTTTTTTCTGTTTTTTCTAATTAAAAAAAAAAAAAAGCCCTCCCGCCTGTGGTCGTCACCCCACCGCCAGTGGAGTGACGGCGAGGTCGCCGACCATCGCCGATCCGGAGGGTGTTTGTGTGTGTGTGTGTTTTTTTTTAACTTTAGTTTTTAAATTATTTAAAAACAGAAAAAAGGCACACAAAAAAAACAAAGGAAAAAAAATCAAAAAGCAAATGACGAAAATGCCCTTGAGATTAGGCCCTTTTTTGAGACCACATGACCACTTTATGCCCTTATTTGAAACAAAATTCACTCCGAACCCTTATTCTGACTTTTATTTGAAACAGAAATTTATTTCAATTCGGAAAAATCCAATAAGACAAAGGACACGAGTCAGCCGTTGCACTATAATGAATATCACATGATGTAATATAAATCAGAAAGTATGTTGCGTATGACATGTCACAATGACGTGGATCGTGCATAAAGTAACTTTTTAACTTACCAAAAAACAACCTTAAACCCAATGTCGAGAGGCGTCGAGCACTCGTTTGTTTCTTTTTCTTTCCTGGGGAAGTTTTTTATATGTTGCTTTAAATGCCGGGTCACAAAAAACAGACTCGATTCCGACCGTCTTTCAACACGTCACGCTCCGAATTCTTCTCAAAAGCCAAAGCTGATTATTGGAATAAAGGAACATTCTTCAAAGGAATCCTTCTGCTAAATTCATATAAGCGTTTAATTATTATAAACTAGAACTTGTGATTTACACATGATGAAGATGTACATGCCTAAACATGTTGGTCGACTATGAATCGATTCACTACGATATGATACAATAGTACGAAAAACCGGCCGCCGCGGTTCTCACGGCTCTCTTTGCGGGGCCAGCTTGACGAACGAGAAGTCGTCCCCGTTGCCGGTTCCCTCCTCCCGATGGGAATTGTCGATCTCAATAGCGTGGTCGTCATCGTCGTGATCCTCCCCGGCGATCAGATTAGCTGCTGTCGGCGACAAGGTGTCGGCGTCGTAATCGGACATGTCGTGGTCGTCTTGTGAGTGCGAGCGGGTCGAGTGTCCGGTGGTTCTGAAGCGGTGGAGGACGTGCCCGGAGGCGTTGGCGAGCAAGGGGCTCGGGCTAGCGCTTCCGCCGAGGGTCACGGTGGCGGCGGAGGACTTCCCGCCCTTGCCTAGCCTCCTCTTCTTCACAGCCATGTGCCACTTAGTAAGAGCCCTTGAGGTTTGCTCATCAAAGATTGATTTCTTCATGAAGGATCCCATCTGATTGAATTTGTTTTTTTGTTTATTTAGTGACCATAAGATGATCAATTAGCATTTAGTAATAATCAGTACCAAATTGTCAAATTCTTGGGATGAACAAAGGCGATGGAATAGAATCTTAGTGACAATTTACCTGAGTGACAAGAGCATAGAGAGGGAGAGTGATGTAGCTGCACACAAATAGCACACCCACACTGCAAAATTTCCAGAAACAGAAACGTTTCAATCCATCAACTGAATCTTGGAAGGATCGACGAAGGCGGCGTCGGAAAGCCGGAATGTCATGGCGTCCCCGGAACGTACAAAGACCATCGGATTCATCAAAGGGACTATAACATGGAGAGAGAGATGACCGAAAAGAGAGTTTACCCTAAACCCACTTTGATGACTGCAAGTGTGAAGTTGGCATGGAAGCAAGATTTCAACCCGAACGAGTACTGCACGGAAAGAGAATTTGGCAGTTTTAGACGATGCCGACGACGGCGATGAAGCCGCAGAAAGCGGGGTGGGGTCTATAGAGATAAAGCTTTCATACCCAAATCCACAGGAAGTATGTTATTTGGAAGGCATTCTGTTCAAGAGAAATAAGAAAAGCTCAAGTCTAAATCAGAACACAAACAAAAGCGAAAGAGCAAGTCATGCCATCTTCCAGCAGAGTTAAGATTGTCAAAAGACATTGCATAATCAGACAGTGAACAATGAAACTGCCATCGACAGAGATCTTTCGGAATCGAGGTGTCGTTCAATGAAGGTTCCAGTTCCATTGTCGGACTAAATTTCGGTCCCGAACTAAAGACAAAGCCTAGTTCAAAATGAAGATCATCCTAGTGCTGACGTACCGAAAAAGAAGTACCTGAAACAAAGCGAAGTGGATCAGTTGAAGAACTAACTGAGGGCGACCGAACCAAAAGTATTTATCCGAAGCCTGCACGAGAGGAATCCCTTGGACCACAGCATGTCTGTCAATGATTTCAAGGGCCATCTTCGTCAAGATCGCTTGAAGATTTGTCCCAACGGCCAAGATTATCTGCAATACATTCGTATGGTGATGTTTATCATCGTCCTCGTCTCCTAATAATCAAAACCACGCAGAGGGAAGCGGTTTCTTACAACCACAGGGATCAGCGACGCCCAAAACAGTGCCTGCCATCCTGAAAGGAAGCGCCGACGGTCAGGAACTTCAATGCATAATGAGAAAGCGTCTTCCGAGAAGAACAGCTTACCTCTGACATTTAGAAGCAAGAAGATAACGAATGACGCCCACAACAAAGGGCTGGCAAGATTCCAGGAACAAAATGTCAGCACAAGCCTATGCAGAGTTTCCGCAATCAAACTAGTCATCCAAACAACTTAATAGCTTGTTACCTGACTCCTACGATGACCTTGAAATCGTCTTCTAATGACCTCTTGATATACTTTTGGAAGTTAAATTTACTTCCCGGCGCTAAATGGACCTGCATATATTGCATCAGCAATTCTTACACGCGACGGAAAGAAGCGGCGCGCTGTGACGACCTAGGAGTTGAGCAGAGCAGAAGGCTTACGGTGATGAAACCGTTGCGCAGCGCCAAGTAGTCTGCCTGACCGACGGACTTGAAAAACTGCCTAAAGAAGCACCCCTGCAAACGAAGGTGGCATTGGAGAAATCAAATGCAAATCATGTCATGCTACAATAGCGTGTCATTGTGAAAATGCTCGTCCTGATGTTAGCCTAGCCGTGACTCACAATGTAGAAGAAGATGGGAGTCCTCGTCCAGAAACTGGTGTGCGCTCTAACGAAGGAGGTGTCGTGAGTGAGCCTGAATCGAGATGGATCTGCGCCATCATGAACAAGTCAGACATGAAATTAGCAATAATAAGAACAAGGGTCGACATTTCATGTGGCTAGATTAGGCACGATACCATTGGAGAACTCGTAGTCGTGGGACGAGGTTTCTTGCTCCCATTGCTTCCAGCCACGAATCTGCCCATGATACACAGCAGCGGCAAGTTAAAAGTACAGACAGTCAGGAGCATCTCTTTTCAAATATCCACAAATGCAAAAGAACTATCGACGGCCCCTCGTGTCACACATTCTGAGATATCAGATTTAAGACTCGAATGAAAGTTGAAGCATGGTGTTTGAACAATTATTCTAAAGCTGAACTCGCTATCTTCGTTCTAAGAACTGTGATTGTGTATGTCCGTCAAACAGGATCGCCAATCGTATCCATCTCGACAACTAGCAGGACGCTCAATCTCTTGTGCACAAAGACATCTTTACAAACCTTCAGTCGCCCGAGCATCATTGTGATTGCGCTGTACAGCACGTGAAACAGTGCCAAGAAGAATATCAGGATGTGTAACTGATGCAATCCGTTGACTGATATAAGCGGTTCTTGCCCCTGTAACCAAAAAAATGGAAAATGCCGAGGTAAATTCAGGGGATCCTGCAAAAGCGATGCGATTTTCGGGGGAAGGAAAGGATTGATTACTACACACAGACTGACGAACAAAATGGCGTGATGACAGCAAAATCGTTTTATGATTTAAGGAACGAGTTCGGTAAAGCCGTACTAGAGGAATGAAAGGTCTGATTGCAACTCTTGTTGCGCAAGTAAGCATTAGTTCGACATATCTGATAAGAAAACAAACATGGAAAAATCTCATATCACGCAATACCGTCTTGCAACTAGGAGCGTAGCTACCGGCAGCCAAGGATCTCCTCTCGTACCACAGAAGTTTCCGACGTCCTCCTTTCGAGGACTCGTCGTATTTATTGTCCTTGCGGCACGGCAACATAGTGTCTGCGACCTTTTGGGGAATGCATATTCTAGATACATAACTCTGACCGAAAGTGAGGAGCAATGAAATGAAGCCCAGAATCATCAGCTCTGCACACCAAAAAAAAGGGGATGAACTCCTCAGTCCAAGCATATCTGATTTTAGAAACAAGAAGCGCGGAATTGATATCCGCTGTCTTACCCGATTTGACCTTGTCCAGAGCCTCATATAAACCTCTCTTGTGCCTCTCTGTGAGCCACTGAATTGCAAGCCAAGTTAGGAACAGAGCTCAAACACTGGATCAACTGCTTAACAGTTCATCATAGAGTAAGAAGAACATATTTTCGCAATCGATGTCCAATCGAATTAGCAGATTGTTGCCATGCCAAGCTACTATTACGAATACTTTTCAATTCGGAAACACGGGTATCCGAACTTTTGACTCGAGTAATCTCCAGACATGTACGCAAACTGTCCGGTCACGGCCATATTCGAGTGAGACTCTAAACACAAGGCGGTAGCCTGTAAGCGACTAGGCGTGGCGGTGGCCCTGGGGTTACTCTTAACTGGAAATTCGCATTATGATGAATTGTATAAATTCGATTTCGTTTCAAATGGAAAAATCTTCCATCATCAGGGGTCCTCTTTCCTGTCACGGGAACTTATTTTCCCTCAATAGAAGCACCTCAGGAGGCAAGAACAGAGAGGCGTAGAAGAAAGACCAGTCGAGCAACATCAAGAAAAAGACCAGTCGAGCAACATCAAGAAACGCACCAAAACGTAAATAGAACAGAGAAGATGAATTTCCAATTGTTTGAGCTTACCGTTCCAACTTTGTGCAGGATCTTCTCCAACACGAGAGAGATGACGATGAATGCAGCACAAACAATCGCCACAGCCCATGTTGGGGTCTGATCCAGCTCTCTCGCCTGGGAACCGCTGCTGTCTGATCCTGCCATGGCCTTCTTCTTTGTTTTCCCTTTTCTAAGAACAAGAACCGAGGAAGACCCAGAAGATGTTTTTCCTCAAGTTCCTCAGGAATTAATGTCTGGTCAGCTTGCAATCACTGCAGGAAGAAGACCGAGCTTATCTGGGTGCCGGGTTCAGGACTTTGAAGAGAAGTAAAAGCACAGTACAATTCATGTACAGAAGGGAGTTTCGAAACAGAACAGGAGATATTAGTGTCTTTCTTGGGGTTGTCCTGTCTGCCTTTAATGGGTGAATGTCGGTTTTTCTGGCCCAAAAAGTCCCACGCTCCTGTCCCACGTAACTGCAGAGTAGAGAAGAGAATATGTAGACCACGTTTGGGAACTTGGAAATATCCAAGCCCGAGTTGATGATGTATTAGTGTTCTAAATCCATCCCGAGCCGTGATCATCGTCTATATAACGTTCCGCTAAATCAAGCCTGTCGTCGGGAGCATGATTCCAATGCGGTCGAGTTCGAAACTCGAGGAGCCCGCATCGAAGTCCATCCCTGTACCTGAGTTGCCCATGACGAGGACGTCTACTGTCACGAAATCGCTTACGTTTATATTCTATGGTCCCCAACTTAGGTCATCTACCTTTGTGTGCTTCTTTCTTTCATGGGGTTCCGCTCAAGTTGGATAGGGAAGAAATCAAACTCAATGACAGAAACTCTTGGTTGATCTTTGGATCTTTTGCCCTTCAATTCTGTCTTTTTCCTTCAACGCTAAGAGTAGTTTCCGACTGGTGCAGGCAGTGCCCTTTTCGCTGTCAGGACCAATCACATCATGCCTGTCTACTTCATGCATCTCCATATGTTCATGCAGCGATTATCCTTAACCGCAATAAGGCAGAGAGCCTCTTGGACTTTTCGGCTGTTGCTGCAGGATTTCTATAAAAAAAAAAAATGGCGTTGAGAATTGGAGGTAGGGCCATGCATATGTCATTGTGTATCTTGTTTTGACGAAATTACTAAACTTCGGTTTAGGATACCATTCTCTAAAGTTCCGTACAAGTCGCTATAATCGGCATGATATCAATCGGAGTAAGCATATTGACCTGAGACCAAGTGAGGTGACTATCGGTGAGATCCTGGCTACAAGAGTCCTCGTCGATAGGCTCATACTTATCCCCGGTGTTCTGGCAGGTCATACTTATCGATGATTAGTTATCCATAAGCGATAGCTGCTGGTTGATGATTGTGATAATGAAGTTGACCAAATGTTAAAGGCAAAGATATTAATTGGAAGGTATCGATTGACAACTTTATAAGAGATCATTTGAAAACTAGTAAAGTGGCGGAGATAGGATGTCGTGGCGACGTGAAGATGTGGAGCCAAAAGCCTTGGATATATGAAGGCATGGTTGAAACTGCTGAAGAACTGTTTATGGGCAGTTACATTGTAAATCCTATAAATACAGGTACTTGTGCATCGGAAGACTCTCGGACGAACAATCAAAACCTATTACCTTTCAATTATTGTATCGTAACTGTAGTTTCCAGATATCTTGTACTAAATTTTAGCGGGTATCTGACTTATACCTCACAGATATTCGTCGTCGATTATATTTAGGCAAAGTGTTGTGTATTTTGATGTTGGTTAAATTTTTGTTGAAGTATATCTATTGGTGTCCTTGTACTCTAATGATATATCCTGTCTGGAATCGCCACAGAACTTGCCTCCTCTTGTAAAAAAATCGAAGAACGACTTTCGGTGAAATATATTTTCGTTGTCAAGTCAAATTTCGGCAAAACAGTTAGCAAAATCTTTTGTCGCCTTAGGCAGTTTGTCTCGTAGTGATAACGAGAGCTATTTAGTTATATAGTGGATAGTTAAGTCACCTATAAACGTTTTTCAATAATTTTCAGCAATTTTACTCATTTCATGGAGAATATAAGATGGAGAGTGTTAAAATATGTCTCGAGTTTGAGTCTGCGAACATACCCGACCCGTATTGAATTAATCGATATGTGAAAGTTGAAAAAAAAAAAAGAAATAATATATATTATAGATATTGTTTCTGTATTGGAGCAGCTAAAGATAATTATGAGAAATATACGGAAATCTATTTCCGTACTAGAGTCGGCAAAGAATAAAAGGAAAGGAAATTTTGGTCAAAGGATAAGAAAAGAAAAACAGATCCACTATCCTGTTTTATGCTAAAGTTATAGTCAAGAAGGGAAGTCTGTGCTGGACTTTGGTTGACCAATAACCTCAATATTCTGATCCAAAAAGTCTGACTTGGTCGTCCTTTTTTGTGCGATAGATATATGTAGTTGGACTCCACTGTTCGTGCGTCCTTGAAGCGCCGTTTTCAAGCGAGTGCTTGGCATCGAGTCTTCGTTTTGTTCGTAATATTACATCAAGTACTCAAGTGTCGAAACCGGTTAAATCTTGTGGTAAAATTTGTGTAATTCTTTTATGAGATTAAGAGATTATTTCGTGAGGAATTGAGGCTAAACACTATGTGCATTTTTTAATGTAATTGGGCTTGAGAAACACTGAGAGTGTTTGAGTGACTCAAGTGTGGTTTGTAATTTCCGTGTATCGCTTGTTTTATAGTGGAATTCGTTGCTGCTCTTCCCGTAGATATAGGTCGCTACGACCGAACCACGTACATCTGGTGTCTGATTTATTTTCTTGTTTTGTCTATTTATTGTTCGACCGCTTGTTCCACGCATCAGAAAGAATGCAGTGCCGAATGATGCTGGGAAGAAAATGCTTCCAAGTTACATCTACAATCACGGGCAATACTAGTTTTACAAAGCCCGGAAGTGAACCTGATTGAAAAATGTCGTAAATAGGAGGGACGATTCTAAGATGCAAAGTTTAAATATGGAGGTTAAATAATCCAATTTACAGACCATGGTCTATGACCTGTACGTGTTACATCACTGGAAAAGTTAATCTCACTTTCGTAATATTAATGAACTGTATATATACATCATGAAAGGTCACTCATCACATGTGAAAATATCACGATAAAAATTACCCCTTTCTTTCTGCGTGACATGTTCAACGCTAAGTTGTTGTAGTGTTCACGTAGGATGTAGAATTGACTCGAAGGGTCGGCGTCTCAGAGCCTACATCAGGTATCACTCCCGGTTAATGTTTCGAATCTGAAAAGCCTAAGAAATCCATCACTACCTTAGCCAATGTGTCACAAATTGTTCACATTCTCTCCTACTTCACACCTCGGAACGCACCGAACAGGTTGTTCCAGCTCGATACCGTCAAGAATTTCTATTTTATTTTAGTTAGGCCTGGCCCTCGAGTAAACTTGGAACCGCCTTGCAACCGGCTCTAGCGGGGTAGTATCCAGCCCGTTGTTTGGAGCCTACCCACCCTCGAAACGATCACCTACGGTCGTCGTTGATACAATAGGATGGAACAATGTAATGTGAGAAAAAAAAAAATTCTTCTAATATAACTTCTTCCCTTGATTTTTTTTTTTTCCCAAGGAAAAGTTCCAATTTTGATGGAAAGCATTGAGCGCTTTGTCTGTCCCTATGAGGCAAAGTAATTGACAGAAAATCTCTCTTAGAATCAATTAGACAAAGGAAACTGAGCCAATTAGAATTATTGAACTCAACGTGGAAATTTATCTTACACGCTTGTGTACCTATGACTAAACTACCTTCGACAGAAGAAAATCTGATCTTCCTTAACCATGAGAGAATGAGAAATCGTTCTGGATATCACCCCCCTTGTGGCGGCCATTGTTGTAGTTCTGTGGCCCTCCTTGTTGATCTGGAACTTGTTGATGATGATGGTCAGTGAAATGGGTTGGAGGAGGAGGGCCTTCATAATCAGAGAGCTCAGTCTCAGAGGTGTAGCTCCTGGGAGAGTTGAGCACGCTCTCCAAGTCATTGGTGGAGGAGTTGTGCTTGTGCTTGTGGAGCAAGTGCAGGGGCGATGAGCTGCGGCTCGGCGTCTGGTCCGGGCTCATGAACCCTGAGTGCTGCGACACCGATTGGTCTCCTTCCTTCTGCCTCTGCTTCTTCCTCTCCCTCGCCGCTCTCTGCCAGTTCTTCAGCGCCTTTGCCGTCTGCTCCTCGAATATCGCCTTCTTCATGTGCGACCCCATCTGCACCGAAACATGTTAGCTGAGTCACTCTCGTGTTGTTCTTATGCTCCGTCCTCGATAGTCATGCCACAAGCCAATTCGGCACTTACTGTCCTAGAGTCTTTTTCTGTTCATTTGAAGCTATTACATGCACTAGGTAATGGGACATGTATCAGGACTAGTGAGTACTCACCTGGGTTACTAGTGCATAGAGAGGGAAGGTGATGTAGCTGCACACAAATTGAAGGGCCACGCCAAGAAAAACCCGTATGAAGACCTCCGCCAGTCGCTTGTGGAAGCATGAATTCAAGCCGAACTCGTACTGCATTTCGGAGGTCAGTTGAGGTGAATTGACACAAAATAAGTCACTAAAGTTATAGAAAGCATGTAATTCGCTGGAGGAAAATAGGCGAACGCGAATCGAAGAGAAAGATTACCCATGTCCAGAGAAAGTAGGACATCTGAAATGCATTCTGTGTAGGACAAAAAGAAAGCAGTCAGATATAGGCTTAGACAGATTTCAGCTTCTTCGAAGGACGATGATCGTTCTTTCTATAATGACAACGGAGAAATATCTGAATCTCATTCGCGTGTTCTTTCGATTAAGTTATGTGCATACATGCAAGCTGTTGTGCTTCTGCCTAAATAGATTTACTGGTACTCAAAACTATGAATTTAGGACAGACGAAAAAAACATGATCGTTGATCAGACATCTCCATTACCTGAAACAAAGTTAAATGTATCAAGAACAATATAAAGTCCGGCCGGTTGAACCAGAAGTACTTGTTGTTAGGCTCTACAATCGGAGCTCCTTTCACCACGGTGGTTTTATCTTGAATTTGATAAGCCATCTCCATTATAACGAGTTCGAGCTTGGTACCAACTAGCAGAAGTATCTGTCGAATGTATAAAGGTCAAGGAACTTATCTTATTCCCAAGATCTATCAATTGATATCGTATTAGCCCGTGCTTTAGGTATTGGAAGATTCGACACAAGAACATGAAAAATGTGTCTTACAGCTAGAGGTAGGAAAGAGATGATTGATAGGGCAAATGATTCTGCAAAATAACAAGGGGAATCATCCTGTTAGTACAAATCTCGATATTAATCGCGAGGATGCCTATGGGAGATGGTGGTTCGCACAAAACTGTCTTACCGTAGACATTGGAGAGCTCAAAGAGGACACAGCAAATCCATAAAGGTATACTGTGAGAAAGAACACATGCATTGTGAGTAGCATACAAGAACGGTTAACTCTCATTCTTACGCTCGAGTGCGCAAAATGTAAATGAGGCGACATGATAAGGTAAAGAAGCTGACCTGATACCCACAACCACTTTGAAGTCATCTTCCATAGACCTCTTAATGTATTTGTGAAAGTCGAATTTGCTGTTTGGAGCTAAATGAGCCTGACAAGATCCGCCGAGCTTGTTAATATAAAAGAGGTCCTAGTTCTTACATGAGGAAACAGAACATCTTGATAATTATCAATTGCCAAAAGCGTAGCAGTTGTCTCAATAGTCTTTTTAGATGTCTTCCTGAACACATAAGTTTAACTGTTTGGAAGAAAACACAGAAACATGGAAAACAACTTACATTGATGAATCCATGCCTCATTGTCAAATAGTCAACCTTTGAGACTGAACCAAAGAACTGCCTGAAGAATGCCACCTGCGAAATTCCCAGATGTTCTCCGTCAGCCGGTGAATTGGACGTCAATGTTCGAAGTTAGACTGGAAGCATCGTTTATCCAATGAGGCCAGGCGAGTTCATGAACTACGCTGCCGGAACATCATTTGAGAGGTCTAAGAATAAAGCATCTTACAATCCATCTGATGCCAGGAGTTGTCGAAAGGCCACTATGTCGTCTAACGAAAGATGTTTGATGAGTCAATCTGAATCTTGAAGGATCTACAAGAATAACCGACAATACGATAAGAGTCCGGGCTTACAAGTCTTGTACTTTTTAAGCAGGAAAAAGAAAAGCTAGCTGGCCTCTAGATGATTACCATTGTTAAACTGATACTCCAGGGAAGTTGTCTCCTCTTCCCATGCCTTCCATTTCTTCATCTGTTCACAAAATTTAAATCGAATGGTACTTCATCATCGATCAAGTAACTAAATAAAAAATTTGAACACCGTTCGAAGTCTGATTTATTTAAGAACAGGAGGAAGTGTCCTACTTTGGCTTTTGCCAGGCAAATGGTGATAACACTGTAGAGAACGTGAAAGACGGCAAGCACGAATATGAAAATGTGCAACTGGTGCACCCCCGACGTCGAAATCAACGGTACCTTGCCCTGAAAAAGCAATCCATTAACCAAGGTCAGAAAAATCATTCGCATATTGTGAAGGAAAACCTTCTTTTTTCTGCTATGATAATTTATGTACTCCTTTTACATGTTTGGAACAATGGTCGCCGGTGTCTCCAGGAGCTAGAGATCGTCGCCACAAGACATCCTCATCGTCCCACAGCAATTTTCTCCCATTACCGGGATCTTTGCCTTTGTCGAGCTTCCCTTTGTCCTCTTTTTTACAAGGAAGCATGATCTTTGCGTATTTCTCAGCAATACATATCATAGAGATGGGCTGCGTACCCACAGTGATGAGCAGAGATATGAAGCCCAGTAGCATCAGCTCTACATGATAAAATAGTAATCAGTGTTGGGTCAGAATCAGGCTCAAGTGCTCAAAAATGTCTTGACAGCATGGTTTAGACAGAGAATTCGGCGTGCGCTAGCAGTTACCAGATTTAATTTTCTCTAGAGCCTCGATCATGGCCTTCTTATGGCGCTTCGAAAACCACTGTCACAGGCGAACAATCGACATCAGAAAGTGACCCGACCAATGATTTCACGTAATGCCAGTACTTAAGCCATGAATTTTATCTGATCAACATCTAGTAGTGGACTTCAGGATGTGTGAAACATCAAGAATCCACGAGTCAAGACTCGATCATACAAGTCATCTCGTGTCGACCAAAGATCTCACCTTTTCAAGAGAATGGATCCCATACTCGATCAAGATCGAGATGATGATAAACACGGCAGACACAACTGCGACTGCCCAAGTGGGTGTCTCCTTCAGTGACCTCTCATCTCCTGCTTTAGGAGCCATGGCTGATCAAAACAGCACTCCTACCTCCAGGACTGAAATTGCCAGGTTCAAGAAACCTCTGCAACAAGAACCGCTTTCCGAGTTTCACAGGAAAAACTGGTGCAAGAAATGCACGTTCATGGTCCTGGAGTGACTCATATTTGTAAAGCGCGCCAATAAACAAACAAAAACGTTGCCGGCTTGTGCGCTGTTCCTGTATCAGGCAAACCACAAACCGCTGATGCTGACACGTAAATCCCATCATTAGAGCCAAAACCAGAAAGAGTTTTTTTACATGCCGCTACCAATGTTATACTATTTCATCCTAGAATCTCGAGGCCAATCGCGATCGGATCAGCGACGGCGATATCGTGATTGGCAAAGTCGAAGTATGAATCAGTCTTCGAAGTTAAAAAGCGTCCAACGCAATGAAAACTCCTCTTTTGGCTTCACTCGGGCCTTGTGGAATTGGTAACTCAGGAGGAATTGAAGCGTGTGTTTCAGCCGCTTCTTGTCGGCATTGTTCTTGTCGAGAGCCCTTCCCATTTGAATAAACGTTTCTGCACAGACTCTTTCAGCTAATTCTATGAGCCATCTTGTTTAGCCTCTTCTTGCAGGAGTCTTTGCTCGGCCGAGGATCTTTGGACCGGGTCTTCGCTCCTGGGTGTGTGCCACGTGGCGCTCTGCATTTTTGCTTACACTCGTATGTCTGTAGCGATTCGTAGGTTCGTCCTGTTCTGGGCAACTTAGTTTGACGTAAGCTCCAGACAGGATCGGCCTGTTCTGGGCAGTTCCTGCGGTAACCGTTTCGGTTCTCGGCTCCAAAAATTCAGATTCGGTGAATATCGGTGCGGTTCCCGGTTTCAGGTTTAGACCCAAACACCCGGACTGTCTTTTTGTTTTTTTCTGTACTTATTATTCAAAATTTATGAAACTCTAATTCTCATTCTTTTCTCACTCGGACTCTCGGACTCAATCATAATCATCGCTCATGCCTCTCACTCTCACTTCTCTTCGTCTCAGTCACGCAGTGATCACGCCTCCCTCGCGGCTCGACACCTCTCATTTCTCTCAGTCTCATTCATACTCACGCCTCTATGGGAATAGGGGAAAAAAAGATACGGTCAATGTCTGGACCCGCCTAGGAACCGAACTGAATCGATCCGTGCGATTCTCGGTGGGTTCAGGACCAGGTGGACCGGTTCTCAGTTCCACAAACTGGGAACTTGCCCTTCTTGTCCGGTTTCCAATTTCAAGATGGGAACCAACTCACCCTGAAACCGATCATTTCTAAGATTTTTTGTCCTATCCTAATTCTCCTGTCTCTTTTAGACTTTTATTTTATCTCTTTGCGAGGCGGAAGAGTCAAACCCACACCTGAAGCTGAACATCCCCACCCCACCCACGCGTGCCCAGTGAGTGATGTCTATTTCTCACCCGAGCTCTCGATCAATGTTTTCCGATCAAACAAGGTGGCAAAAGGCCATGCCTTTAGCATGAGGCATATTTTTGTTTAGAGCAAATGTATTTTATGCATCGATGACACGACCGACAGGTTCGATCACATGATCGATAGGGGCGTTATTATCTTCCCTTCGCAGTCATTTGGGATTGCCTTTGGTAACATTTCTACTTCTTTGTTTTTCTGTTCTTTTGTTTCCGGAAACAGAAAAAGAACATATATCTGTTTGTGTACGTCAGTTAATTTTTCTATTCCCCGAAATAGATCATTGGTCAGAGAATAGATTTGGAACAAAAACAAGAAATAAAAAAAAATTATGTTTATGTTTCCGGAATAAAAAGAGAAACAAGCTTAGCATAACTCAACCCGACCCCGTACATGATCCGCATATACCTAAGTCATCGAGTCAGGCCAGTTTTGGGTCACTCTCTCTCTTGTTTTTTTTCCAGAAGATCATTTATACTTTTGGCTTCCTTAATATACTTATCATTAAAATAAAATCAAAAAAATCGATTTGATTTTTTTAATTTATACGTTAAGATATTTCTTTCAGCACCCTCGGATACATTTTACAGAAGACGTACCGAAAAAATCATATGCAACATGAAAGAATTGACAACAACGGAAGAACATTTAAATTCATATTCGAATGCTTTGTATCTACTACATATATGAATTGTATTAACACTTGAATTTTATTAAGTCCTATTTTTTATTTATCGAAGGTGGGTTTCGTGAGAGTCGATGAGGAGGGCGGAGTTATATATTATCTTTCAATATTATTTTTGATTAATTATAGTGCTTTTTTAGAATTCTTGAAAATGCAGGTGAGAAGGGAAGAGAAAAAACCCGACCCGAACCGTTAAAATACCCGAAATCAATTACTCGTAACCCGGCCCAACTCGACCCCAACCGAAAAACCCTAAACATTTCAAGTCGGGTTGGGTAGGACCAATTAGGGTATTTTTGATACCCTTATTAACTATTACGTTGGATTTTCTGAGACCATTTTAAAATATCTTGATTATTTAAGTCCTTACAAAAGTTCAGTTTTATCCCAACATGAATTGTTAAGTCTCCATTGATATTTTTATTATTAAATGAAAAAAAAAATTGGGAATAGAAATTTTTAGGGTCGTAGCAAAACGCATTTCTATTCTTTTTCTATTTCGTGAAGAGAAATTTTGTGCAGTTATCAAACGCGTTTTTCTGCTCAGAAACTCGTCCGTCCAGAGAATCGAAATAGAAAAAACTATTTCAAATCAGAAATTACTCCCCAAAAAAGAAATGTTACCGAACGCGCGCCGTTAGAGGTCCTACGTTAATGCCACAAATACAATCTGAAGGAGTGGGTGGGCTTTGACGAAGCCCAGCCCACATTGCCAACTGATTTTGCTCCTCTTTTTCTTGCTTTTAGTTTTCCTCGGCAACATCGAAGTAGCGGAAGAATCCAGAATCAAGAACCGACGCACCCTCGTGGCTTCAGTTTCGCGCTCGCTGCAACGTCGTATCTCACTTCCTCGGGTCGCCACTCTCCTCCTGTGTCGAAAAGATGAGCGCTCTTCCCAGTTCTTTCGTTTCGGGCTCGACCAAGAATCCACCCAGCAGCTTCTTACCTGGTAAAGAAGGCATTTTGCGATTCATTTGTCACCTATGAAGTGCTTGTTGTTGCCTCGGTTATGTGCTATTAATTTTGGTGAATTCAGCGTCCCGTAGCTCCGTTTTCTCGGTGAAATTGCGTAATTGGAGCTCGAACTCGCTTTGCCTTGTCCAATTTTTATCCGGTTTCCACTGGGAAAAGTGGAATGTACTTGTCCGGAGAAAGAGGATTAAGGTTATCGAGGATTGGTTTTTCTTTTGTTGGGTGATTTTATTGCTCGGAGTGTGAGTGAGGAATGAAGAGAAAAGGTCTTGCTTTTTGCAACAGATGAGAAAAGCGTCACATTTTACTTTTATGAGATCTAATTAGTCGAATCTTTAGGTCAAATCATCTGTATTGATGAGCCTTTCGTGGGTGTATTACATCTGGTGACTTACGTCTGTTATGCTTACGAATGGATCATGTAAGAAACCTATCATGGGTGATAATAGAAAGCGAGAATATTGGCCTCGAATAGCATTTAACACAGTTTTTTCATAAATGTTGCTGACCTGATGAAGCTAACGTAGAAGGGCTTGTGTTTTCGTTTTAATTCAGTCAGCTTAAACCTGTCATGTTTACTTCATTGAGAATCTGCTTTCTTGGATTGGGTAAGCAATTCATTGTGAAACTTATGTCATCGTGGGAATCTATACTGCCCCACTTCGTAAAAACTTCTGAATTTTTCTTCAAGTTATCGTATCAATTGATTAGAGGCTACTATGAAATATTTACTCATGGGTGGGGCTATGCTGTGTCGTGTGTAGGTTTAAAGTTGGCGGACCACTGCCCTATGAAGTTGAGCTCTGGCAATGTTTCTCTTAATAGCAGATTTCATGGAAAAGTAAAGCTTACAATGTGTAGAAATCCATTTACTGTTCGAGCAACGTAAGTGTCTCAATCATCATCAACAGCATGATTGCTCTCTTTTACAATTTCTTTTTTTTTTTTATATATAGAATCGAACCACCACAATAATTTTTTTGTGGGAAGATGTATGTTGTGTGCTTCCCATGATACATAATTAAACCGACAGTTCAAGCCCGGCGCTTAAACGAAATTAATCTGGCACTAGACATCTCTCTCAAAGCATCAAATGGCTAAGTATGGACTAATAGTGGCTCGACATCCATCCTCGTGTTTCTCCCAGTTCTTGAGCTTCTTGTGGTTGCAGATGTGGGAATGGGGGTAATTTCTGTGGAATATCACCTAGTCTAATTGCAGGAAGGATAGTGTTGAATGGTTCACCGATTGGACATTGTCTTTCCCCTTTGGCTTTCTTTTGTAGTTAGTGACTGAATTCTTGACAGAATGAGTTTGCAAACTGTAATATTCTCTTCACTGTAGTATAATCACTTGCCCCTTTTTTCTGGTTTCTGTTCAATTGTAGTCTGGATGATGGCAGACCAAGCAGTGCAGGTATATTTGTTGGTGGATTTGTGTTGGGTGGACTTATTGTTGGAGCATTAGGTTGTGTGTATGCACCACAGGTATCATTTGGAACACTAAACTTTTTGCTTTGATAGTCACGTCATGCCTATTTTTGGCTCTCTCTCTCTCTCTCTCTGCGCGCTAGGTATGCGAGCTTTCCATTCATGGACACGTGCTTTTCAAATGGAAGAAGGCACTGAATTATAAGTATGACTCGTATCTTGCAGATAAGTAAGGCCCTAGCAGGAGCTGATAGAAAGGATCTAATGAGAAGACTGCCAAAATTCATATATGATGAGGAGAAAGCTTTGGAGGTAAAAATCTGTCCCAGCACAACATATGTTTGAATTTCCTTTGTGGTTGGTAGTTGACTTTTGTAAATAGGGTAGTATTCTTGGTAGTTGACTTTTACAAATAGGGAATGGAGCTTGAATTTATACTGGCTTTCATTCTTCTTTTTTCTATGGTACAACCAAAGAAAAATGAAAGACACAAACTGCAAGCTAAAACTTACGTAGCAACTTCGAAGTCCTAGCAAAACAGCAGCTCCGGTTTTCAATTTGTTCCAATATTTGCATAGTCAAATTGGACAATCACTCCCCCCTCCTCCCCCCCCAAATAAATAAAAAAAGACCATCACAAAATGCACTCTACTTAATCCTTCCTTGGTATTCATCATCCTAATCGTCTTCTTCTTCTGCAACTTTGCTGTCAAATCGAGAGCATATTTGGGAGATGAAGGAAAATAGGGGAAATCAAAGTTTGGGTGGAATTTGACCAAAAAATAAAAAGTTTGGGTGGAGATTTAGAACTTTTGTGAGAAGGAATGGAAGAAAAAATTTAAACATCTGTGTATTGTCCATCTAAATTTTCTTCCCCCACTCTCCCAATCATAGCATTAATCTTTATACTCCCTCGGTGTTTGCTTTGTCAAAATGAGAAATGAGAAGTGAGAATGCTCATCCTGATTCATTTTTCGTTCTTTTGGTTTCTGATGAGTGCTGAACTCACTTTTGTGCACAAACATGGCAAAATACATGACATATTGGTAATTGCCCAAGGGTGAAACCTCTGGCCATATTCTAAATTGTTCTGTCTGCACTCTGCTTTAAATATTGTTTTTTTATTTTTATTTCTTTTGTTTCATGATTTGCGGCAGAGAACTCGCAAGATATTGGCCGAGAAGATTGAGCAGCTGAATTCAGCCATAGATGAAGTTTCTGCTCAGCTGCACGCAGACGATCCTCCCAACGGAACTGCTGTAACTTCTGATGAAATTGAAGCTTCCATATGATGCTACGCATGTTTGAAAGCTTTACATGAAGTAAATCCCGACACACATTCTACGTGATCAGATGTAAAATTTCCTCTTGATGCGATTATTAACATGGAAGATGAAAATCATATAGAGTAACCGAGTGCAGAGAGCTCTCTTGGGCATGCAACTCTGTTTACTGTGTCTCATTATCGTCCGCATTTCCCAGGTACTACTTCGGTCCTCCGAAACTTGAATTATTTTGGGAGGTCATTAATCTTATCATCCCATGATTAGGCCGTGATCCTCTCGGACTACTACATCAAAAGTTTCAAGTTAGTGAATACAACAAGATTATCATCAGTCTTGTCTGGCCGAAGAAAGCCGCCGGTCACGTGATTAACGTCAGTCTTGTCTGGCCGGAGAAAGCCGCCGGCCGGGTCTAAACCTCTACTATGATAGAGGAAGCTGATCAATCTTTGTGGGTGGTCCACTTGCTGAATTTTTGGCATTCGGGACCAAATGACCTTTTTCATTTCCATGATGAATCAAGTATGAAGATGGCTTTGATGTTCAAAGAAAGAAAGGGTACGAAGACGACCAAGAACTAAAATTTGCCAGATGCAATGAACAACGTGTCCCAAGATTTTCATACTGGCCTTGTGTGATATATGATGGACCTCTGTTTCGAACCATGTCGTTTTCAAACGTATTGAGAAGAAATGAGAATGAGAGAGAGAGATGGAATCAATGAAATTAACTAGGTTTATACATTTAGTTTTCTAGAAAATTTTGGAATTCACACTGAGGGCATGTTTCATGAAAAATTCAAGATTTGGAAAGTACTTTCAGAAAAAATAATTGGTTATATTGCTTGGAAAAATTGGCCAACGGAATATATGTTCGTTATCAACAGTAATTTATCCTCTAACTATTTTCGTGGATGATAAACAATACTTTGCATTCAAAGCGATCAGTTTTCGAAAAATATTCCCCATCTCTTAAGTTTTTCGTTAAACAAATGGAGTCATCCTTGACTCTCCTTTAGTCATTTTGAAATTCGCACGTGTTCCGAGCTTCAGTACCTCGCTTTTGTGTCTGCCTCCAATTGATAGGTAGGTGGTTGTGGGAAATTCCGAGGACCACCGGCGAAATGTGTGAGGCGTGCGAGAACCGTCCTTATTGGTAATTTATGGTGTACTCCACTATCTGGGCAAAGCGGGAACAACGAGAAATGTAAAATCATTAAGGAGAGCGAGAGAAGAGAGTGTTTCTTGCATTGAGTTCTTCAGTACGTAGAAGGACGAAGAACAAGCCGGAATTTATACTTAATAGGAGAGATAAGCTGACCATAAGCTGGAAATATCAGGCAAGGATTAGGAGAATTAATGTGGAAAAGACTAGCAAAATTAAGTAACGGCTAGCTTAGGCTTTGCCAATGCCAGATGAGTTCTCGAGACAAAATTAAAATAAAAAAACTTGGTAAAAATGAACCTTGGCCCGGGCCAGGATGGTACTAACTCATCGAATCGGCCGCAACCAATCGGATCTGAAACTATACGAAAGGCTAGATCGGGACACGGGCCAGAATCCTGCGGGAATTTCGATCTCGATTTGCCGGAGCTCGCCATGCACGCGGGAAGCCACTAGTTTGTAAAATTACACAAATTCAGCCGGGCAAACACGAGCAGTGTGGTCCCGAGATCACGGGAAATTATTAGCAAATCGAACAAGAATTGCAAGGGCCAACCTTGCAAATTGAATTATTAGTCAACAAATCTGGCCAACCTTAATTGACATGCTCTGGAATATTTCCGGCACGTGCCAGCTGCAGACACCTTAGCAGATTTTACTCTCAATTTGCCAATTATCGGATTAACGTAGCGACCGCATCATGATGATGCATCATAACACTTCGATGCACCAACCAATCGATGGTCCAGACACGAAAGAACGAGGGGCTCCACAAGTGCGACGAGGACATTTATGTGCTTTTTTGTCCAAACGGTGAAATGGACTCGAACCGGTCCATTTCACCACACAAAAGGAAAGGACTCCATAGCCAATCCCAACCCCCCTCACAATAATTTAGAATTTATTTTTGGGCTAATTCTAGAATGAACAAATATATAATTGAAGCAAAGCAAGTTGCATCTCCAAACTCTTGCTTTTTTTGGCAATTCTTGTCTAATTTGTCTCCAACCATTTCGTCTAGTTGCGAGTTGTAGCGAAACTTTATAAGTATGAGGGTATGAGATTCCTTGGATGTACAGGTCATCTCTCATGCACCATACGAGCCAACTAATGAAAATTTCAAATAAGGGCCGGATGTGCTCTCAACCCCACAAAAGTCATTCTTTCCCACCATGCCGTTGTCGCCACTGTCGCCCTCTGCCTACCTCGCCACATTCCCCGCCAACATCTTCTCCCTCCTCTTTCTGCAATCCCCTTTCTCTCCTTCCTCTTTCCCTCAACACCTCGTTGTCGTTGTCATCTCCTCCGTCTCTCTCCTCTCCTCCGCCCTCATTCTCACCCTCGCCGCCTTTCTCTACTTTTATGGCAAGCACCGCCACCACTTCCCTCCCTCCTCCTCCGTCCCCGCAATTGCTTCCACTGACCAGAAAGAATCAAGAATCATCGGCGTTAGCCTTTTCCCACTCAAGTCCAACAATGCAAGTGCAAAGATCAGCATCATCCCGGGCTTGTCTTCGGCTACTGTGTACCAGAAGCTAGGCTCGTTGGAGAAGATGTTGTTTGGCCACGATGAAGAAGAAGATGAACATGGAAGGAAAGAAAGAAAGAAAAAAATATTTTTGGATAGAAATTCCCTTGATCAGCCGAAAGATTTGGCCAGCTGGCGAGGTGAGGCCCTTATTTGAGACTAATATGGCCACTTCAGACCGTTATTTGAAATAAGATCCACTTTTGAGAATATGAGAGTATTTCAAGCCCTTATTTGAAATTTTCCCAGCCAACTATAAGTTGAATATGGAAATAATAGAAAAACTCCTCGTATTTGTTAAAGTATCGCAATCACTTGCTTATGGGATTTGTATCATCTTCATAAACATGTGGCCTTAAGTTTTTAGGTTAGACATTCTAACGTGGTATCGGATCAGGAGGTCCCGAGTTCAAATCTTTCCATACCCTTTATTTGTCTCCCTTATTATATGTTTCCATGCCTATTCTTAGGTCGAAATCCAGCCTATTCCCGAGGGAGAGTATAATTATGCAAATATTAAACTACGTTTTCATTTAATAGTTTAAAATTTTTGAAATAGTCAACGGTGGTCTCACAAAAGCTCACGGTATTCGCAAAGAGACTGGCAAGGTCTAGAGCATTATGAAAAATAATTGACAAACAAAAAACAGCCACGTGTTCCCTTCTTCTTCCGAAATAATTGGGCTATTTTTTAATTAGTGGACCCTTGAGCGAAATTGGCCAATTTGTCTGTTTGTGAATTATGATCTCTTATTAATTGAGAGTCGACATACATCAAGATCATCACATGCATTATTGAGATCCTCGGGTCCCCACATGCACAATTGCAATGGCACGACTCGTGCTAAAGAAAAAAGAGGAGAGACGGGTCTCGATTCTCCTCGTTCACATGTTGGTTGCCGACGTGGCATTTTCGACGTAAATTAAATAAAAATTATATAAAAATAATAATACGATGCCGTGACAACTCCAATCAGATTTTAATTTTTGTTACGATCTTTGTAGCTTGTGTTGGACCGACGGAATTTATACACACGCGTTGTTTGGGACAACGACGAAATAGAATTCGTCGTCCTCTAGAGCGAGAGTAAGCGTGCCGGCATCGTATTCTCTCTAATTCACGTAGCGAAGATTTGTTAAAGTCGAGATGCAAGCCAAACACCGTCTTGCGGCATAAATAATTAATTGCTAAGGGATTAGCATGTTATTATAGAAAGTCGATCAAATGAAATTTACTATAGTATCAGATAAAGTTATGTGGGCAAAGGAAGGAAAATTTCGACATGTGCTAGGTCAATGCCACGTAATAAAATTGTTATTTATCTCTATAGGGTCGAATTTGAACAACCACGTGTAATTACAAATTGGGAAACTCACATATTAAATTTTAGGACTATATTTTAGACTAAACTTTTAGTAAGAATAGTCGAGCTTATGTAGCACAAAGGATTAGGTTTAGTTCTTGTTTCGGGCCAAAAATTAATGACTCGGATTAGGTCTCCAAGTATTCAATTGCCATGTCTGACTGGACCAAGATAAAGCCGCCACATGATTTTTTTTTTTTTTTGGTCGGAAAATCGTGAAATTCATTCACTCAAACGAGGAACTACAAGAAGTACTGAAACGACAAGATTCAAAACAAAGCAAATCCCACGGAGGTTGGGGAGGGTGAACTAGCCAATAAGAACTTATTGGCTAGTTCGCCGCCACATGAGTTTGCAACACAGAAATTGGCTGTACGTACATTACCTAAGGAGATTGTCCAATTATGGTCATAAAACTATTTTACCAAAATCATTTCGATTTTGTCGATGTAATTTTTAGACTTTTGCACACAATGCCAATGTAGATATTTTGACCAATTTTCGCTAGAAATCGCTAACATGGCGGCATACCATGTAGGACGGCAGACGATGACTGGACTGTTACGTTAGTGATCTTCGGCGAAAATTGATCGGGAGGACTAATTTGGATTTCTGCATGTAGATGTGGGACTAAATTGGCGAAATTAAAAAATTCATAACTGAATTGACAATTACACGTTAGGTGTAATTTTGGTTTAGGACTGATTGGATAATTTTCCCTGCACTACTTTGAGAGGCGTTGGGTGCAATAAGACCAGATTTACCATAGGCAATGATGTTGCTGATTAATTAGCTAATTATCTTAATGTTAATCATGAGAGAAATGTTGCATCCATCGTCGTTTGCTAATGAAATGGTAGTGTAAAGATCCCACGAGGGAATCGAATCTCTTGAACTATTGATGTTTCGTACGTTTGTTTAACGTGACCAAATAAGCCAATGTTCTAAGCGTCCGTTTGATTTCACCGAAAATAAATAATTTCAAAAAAAAAATTAAAAAAAAACGATTGCTTGTATCACTTGAAATAATTTGTCAATTAAAGATAATTTCCTTATCAACAATAATTTGTGTCTAAATGTTTTTGTGGACATGAAAATATTCTCCTTTATTCGTTTTTGCAAGCGATCATTTTTGTGAAAATATTTTTCAAATCATTCATTTTCTACGAAAGAAATAAAGTCTCGAAGTTGTCGCGAAACATGTGGAATTGATGGTATGAGAGTTTTATCCCACAATCCGAGAAGCAATCGCATCGTTCATGTCGATAAAACGACAGGTCGGCGTCTCTAATTGTGATTGTTAGACCTCTCATGCCAACACGCGGTTTGTCCAAACGGATGATTAACGAGCGCGCGTCGTCTTCTCGGGGAGGTGGAATCCAAAATCACTCCCTCCTCCTTCATCGCTCGAGAGTTAACTTTGGCTTTGTTCTCTTCGATTTCATGATCAATTATTCGAGTGCGGACAAGGGTCCAGTTGTCTTGTAATGTACGCACAAAAATGGCAATTGGGAAACGATAACATGCATGGGGAAGAAAGGGTGTCCTTATAAATACGAGCACCGTTCGCTCCAAAGCGAATCGCCGAGTCTCATGGACGCTTCTCATCTCCATCTCTCGTGTCCTTGCTGGAGTCCCGATCCGTCTCGCCCGTGTTCTTGCTCGCCCGTGATCTTCGACACCCAATTCAAATTCGATTCGAGGTTCGTCCTCCTCTCTCTCTCTCTATATCTCTCTCCTATTGGTGTATTTCTTGTGATCTCTCGTTTCTTCGCTCGGGCTTAGCCGTTCGCTTAGGTGCGGAAGACCGGACCGAGGGGGGGCGGCTCGGTGGCTGGTGCGGCCCGAGCCATCCCCACCGTTTCCTCGTTTTCTGAGTCGTCTTCCTTTTCGAGTTTCAAAGACATTCATACGTTCGTTCTCCGACCCTCTATGTTTCGCCAATAAGATTAAGACGCCGACGAGGATGCGAGTCGAACTTTAGGGCCCCTTCCCATCTCGTTCTAGTCTTCCAATAATTTTGAAAACCTTTGTCCCTTCATTTTCAATTATTAGATCTGCATCTGCCTCTTTCTGTCAACCGTCATGATCTCGATTCCGGAACCACCATGCAATCTTGTCGTTTTCGTGGCGGGGTTTGTCTGTTTTCTCTTCAAAGCTATCTTTGCTTGCCCCGCCCGCCCCCGCTTTTTTTTTTTTTCCTATGATTATTCTCATCTATTTAACTGTAGTTTCTTGATTTGGCGGTCGTCGTCGTGTGCATCTATGACTCTCTGGGATTCCGTAGAAGGCCGTCTTACGTAAGAATTCTTTTGTTGGGTTGCTTTCGACTTGGTTGTGCGTTCGATGCGCACGTCCGAGACAAGTTGGAGTTCGTCGTCAACTGGTCCGGTTCTAAGAGCAGTGCGCAAACTTCAAATTGATTAGGCCAACCCTACAACTTGATCATTTGTATTCAGGACTCTGTAATCTGTAAACCGTCGTTTGATTATGGTACGACCAATGGCGGAGCAGGATTGAGATAGTTAAGGAGGCGAGAGCAAAGTTAGATGGGATAATTTTCTTAGCCCGTCGAAAACGATTCGAAAGGTAAAATTTTGAACACCATCTAGAGGTCGCCACTACCAACCCGCCTCGGAATTTTATTGATCTACCACTCACTATAACCCTCGAAGGAGAGAGTGTTCTTCAGCTCTCAGATCGTATTAATCTCGAGATTCGATGCTAGACCGATCGCTCATTTAATGAAAATAAATGAGTTTTTTGTTACCGCTACGCATCTGATATCTAAGTTCGTTCTTGCACATTTTTGTTAGCAAAATTCCATGCCCTGATTTTGCATCACATTGATTGTATTCCAAGCCTCTTTAGTTTAGTCCATCCGGATTATCTAACATTGGAGTTTCTGTGACATGGGTAATGGACGGCCTGATTTGAGTAATGTTACTCATGTCACAGAAACCTCAATATTAGATGATCCGGATAGTCATCCTCCACTTTTGCATCCCTTTTAAAAAGAGAATATTCCCTGAACATATGATGCGTCCCACTTGTGATCCCCATTCGACCTAGTATTATTAATATAGTCCAAGCTGACAAGATTCAAAGCGGGCATTCCTACGTCCATGAGATGGCGGCGAATCGGGTCCGCTAATAACTTAACAATTTATAACGTACAAGAATAAGACCACACACTCTTTATTATCATATGATATGAACACTCCATGCCAAACTCGGAATAATTAGTGATGTAAACATGGCGATGACCATCCATGAAACGGATGGTTAGATGAACCTAATCCAAGGGTTTAGAAATGGTGATTAGCTTTGATGAGATGGCCGACGGGTATCTCGTCGAATCGAAAGTTAGTTGGGTTTCGAAAGTTATGATGGTAAATCGTTATTCGATAAGACTTTATCCGCACAAGTTTGGTATCTCCTATATCATCTCTTCCGAGCTGGATTAGGGTGCAAGTCCGTTCTCCGTCGACGATTCAGAAAACTCGGGAGAGGACAGATTATGTAGTGGAACGGGGTTGATCAGATGCGAATTGAACGATGTGATTCAAGATAAGAGTGACCCGGTTTGTCACGTGAATTTTACACTTTGAGGAAGAGATGTGACAAACTCAAAGAGCAACTTGATGATATTGGATGGTCCATTGTGTCACATTCATATGCTTTGAGGGGTTTTTTTTTTTTTTTCTTTTCTTGTTACACAAAAATTTATCTGAAAACAAAAGCAGATGGATCTGAATTTGAAATGGCAAGAGCAAATCTGTATGTCAGTAGCACTAGAAACTCTAGAATTGTCTTCTGTACATGTGACAACAGTACTCCAAAATCAGACAAACCAGTGGTACCTTCATGGTTCCTTCCTCCCAAAGTTATGACCGTTGGATGTAACTCTTTTTCCACACAATCATCTTCTTTCTTTGGACGATGTCTTTCCTTAATCTGGTCTGGGAATTCACTGTTTGATGATGTGTTTGAATCTTGTCCCGGTGATAATCACTCACCTCTCTCTTTTGTGCTCTTTCCCCAGGATTTTCCTTCTCTTTTATTAGAGACCGGCTTAGCTACATGAACAAACAAGAGGCTCAAGCTCATATGCAGGGCCAGGACTAGGATTTTGCCGCATTAAGCAAGCAAGCCTAGAGCCAAAACACAAAGCAAAAAGGACAGACGTACTTGTGGGTACATTTGCCTTGAGAAGAAGAAGGAGAAGAAGAAGAAGATGGGTTTTTGGACACTGTTTGAGGTGGCATCGATGCCAATTGTGCAAGTTCTGTTGATCAGTGTGTTGGGAGTTTTCATGGCAACTGAATATTGCAGTCTTCTCACTGCAGATGCAAGGAAGTCCTTGAACAAGGTAAAGTATTTTTCAAAGTAATAAAGGAACTGTTGTCTTGCCTCTTGAAAGGGGCAAAGTTGAACACTTTAGCTTCTATGTGATGCATACCTCAGTGAAGAGAGAATTTTATCCGATGCAGATAGTGTTCATGGTGTTTACTCCATCTCTGATGTTTGCCAGTCTGGCGAGGACCGTCACTTTCCAAGACATTATCTCATGGTAGGGAAATTTTTTCAGCTATTCGCTTCCTTCTGGTGTATTTTGATGTCGGCATTCGAATTTGGCGGAAAGATATAATTATATAGCAGTCAGCAGATGATATGAACTTTCATGTTTTTCTAAGTTGCACTGCTGAAAGACTTGCCGAGCTCCGCCATAGTTAGTTTGAGTCTATTATGCTTGAAAAGTTGATGGTTTTTAGCTCCTTTGCTTAGAGCATTATGAACTCTGTTTCTGCACCTGAGATACTGATGGTTATGACCTCGGATATGAAGGTGGTTCATGCCAGTGAACATTGCCATCACCTTCTTGTTCGGAGGGATGCTTGGATGGGTAGTCGTGAAATTACTCAAGCCCAAGCCATATCTAGAGGGCCTGGTGATTGCTACATGTGCATCAGGTAATTGATTTTTTCAGAACTCTTCTATGTGACTAGAAATGTGAGCTCTGCAGTCTGATAACAGTTTTGTCTGCCTCCTAAAAGGAAACCTGGGAAATCTTCTGCTGATAATTGTGCCGGCAATCTGTAATGAAGACAACAGTCCCTTCGGGGATAAGAGTGCCTGCAGCTCCATCGGACTCTCCTACGCGTCGTTCTCCATGGCGGTAATGAAGCCTCACATGTCCCATTACTCGATATGTGATTGATTAAGTTCGAAACAACTCATGAAATGCAAAGAAAAAGAGTAAAAAAGTATCACCTTGTAAATTTCCTCCAACTTTGACATTTGGTTCTATGAAACCGTCGACGATCTGTTTCGCAAACTCTGTTTCAAGATCAGCAGTGTTTTATTAGGTGCATTAATATGGCATGCCCTCTGCTTCTTGTTGTCTGAATTCAGTACTGATCTATGTTTCTGATTCAACACAGCTTGGAGGATTCTTCATTTGGACGTATACTTACCAATTGGTACGATCTTCGTCGTTGAAATACAAAGAGCTTCAAGCAGCTGACGATTCCGCAAAGCAGCCCAACAAGGACTTGGACTCTAATGGGAGCACTCACCTGCTCAAAGGAGAAGATCAAGAGCCAGTAGCAATAAGTGTGCAGTCCACAAAATCTGTTGAAGATGTAGAAGACCAAGCTGTAAGTCTTCCTCTCATGAACCTAAAACCATAGTGTCGAATCTCGTGAAACCGTCTTCAGCGCTAATCTTTCACAAGACAATGAATCGCAGGTTATATCTCAAGAATCAAGCAGCAAGTCCGAAAAAGAATCAGTGACACTCTGGGGTAAATTGGTAGGAGTTCTTCACACAATCTTGGAGGAGCTGCTGGCGCCTCCAACCCTCGCTGCTGTGAGTCTCTCTGTGCATATCAATTGCTCGGATACGATTTGTCTTTCCGGTTTTAGCGAAAAAGCGAGCAATGCACTAATCTGTTGCATATATTCTCAGATATTGGGATTCATCTTCGGGGCCGTTCCGTGGCTGAGGAAGCTCATTATAGGCAACAGTGCCCCGCTGCGGGTGATCCAAGATTCCATCAAATTACTGGGGTAAGCGGCGTCTCTTTATTGCGTACACCATCATTAATTTGAAGTAACCAGGACTGGATGACTCCAATATTTAGTAGGGACGGTCAAGTTATGACTCAAGTTAGAACTCTTCCTTGTGTTTTCGAGTTTCTTAATGGCTTTCAATCATGCAGTGATGGAACTATACCTTGCATTACCCTCATACTTGGAGGCAACCTCACTCAAGGTAAGAAAGAGCTTTCAAAACTGTCAAATGCCTTTTGAAGAGCCAATCGAAAGACAATAGCAAAAAAACCGTCCGCGCTTAAATTGCTTGGATCCCATTCATACAGGCCTGCGCTCTTCGAGAATCAGACCCTGGGTCATCCTTGGCGTAATATCTGTTCGGTACATGATACTCCCAGCGATCGGCATCTGGGTCGTCAAAGCAGCTGACCATCTCGGCTTCCTTCCGCCAGACCCTCTCTACCATTACGTGCTAATGATCCAATTCACGCTGCCGCCGGCCATGAATATCGGTAAGCCATGTTCTTCACTGCGGCCCCATAATCTCATAGAACTGATACATTTCTCACCAAGAAACAGAAGATGACAAAAGGTTGAAATGAATGTGGAATGGCAATGCAGGGACTATGACTCAGCTGTTTAATGTGGGTCAAGAGGAGTGTTCAGTTCTCTTCCTGTGGACATACTTGGTTGCAGCACTAGCGCTCACTTTCTGGTCCACCGTGTATATGTGGATCTTGTCCTGAGAATTCTTCAGCTCAAGCAGGGCCGACCCGATTGGCGCGGTGGATTGTTCGGGCAGGCATTAATGCGTCGCCGGGTCAATATAGTCGATCGTTTTATTTATGGTGTAGGCTTTGTTCCAATTATTGCTTGTAATCAGTAGCTAAGTTCGTCATCGTTTGCTCCTCGCTGTAAACTAGGGAGAAAATAGGTTTTGGGTAGTATGGTTATTTTCTGCCACATTCTTTGTTGTGGGAATGTACTTGTTGGTGTTCCCTCTGGCCATGCCAATTATGCAAATTCTTGGTGACGATGTTTGCAATTTCCCGAGCCGGAAAGTTAAGAAAGTTGTATAGGGATTCAGATGCTGCAAGCGCTAATCTTAAACAACATGAACTCCGTTTTATATGTGTAATCTCCCTCCACCTAACAGTTTAGACTTTCGGGTCCGACATGCTAACATATATCAGAATCAAGTTATCTATAGGTTACAGTATTAGTTTAAGTTTTCGATTTGGCATTTAAACAGAGGAGATAGAAGTTTTTTTAGGTATTTCCACATGAATATCAATAGGAGAAATAAGAATCCAGCTAGTATATGCTAAGGTTGCCAAAAGATATTAGTAATTGCGTAAGTTTAGCTTTTCTACGGGAGGTTATGCACCAGAAAAGATCTGGTATGAACAGAGGAAGAACGTTTTAACAACAATCTGCACAATTTCACATTGACTATCTGTTGTCCATCCTTGCTTAAGCTTCAATAGAAGACAGAGCTGCACATGATTTGATGACCCTTTTTTGTGTTTCTTGTGGATACCATCTCCGCTTCAGATGTCATTTCATCAAAATGGGCAGTGAACTCTGTAAGAAAAAGAAATTATCCTCCTTTCATTGAGTAGATCAACCACACAGGGCCGACCAGTTCATGTGCTGTTCCTGCGTAGTCAGCACATGAACTATCATTTGTGCAGTGTAGTGACGTTGGCTAATAGAAGCTACGAAATCCCTCATCCACGAAGAGCACAGAGGATGTGAAAGAAGGAAGAAGAAGAAGAAGAAGCCCAGATAACAGACAAAGCCAGTCTCTCCACATCCTTGTAGGAAAATCATGCTCTGCACAGGTCTGCGGATCGGGGAACCTTCCGCACGCTTGAGTCGTCCTGTTCCCAAGAAGAGGGGTGGGAAAAGGCGCAGATCCGAGGAGTTGAGACAGGAGACCTTGTATTGTTATATCTCATTACTTAATACTAACTGATCTGAAAATTTCATGGCAAAGCAAACTCAAGACCATCTACTTGTTATGTCTCATTAAAACCAAAAACTTGGGGGTTTTTGGCCATTAATATTCATGTAACCTGTATATATTTCTCCCCAAGATTTTTCTTTCAACTGGTAACGATACCGTCTCGTTGTGCTCGAAGATGAAGCAGAAGTCTGATCTATGCAGTTTGCTATCTGCAGATACATGTTGATGGATAACATCGGCATGCAGCGTGCGGACCTGTTCTCGCTGCTCTAACAGAGACTAGACAATGACCAATTCTTCTGATGCCAGTAGACACATGACATCTTTCTACATAGCGAACTTAGCCCCCTGCATAAGAATGAGCATTTTTATATGTGATCCAAATACTTGCACATGAAAATTTTCCCTGGAAAGCATTCCCTTTACTCGATTTTTTCTGAGTCGCAACAATTTACAATTGTCAACAACTATAAACACAGCTATGGAGTATAACAAGGTTTGAAATCACGTATCAGAAAGATTTCATGTGACTGACAGTGAGAGTTCTGGGAAGGATTTACATTTACTTAAACTTGGTTACCAGAAGTAAAGTTGTCGTTTTAAGCGTATTCGATATGCCTTTTCTTGGAATCATTCAGCGATCCGTCGTCGTCGGTGCTCCTGTTGGAGGCCCGCTCCATTTGCCTCCTCTTGGACCGGCTTTTCACCGTCTCTTCCTTCTCGTCGACGAAGGAAAGAAACATCCGTATACGGCTAGATCGGGAGCTCGAGGAGGAGCTCTCGGGTTCCTCAGAATAGTGATGGCTGAACTGGCGGGCCACCATTACGAAATATATGAAGAGGGCCAAGAAGCAAGCTGACCCGCACAGAACGAAGAGGCCCCAGAAGCTTTTGAGGTGAAGACGGTCGAGTGCGAGCTTCGTCCCCTGTGATGTGCAGGCACTGCTCATTAGCCATTTGTCATGCATCCGTTGGAGATCCCCGTTTTCCGAGAGCTTCAGGATCGCCGTCGACATATCAACTGCCAAGGGCGAGTCCCGTGGAAATGCCTGGTTATCGCAATTCATTTACAAACGACGTTAAAATCACGATTCACAGAACAATATCTCCCATGCATTGACAGTATTGGCAAATTTATCTTGTAATGATACAAGATCAGCAAATCATGCATCTGGCAAGCTTGCTTAACCTTTTTCCATGGGCTTGCTTAACCTTTTTCCATGGGCTTGATCTACTACTTTCGTCAAAAGAAGAAGAAAAAGATAGATACTTACAAATCCCCATCCATTTTTGGTGAATTCTTGACCCACAATGCTGAATTCGCATTGAATTGAGAGAAAAAGCTCAAGATATGCACGCTGGTCGATCACTGCAGCAACTCCGCCTTTGTGAGGGCCGTCTTTCAAGGCCTTGGCATAATCTTCTGGCATGGTGAGAGGAACAAGTCTGGATTCATGAATGCCGAGTTCCTCTATCAAATAATTGCGGGCGAAAGACCCCTCCTGGTATCCTATGGGATCATTACTCGCTACTAATGTTTCAATCCCTTTGATAGGAGAAGAAAGCTGTTGGACTGTGAGGTTCGAGGTCAGACTTGCCGTGTAACTCGAGTTAATGATAAGAACCACAAACAGCCATATGATCAGCACAAAGCGACCGAGCATACTCACGGTATTTTCTTCTGCGCAATTGCAAACAAGATAGCACAATGAGTTTTAAAGAGAGCGACAGTTTCTTGGCAATTGTGCACACGCGCACAAACACAAACACGCGCATATGTGCACGTGTGTACGTGTGTGTGTGTGTGTGTCTTGGAGAGAGGGGAGTTTAACTTACTATGAGCAAAAAACCAAGTTGAAAAGCTAAACCTGCAGAAAGAAAGGATAAGTGAATTAGGAATCATCAGGTGGATGCAGTCATACGTTTACCACAAAATGTCAATTTTCTGTTCTTCATTTGTTCTGATGCAGTGAGAATTTGTAGCTACAAATGTCATTCTCTAGGACACTAAAGTCTGGACATCTGCAACTGCAAGTGTTCTTGTCTGTTCAAATGTTTTGGACAGGTTGCCTCATCTACCTCCGCAGCACTTAAGCTCCCGCAATCGGCCTGGTCTAGCTCTTTTAAGTTACGTATGTTACTTGTCCTCATGGATTATGACCAACCGAAATGGCGAGACGACACTGAGGGGTTGGTTTGAGTGAGTTATGCTTGCAACCAGCTTCTCAAAGTCACGTTGCTACACGAACTCAGATTGATTCACATTCTTTGCTCGATATCGCTTACCTAGCACATCTAATCTAGTAAAAGTAGGAGCTCGTAATGGTGAGCTGACTTCAAGTAAAGTCAAGAATCTCATATGAGGACTCGAGGGCTTGATCATGACCGTGGAGTGTTCATATCTGTCTCACATGTTCGAGCTTGCCAATACTCAACCAGAGTAGCATTTGTATTAATTCAAGCTGTGACTATTCACACGTTTCTCCAGATTTTCCATCAATCGCAGCAGTGATTGAAGTGGAAACACTAGTCGAGTGGGTTCACCATGGAAACGCTACTCTGGCAAATTCTGCTTAATGAACCCAATCTTTAGTCCTCTAGTTATGCTAGCTATGAAAAATTCCTGGTCACTCACCAGAGCATAGTGACAATTTGTCTCCTAAGAGGTCCGCGGAAGTCATCGTTCAACCTGTGCTCCAGAATCCACACTACAGCTCCGACAACGAGGAAGAATAAGGCCGTCACGCACCATAGCTTCCACGTAAACGGCCTGAAGAAAGCCCATGCATTAGAGTCCAATGTCCTGACCGGGGCCACCACGACTAGCCCGGACTCGATATATGGCTGTGAAAAGTCCGCCATCCTAGTCCTGTTGGTGGTGATCGCAATATCTCCTACCGCAGCATCAAAAGTCTAGAGAGGGCAAAAAACTGATCACTCAAGGAAAAGAGTGGCTGACAAATTAAAACTAACAAGAGATCTTTATTCCCACTCACCCCGGTTGTTATCAACCGAACAAGCTCCGTGCCACTTGGGTTGCTGTGACCGTCGCCGAACGGGATGAACTTATAAGGCACGGCATAAGGCAACAAGTTCAAAGCGGCTGTGAAGACATCGATGCAGTAACCAGTGAACATATCAGTCGTGCCTTCTGCTTGCGACACAAATTCGCGGAAGCTAACTCTCTTCGGGACTCCAATCTTCAAGTGCATACCGTTGTCTGGGAAAACCCAACCACGAGGCTTCTGTGTTGTTTCTCCAGGCCAAACAACCGGGTACAGTTGCTGGCTCGAGCTGGAATGATTTGGTGGCCTCGCGTACAGCGTCTCGGGAGGCACAACTGTTAAGCCAGAGTAATTAGACCAATAACCGATCTTCCTATATCCAGTGCCTACCACATTGATGATTTCATATGCTGGATGAATAAGGTTTTTGTCAGGAGTGAATCGAATAGGGCCAGTTACGCCCGTTGTATCGACCTGCAGAATGGAATCGCGCAGCAATTTCCCTCCGTTGAAGATGCTCATGGCATCAAGGTGCAGATTTCCCCCTCTTAGGCCGGTCAACTTCGAATCATTTGAAAACGAAATGACTCCACCCTGATCAAAGAACGCGTTAATCGCTCGAGCAAGTATCCAAACTGTGTCGTACGCATATAGGCCGTAGCTACTCAGTCCAAACGTCCCATTAGTCGAAAATGTGCTTGTCAAGTTACTCCACCGAGAAACGAATTTCCTCTTGAGTCCGGTGTCCGGCATGTACGGACGCAGCGAGAGGACTCCCTGATACCTCTCCATCACATCCGAAGGGAGTGGCGAGCTCGTCTCTAAGATTGTCGAAAGCCAGTTAGTCGTGATCCAAACGTATCCATTACCCATCATTCCAAGATACTTGGCCACTTCAAGCACGTGAGGTCCCGGAGTGGAGTAAGTGTGAAGAACAATGATGCGCGACTCCATCAACGCCACCTTCACCAGCACGTCAGTCATATCGTCCCGAGTCGCCTCCAGGCTCATCGGTGCCTTGTAAGAGATCTTGCAGCGGCGCTCCGCGAGCTTGTCTGCTAACGCGGCAATACCGTTCCGCCCGTGGTCATCATCGACGTAGATGGCTGTCACTTCCCTCCACCCGTAAAAGTCCACCATCGCCGCTACCGCGGCCATCTCAAACAGATCATTCTGGGCGGTCCTTATGAAGTAAGGAAACTGGAGTGAGGACAGGGTTGGGTCCGTGGCCGAAAACGAGAGCAGAGGGACTTGCAATTCACTCGCAATGTGCGATATCACATGAGCAGTGACCGAAGTTTGGGGTCCAATTATGGCGACCGCGTCGCTCTCCATGAACTGTAAAGCTGAAAGAAAGGATTCAATTCAGCTACGAACTCCGAATCTCACGACGCCCACAACTTCAACACCAGCATAAACAGGCATCACGAGAAGAAAACATCGGACTTACCCTCAACTATGCCCAGGAAGCCACTGTAGTTGGTGTCCTGTATCGTGAGGTTGAGCTTGGTTCCGCCAAGCACTGATGGGTCAGAGTTCACATCCTCAATCGCAGCAAGAATAGCCACTCTGGCCACTTTGCCTATCAGGGTGTTGACGGAGAAGACGCCCCCAATGTTCACGAACTCCGGCCGTGTGGAAGCATTCGTGCCGGCTCCACCAAACGAGCACAACCCACTTTGCAAAACCAGAAGCACCACGAGCCAGATCATGCTGGCGCCTGTCTGCATACTCCCAAGGGCCAAAATCTTTTTTCGCTCTTGCCGCTCAAAAGTGAGCACCAAGCTATGCAGCAATTAATCAAGCAAGACAAAGTCACATGAACAACAGAAAGGAGCTATTTTGGGAGGTTAGCGACAAACCCTTTTGGAGACCATGCCTGTTCAGAAGAATCCGATCTCTCGCCTGCGGAGCTTTGGTCCGAGAATCAGGCTATGCAATACCTAGGATCAGCATGAACTAGCGCCGGAGACCAGAACGGGTAACGAAGTGGGTGTGTGTGTGTGTGGTGAGAGCACATTTCTCTGCTCTGCTTTTGGCTGGTTGTCGTGAGATATTTTGTCTCTGGCCACTCTAACGAGGCTAGGAAGATTTCATGATGGAGAGCTTCAGAGAGAGAGAGAGAGAGAGATGCCATTTTTGGTGACGCGAGGAAGATGCAGACAAGGAGAACCCTCCCTACAGTGGAGGTAGCTTCTCTCTCTCTCTTGGTGGTGGTCCTCGCATTGATTATTATTCTCCTGGAAGCTACCGCGGCCATGACAAGGGGGCAAAACACAATTCACATTTCTTATTCTTCTTGTCTGATATTTTTCCAAAGCACCCCTTCCACGTTTAAAATAACAAGATAGCTCGGTATATATTTATGCCTTTCGACTTCCGACAAAGCATGTCCTAAAATCAAAGTCCGAGCTTATTCGGACAAAGATAGCACCCCCTTTTTTCCCGTTGAAGATGCCGCATCCGCCAACCAAGAACCCGTTTGCTTTTTGCATCGCAAGGTTCTCCGACGTCCTTTTCGATGCTCGTTCCGCTCGCGGAATCGAACATCTTTCCTCGACCGCCCACTTGGAGAGCAGTATGTTGGCGCTAGAGTATCTCAAATCAACATCTAAAGGTGCGCATGACAACATTTCTGGAGCAGAAATTTATATGATTGCGCGATTTCATTTTTTTAGCTCTGGGGTTTTTTTTTTTTTCCTTCAGAAATAGTCTTTTGAGCCGCTCGAAGAAGTCAAAAAAAAATTACTTCTTCTCAGTAGCAGAAAAATCACCTTATGATTGATTTCTCGAATATAAGTATATTGCCGTGCGCGCCCTAAATTTCCGAACGGATAAGCATCTTCCTTAAACGATGTTAGTGCACTTCGCATGATGATTCCTCGCATTCGCAAAATCGGACATCTCACGACAAATCACAAATTTTTACAAGGAGAGAGATAACTTACGTAGCCGTAGTGGTGGGGCTCTGTTCTGAAGGGTACAACAACAGGATATTTCGCTGGAATTCCACCAAAGACCTTGGCCTGCTAATCTCAATTCCCATGCGACCCAAAAAAGCAAATCTCAATCCCCCACGACATGACCGGGGCCCACGTACGATTTGCGGGGGCCCACGGGCATAAAAGCCCCCAGTTGATGGATCTGCTGTAATTTCTTCTGCAATTACACCGTAATCCCTAATTTATCACCATCATTTTTTTTTGTCAAAAGGAAAATTTTCATTACATTCTTAAAAAAAAAAATACATAACTTTGATGTAAATCAAACAAAGCAAGTAAATTTAAAAGATAAATAAACTTGTTACAGCTTACAGAGACTCGCTCATTCCATAAAGACGCATCAAAACATAATAGGCACCCGATCACCGAATCTCGTATCAAATTTCCAAGATTTCACTTTCTAGTGACTATGGCTTTGCCAAAAAGCGATGCGTGCCTAGGTTCGGCGTCCCCAAGACCATCACCGTATAAAGACGACAACAATAATACCGACAGGTTGAAAAAGCACAAGTTACGCCTTGTAAATCTTAGATCTAATTTTAGATTGGAATAGAAGAGCACCCAAATCTAAATGTAACTCTAAATCGGGAGAGAAGACCTACAAGCCAAATACCAATTTATAACAAAATAACTTTCAGATAAGTCGACTGTTGAAATAGTAAAGAAGTCGCGCTCGACTATATGGAGTAAGCGCCGGAGCCGGAGCGAGCGAGCAGATCCGAAATAGCAGATTCGTCCATTAACTCATTGAGACTAGACTATACCTTTGCTTGGGTCTTTTAACCAATTAATTGAACCTTTTATATATGCATGAAGTATTCATATTTTGAATTTGAACAAGATGAGACATACTTTGCAATGAAATGAACAAAAGAAGAGAAACGAAGAGAAAAGATAATCCAATTTGAAATATTTTACATATAGATGTTTTTTATGCTCTTTCTAGAAATTTTCCTCAGCTATAAAATAAAGGAATATAGTTCCAAATTTTTGCTTCTCACTTCGAGCAATTAGCAATAATTTTTCTTTGGACTTCCGAAAATTTGTTTCATTTAGCTTGGTAAGGAAATTTTAAGGCATGGGTACAGACCACCGAAGCTGGAGCGAGCGAAAAGATCCAAAATAGCAGATTCTTTCGAGACACTCGCGCTTTGAACTTCTAAGCTCACCGAGTAAAACTTTCCACGTGAAAAAAGTGGACTAGATCGTCCGCAAGGACCATGAAGAGGAAGTTTGGCGGTGCTTTTTTTTTTTTTAGGGGAAAAACCTAAAGGTTGGATGGATTTCTATATTTACCGCCATAATTTTTTTATTTTTATTTTTGGTCTCATATCGCCATAATTTACAAAGTGGATATCTCCCACTTTTTCGCTTTCTTCAGATCTTGGTGATCTCCAGTTTGATCTTTCTGTCTAACGCCAAACACAGAATTTAGATCTTGGCCCCAGAATCGTATGGAAAAATTATCAAAAAAATCTTAAATCTATTATAATTATATCAATTCAATCTTAAATTTGTTGCATTTATGTCAAATCAGTCCATCTAATTGAAAATCGTTGACGTGGCCCTCCGGTGCTGATTGAGATATTTTGTAATAGTATTTTAGTATTTTTTTGAATTTTTGTATTTGTTTCTTCTTTTTTATTTTCTTTCTCTTTATTTTTTTTTCATCTTCTTCATCCAGTTTGTCGCCGGCCACCGGCGAGGCCCGATCTCTCCCAATGACAGCTACGCTCGCCCTTGCCGGTTGTCGGCGATCGGCTCGGAGGAAGAAGATGGAAAAAAAAAATAAAGAGAAAAAAAGAAAAAGGAAAATATATATATATAATACAATTAAATGTCCGAAGAAATTATAATATTATTTAAAATGTCCACGTCAGCGATTTCCTATCAGATGGACCAAATTGACACAAACACAAAAGGTTTTTGACTGAATTGCAAAAACTGCGATAAGTAAAGAAATTGTTTAGTAATTTTCCCTTTTATGTACCAATTTTTAAATATTCTAAGAAGTTAAGGATGGTTAGGATCAAATAAAAGGCAGGGAAAATTTCAAAAAAGGGCCCCAAGTGCTCTCATTTTTTCAAATAAGGCATGAAGTGGACTTTGTTTCAAATAAGGGCTTGAAGTGCCATTATTGTCTCAAATAAGGGCCTGAAATGGCTATGGCTGTTTCAAATAAGGGCCAGACCTCGTCGGCCAGCAGGTCGGCTAAATTTTTGGGCCGATCAAGGGCATTTTTGTCAAAATGTAATTTTAACTTAATTTCATTAATTTAATTAAATTTAAAATTTTAAAAAAGTAAAAGTAAAAAAAAAAAAGTAAGAAGGCGATACACGGGCAGGAGTGGATGGCGGTCGTCGCCACCCCACCGGCGAGAGGGCGGCGTCCATAGGCGAGAGGGCAGCCCCCTCTCGCCTGTGTGTTTTTTTTTTTTTTCAATTTTAGTTTTTTAAAAAAAATTTAAAAACTCAAAAAGGGAAAAATAAATAATAAAATAATAATAATAAGGTCAAAATGACCAGATTGCCCCTATTAACTAGTGAGTCAGGCCCTTTTTTTTTAGACTGATAAAGGTCACTTCATGCCCTTATTTGAAACAATATACACTTCAGGTCCTTATTTGAGACAATGATGGCACTTCAGGCCCTTATTTGAAACAAGGTCAATTTCAGGTCATTATTTGAGAAAATAAAGACACTTCGGGTTTTTTTTTGAAATTTTCCTTAAAAGGCAAGTAGAAAAGTTACAATATTTACGGAAAAAAAAATACACAGTAAATATTTTTTCAAAAAGGAACGTTTGAGCGAAATTGAGATCGACCTCACTCGATGTTGAAACTTTCGATTTAAGACATGGACGAACCATCAGCTGCCCGATGGATGAGTCCATCACCTCAACTCTACCATGTTCAAGTAGGGAAGCTCAAGACCGGCGATACACCTAAGCCTAGACATGTCTTCCACAGATTTAAACCAAGATTTTCTACAACAGAAAATAGACTGTAAAAACATAAAAAAAAACCTGTGATTAATTGGTATTACAAAAATAGACTTCCCATCCTTTTTGCAAAGTACAATTAATTGGCATATTCCCTGCGTTGATGAATAGTAATTTCGGTATGCGGTCAAACCATGCGACGGTTAGCAATGAAGAGAGCCAAATTAGACATTAAGAAACATAGTGAAAAACAACTCGTCGGATCATCCGAAGTCATCGATTTTTATTGAAAATATGTCTCGAGTTTGAACCCGAAGTGAAAACCTAAATATTTCGAATTGAATATTTCTTGTTTCGCTCCACATCAAAATTGGTACTCTAGATTGTCTTGTCGACGAAGAAAAGGAAATAAAAACGGAAAGCTTGGACTTTTGTTGGATATACACGGAATCGATTTCCGTATTGAATTCGACGAGGAAAGAGAATAAAGGGGCACACAAAATATATGTTCTGTCGGTCCAAATGTGCACTGGGGTCGGCCAAAGAAGATTCCAAAGAGGGAAGTCAACATGGTCTTCTTCTTTCTAAAATATTAATAATTTTAGTGTCGAATTCAATTAAATTATTATGGTAAGAATTTGCGTATGATTCCTTTGTGAGATTGAGAGATTATTTCGTGAGGAATCGAGGGGCTAAACACTATGTGCATTATTGGATGTAATTGGGGGCTGAGAAACACTGAGAGTGTTTGAGTGACTCGAGTGTGGTTTGTAATCTCCGATTGTATCGCTTGATCTATAGTGGAATTCGTCGCTGCTCTTCCGTAGATGGAGGTCTCTACGACCGAACCCGATTTTATTTTCTTGTTTTGTCTATTTCATTATTCGATCGCTTACTTCCGCGCAACAGATTTCATGCCGTATACGCTAATCGTGGGGGCCGTTCGTGTCCCGTAACTAGAGCTACATCTCAAATCAAGGCCCCAGTTTTCCCGAACAAAATATGCATCTTACCTTTCTTAAAACGATGCAATGCGTTTCGCATAGCGACCCCGTGCATTCGCGGAATCGGACGTGTTATGGCAAGCCACAAGTACTTCAAAGAACGGCATTTAACTTCTTGATCGGATCTGTTATGACAAGCCATGCTTTACCTCGAAGAAGGGCAATAACTTCTTGACGGTGGTCGTACAGTAATGAGGACAATATCAGTAATGACTAATGAGGGACCAGGACCACAAAACGTGGGACATTCATTAAGTTCCACCGAATGGCTTTGCTTGCTAGTCTCAATTCTCATGACACGAGCGAGCAACACGTACCTTGCGCAAATTACACAATAATCCCTAATTTATCGACATTATAGAAAGTGGATATTTCCCACTTTCCCCCCCCCCCTTCTTCATACTTTGGAATTCTAGAAAATTGAGATGATTGTCCAAAAAATCCTAAAATTTGAATAATATTTAAATCTCGGCTCCGGGGCCGATCAACTCTTTCTTTGATAAAACAGAAAATCAAGACGAGAACATGCTCGGAAATCCTACTCACATTTTCAAAGTAAAAATGTCCACCTCCACACAACATTTTTGACATCGAGCTCAACTTATATGTAACTAATGTATACCTACGTTAGGAGTGTGCATCGATTCCGATTCAACTCGGGAACCGGTCGATTTTGAGTGATTCTCGAACTGAAAATAACCCTAAATTAGTGAATTGCGTATCAATTTTCACTCTCTTGATCTCGATCTCGAGACTGCTTTGATTTCATTGTTATTCTTTCAACGTGGCAATCTGCTGCTTTAGTCCATGAAATTCGTCTCTGTTTACTTTAGCTTTTCCCTGTATCAAATCCAAGAATGCTCTGTGTGAAAGCATGGCAGCCACACGAGAATCAAGCCCAGAACTTGACCTCAGAAGTAAATGGAGGAGTGGGTGGGCCTATCAGAGAAATATCAGAATAGTAGTCATTTGCCGAACAAGCAAATAAAAGCAAAGTAATCGGCAACATATGGAACCAAACTGGTCAGCACAGTAATGAACATTCTATTCTAAAAGAGAGTGATTTACGTTATATTACCAAGGCGAAACAGCTCACCGCGGTTCATTAATCGTGTCGCCTTTTCAGCGTACTATAAACTCTGTTTCATGTCAACAAGAACCATGTATATGCCAACATAATATATTATTGTCATTTTTCATTAGATAGCGTGAAAATGAATCAGTAACGAAATCCAGATAAATAAAACATAGAACAATGATTTTTCTAATAAAAATTTTGTGATTTAAGTAGTTCCATTTATGATAAGTTGATATACAATCATAATAACATCGTTCTACCAATTTTACTCTTTTTTTGCAATACTGTGAAATTCTTTTAACATACTGTTAAATAAAACGATTATATTTTTTGCCCATCGTATAAATTCCATCCCTTGTGGTGTTTGGGGTTGCACCTGCACTGAACTCAATGGGGGAGGAACGACGAACGCAGTGCACTCGCAGTCGCAGGCAAACGGGACAGGGACAGAGCCACCCATTCTTGGTCAAACAAGCTGTTTGCAATTTCATCACTCCTCCGAAACCGTCCCCAGGTGTCATCACCCAAGCAATGGCTAACAATGTCGACCGCAAAATCTGCAATCCCAGCCATCTCTTTCGTATTCCTGCTTCGCTCACACCCCAAGAGGATTTAACAGAAAAAAGGAAAGAGATGCCCTCCCCCTGTTTCCTCTTAATGGCCCTCCCTCCCTTAATACTATTTCCGTGGCTTCAATCTCCGATGCTCGTTGTCTCTGCGAAGCCTGCGACCTCTGGTTGGCGAAAGTATTGGTTTTGTTGAGCCCCGGGAGGAATTCGAGGAACCCCGTTTCTTTTTTTCTTTTTGTTGCAATCACGAGCTGGCACCTTGATCTTGGAGCTGGAGCAAAGGCGAAGGCAATTCGTGGGATTTCTTGAGGTGGGCGTCTGCGGATGAGGTGTTTGCGGGAAGTTCTCTGAGAAAAGAACCGATCTTGGCGAGTGCATTGGAATTCTTGGCTTTTTCGAAATGGAGTGAGCATATGGTGGGTTGGAATGGCTCCAGTTACTGATGTCGCTCCTCTGATGACCCGGTTGGCCCTTGAACACGAACAATGCAAGGGAAGTACGTCGTCCATGGAGGATGAGGACAATGACACGTTGGAGAACTTGAGCTCAAACAAGACCGGGAAGCCTCCAAGGAACCTCTCTGTTATACGCCAATGTAACAGCTCTGCTTGGTTGTCTGAATTGGTGAGCATTGCTTATCATCTTCATCATCATCATCATCCCACATTTTCTTTTGCTCCATTTGTTAGTTAAATAAAGTTAGTAAGTGTTCGCTTCTTTGGTCTTTTATGTTACTCGATTACTTACGATGGTGTATGTGCTGTTTTGGCATCAAAATCTAAGCTTTGTTTGAGTTGAATAAGATGGCATGTGTGTCGTTAAGATAAGGACCTTGGGCTTGCATTGGCCAAAATTATGGTCACTGGTCTGCAATTGATGGAAGAATTGCAATCGTCGCAATTTGAAAGGATGTCTTTTGGAGCAGGACTTGTGATGCTGATGTGGATCAAAATATTAATGAAATTATGTCCTCAGAATACACGTTGCGTTTTTTTTTTTTTTTGCTTCAAGTAAAGGAATTCTGGGGCTACTGATCTTTGGCCACATTTTGGCTCAGGTTAATTGGAATGTTTCTATTATTCTGCATCACCCAGGTGATGCATGGGTTGCCTACTAGCTTTGATAGATTGTCAGCCACTAGATTGGCTGATCCTGGAGCGAGGATCAATTCCATTAAACATTTAGTGGATCTTCATGCAGGACTCCGACCTCGGAATTATTGGTTTCAAGTCACCACCGCTTGAGAAATCAGGGTTCTTACCTGTTTTTCGCTCCGGAAGCTGCTCGGAGAAAGGACCAAAACAGTTTATGGAGGATGAGTATATTTGCGTGGATAATCTTTATGAACATTTCGATTCAGCTGTGCAAGTCCCCTCCCCTGGGGCATTTTATGGGGTGTGTATCTTTTTCATTTGTTACTGTCTCAGATTTTTCGATTATACCATCTGGCAGTAAATGTCTAGTGTTTTAAAGGTCCAATTTTCATGCAATTACCCCTTACCCCTGAATGATGTTATATCGACATGGGAATGTACTCCTTGTGCATAGTCAACCTTCACTCACCATCAAGCTACAATGCCTAAGTCTTTAAATGTAAATAAGTTGTCGCGACACTCCTTAACTATTAGAAACAGTCGAACTTATTTGCCTGAGGGCATTATCCACCCTGCTTCAAGCATTGGTGTATCTAATTGCTGCCTTCTCTGGTCCGGTTGCATATGTTTCTGACATTGTTCTGCCATGTGAGAATTGGGCCTTTATCTCTACACGCTAAGTATTTTATTTGTTGCTTTTCTTGGTGAACTGAACTGATACAGGTGTTTGACGGGCATGGAGGTACTGATGCAGCATCTTTCACCAGAAAGAACATACTTCAGTACATAGTTCAGGACTCCAACTTTCCGGCTGGCTTAAGAAAATCTGTGAAGAGTGCTTTTGCGAAAGCTGATAATGCATTTGCAGAAGCTAGCTCCTTAGATAGTTCCTCAGGCACTACTGCTCTGACTGCCCTTATGTTAGGCAGGTGAGGGTACTTTTCACTTGCGCTTCACAATTTTTGTTGGTTATAGTTTTTTGGCCCTGATGACGTTGAGATTACATTGCATTTGCAATGTCTCTGGCATTCATTTCACAGCAATGGTTTTTGACAAAGCATGGTCTGCTTTCACAGTAATATGCTAATTGCCAACGTTGGAGACTCCAGAGCTGTCTTGGGCAAACGAGGGAGAGCAATTGAGCTGTCCAAGGATCACAAACCCAACTGTACGTCTGAAAGATTGAGAATCGAGAAACTGGGCGGTGTCATATATGACGGCTACCTCAATGGTCAACTATCAGTCGCGCGTGCCCTCGGGGATTGGCACATCAAGGGTTCAAAGGGTTCAAAGTGCCCTCTGAGCTCCGAGCCAGAGTTGGAGGAGCTTGTCTTGACGGAAGAAGACGAGTTCCTCATAATTGGTTGCGATGGGCTCTGGGATGTGATGAGCAGCCAATGTGCGGTCACCATGGTTAGGAAAGAGCTCATGCAACACAACAATCCCGAGAAATGCTCGAGAGCACTCGTCAAGGAGGCACTCCAACGCAACACGTGCGACAATCTGACGGTAGTTGTGATCTGTTTCTCGCCGGATCCGCCCCCTAAGATCGAAATCCCGAAATCCCATAAGAGGAGGAGCATATCTGCTGAAGGGCTGGACGTTCTCAAGGGCGTGCTGAACGGTATATGAAGAACTGCCTCATTGCTTGTGTAGGTGAGATTTAGAATCAATTAGTGTTGTTGGGGGCAGGGATTTTTCCGAGTTACCGCCATCCCGTCACCTTTTTGAAAGCTAGAAAATATGTGTTCGTATGTCTTGTAAAGTTGAGGATTAGTTGTTGATTTTCGCTCGCGTTTTACCATTCGGGTTTGAATAGCGCAGTTCAGTTCTTCTAATGGGCGTGGACTCAGATAGGAGTCGGGGTGAATGGCCAATTTCTGCAAGCTGCAGCCTGCTTGGGTGAATCCATCCATCCCCTCTTTAGTTTCTTTCACGCTTTGCGTGGAAGATTGTAAATGGACGTTTAATAAGTGGATCACATTGATCATTGAATCTCTGTCATAATATTAGCATTATCTCTTGACAATTTTATGGAAAGCATTAATTTTTGTTCATTTTCGATACAAGAGTTGATTGAGACAAATTGAAATTGCCTAAATTAACAGTTGCTTCATTGAACCTCGAGCTTGACTCGGACGAAATATCAAGATACTCGAAGAAGTCGATACAATCTTAAGAATTTCTGAACCCCTTTTTCTTAGTCAAGTATTGACGAGATCGAGATCAGTCGAAAGTCGAATCAAGCAGCGATTAGCGAGTAATCGTCGAACTGAATCCGAGTACTCACGAGTACCTCGACACAACCGGCCGCCGTAAATTACTGAGACACAGAGGATACTTTTAAGAAGAAAACCCAGTCTGAGCTTTGGCTAAAAAGTTCTCTGTAATTTCCTTCTCGCTTTTTCTCGTTAAACTGTCGCGCTAAGCGCTTGCAGAAAACCGGAAAATCAAAATGAATAAGTAAAACCCGCTGTGTCACAAATTACCCATTTTTACCTCTATTGAGTTTTTTTTGGGTTACAGTTTGGCCCAGTGACGGTTAACTCTCCCTCTGCTGGAGCAGCAGCTCAGGTAACGTCTCCTCCATGCCCAAATTCTTCAACTCCCCCAAAGCCTTCATCTTCTTCTCTGCACTTTCCAAACAGAGGTTCCTTGTCACTTTGCATCCAAAACCCATCTCATCATCATCCTCCTCATCACCACATTCATCCACAAGACCCTTCAGTCCTGTCCCTACTGACCAACACGTTGCCCATTTGATCCTAGACCAGAAAACACCATCCCTAGCGCTAGAAACCTTCGAATGGGCCTCCAAGATCCCCAATTTCACCCACTCTCAATCCACCTACCGCGCCCTCGTCCACAAGCTCTGCGCTTTCCGCCGCTTCGACACCGTCCAGCAACTGCTCGACGGAATGCCCAGCTCAATCGGGTCGCCCCCGGATGAAAGCATTTTCCTCACGATCGTCCGGGGCCTGGGCCGTGCTCGGAGGATCCGTGAGGCCATCAGAGTTCTTGACTTGGTGCTCAAGTTCGGCGAGGAGCCGTCCTTGAAGGTATATAACTCGATCCTCGACGTTCTGGTGAAGGAAGATATTGATTTGGCCAGGGAGTTCTATAGGGCGAAGATGATGGAGAGGGGCGTCCAAGGGGATGAGTACACTTTCGGGATTTTGATGAAGGGTCTGGGCTTGACGAATAGGATCGCTGATGCTTTTAAGCTCTTGCAAGTCATGAAGTCTGGTGTTGTCAAGCCTAATACAGTGATATACAACACGTTGCTTCATGCTCTTTGCAGGAATGGCAAGGTTGGGCGGGCGAGGAGCTTGATGAATGAGATGGAGGAGCCAAATGACGTGACATTTAATATCTTGATATTGGGGTACTGTAATGAAGAGAAGTTAGTTCAAGCTCTTGTCTTACTTGAGAAAAGCCTCGGCTTGGGGTTCGTCCCCGATGTTGTTACGGTGACCAAAGTTTTGCAACTCCTTTGCAGTCTAGGGCGCGTGATGGAAGCTGTTGACGTGTTGGAGAGAGTTGAGAACAAGGGGGGTCCTGTGGATGTTGTGGCTTATAATACGTTGGTGAAGGGTTTTTGCGGAATAGGGAAAGTGAAAGTAGGACATCGGTTGCTCGAGGAGATGGAGAGAAAGGGGTGCCTTCCAAATGCAGACACGTACAATTTGCTGATCTCCGGCTTCTGCGATTCTGGGATGATGGATTTAGCTCTTGATATATTCAATGACATGAAAACAGATGGGGTTAGTTGGAATTTTGCTACATTTGATGCACTAATCCGAGGTCTATGCTTTGGTGGGAGGACGGATGATGGTTTTGAGATCTTGGAACTCATGGAGGAGAATAGAAATGGTTCCGGTGGTCGCATTAATCCCTACAATAGCATATTATATGGTCTATACAAGGAAAACCGCATGAACGAAGCATTGGAGTTCCTGATCAAGATGGAGAGATTATTTCCTAGGGCTGTAGATAGTTGCTTGAAGATATTAGGATTCTGTCGTGAGGGCAGATCAGGGGATGCGAAGATAGTCTATGATCAAATGATTGGGGAAGGTGGATTCCCAAATGTTCTCGTCTATGACTCCCTAATACATCTATTAAATCGGGAAGGGAATGTGCGAAGCGCATTCGAGCTAATGAACGAGATGATTGGTCGGGGATATTTCCCGGTCGCATCGACATTTAATGCCCTAATTAGCGGGTTTTGCCGGCACGGGAAGATAGGGAGCGCCTTGAAGCTCATGGAGGACGCGATCGAGAGAGGCTGTGGGCCAAATGCAGAGAGTTACAGACCTCTGGTCGATGCTTTTTGCGGGAAGGGAGAACACGACATGGGTTTCAAGCTCTTATTACAGATGGTGGAAATGGGAATCGCCCCCGATCGTTCCATGTGGAACGCGTTGCTTCTTTCTTTCAGCCGAGAAGCGTCGTCATCGACGAAAGACGATATGTGCGGAAACATGTTACAGTCGGTTATCGGGACTTGAGTATTTCGGTCAAGTCCCTTTAGTCTCTCCAATCATATATACATACTCAAACTTTGGACATAATTTGATTTACCCTGATGCATAATGACAGTATGCTTTTTTGGACAATTCGCTTGCCTCTTTCTTTATGATCAATAGAGGCCCTTCCGTGGCAGATGAGTGGGTTGGTTGATTGTCTTTTAGGTTTGGCGTGAATCCTTTGTGCTGATTGCTCCGACCAATCAATGATGTTCTTCAAGATTTACTGGAAAAATACAAACTTGACATCTCTCTCCGGGTCAAAATTGCTCAAAATGGGGGGCATATGCTTTGTTCTTTGTTTCTTCATGTGGGACAACAACATGAAACATGGAGCAAAAACAACATAATATATTTGGTTACCAAACAAAAGAAAACATGCGACTGACCAGGGGCAAGAAGTTTACTATTTACGCCTAATAAGGCATGTCATTGCAGTCGAGCGAGATCAATACAGTCTGTATCTCCGTATCAAGTTATCGTCTGAACATGAAATAGCTTATATAACCGGTCGTATTATTTTTAATCAATCAGCTCAATGGTTTGCTCACCATACGATGTCTCTCCTTAACCTAACCACAACCAAGATTATGAATTTTCCCCTGATTTTGCAATTTCTTTTCCATAAAGAGGTAATAAAAGAAATGAAATTATGCATTCAATAAAGTTTTTTTTTTTTTTGTTAATTCAACAATTGGGAGGGAGACCCACCACCGCAAGGGAAGGAGGAGAGAAAAGTGGAGAGAGAGCCTTGTGGAGAAGGCCACATATCCCCCAAACGCAACTGCTCTCGCTCTCTCTCTCTCTCTCTCTCTCTGAGATAACCACGAAGATCAACAAGAAGCTTCATCTTCTTCTTCTTCGTCATTTGTCGCGCCAATCAATCACCCGCCATCGCCATTACTGTGTTGCCACGGGCAATCGAGGGAATCCTCCGGTATTATTTCGCGAATCCCGGATTGATCGAATCGGCGGATCGTCAGATCGCCATGTCGTGTTCTTCTTCGTCGGGCTCGGAGGATGACGACGAGGGGATGGAGAACTACCGGAAAGGTGGGTACCACGCGGTGCGGGTCGGCGATCAGTTCGCCGGCGGCAGGTACATCGCCCAGAGGAAGCTAGGGTGGGGTCAGTTCTCCACCGTCTGGCTCGCTTACGACAATCGATCTTCTGTAATACCTCTCTCTCTCTCTCTCTCTGATCGTTTTGGTTCATTTTGACTTTCAGCTATTTGGCTTGGATGATCTCCAGAAACGCAGTTTTGGTGTTTGTTGATCGTGCGTGTTGCTGTTGTTTGGATATTGTTATAGAAATGCGGTTTTTGATCTGGTATTGTTGGTTTTGCTCGAATTTTGAGGAGCGAGGACGGTTTTTATCTGTTGATTTGATTTTTGACGATTGATGGCTTCTCTGATTCATCTTCTAAATTTTCGCTTTTTTTTTTTTTTGGAAAGATGATGGCTGTTCAGTGGTTGAAATCATGTCGGGAAGAGTTTCAGGAAGATGTATTTTGCTCTGATCGTTGGCCGTGATGAGAGATATATCTTCTTTTTTTTTTTTGGGTCATGAAGTTTGTTGCGCTTCTGATGTAGGTGCCGTTTCATGTATTTTCAGATGGTGTGTTGTTGTTGATTATTATTGATCAAGATGGTTTATGATCTGGTATCACTGCTTTGGGGGGAGTGACAAAGAAAGTGTTTCGTCTTGATTTAAGATAGCGCCTTTCTCTGAATGATCTTTTGATGGTTTTGTCCCTGATCTAAAGCCACGTGTTCCTTAAATCTTCCTTCTCTAAGGTTGTTTTGTTTTGACCATGGTTTATGCGGAGTGCTAAGTCAAACTGTAATGAAGTCTGTATAGGGGCGTTACGTGCCTGGACTCATCTGGCCAGTGATTTTAATGTGGCCTCGTATTTCACTACACCCTTATGCTAAGGGATCCTGATGTCTTGTACTCTGAGTTGTGGCTTAAAGAAAGAGCTTATCTTAGATTAGCATCCCTTGAATGTCTCCAAGTGTGGTCTCCTGTAAGCCTGATGTCCTCATAATTTGAGTGTTTAATGAATCTCCGCATCAGATATAGACAATGCTCGCAATATTCTCCTGTTATTTACTTAACTTCTTGACACAGAATCATGACAGTCATAATTTCCTATTATGGTCTCAAGAAATCACCTAATTATACTTTAAATAGGATCAGTGCACCACCTCTTCAATGTCAGGAGTTTATAATGGACCTATAAAGCCAAAGTAGCTTATTCGTTCAACGATGTGCTCTCTCTTCTTTACTAGTTGCTTCTAAGTATTTCGGTTCTTGTGCTCCATGCTCTCATCCTGAACTTGGAATTTTTTCCGTGTACTTCCAGAAATACGTTGCTCTTAAAATCCAGAAAAGTGCAGCGCAATTTGCTCAAGCTGCCTTACACGAGATCGAACTGTTATCAGCAATTGCCAGCGGTGACCCGTCAAATTCAAAATGCGTTGTGCGACTGGTTGACCACTTTAAGCATGCTGGCCCAAATGGGCAGCATCTCTGTATGGTCCTTGAATTTCTTGGTGATAGCTTACTTAGACTAATCAAGTACAATCGATATAAAAGCCTTGAATTGAACAAAGTGAGAGAAATCTGTAAATGCATCTTGATTGGTCTGGATTACTTGCACAGAGAGGTTGGTTTGCTCCATACTGATTTGAAGCCTGAAAATATTCTCCTTTGTTCCACTATTGATCCTGCAAAGGACCCAGTGAGGTCTGGTGTCTCCCCTATAATTGAAAGGCCTGAGGGAAATCTCAATGGTGGTGTGACCATGAGCATCATCGAGAAAAAGTTGAAAAGGAGAGCAAGGAGAGCTGCTGCTAAGATTTCAGCAAGAAGAGAATCAATGGGAGGTGCATCTACAAAGCCCGAGAGAAGCTTGGATGGGATTGATTTAAGGTGTAAGATTGTGGATTTTGGGAATGCATGTTGGGTGGATAAGCCGTTCACAGATGAAATTCAAACGAGGCAGTATAGAGCTCCCGAAGTTGTGCTCCAGTCTGGTTATTCCTTTTCCGTAGATATGTGGTCATTTGCCTGCACTGCCTTCGAGCTTGCGACCGGTGACATGTTATTTGCTCCCAAAGGTGGTCAAGGCTTCAGTGAGGATGAGGTGGGATCACTTGGCCTATCATTTTTTTTTATTGTCTAATGATTGCATGAGTTGAAACATCTGTCTGATCATTTTATGTTTGATACTAAACAACAATGGCTGGAATGGGTGTACATTGCTTGTAAAGGTTGACTTGTTAGTTCCATGTAAGCTTCTCTTGACATTTTTGCAGTTTGGAGTAGAGATTCTAGATTATTCTTGACAACCTTAAAAGTGAAACCATCTCAAGCACAAAAAATGGCCCCTCTCTCTCTCTCTCTCTCTGCACGCTTGCATGCTCGAGTGCTTGTGTGTGAATGCACACTGCTGGTTCCAGGTCAGTGGCAGTGGCACTGTTAGCATACTTCTGCTATGAGTTTTCTCATGATACTTCATTTGTCAGTTTGCTTGTTGTATGATTGTTTGGTATATTTTCTGGTTGTTGGCACCTGCTAAATTACCTTGAGATGGTCAACAAGGAAATACTTTGGCTGACATGATAATTTGTTAACTGTTATCGAGTTTGATTCGGTTAGTGGTTGAGCTTTGAAGTTATGGTCAATCCTTATGTCAACAGTTGACTTGTTCAGAACTCTTGATGTATGTTTCATTATGAATGATATTTGCAATCTCTTACATCCTTTTTAGTCTATATGTGCTTGGTTGAACTTTTATGAAGTTGACCATCCATCGGGCGAGAGTTTGTCATTGTTACTTGGTAAAGGTGGAAGTTTCTTGAGCTGCATCAAAATGGTGTTTTACTGAAATTGTATTTGTTGGGTTAGGATCACCTAGCACTGATGATGGAACTTCTTGGGAAGATTCCAAAAAAGGTAAGCTCGCCCTGTATTAATCTTAGTCTTCCTTTCGTTATTTACGTGATCACGACTTTTAAGGGTATACTGTATTCTCTTCCCCTTGTGAGCAGATTGCCACAGGTGGAGTTCGATCCAAGGATTTCTTTGACAGATATGGCGATCTGAAAAGGATCAGGAGATTGAAATTCTGGCCGTTAGATCGGTTACTCGTGGAAAAATACAAGTTTTCTGAGACTGATGCTCTCGAGCTTTCCGAGTTCCTTTGCCCCCTTCTCGACTTTGCACCAGAGAAGCGGCCTACTGCTCAGCAATGCCTGCAACATCCATGGCTCGTTATGAGAGACTCAGCCCACAACGTCATGAGGAATGATTCGAGAGTCGACAAGCTAGAAGCTGGTGTGAGCAACCTTCAGATCAAGGTGGGCAAATGAAAGGGGTGGGAGTTCTGGCTGCAACTCCAAAGCAATTTTGAAGCCCCTGAAAACTCATTCAAATGAGTTTTCTTTCGTCTATTTGGAAATTTAATTTTGGTGGGTTTTCATCGAAAGAGATTCTTTTTCTGCTAACAGATGTAAAGTTCATATTTTTTTATTCCTTCTGGGAAATGACGAGGAGCGGATAGGCCTTCTTGATGTCTTGTATATTAGCTGTGGCTTTCAGAAGTTGTTTGTTTTTGTTTGACACTGGAATTTGTATTTATATATTTGCTGCTCCACGGTTCTTTACTCGGTAGTACTTTCATTGCTTTGTATTGACAGTTGAAAAAGGAAATCGACTTGACAACTTTTTTTTTTTTTTTGGTCGAATGACTTGACAACTTGGTTTTGGGTAAAGTTGAGGGAATAGGAAGGCTTCGAACACTGAACTTCATTGAATGCCCGAGTGAGATTCCTTGCACTTGCGCTTGCACAGCAACCTTAATTTTACCAAGCCCATGATGCCTAGAAGTGTCGTGTCTTTCATAAGACATGGTGGATAGGACCAGAAAACAAGATACGGCAAAAAGAACCCGACACGACCCGGATAAGAAGGACCGTTGGGTTTATCATTGGTGCAGCGAAAAACGAGGAGAAGAAACGACGTCGCATGCTACTAAATTTCGTTTATCAAGGCTCTATTTATTTTGCAAAAAATAAATGATTTGGAAATAATGATCGCTTATATCGCTTGGAAAATTGAATGAACGAAAAAAAAAGAATTCATTGTTCACAAAAAAAAATATTTAGACATAAATTGTTGTAAATGACAATTTTTTTTCATTGACTAATTATTTCAAACAATACGAGCAATCATTATTAGGAAAGCAGTTTTCAAATCATTCATTTTTCTTGAAACAAATGGAGTTTAAGTGATGTGGTGTTGTAAAAGTAAAAGGTGATCTTTGGAATCAACTCAGAAATATAAAATCAAGTTGAAATATAATACGAGAGAAAGGAAGAGATAAGAGAGAAGTGGAGAGCAAATGTTAACTCTTTTCCTTATATCCAACAAGTTTACAAAAGCCTCTATTTATAGGCTAGAGGGTACATGAATAATAAACACATGTATACTATTAACGAAGGAGGTGAAAATGTTATACATCCGCATCATACAAGGCATATCAATATATTTATAACAATGTGATGATTTCCTATCGAGTATTCACTTATAAAGCTTTACGTTATTCGGTAAATCAATTTGAACAACGAGATTTAATGACCGAACCCATCTAGAAGTTGAGTTGATTTTTTTTTTTTTTTTTTTTTTTTGTCCTGATGACATGGGCCCCATTTGTCTCGCGTGTTTATCTTTGAAAAGAAACAGAAAAAAGAAAAAAACTGAAGCACTAGAGTAAGACACTCTTGGATTTTTATATTTCTTCAGACGATTCTTTAGTTCCGGGTGGGGCCTTCAGGAGAAGAGCACTCCAAAAAGAATGGGGTCCAGCGGTCGCCGCCTATTATTAGAAATTAAATTTTAAATAATAAATTTGGATACGTCATTATTAATATATCATGTCGTCCTAGTGTCATGGGATCGCCTAACCCAAGCCTTGCCCAAGGATCATCACTCACGCTCACTAGCCACTTAGAACGTAAAGAAAGAGAGGGTTGTGAGAGAGAATGAAAAGTCTATTGCTTAATGCTTTGTGTACAAGGTGATTAAGGGGGAACACCCCTATTTATATAAGAATGGTGACCCATTTGGGTGACCCCTTGACTTCCTAACTTTGTCTTTTCCTTCTTGTCAAATTTCCATCGTCTTACTTGTTTGAATTTCTATAATTCGTCTTACATGGCTTGTCCCTTGTAGGACTCTTCGTTTCTCCCGTTTTGTCGGATTTTCTTAGTTGGGTATCATTGTTGATTGGACAGCCCCTTGGATGACTCTTGGGCTGACTAGAATCGCCCAGAGTTCGTGGCTGGCCATGCTTCGGATCGTGCACTGGTTCATTTGGATCACACGCTCGGCCGCCTTGGTTGCTGGCTTGGTAAGTGGCTTTATATCATGCTCGGTCCATGGTCTGATCCGTGGCATGCATCACAGCCTGGCCGGTCAGTCATGTCACGGCAGGATCGTGCACTGGGTCATCTGGATCACACGCTCGGCCGCCTTGGTTCCTAGCTTGGTCCGTGGCCTTTGTCATGCTCGGTCCATGGTCTGATTCGTGGCATGCATCACAGCCTGGCCGGCCAGTCATGTCACGGTGGGATCGTGCACCGGTCCGTCTTTGTCAAATTAATAATTTTTGCCTAGAAAATCCCAATTCTTGAAGCTCACTCCTTTATTTAAAAAAAAAATGGCTGTAGGACAGAAGAAAGTGACAGAAGCAGAGGGGATTAGGTGGGCGATGTCATCATCTACCGAGAGAGTGCGATTTGTTTTGGAGTAATTGAATAGAAGCCAGCTTCCCCCTTTTCCTTTTTGCTTGGTCCCAAGTGGCCTATCTTATCTTTTGTTAGCTAATCTAGACATGGACGCACAACGCTCGTCTTCAATTCGCTTCACCCGTATGACAAATTGTTAAGACTCGACTCGTGCTTGCTTATTCATACCTAGTTTGAGCTCTTGAGATGAAGTTTCCTTTTCTTTTCCGTTAAAGAGTTTTCGACAACCCAACTAATCCTCGCCGAAGTACGACAGCCCTCTTCACTTGAACATCGGGTAATTGTCGACGAGGGGTTCATACCCAAGTGCCGTAATTCGAATTCTAATTTTGCTATCGAGAGATTAGCTTTGAGAATTAGGGCATTGTCACTTAAAAAATGGAAGAAAAGAAAGTTGTGGTGGTATGCTTTTTATATGTGCCAAAGACCCCCCAAAAGAAAAACTTAAGAGCACTAACCACAAATTCAAGTAAAGCATTATTACTTTGAGAAAATTAAAAAAGGGAATCATAAGGAGATTCAGCAGGGTAGGCAGGCAGGCTCAGCTGAGTTACCAAATATCATAGGTACGAGTTTGGTCAAACTATGAGTGAAGTTTGCAAAACTCAAACACAAAGTCGGATTAAGATATATACTACGCGAACAATGTGGCTGATCGGTCACAGTCGGATTAAATATTTCCGCAAACTTTTTAGTCGTGTCGTCGGTTAGCCGGGGTCTCGCTAGCACTTCGGCAAGAACCATGTTCAAAATCAGAAGCTGACATCCCTCGCATGGCCTTTGATGACCCTCCGAAAGCACAAAGAGATGTTGTGATGAGTGAACTGAATTACAAAGAGGTGCTCAAAATGCAAGCGTGCATTTTGAACATTGATGACCTGTAAACGAAAAGCTGCCTTAGGAAACAATCATTTCGTTCAAAAAAGAAATTCACTTGTTCTCAAATCACATCCAAAGCGTTGGATTTATGCGTAAGCAAACATTGGTCGGTCCAACCTTTAAAAAAAAAAAAAAAGGAGAGAAGAAAGGAGGGAAAGGTGAACCAACCAAAGATTATCATCAAGGAATGTATTCAGCAAAAGTTTCTGAATGCCATGCAAGTAAAGCAACGCTTTGGACTTGGAGATTACCAATCCTCACCAGTCAATTGAAGGAAGCCAACGATTGGAGCAGCCCATCTCACAGCCATTTCCAACATTCAAGAACGCTGACAGAAATCTTCATGGCCATTTCATGTCCCATTCACAGATGGCCAGATGAAAAATCTAGGAAGAAGTCTTCATCAGAAACAATGTCATGTCACTCATGTGCCATGAACGCAATATGCATTGCAGAGGCAGAGGCAGAGACCGTATGTACAAGCTGCAACCACGCCGCACAGGATGAGATATTCGCCGGGAAAAATTAATGAGATCGAGCCACGACAACCTCAAACTTTATCCTTCGGCAGGACGAGATATTCTGTGTAAAGTGACATTACATTACATCACATCCTTCTCCTCTTCAAACCTCAAGCAGAACACAGGAGATATGCAATGCAGAGCCAGGATTCAAGCAAAAGAACATACAAATAGTAATATACATGCATGTGTTCAATGGATTACAAACAAAGGGAAAGCAGCAAAAAAGAAGGTCAAAAAAATCCAATAAAGGCCGTTCTCTCAAACGAAAATCAGGACCCCTATTTCAGCTATCGACTCTTATCATAACGGTCACAAACAAAATTTGCTTATTCATACATTACGATTGCACGACCTTATTTGGTTTGACACAGGCGGGAGCCTTAAACTCCTGGCACTTCCAAATTGGAGTGGCCTCAAACGGCCTCACACCGTCTTTAGAAGGTCCTACAGAAAACAAAGGCACATTGCCAGCAACAGGCTTGCCCGTAATCTGTTCACTCGATGGGGAGCGTCTACTGTTTGACTCATCCTTTGGGCTTGCCTGATCTTTAGAGGTACAGATGCTCAAAGGTAACTTCTTTAACTTCACTCTTCCCCTCTTTTTACCGGTATTGCACCCATCAGCCCAAACTCTCTCCTTTGACCGACTGGATTCCCAATTTTCATCCACCTTATTTACGTTCACCTCATATGTAGATCCCTCAGAATCTATCTCGCCCATTACAGCATGTCCGTTGCACTTGGGTGAAATCTCCCCCGGTACAACACCTGCATTTGGAACCCTAGCCTCATCTAGATTAGGCAAGATTCTGGGTCTCTTCCTCTGACCCTTCGAGTCAGAGCTCGATGAGTTCTTTGAAATCCTAGGAGAGCTATTTATAGCTCGATGTAGCTTTCGTGCGAGTTCTTCGTCTTCCCCACAACTTTCAACAGCCCTCTGATTTCTGTACAAAGAGTGAACTGGAACATGCTTCTGCAGCTTATTCCTTTTTAGAGTCCTGTCCTTATTGCCTACTTCTTCCGGAAAAGAAGCAACCAAATCCAATGCGCTTTTGGCAGCTGCCACTGCCTTCGCTGCAATGGCGGCCTTCTCTTCCGCTGCAGCTCTCGCAGCCTTTGCAGCTTTAGCTTTAGCTGCAGCTGCTGATTTTGATGCCTCCACAATTTCTTCAGGCGAACGGTCAGAATTGCCGGGATGAGCACGCAACAAATTATTCAGGTGAGCATCGAATACACTTGACGTTGAAGATGACGACGAGGAGGCAAAGCAGGAGGCAAGAGAAGCACAATCGCTCTCGCAATTCTGTCTCTTTAGTCCCGCGAGCAGACGCTTCCTCGGGGGCAAAAGCACATCGGCATCCAAGTGATTGACATCGCATAGATTAGCCTCCATCATACCCTTACGATCAGATGCTTCAGCTCATCGACGGGAACAATTCTTCAACCAGCACAACATGCAAATCCATCTACGTTCACTCTGGAAAAAAGAAAAAACAAGACCATGTCTAAGTCCATTATCTCAGGGAGAAAGAGAACCTAAAAATCTGATTTTTCATATCTGAACATCGGCCAAAGTTTGCAACGGAAAACCGGTTCAGATCGACTGAAGCATTGATCAGGGTTGCATTTCCATAAATTGATGCTCTCTTCTTTTATTCCTTTGTTAAAAACTAAAGGGCCAAAACGGAAAACCCAACACCTCAATTCCCATCCAGCATCATCGTACCATCCTCTAATCAATAAGATCGTCATCACATACACCAGCATAGTTCCAAACCAAACATGCAGCAGAAGAAATTAAATAGCAAGCTCCATATAACGTCAAGCTGACAAATTGCTGAAACAGCGAATACACCGCATCAAAAACAAGTAATTCGATCAAATTCAATGCTAATAAAAAAAACCCAGAAGCTCGATTCAAGAAAAAAATTTCCAAATCTAATCTACAAACACGTGAAAAAAGAAGAAGAAAAAAACAAAAAACATCTGTTACCAGATGAGTGCGGAGAGCAGAAAAGCCTTGGACTTTGACGTACCCAATTCTGAATTTCTATATCTTTCAGAGATTCAAGAGAGAAAAGACAGAGACAGAGACAGAGGGAATACTACAGGAGGAGAGGTGAAATTAGGGTTTCCTGAGGAGGTGGTGTGAGAAATCCAGGTCGTGTGGAGAGAGATGGAGATCTTCCCATTTGTTTTTGTTGCGTTATGCAATTTTTGTGCGGTTGGGTTGGGTTGCTTGGGTTTCTGTATTTCCTTTTCTTTCTTTTTTTCCCCATTTTTCCTTATTTCAGTTTGTAACTGTTAGAAATTTACCAAAATAATGAAAAAAAAAAAGACAACAAAAAGAATAAAAGGAAAATAATTTTCTGTATTTCCTTTTTTGCAATTTTTCCTAATTTCAGTTTGTGAATGTTAGAAATTTACGGAAAAAAAAATGGACAACAAAAAGAATAAAAGGAAAAGACTTTTTCCGAATGTCTCGTACAAAGTAGTTGTTCTATTTACGTTCTAATTACGGACCAATTAGACGTGAATAACATATCGTAAATATTGTAGGATCTTGAAGAGAGAGGGAGAGAGAATCAATAAAAACCACATCTTTACTGAATTAACTTCACTTTACACTTTATTAGAGAATGGCATGTATACTCGAACAGTATGCATAGGAAAATAATAATAACCGAACAAGAAGTTTAACTATCTTAAAAAATAACGAAACATCGAATAATATCTCTAAACATATTTTCTAATAGAAAATTCTCTAATATCCATAACTATGTTTCAACACTCCCCTCGAGCTAGAGCATCCAGCTTGCATATGTTGCACATGACATGTGCGGTTTTTCGCTAAAATCTATGACCAAACGTTGTGTAGGCCAAACCTTACACTAGACAAGGGATGTGGAGCCATTTTAAGACAATGACAATCGTCTAAGCCGAACCTTAAACGACAAATTCAATATAATCCACGTCATCACCGAATTTGACAAGTGATTAAGAAACACATAATCAATAAGTAGACACTCTTTCTCATATTACCTTGATAGAATTATGTGGGAGCCAATCTTGAATTGCGCAAACTAAAATGCATCACTTCACGACGCTCAATTTTGGCTACTTGATGAATGTGCTTGACTTCGGCATTCATACCCTCCTAGATACTTGACGGCGACTTCGCTCCTTGATCATACTCGCAATTATAAGAGTCCATAGTAGGTATTGTTGAGTGTTCACTATTGGGGTGTGGGTCATGCTTTTCTGTGACAGGAAAGCACGTGGGTCCCATATTTTTTCATTAGTAGTTTAGGCTTGGGCTCATGAATAGCTGTTACTACTATATATACTATTTTTCTCTTGTAATGGATGGATGTAACGAGAGGTGCACTAATTATAGTGGAATGGACGTAATCCTAGTTTAAGGGTGAACCAAAATAAAATCTCTTGTCTCGATTTCCATTTCTCGCTGCTTTTACGCTTTATTTCGTGTTATTGTGCGCTGATCCTAACATCGATTGTTGAGATACACATGTGAGTTGTGTTAGAGAAGTCCCACATCGGAGAATTGATGTGGTGTTTAACAGTTAATATATCCAAGTTGGCTCATAACTTATTGGCTTAAGCTTTTGAGTGAAGGTGGGTCCAACTGGATATATTGATGGGCTCGAACTTGAGCTCCCTTTTGGCGATCTTCCCGATCAAAAGCATCGAATTTCTGTTACGCGCTCCCAACATTCACAACATTGTCAATTTACTAAGGACATGAATGGCAATCATTCTCTTCTCAAGCTTTATTTCTGGCTAAAAATAGATTTTTCTATTCCTATTCTCTGGACAAGTTTCTGAGCAGAGACACGCGTGCGTTTCTATAACGAAACAAAATTTGTGTTCAAAAATTCGTTTGATAACAACATAAAATTTCTACGAATGCCATAGCGATGAGCGGACAGAGACCGACAATGGGTGGGTGGCGAATGACGAACGATGAAGGACGAACTGGAGCAGGGGACAGGAGACCAGCGACATGGCAACTGGCAGCCGGCGAACGGCGGATTGCGAACTAAATATTCCACAAATGACCTTGCATTTTTACTATTTGAATATATTTAAAGTACATAAAAAATAAAAAATATTAATTTATGCTCTTTGACTGTTCATATTTGATTGTTTCTTGATAGAATATTCCAATATTGTAAAAAACAAAATATTTTTTTATCATGTTACTTAATTAAAACTAGAAATTAAATTAACAAACTAATTTAATTGTACCATAGATTTACTCATAATTAAAGCTTAATTCATCGTTATGAGTCTAACTTATAAATAGTTTCAGTACATACTATTCAATAATATAAAGTTATTCTTAAATTGTCATCATCTGTTACTGTAAACCTTATGATAATTACTTTTATAATGAATAATGAATTTTTTTAATGTAGTTTATCAACATATATGATTTTTAATGCATAGATACAAATAATAAAGTATCATTTTCTATTTTTTTTTTTAATGATAATAGGTAATTATAGCTAGCAACTAAATTAATTGTCTAATTTAATTATAGCATATACTCGTAATTAAGGCTTATTTTACAGTGATGATTCTAATTATAGATATTTTAAGTATAACCAGTAGCAACATGAATTGACTGGCATCCCTAATTCCTTGAATAGATCATTGTTAATATTTCAGTAGCAAAAATACTAATTTTTCAATATAACAAAGATTAATGACATAAGTAAATTTTCCAACTTACACCTATAACTGCATTCAGGAACCCATACTATTAGAAAAATTTACACAATTTTGGGAAATAAAACTTAATTATACAACTATAATAGCACAATTGTTATATAGAAATCAGAAATATTGTAATGATGTACCACATGAATTTCAACAATGTAATAAGACAAGAAATCACACTTTGTTTATATCTCATCAAAGATATGAATTCTTTTCATTCTCAACTTATTTCCGGTGTCTGATAAAAAAAAAATTATTTCCAGTGCAATACTAGAAAACCAAATAAGGACATAGGCTCCGTTTGTTTATCGGAAAAAAAATGATTTGAAAAATATTTTTCAAAAAAATGATCGCTTGTATCGCTTACAAAAATGAATGAACGAAAATTATTTTCATCGTCCATAATTAATATTTACATATAAATTATTGTATATGATGAAAATATTTTTTCGTCGGCTAATTATTTTAAGCGATCATTTTTAGAAAAATATTTTCCAAATTATTCATTTTACGAAAAACAAAAAAAAAACAAACGGAGTCATAATCTTGAAACTATTCCGCTATGCAAACCACAGTAGTAAATAGTTAATCCATTCATATTCCTATGGAAGGGCTATTCCACTCTTACTTTATTCATTATAAAAATAATTTTATCAAACTTTTTAAGCAATCGATTAACGAAATTTTAGAGTTTTTAATGTACAAATTGCCCTCGTGTTATGCGGAATCAATACCTTGAACATTGAATTATTCCAAACCAAATAAATCTAGCAAATATTTCGAAGGCGCTCGTTAATCAAGACACTCGTAACCATAACGATATAATTTTTTTCCCGCATTAGAAGGTTATTTCCTTTGGAAGCGGATCACCTAACATTGAAGTTTCTGTGACATGGGTAACATTACTCAAATCAGGCCATCCAAATGAAAAAGAACGGCTTGATTTGAGTGAGGGTAGGGATTCAAAATTTTTCAAACCTAAAAAAATTCCCGCCCAATTTTTTTTCCTCCCCCTCAACAAATGACGTGGCTCATTCTTGGCCGTCCAAATTAAAATGGACTGCCTGATTTGAGTAATGTTACTCATGTCACAGAAACCCTAATGCTAGGTAATCCGGATCCATTTCGCTTACGGCCCTAGGCCGCCCTCCCCCAAGTTTTCTTGTTCGTTCGTCGTGGAGATTCGGAATTCCGTTCGTGAATGCAAAAGGCGGCAGAGTGGCTACTCTCCACATTTTCTTACGTCTGTTACATCAATCTCGGGAGCTTCGATTTTTTAAATTTTCGAAAAAATTCTCTCTCTTTTTTCGCCTTTTTAACTGTTTTCCAACGTGGAATTTACATATCCTAACCTACAAAATGGTCACATGAATTGAATGTAAAATCCAGATATATTACAATTTAATTCTCCACGTGTTCTATATCGCACCAATTCTTTTTTTTGTCTCCATCAGTCGGGGCACGCAACTATAATAATCGATTGATATAGATTATTGGTTAATCTTCCTTTTGAAATAATTATGAACAAGAACGGGCAAAAAAAAAAGAAATAAGGTCGATGCTGCTGATTATTAGGGTTCCACAACACCAAAATCCGAAAGATCGGTGTATCCACAAGTCAGTAGAAGGTTAGGTGCTTCTGCTAGTAGCAGGATAATTAACTCAACGTGGAAAAATTGGGAGTAATTGGGAAATTAATTTAAATTTATGTCGAACAGCAGCCGCATTTTCAAATAATTCGCACGAAAAAGATCGCTTTCTCTTCGTCGGAAACCCACGTTGCGCGCATTTAAATTTTTTATTTCATCGACCATGGGTAATTGAGCATTACTCACTATAGAACATTTCACATAACTATCAGTACCCCGTTCATAATCTGATAATGCCACCTTTTCCTTGATTCCCGATTGGACCCGTCGGTTTTCTAATTAAATGGATTACATTGACGAAGGTCACCCGCATTTATATTTAGTAAAGTTTACAAATATTCATAAAGGAACATATAATTATAACCTATTTTTAATTTTTTGTGGGGTTTTTTTTTCTCATTTTTTATTATTTGTTACCTACGACGACATTGGCAACAGAAATGCTATTTTTCTATGTACATATTTATGCAAGAGGAAAGAGCCGCTGGCCTCGTGGTTCGGGTGCGTGCGTGCGTGCGTGCGTCGCTATTAGCGTGTACAAGTAGGCAAACTTCATGAATTAACATTAGCCCAGACCGAGCAACCCAACTCCCTCTCCGTTCACTTTATATATCAAATGTTCATGGTTGTTCTGACAATGGCCCATCACATACCAACGGCCACCGTGATAATGTTCCGGAGGTAAGTCCGTATCTATGTGCACATAGACTCGTCACTCGTGTTCTTGATGCTCGCACATCGTTGAATCAAGGCCCCGGTTCGAATGAGTTTTGACCCGGCAATCTTTTACTCTTCACCCGAACCGAGAGTTCAGGTTTGATCAATCACAAGCTTCTCAATCCACGCGCGGGACAACAATTGAATTTTCGTCAGGTTCCAGCTTCAGCTTTCGATTGGTTTCCCGTGGTGCTGTCCACCAAGACTTGGACGAGATTTGATCGTGGTTCTTCACACGTATATCCAAATGTATCTACACACATATAAGCGGGTGCAATGAGACATGGGTCACTTCGATGGCAGTTGCACCGATGAACATCTCAAGCAGTGAAAATAGCCGTTCAATCGGCCAAATTGGACAGGGTCACCGTGGCGCGACTTTCTTTTAAGGCGATGGATCACCTGGCTTCTGTATTTCAAAAGTGACGGCCCAATCACATCACGGGTTTATCTCAGATTGAACTGCTTCATCAGCATCTCCGCCGTCCTGTGTGTATGAATGTGAGCTACCTTCACCAGTGGCAGCACAAAGTGCTTTCCATACTGGGATTAGCAACTTCAATGGTGGACGTAGTTCCTGAAATGACAAGGACAAGGTCTCAATATGTTTCCAACGCATACATCAATATTGTATCTCCAAGCCCAAACAAATTCATCATTTCACTCCACCTCTTTTTGCGTACTTCAATTAAGAGATCCGTCGTACCTTGAAAACGGGCGTCAGTTCTTCTTCCTCACGCAAAACCAAAGACAGGCTCCAATAACAGGTGACGGGTGTGACGCATTCTTGTAGCACAGGTTTTAAAATCTTGCTGACAGGAACAAACTGACGCATGATTTGGCCACTGTTTGAAACATGAATTTAGAAGTATATGGCACAACATTGTACTTAAATGGTACATTTGTCCCGTTTTAACAAAATGACCAGACAACGCATTTAAAGATCTAACAATGATTCTTCGCAATTCCTAGATTCATAAGTGCGCATACACATAGAGGACGAATGAACCGAATTGACTGCCACTTGCCGTTCCAGCCTTCCAGGAGAGAAAATGCAGAGTAAATACTCGATCTCAGTTCTGACAAACAACCAAACATATGTACCCCTCTCATTTTAGAATCATACTTCATCAAACTTCATGTTCTCTTAAACTAGGGTATAATTTTCACGAATCCTGATATGATCCAGCATAAACGTTAAGCATCTAGAACCTACTATTTCCATGCAATATACCACCAGAAGGTAGAGATCTCAAGTCATCAGCTAGAAACGAATTCTTCATGTAACCCACAATTAAACTGCATATTAGTACACATGAAACAGAAGTACCTCAGATAGAGAGTTTCAAGCTGTACCCCAAGAGTTGGCATAATCACCACAGATTCTGAATTATCAATTGAAATGATGTCAGACACTAAACCGATACGATAAGACCACATGAGTAGACAGGACCTGGGTTCCTCTGACCTTTCTTAACGGGTTTCCCGAGCAACAATTTTCTTAGAAATGCCCACAAAAGGAAGCTTGAGAAAAGAAGAGTAACTGATTTCTCCTGTCACATGAACAAAAGCAGAAATACAACCATCGTGAGTCTACTGTTCCATATTCAGCATAATACCACATGAAAAACAACTAGACTGAACTGGAACAATTATGATATACTAATAGTCATTTTAAACTTCAACTATTTCTATAATAGGTTGATTTGTCGATGGCAGAACTCTTTGTTGCAAACTACAGTCATCTACAATAGGTGTGTTGGGTTTGGCTTTAAGCAAAACCAAAAGGCTCCTTTTGAGTTTCCCACCAAACTAAAAAGAGAATTGGAACAAATAAGGTGACTTCGAGTGCAAGTATGCACGCATTTTTAAAGATTTAAAGTACCCAAGATTAAATGAAAGTCTGATTTCAAACCCCAAGAGTCTAAAAAAAAATAAAATAACAAAGATTGAGACGAAAAAATCAAACAGACTTATAACCAATACTGCAGCATTAAAAGGCATTCAGGTTCAAGACATTAAGAGCAAGGGCAATTCATTTCACCAATTAAACTAAACTGACTAGACACTGGTGCACCTTGACGAGGAGAAGATAGAATGCATTCCCCATGATGGTGGCAGCAAGGAGAGAGACAAAAACACCCTTTGCACCGTTACTTCGGACCTCAATATGGTGGATGTCGATTGCTTCATGGGGATGCTTCTGGTCATGGAAATACGTATATTTTCCGTGGGCAGATGAATTTTCTCCCATTAATGTGGGTTCATGACCAGTCAAACGATTTCACATTCTACCTGCATGGAGTAAAAAACACTGTAACCTTAGAGGTCTACAATATGTTAACAAAAGCTTATAACAGTTTCGCTGTATCAAACAACGAAAAGCATCAAGTTGTTAGGTCTTCTATCAAAGTAGAGCTTTCTATGTGCTTCCAAGTAAATCACATGAAATCAATGTTGAAGAAGATGAGGACCAAAGCATTCGCCCAGATAGATATGTCAAGCTATAAGAATGAGTTGAAACTTGAGATATCCAAATTCTCTAGAATGAGGTGGTGATTCTGACAGGCACATAACTTTCGGCCCTGTTTGGTTCAGCTTTTGGGGAAAGCCTTTGGGGGAATGCAAAGGCCTTTAGCCTAAGGGGGTTTGGAGAAATGCAAATACTGTTTGGTAAGTTCTAATTGAAAAATGCCTTGAAAAACAACTTTGGGGGAAATCCTGTTTGGTAAACATACATGTGAAATGTCGTTTTGTAAGATCGATTTAAGTTTTTTTCTTTTTATTTGTTTAAAATTGAAAAAAATATTGTAACTTTTATTTATGTGTTTTGAAAGTAATATAAATTAGACATATTAACAAATTTATAAATGAAAAAATCACATCAAAGTGGATCTTTCTCAATTAGAATTATAGTAATATCATTATAATAAATATGATCACGTACGCTACTCACTATTCCTTAAACTCATAGCCATTTGAACAGAATTTAGTACAAAAGCCCTTCTGTACAAAATAAGCCTCGCCAATTATAGTAAAACGACCATCATATTTGGAACTTGAACACGTTTAAAGAATTGGAGAATTTTTCTTTTCCCAAACCAGTGAGCAAACTCAAACAAGTTCCTCAACTTGTAAATCTCTGCTATGGGGATCTTTGTGGCAGCAGAGAGCAATGTTTTGTCAATTCAAATTGCTGAATAGATGACATGTCAAACTTATACAATCGTGAATGGGATGAAAATTTATAGAAGTCTTATAAACGTGATGCAGCTACCATTAGTTTCTCAAACACAGGAGAGTAAGAGATGATATAGGATTCAGAATATCAGACTTTAGCTAAGAAGGATAGTATAAACAAATGGCGTCAGTCGTCAACATATGAATCGACCCAAACGATCTCTTATTAAAGTGAAGAATGGCATGAGCCGTGACAATCAGAGAACGGAAACTGAAAAGATGAACAAAATATTAATTCAGTGAGGCATCAGAGAGAAAGATCAGCCAGATCGAATGTCCTCGAGACAGCTTTGCACCAAGAATCCACCTTCTTCTTCCTGAGCTCCTCATCTAATTTAGGATGAAAGTAGTTGCAGTACTACTCCTTGCTCCAGAATAAAAAATATCCTCCTCTGTCCCTACACCGACGGCTAATCCAGCAGCATAGGCTGCTCCAAGTGCAGTTGTCCCTATGTCAGCTGGTCTCATAATTGGGTTTCCCCATTGATCCGCCTAACCACACTTGAGAGGCACAAAAAATTGAGATGAACTATCACCCAATTCCATAAACATGAACAAGCAACTTGCTAAAGCAGCATTTACAGTGACACCATCAACATTGCATAATGTGAAAGAGTAGACCATTAACAGATTCAGCCTAACAGTGATAGCTATACATGCTTTCATAGCATAAGCCATGGATTTCAAGCATGATTCCCCATATCAAGATCCTAAGGAAGACACTAGAAACAAACGGTAAAACTGTTGATTGGACCGAACACAAGCATAACCAGATCCAAATGCTCTTGCTCCTGATGACATGGAAGCAGCAATTGGGAAAGCAAGTAGTAATTGCACCCATCCCAAACTCAGAGTACTCCCCATCCCAAACTCAGAAACACCCGGACAAGAGCTGCTTAGCATCCCAAACTCAGAGCACCCATCCCAAACTCAGAAACGCTCGGACAGAAAATCTTCCCATCCCAATCACGCCTACAAACCCTAAGCACGAGTTGCTCAGCTCGGTGAAAGCAACGACAATCCACAACCCAAAAGGCCCGCATTTCCAGTAAACTAAAAGAACCCTCATCACCTAAAAGCAATTGCACCCTAGCTAGACGCAAATTTAAACTAATTAGAATCGTAAAAATGAAAGAGAGGCCGAGGGCGGGCGGGCGTGAAGAGAGGCAAGGGGCGGGCGCGCATCAAGCCCATGAACAGAAAAATCTTACCTGGTGAGGAAAGAGAGCTCGAGCGCGGGCACGAGGGAAGAGAGGCGAGAGCGCGGGCGTGAGGGAAGAGAGGAGTGAGAAGTCTGAGGGGTAAAAAAAGAAGCGTGAGAGATAGAGTTTTCTTTTAAAATGGGCAAAAATGGAATAACGGATAATAAACGAGGGTGGGATAGGAAACTGACATTGTTTTCATTAAACCAATAGGGTGGCTTTGGTTCAGCTTTTGAAATGGGCTTTGGAAAAATGCAAATGCCTTCAACCCGAGGGGGTTTAGAAAAATGTTAATTGCGTTTGGTAAAATCTCATTTGAAAATGGACTTTGAGTTAAATGGTGTTTGGTAAAAACAAATTTAGAAAGGGCTTTGAATGCAATTTTTAAATTTTTAATCAAAACACTTACCCTTCGCCGGACCGACGAAGGTTCAGGCCGCCGGCGAGCCAGATCCGGCGCCAGCGGCTGTCATCTGAGGTCGCTCAACCTCAGGCCTCCCTTGCCGAGGGTCGCGCGACCCAGGCGAGGGCCGCCTGAGGTCAGGCGACACCTGGGTCGCGCGATCGAAGTCATCGTCACCTGGATTCGCGCAACCGAAGGTTTGTCGCCTAGGTTCGTGCGACCCAGGCGACGGCGCCTAAGGTCGCGTGGCCCAGGCACCAACGCTTGGGTCGCGCGACCCAAGCGCTGTCGTCTGGGTTTTTACGCGACCCAAGCGGCGCTCGCCTGGATAGCGACCCTTGCCTGGGCATTTGGCCTTCTCCTGGCGACTAGCCCCTCGTCGGCCCTCGCTGTCCCATCACCGGCCAGATTTGGCCTCCTCAACATCGAAAAAGATGAATAGTAAAAAGGGGGGTAAAGTCGAAAAATATAAGGAATTGATGAGGTTAGTTTTGGAAGGAAAAAAAAAAATCTCTTAGCATTTGGCCAAATGCTAAAAGCCCAATGCTGGTCCCTACTAGCATTGAGCTTTCAGCTTTCCCAAGGCCAGCATTTGATCAAATGCTAGCCTAAAGCTGAACCAAATGCTGAATCAAACCCACCCTAAGTAGCATTCCGAAAATGCAACTTCTTAAAGCACCTCCAACCATACTTTCCCCTAATAGCCTTTAGAGAGCATTTGAGATGCGATCGCATCTCCCAAAGTGACTCAAAAGTGTAGCCAAACACTATTTACATTTGGCCAAAGGACTTTAGAGCCACAAGCCCATTCCAAATGCTGAATCAAACATGGCCGCCTCTCATGAGCTTCCACCAGAAAAGCTTGACCTTCAGTACTAAAGATCTAGCACAATCCCCCCCAACCCCGGGTTTTTCCTACCTGATTTCCCATCTCCTGCTGTATTAATCAAAATAACGTTAACATTGAGTGTTCCTCAGAACCTAACCAAAAAAACAGCATCCAAAACCTTTCTTACCCACCGATCAGTGTTAAAACTTAGATTATGCCACTCAACTCGAAACATCTTTTAGCTGCCATCAAGTTCTCTTTTTCGCCCAATCAACTGCAAAAACAATCTGCTAAAATATGCTCGAGAGCTCCCGGGTAGTCATCAGAGCTGAACAATTCTTGCCCGTTCAGCACAGAGCTGTCACTTTACTTCGTCCCCACAAGAAAGCACATTGCGGTTCAACTAGGTCCCACGAAATTATAGTAGAGGATCCTTTGGGGCATTTCGTCAAACGGAGAGATGCACGTAACTGGAACTACCGAAAGAAAGTACAATCAAGAACCATGTAAACCAATCAACCGGGTGAAGTACTCACAGATCAGAAATGCAACGAGATGATGACTTGAAGGCGGTGGGGGGGTCTTGTGACGAAGGGCTGCCTTGCACTGGAAATTTGAGGATTGGTCTGCGATGATGTCCGCGAAATCAACCAAGAATTTCTTGAAGATGCGGGGAGAGAGAGCGAGAACCAACGCACGTTTGATTTCTGCGTCACCAATTTTCAGACTTGAACGAATGAGCGTGCCTGTTTTGGATCAGTGCTCGGGCTGTCAGATCAAGTGAAACAGCTGCAATCCCGAGGTAATTCTATGGTTCAATCAAGCCATTCGCAGGATCGGCCCCCTTATGTAATAATCTGTATCGTTGGACAAAGGAAAATAATAGTAACTTATAAGTATTTGACAAAAGAAAATTCTGAGTATATAAGATTGCAAATATCACTATCGATTTAAGCAAAATTACGGAACAGGAGGGCAATTACTTGCCGTTACAACTAAATTTACGACGTGAAGAAGTATCACTATCCACCGAAGATTCAAAAAAATTTTAGGTTATTATCAATTTTTCATGGAAGGTTTCGGACGCTCGGATATTTAACCACACGAGACCTTAAAGCAAATCACTACATGTGACAGGCTGTTACTGACTTGTCCAATGAGAACATCACGAACGGACAATTTGAGGTGTTTTACTGGGTTATTAGGTGATTTACCAAGTTCTGAGCTGACATTTTCATGTTACGAACTGTGTCCACGAATTGTTGTTCATGAAGTTAACTCGCTAGTCGCAAGTGCAAACAGGTCAGGACCATTACATTACAGCTAAGTTACAAACCCATTCAGTTAAATTCCTACTTACAAGTGCAATACGTTCGATACTTTCTCATGAGACCGCGCGCTTTCTTGCATCAAAGAACATCTTTTAATTGAATGAATCTCAAGCTAGTTGATATTAGTGTCGCGAGCGCTTTTTACATTTCGTCTTTTTCCTCTCATCGTCGGATTCAAAATTCAACATAAATTATTATCCAACACCAAATTATTCATTCAGCATTGGAAATTTTTTCTCACATTTTCTATGATTTAATTACCTTCTAATTTCAATAAGTTCGACGAGAAAATAATAAATACTTTTCCGTGAGCTAAACCGGACCTGCCCTTAAAAAGGTTCTATTGAGTTCTGCACTTGTAGTTACAGGTTGCATTGACAAGACAGCAAGGCATAGAGGTAGTGGTGGCCACGGTTCCGGTTCATGAAAACCGAAAACCGGAACCGACGGTTCGGAACCGCCGGTTCGTATATATATATATATATTTTTATACCCTTTTTTTTTTCACGGTTCGCCGGTTCGGAACCGGCGGTTCCGGGCCGGTTCATGATTTGGGAGAACCGGAACCGGCCTGTGGCATACGGGCCCAGTTCCGATTCAAAACCGCCGGTCCGGTCAACTGGCCGGTTCCGGTTTTGACCCGGGCCGGTTCCGGGCCCAAACCGGCCCGTGGCCACCACTACATGGAGGTGAGATTCCTCAAATTGCATTACACACACAACACGCACAACACGAATATGAGAACTGCTTCCTCACCATGAATCCATCAAAGTCGATCACCAAGGTAACGAATTCTGCACGCTCAAGACAATTGAGTGAACAGGTGCACATCATGCATATGTATAACTAGACGAAACACAAGCTTCACAGATTCTTCCTCAACATAGCTAGACCTAGGACAGAAGAAAAACGGGCCTAACTCGAAGGGTCTATCTAAAAAATGCCCGCGTCCGGAATCGCAGGAGCCAGAGTGATTCGGATAGAATATACAGCGCCTCATCACATTACCGTAAACAAATCTGCGCGACACTAGTCCATCAAATCCAAACAAACTAGTCAAACTAGCGTATGATCTTCAGCAAAATCAGTTCCTTCACAAAAGCAAACCGAACATCCAACTATGCAGAGAATTGGGCTCCGACCTAGTTATGACGCCGTGAGCCGCAAAAGCTAAAGCATCAGCATTAGCATGGAAGGCAAATTATGCTATATGTAGGAGAGAGAGCCGCGGCACCGATCAGCATCATCCACTCATGCCGAAGTCCTCCGCAGGATGATACAGACCGTAGGCTCCTGGCACTTCCATCTTCCCACCCAGATGCTCATTTCCTGCAAGACCAACTAGGAACATATCAGAAATTAGCAACTCTCCATGCGCTTAAGCAAAATTGGCTTCTGCCCAGTTACATTTGCAATTTAGAGGGGAAACCCAGTATACCGTTACAGAGATAGCAGGGAACAGCCAAATTTCACAGTAAATATTTATGAAAATAAGAATCAATAAGGCATATTTAGACTCAAAAACCGGTGAAGGTTGCTACTACGTAGAATGGAAAAGCTCAGGAGGGTCAATTGAACACTTCTGCTCTATTTAGTTGATCAAAAATTAACTTCCCCAGTAACTGCTCATACCAAATTTCTGAATCTCTCTGATAGGATAATAGAAAATGCGTGTATCTATACAAACACTTCACCAATATCATCGCTAAAATCTGCTAATATGTTGTGTTTCACGTAGATAGCGTCCGAAAGCACGTCTGGAAATGATAGGCTCTAGATTATCAAGTCAAATTACACCATTACCAATCTAGATGACTCCCCTTAATAATACCATGTATGTCTGAGTATGTACCTGGATTTGACAACATGGCATCATAGAAAGCTAGCTGGCCTAGGTTCCTATTTCTGGATCTTAAACTGCCATCTGAAGAAAACATGCTCTCTACTTTGGTCTGTGAATCAGCAAAATGAAGATCTGAGCTAATCTCAGGGCTTTGGAAGCACAAATCTTCGTTCCTTGATACTGGATTCTGCTGAGATTGAAAGATCTCTGGTTTTGTCTTCATCTCCTTTGGTGACTCAACTTCTGCTTCAGCTTCAGAGTCAGCATTGCTTCCAGCTGCATTCTGTAGTTTCCTTTTCGATCGTGCACGCCGGTTCTGGAACCAGTTATAGACATTTGTTTCTGAAATTTGTCCATGCTGGCTCAGTTCGGTAGTAATCTCTTTGATTTTCTGCTTGCTTGGAGTACCAGTTCCTTCATTGAAGATGCGCTCAAGAATCTGAAGTTGTATAGCTGTTGGAGTCCATCGCTGCCTGGCAGTTATTTTGTGACCAGCAGTGGTCATCAGGGGGTCACAATACAAATTTCCCAGCCTTACTCCTGATGGAGCCAGTAAAACGTCAGCTTAAAAGTTATGTTCACCTTCGGAAAACTGATGTTTTTACAGTGATCCAAGAAAGTTAGAAAGAACAAGTGCAGAAGTGCTAGAGCCTCCAATATGCATTAAAAAAAATTCTAGGGTCATCTAACAAAAATAGGCAGCTATTACATGGCTAAAACAGTAGATTACGTGTCAGACAGCAGGCAGAGAGAGAAGTGTAGCCTTCAGAAATATGATGGTATAATTTGCGTTCACCAACACGTTATGTAGTAGGTGCTTTTCCGGAATTAACATTTCTCATAAACCTCCTCTCTATGGAGAAAAAGGCTCCTAGACATCATACTTATGAAGCCACACTAAGAAAAACAAAAATCCCAGAGAGAAAGAGAGTCGCAGAAGATTTAAGCATATGCTCTTGAGTTCATCAATTTGTAATGGAGCGTGTGCTTTTGCAGAAGAATGGATTGAAAGCTAGACAACCATCAGTATTTCTCATCCACCCTATGGACAGAAATGCTTCCAGACATCATCATGGTTATGAAGTCACAGACTGATTTTTACCAACAAAAGCAAAAATCCCTACCCCCCCCCCCCCCCCACACACACACACACAGATGGACTCAAAATATTCTGTTTCCTGTGAGTAATCCCAGATTTCAGTTAGTTTTCATCAGTATTGAAAAGTTAAGAGCCCAATGGTACAGAAATCATCCATCAAATGGAAAAAGTCAATCCCCATCTATCAAACTGAAATCAAACTGAGAGCATGGAAAAAGAATTTTACTACCAACTATCCATGTCAGAAGCCAACAAAGGATAAGATCCTCGTCAGAAGCCAAAAGTTGTCAAGGAACAGCTACTGGGCACGTTGATTTCGAGTGATCAACGGGTCTAAAAAAATGACACTATTCCATACCAACAGCCAGCAATTTCTTAAAGAAGGCACGTTACCTCTGAACGTGAATTTAACATGAGACACCAAAAGTGCAGAGAAATGACACATCGAAGTACGAGGATTGAGTGAATAGGAGGAGGTAATTACATCAGAACCACTCTCAAATGAAGAAGTCGTCGCACTAAACCACCTCAGCAACATCAAAAGCCAAAAGAGTGATAAAGTTAGCTGATCAGACACGAATGCAACACTTGCTTCCAATATCACAAAACTCGCTGCTAAAACGGAGAAACTCCGCTGCGAAACGACAATATAAGAATAAACAGGACAAATTTCGTGAACGACAATTCAGGAGAGCACATGTCAAACTCCTTCCTATCTTAACAAAATCCGCACGGACACCCCCGTCCATGAATGTCCGGCGAATTGCAGCTCCAGCCATTCGAGCAGAGTCAGGAAGTGCGCGTGCAATTGGCAGGAATGCCGATGCAGATCTCAGAAAATAACTAGACGATGTAAGTCCCTGTAATTTAACCTAAAGAGTGAACGACGAACCAACCTACAGGCGATCAGCAACCCCCGATCGTCCTATCCCGAAGCAGCAACGGCGCGAGACCGCAGCCATTACTGCCAGCGAGCGAGCGAGAGAGAGAGAGAGAGAGAGAGGAGACCTGCGAGATCCTGCTGAGCGGTGAGGTTCTTGTGCATCTCGACGAGCTGCTCGCAGATGGCGGCGTAGACGGCGATCTGCTTCCGGAGAGTCTCCAGCTGCTCGTCCGTCATCACCTTCACGTACAGCACGCCGCTCCCTCCCGCCGTCCCGTTAGCGATGCCCTCGCCCTGTTGCTGTTGCTGTTGCTGTTGATGCTGAGTCTCTTTCGCTTGCTGCGGCTGTTGTTGTTGGTGGTGGTGGTGCTGGTGATGGTGATGGTGATGGTGGTGCTGTTCCTGCTTCTCCCATTCCATCACGGCCTTCTTCTCATGTCACGCGCACTGTGTCGCTGTGAAAGAGGGAGGAATGCGCCGAGTGTGCGCCGCCTCTGTGTGTGGTTGTTGCGGAGGAGAGTATTTGCAGTGATCAGTGAAGAAGAAGAAGATAAAAAGAAAGCAGAGAGAGGAAAGAAAGGAAAAGGCGTCGAACAAAAGTCTAAAGAGCGTTCGTTGGGATTGGGGGGCCTAGTGCGCACAGAGCACCCCATGCGCGCACCTTAGCAGGACCGCGCGGGTCGTGCGCGTCTTGCGCGTTTTTCGCTTTTCGTCAATTTCCTCGGCGAGCGACACGTGCCTCCGCGGGAAAGTGTTTCAATTTCTGTATAAAGAAGATGCGAGATCCCTCCTCACGCCCGTTTAATTCACCGATTTTGAAACAATATATTAAATGTCGACCAATTGTACCCTTTAAAAAAAATGAGTATAACTAAAATCGATTTTCTTATCAGCAAAAGTATCTCGATATAAATAATTTTATTCCTTGTCCACTCTTTTCAAATTAATAAGACTCCGAATTTAATGTGCTAAGAATTATACGATACGCATATCCCGTGTGTGCACGTTAGCAAAACCACACGAGTCGTGCGCGTCTTGTGCATTTTTGCTTTCCATAGTCGATTTGCTCGGTGAGCGACACGTGCCTCCGCCGGAAAATGTTTCACCTTCTATATAAAGAAGATGCAAGATCCTTTCTCATGCCTGTTTTATTTTCTATAAATTCATAGATTTAAAAAAATATATATTCTTTCTCATAAATTTCGACCAGCTGCATCCCTTTTAAAAAATGAATATAACTGAAGCCAATATTCTTATCAGCAAAAATATCTCAATATAAACAATTTCATTCATCATCTACTCTTTCCTAATTGATAAAGAAGCCAAATTTAATGTGCTAAGAATTATATGTAGCACCCCATGTGTGCATGTTAGCATGACCACGCAAGTGGTGCACGTTAGTAGGACCACGCGAGATATCATCGATGATCCGAGATCCTTCCTCACGCCCATTTTATTTCTTATAAATTTACCGATTTTGATTCTTTTTATAAATCTCAACCTATTCTACCTCTTTAAGAAATGAGTATAACTAAAACCGATCTTCTTATCAGCAAAAATATCTCGATATAAACAATTTCATTCCTCATCTGATCTTTCCTAATTGAGGAAGAGGGCAAATTTAATGTGCTAAGAATTATGTGGTGGGCACTTCATGTGTCCATGTTAGCAGGACCACGCAAGTCGTGCGCGTCATGCACGTTTTTGCTTTCCATCGTCGATTTCCTCGGTGGGCGACAAGTGCCTCTGCGAGAAAGTGTTTCACCATTCTATATAAAGAAGAAGATGCGAGATCCTTCCTCACACCCGTTTTATTTCCTATGAATTCTCCGATTTTGAAAAAAATATTCTTTTTATAAATCTCAACCTATTCTATCTCTTTGAGAAAATGAGTATAACTAAAACCATCTTCTTATCAGCAAAAACATCTCTATATAAACAATTTCATTCCTCATGTACTATTTCCTAATCGATGAAGAGGCCAAATTTACTGTGCTAAGAATTATGTGATGCGCACCCATGTGTGCATGTTATCAAAACCACGCGAGTTGTGTGCATCTTCCGCGTTTTTGCTTTCCATCGTCGATTTCCTCAGCGGACGACACGTGCCTCTGCGAGAAAGTGTTTCACCCTTATATATAAAAAAGAAGCGAGATCCTTCCTCACACTCGTTTTATTTCCTATAAATTCACCGATTTTGAAAAAAATATTCTCTTTCTAAATCTCGGCCTATTCTATCTCCTTAAGAAAATGAGTATTACTAAAGCCGATCTTCTTATCAGCAAAAATATCTCGACATAAACAATTTCATTTCTCGTCTACTCTTTCCTAATTGATGAAGAGGCCAAATTCAATGAGCTAAGAATTATGTGATGCGCACCCATGTGTGTATGTTAGCAGGACCATGTGAGTTGTGTGCATCTACCGTGTTTTTGCCGTCCAACGTCGATTTCCTCAACGGACGACACGTGCCTCTGCAGGAAAGTGTTTCACCCTTCTATATAAAGAAAATGCGAGATCCTTCCTCGCACCCGTGTTATTTCTTATAAATTCATTGATTTTGAAAATAAATATTCTTTTTATAAATCTCGGCCTATTCTATCTCTTTAAGAAAATGAGTATTACTAAAGCCGATCTTCTTATCAGCAAAAATATCTCAACATAAACAATTTCATTCCTCATCTACTCTTTCCTAATTGATGAAGAGGCCAAATTCAATGTGCTAAGAATTGTGTGATGCGCACCCATGTGTGCATGTTAGCAGGACCACGCGAGTGGTGTGCATCTTCCGTGTTTTTGCTTTCTATCGCCGATTTCCTCAGCGGCGACATATGCCTCCGCAGGAAAGTGTTTCACCCTTTTATATAAAGAAAATGCGAGATCCTTCCTCACACCCGTTTTATTTCCTATAAATTCACCGATTTTTTTTAAAAAAAGTGTTCTTTTTGTACATTTCAACCAGTTGTACTCCCTTTAAAAAAAAATGAACGTAATTAAAGCCGGTCTTCTTATAGCAAAAACATCTCGACATAAATAATTTCATTCCTCATCTACTCTTTCCTAATTAATTTTTGTTTTGATCTTTAAAAATTTAATGTGTTAAGAATTATGTAAAATCCGGCGACGTAAGTATCGAGAAACACCGCTAATTGATGCGATATTTGCGCCATGAATGTCTTTTTCATGTTCAAAGAACAAAACGATTGGAAAATCGAAGGTAACAGGGTCGTGTCTTTTGTCCTATTAGTACTCTTTACTCTCGATGAGAGAGAATTGTGGGACCCCCCCCTTTTTTTTGGTCGTCATATGCACTTTCTCCTTAGCTTGCTTATTTACGGTACTTAGCAAGTCGCGGTCGGCGCTGTCACTGACTTTTTTTGAAAATATTTCAAATAAGGACTCGAAGTGTCGTCAATTTTTTTTTTTCCAAATAAGAACTTAAAAATAGACATCATTTCAAAAATGGGTCTGAAGTAACACAATAATTTCAAATAAGGACATAAAGTGACCATGACTATTTTAAATAAGTGCCTAACCTTACCGGCCGGCTAAATATTATGGCCGATCAAGGGTATTTTTGTCAAAATATAATTTTAATCTAATTTGGTGGGGTCGCCGGGGCCCTGGTGAGGGCTGGTTGGCCATTGTCTCTCTCAGCGAGGGCAAACCGCGGGCGAGGTTCGCCTCGCCCAGGAGCTCGTCGCCACAAGCGAGGTCAGCCCTCGCCAGATCTGGGCGAAGCGACCCTCGCCCGCCGTGGGCCCTCGCCTATGGCTGGCGAGGGTGGCCCTCACCCAGTCCTATCTGGGCAACGTCGGCCACCTGTAAAAGGAAAGTAAAAATGAAAAAAAAAATGAAAAAAATAAACAAAAAGTAAAAGACTAAAATGTGCTTAGGTTAGACCCTTATTTGAGATTGATATGGCTACTTTGGATCTTTATTTGCAACAATGTCCACTTCAGACCCTTATTTGAGACAATGAATGCACTTCATGCCTTTATTTGCAATAATGTCTCATTCAGATTTTTATTTGAGAAAATGATGGCACTTCGTGACCTTATTTAAAATTTTCCCAAATTTTCTTGTACAAAGAGGGAGAGAATGTATTTACCAATGGCTATGGCAAGGTGGTATAGCACGTGTGGTAACTTTTATACGGCGCCTACTTTGATATCACGTTTTATAAAGAAATCGATCATTTAATTGTAAGCTCTTATTAAAAAAAAAAAAGTACCGTCGACGATTTGTCTGACTGAAAAATCCGAAGTACCATTAATTTATTGTGTAACGTCCAATGTGACACGCCGCCAAAATAAAACTAGCGTGTGTAAACGACGTCTTTTGGCCAAATTAACGAACTTGGACAAAAGTGCTTAGGTTCTTTTAAAAAATTCCCGACAAGTTAGGGTAAAATTACATTTTGGAATTTGCAATGGAGAGAAGCGGCTCGCGATCGTGTAAGGCGAAACGAATTAAGTAGTGGGGAGAAGCACCAAAAACAAAACAAAAGGTGTATTGTTTTGAAAAAAATTACGTCGGGCTCATTTTTTTTTTTTTTTAAAGAAGTCATGTAGGATGAATTGTCGGAATACGCTGTCGAAGGCATTGAGGTGATCAATTTTTCACCGATGTGGTACTCAAGTAATCGAGGAAAAAGTTGTGGTACTGAAGTGAGTGCCGTATGGAAGTTATGACACTTGTGGTGTTATTTTTCCTCATCGATAATTACTGCACTTTGATGCGAGTTACTCGAATTCAAATTTGCTAATGAATTGCATTGAACTTTGATTTGCTTGCAATCCATGTCCTTTGATTGTTTTCCTGATCAATTCTTGACGAATTATCGACACGACCCGTTTATAGCAGAATATGCCACATAGGAAGAGACTCATTAAGCTGATGCAGTGTTCATTTGCCGACCCTAATTTTGGGGGGCGGGAGGCGTATGACACAACAGAAAAACCAAGAAAAGAAATTCATAGAAGGGAAAACACAAATGATCTTCGAACTTTGACCAAATTGTAATGTGGTCCCTGAACTTTTAATCTGTCCATTGTGGTTTATAAGCTTTAACCCAATGTGCAATGTCGTCCTTGAACTGTTAAATTGTTCAATATGGCCCATAAACTTTTGGTATATATTCAATTTAGTCCATAAACTATATGAAAATGTTTAATATCGTCATTGATCTTGAATTAATGGAAGTACAACATCAAACATTTTTCTATAGTTGAGGGACTAAACTGAACATATACAAAAAATTCAGGGATAATAGTTAACAAATTAAAAGTTTAAGCATCACATTGCATATTGGGCTAAAGTTCATGGATCATTTGCCGTTATCCCTTCAGAGAATGAAGATAGGCAAAGAATGAAAGAGCCGCAGTCAAGCAGAGGAGACACTGGAGTACTTGGCGATGTGAACGAGACTTTTAAGCCGAGGGCCGCATCATGCAATCCGAAATGCAAGAGCGACATTCTTCGCAAAAGCTTGACCTAGCCTGTTTAAGATATTTGGATATTTCTCTTGATTTTCCATATCTTTTACGATGATGTGTAGATGTGCTCATTATGATGATACATCCATACATATCGAAATATACAGAAGTTCTACAATTTGTCTCTTCAGCATTATTCTTATCTTAACCAAATTAGAAAAAGCCACAAACCCCACGATAAATTACTTAGCTGTCACTCCATGCATGATCGATCTTCACCTTCACTTGTAATCTGTCTTCATCTTTAACACTAAGTAGATTCATCAATATGCAATTGGCATCAATTCCACAGCTCTCTCTCTCTCTCTCTCTCTGTTGTTTTGGTGGCTCCATACCCTTTTGTAAGGTGGAAAAGTCATGATGGGGGTTTTTTCCTTGGATGCTACCAAGTTCTACAGTGAATAAGTTTGGCCTCTCAACGCCATAATCAATGCCGGTATTGACATGCATCTCTCCAACCTTCCTTCCACTCAGGGGAAATTGCTTCATTGGACCGAAAGGGAAAAAGTTCACGAAGACTAATCAAAGAGGGATTCTTCCTCTGGTGGGCCTCTGTCATTCCTACCAGAACCTTTGAAACATTGGTTTGGAAGATGTTTTGAAGTTGGGATAGTTTAGCATTAGGGTGAGACTACTTAGTAGCTGAAATCACATCCTTTTTTAAGTAAATTGAGCACTCTTCTGATTTTGAAAAGAAGAAGAAAGAAGTTTTTATGATAAGAATTTGGCTCCGTTCATTTCGTGAGAAAACGAATTATCTGGACACTATCTTTTTAGAAATGATCGTTCTATCGCTTACAATAACGAATGAACGAAAAAAAATATTTTCATCGTGCACAAACATGTTTAGACAAATTGTTGTCAATAATGAAAACGTTTTTCATTGACAAATTATTTCAAACGATTGTTTTTAGAAAAATATCTTCCGATCTATTCATTTTCGCGAAATAAATGGAACCTTAATCTAAGAAGCATCTTCAGCCTATGAATAACACAAAGAAATGGCCGGTTTTTTTTTTTTTTTTTAAGGATTGGAGCATAAGCATGCTCCAGATATTAAATCTCGTCCGTGCTTTCATAGAACTGTAGCTCCACTCGTTCCAAAAAACCACAACCGTTCCTCCGGTTCTTATATTCTCCATATTTGGATTTGCATTATTTCGTAGAAGAGGTCGTTTTCAACGAGTTATTATGGTATGGGATTTAAATTAGAGAAGTTGAGATTTTGCGGGATCACTGCCAACAGTTCTAATCACGCGTCCCTTCTTCCTTATTTTGGCCTAAGCCTAAAGCGTAAAAATATGCAATTAGACAATTGCCAAATGTTTGAAAAACGTTAAGTTATTAGATAAATGCGTAATTTACTATTTAAATATTTTAATAATTTTATAATTTTATGTCGGTGAATTTAGTGGATAATTCTCATTATTCAAATGGTTATGGACAATGATACTGAGAACGAACCATGACACAAGCCATCAATTGGTCGTTGTCGGATCACCTAGGACAAATGGAACGAACGGGCGCACCGAAAAAGAAAATAAAATAAAAATTCTGTCCTATGCTTTTAAGTCCTCTGAGTTGGTGACATGATTATAGAGTTTGAAGACTTAAGAGGTTTATATATGTTTATTTTTTAACCAACAAAGTTAACACCAAACTATGTCCTTATCTTCGTTTATAATCAAGCTTAACCAATCAAGCAACGGCATTTGGACCCGGGACGAGATTCCTGAAATTTCTTGTTTTTACTCGAAGCGGGCATGTGGAATGCTGAAGGCTTTCGCTTTGAATTGGTCGACTAGCCATCTAATTTAGTGCGATATGCCGAATTCAGCCAATTTTTTTTTGTTTTTTTCACTTCAAGCTATTGTGTTTGATGATGAATTGTCCGCCGGCGGCGTCCGAGCGCTTGTGCTAGGAGCGCGAGAGTGCGATGGAATCGAGAGATTCGCTCTGGGCGCCGGACCTATATGTTTACCATAACTAGTTTGAATGTATTTCCATAAGGATTGGAGCTCTCAAGTTTTTATTTACTCTGAACTCTACATTGGCAAGATTAGCATTCACCACCAGGGTAATTGGCCAATGATGAAAGGCTCACCTGTATATTTTCTTTTTTTTGTGTTCAAAGGTCACCTGTTTTTCACGAGGTCACAAATTTAATTCACCTCGAGAGAGCCGTCTGTGTTCTTCATCTGCTTATACCAATTTATCCAACTGAATCTCCATAAGACCAAAACTGCCATCTCAACTCAACCATTTGCTCATTAAGATTGATAATGTCTTCAAGCAAGTCATGGAAGTAGAGAAACTCCCACTGCCTCGCAGGACCTTAGCTTGACCTCCGTTCATTCTTTCATTCTCCCTTTGATTTCGAATTCTCCATTTATATATAGATGTAGGGGGATGTGTTTGAGAAGTAAGAAGCCCCTTTGACGCCTCTCATCTGCAAAGAATTCTCGATGTAAAAACACATAGACAAATGGCTGATATTTGAATAGGAAAAAGAGTGGATTTGCAGGTCCCAAATGAATAGGCTTATTTCGGAAAAATAAATCTGACTGCCCAAAGGATTAGAGCAATTTATCACTTCCCGGGATGTAATCCTTGCATATCGAGTAAAGATCCATCCTGCACTTGGTTAACACGAACAATCCAGGTCGAATCAAAACCGAACAGAATGGGTAAACATAGGACAAGATTAGAGCTTCTATCCTTTGAGAAGCTGTATTTTGCAATCACTTCTGAGTTACTAACCCATGTTGAGAATTACCATCCTACTACCTTTTCAACACAAGATTGGAGACGAAACCAAAAACTGAAATGCAAAGAGCTTCTAGCTTGACAATCGCTTTCACCATAACATTTCGAAACTCAAAGGGTTTCCAACAATTGCTACCAACTGCGATCCTTTCTTCAATTTCTAACCCAAGTTCTGGAGTATGATCTCCATTCCTTTGTAGCATCAATAATTATGCGAGAGCACGGAGCATGGTGCAGCAATTTCTCAAGTCAGACATGCATGAATTCACGCAAGTGAGATTCATGACCAACCATCAAGAAAAAGGTTCCCTGCCTTCCAGACAAAGCAGCTCGATTGCATAATGACTACTAACTTCTACAATGTTATGGTATATCTACATCTAAAAACTTTCCAGTTGACTACAGTGCACGTAAATCATTTTGCACTTCCATCAGGGATGGAGGTCAAACAAAGAAACTGCTAAAATACTGCAAGTTCTGGGAATAAAACAAAATCCCAACATTCATAGACTAATTCAACCGACCGTCAGATTTCTTGAGGATATCTGTCTTGTAGAATTACCTTGTACAGCACAAATGCCCCGCTTCTTCAAGATGAGATAAAAATCGAACCAGTTCGGACTAACGGACAATTACCATTCGTCAGCATGTCACAAGGCAAGTTGGTATGCCTGATGAGGGTTGAAACCCCAAACTCGTGCTTACCCTATTGCTTGGGGAGTAAGTCGAGTAGCTTGGAATATATTTCTTCTCTAACAGCATCTCTATTACTTGCGCTCACGGTGAAAACTTCCGCTCCCGGATGATTCCTCAACCGCGCAACTGCAGAGACGCGTTGTTAACTAATAGAGCCTGAAGAGTAACATTTCAACTTTAACATGTCATTTTCATTCTGCTTAAGATTATCAATCTCCTCTAAAAAACTTTATTCCTTACATTATATGTCTGCATAGTTTCTCTCCCGCATTATGATGCCATAATTGCCAGTCTACTGCTATGAAGGTACTCTTCTCAACAGTCTTACTATGGGATAAAAATTGGAATGCTGATGAAGTGACTTAGGAGTAGCATCTGTCTATAGGAAACATACCTCCGGGTATGTCGCGACCGTTTCTTGGAATGGGAATGGATGCCAAAAGTGGGACATTGGACTGGAGAACCTTCAGGACAGCTGGGAAGAATGATGAACTGTATAGCTCCATCTTACCAACTTCATCGATGATGAAGAGATCGGTATCTTCCTTGACCTGATGCAAGCGAACTTGTCATTTAGGCTTCAATCAACAGCCCCCTTCGAGAATGTTAACCAATAGCTATGCAATATGAGCAACAGAAGTATGTTGCAAAACTGAGGATTCTAGAGGATCAATAATTCTAGGCAGTCCTAATCAAGAGACGCCTGGCAATTGCTGTTACTTAATATGAACAGCATATTAAATTTGGACACAATGAGTAGGGCTGCAGCGTGTAAAGATGACCTAAAAAAAAAAAATCAACAATATAATTGACAGGCCTCAACAAGTTTTGGACCCTAATTGATGGAGAGATTGCCTAATATGGAATTCATAACTTCTTATCAGTTCACATGTTCAGAGTAATTTTCTGCCTTGATGCCAAGGACACAAGCTCAATGCACACATATAAGTCAACCATACCAAGGAAACATCAAGGATCAGGAAACACATGTTCAAATCGCAATCACAAGAAAGCACGAGGCAACGGAACTAGAATATGAAATATCCACCTGCAACACGGGTAAAGCAAGTGACTCGAACGAAGCTATATCTATTTTGTACCTCCCAACGGTTGGCCATCTAAGAGAATCTGAGCTGCCACCACAAAAGATGCATTAGCAGAGAGTGAAACACTAACTAAGCCATAACAGGCAGCAAGGGAAGCAAAGATGAATGGTGATGTTTGGCACGTATAGAGTGGAACGCTCCAAAGGGCAAGCAATGCACAGGTAAACAACCTACCTAAGCACTTAATTTTTTGGCTAGGGACCATTCAGCAATTCGACGCTTTCGCTAAAATAACCAGCTTCTTGATGATAGAAAACAGCATATGCGTTTTAAATTACCATTTGCTATGCTGTTTCTTTCTCTCACATTCAAAGAAACACATCTGTCAAATCAAACACTTCTCACAATGGCTTTGTGCTGTCACTACTAGTAGGGGGCTTTGCACGAGCACTCATAGGATGCAAAGGGCATAGCCTTATAGGATCATGCATTCCGGCGACCATTAAGACTCAAAAAATCGATCCAATCAAGGGCAAGATGAGATTGGGCACGCAATTGGTTCAAGCTGCAGAATTTAACCAACCACTGTTCTCTTTGAATCACAGCAATGCAGCAAAAGAAATGTGCAGAAATTGAGCACCATTTCACCGATGTTCCACATCTAATTCTACGCAAGAACTCGATAAATTACTGGCTCAACGATCATATGTCGTAGCTATCCACCCAAATTCCTGACTATGATCGATCCACCCCGCCATGAAATTGAATATTCTATAACTCTACGTCACTTCATTTTCATAGCAGAGAGAGAGAGAGTACGTGGAAATGGTGGAAGAGGCGAGGGGACCAGTACGGCCATCCAAGGTCACCACCTCGAAGCCAACTCTGTCTCCTCCTTCTCTTATCTCACCTGCATCAACATCAGCTCACACACAGTAAACCACCAAATCAATCATAAGCCTTCACTGCAACTGGAACAAGGAAGATAGAGAGAGCGTACATACGCGTATAGAAACCCTGGACTTTCAAATGAGCGTTCGAGGCTTTGAGAGACTCGAAGACTCTCATTACGAGAGTCGTCTTTCCCACGCCCTGCGATGAAGAAAGTTGAATAGCGAGCGCGATGAAACCTCTTCGCCGAAACACGTACTAAGAGAAAGATCAGAGACGAGCTCGCGAGAGAGAGAGAGAGAGAGAGAGAGAGAGAAAGAGAGAGAGAGTAAAGAGGAGCTTACAGGAGGACCTGTAACCAGCAAGCACTTCCCAGGAGCTGCCATTGCCGTTCTCTCTCTCTCCCTCTCGAGCTCTCTCCAGTTTCTGTCTTCTGCGCGAACTCTAGGAGGAAAAGCCCACAATGACCACTCCACGGCCCATGGTCCATTGCTAAGCCCGACCCGATGGCCCACGAACTCGACTGTCAACGGTCAGCGGACATTCATAGCTTCTTCGCTGCGGTTCGTCTCGTTCGTCACTCGTCATTGCCCCCCCGCTCTCTCCCTCTTATCTCGGCGATTCAATTTCACGCGCCACCGCCATGACCGAGCTCCCGCCCTATCCTCCGATCGAGCCTTCTAACTTCGACCTCGTAATCGTCGGCACCGGCCTTCCGGAGTCAATTCTCGCGGCCGCTGCCTCCGCCATCGGCAAATCCGTCCTCCACCTCGACCCCAACCCCTTCTACGGCTCTCACTTCGCTTCTCTCCCTCCGGATGACGTCTCCAGTTTCCTCAACCCCCATCCTTCCCCTCCGGACCATGCCGCCGCATCCGAAGGCGACGATCTCGCCACCTTGAACATCAACCTCCGATCGCTCTACTCCGACGTGGAGATTTCCTCCTTTGCACCCGAAACGCTCGAGCAACACTCGAGGAAGTTCAACTTGGACCTGGCGGGACCTCGGGTATTGTTCTGCGCGGACAAGGCCATCGATGCTATATTGAGATCGGGCGCTAATCAGTATGTGGAGTTCAAGTCGATCGATGCAAGCCTGTTTTACGATAAGGGTGGGAATCTGGTCAATGTGCCCGATTCTCGTGCTGCCATCTTTAAAGATAAGAGCTTGAGCTTGGTGGAGAAGAATGTGTTGATGAGGTTCTTCAAGCTTGTTCAGCAGCATTTTAGTGGAGATGGCGAGAGTGATAGGATTTCAGAGGAAGACTTGGCTAGTCCCTTCTTCGAATTTTTGGCAAAAATGCGATTGCCAGAGAAGATTAAATCGTGAGCTCATGCCTTTCGAGTTTCCTCATTTACAGCTATATGAGATTTGATGGCTTATTTTGATAATGTCCAATGCGTGCAGTGGAAATTTTTAGTAATGATTCAGTTTAGCTAGAATTGATAAAGCTTGTCACTTGGTGTTTAGGGTTATTCTTTATGCGATAGCTATGGCCGACTATGATCAGGAAGATAAGGAGGCATGTGAAGTTGTGATCAGTACAAAAGAAGGAATCGAGCGATTAGCGCTCTATCACTCATCAGTGGGCAGGTTTATTTTTGTCTCTTGTCTCATTCTGTATTACTGGTTTGTACTGAGCGGCATGGCAATATTTCGTGAGTGATTTCTCTGGCTTGCATATGCATGGTAACAATTATAGATTTTCTTCAAAAGCTTAAGCCAGGATTGAGAGATAGGCAGGTATATAGTCTATTTGGGCTGCTTTTATTGGTGACCTTTAAACTAGACAGACTGGTAGAGTGCTTAATGAAAAGTGGAAAGGCATAGCTGTGAAGTTGAGCTGTCTGAGAACCAGAATATGATAGGAGCATCTATCGTGCTACTGACAGCAAGTTCCATTAATCAGCCAGAACTTGTATAGACTTTTTCTTTGTTGGGAAGTAATGAAAAGATGGATAGACTGCTTTTATGTGTGAAAAATGGTAAATGCTCTTACAACTGGAAGATTGAGGCATCACAGTTTTGTAGTGGTGAATATGCATATCATACCTCTGTCAGACGTCAATTATTAAGTTTACAGATCGTGGCATTGTTAAGATCTTAAGATCATGATTGGGATTTTAGCTGCCGCTACTCTGATGGCTTTACTGGTTTCACTATAGATTTCCAAATGCTGTTGGGGCTTTGATTTACCCAATATATGGTCTAGGGGAGCTTGCACAGGCGTTTTGCCGACGTGCTGCTGTCAAAGGTTGCATCTATGTAAGTCCAGTAACAGGTCCATGAATCTTCCTTTTGCTTTATGGCATCACTGGTTAATTGATGCTGTTGACCTTGCATGCTTCGCACTCTTTAGTCTCCGTTTTATGTTGTTAGTTATTTTCGCTTTATCTTGGTCCAGAGATCAGGCCTTAACATTCCTATCAGATATTTGGAATCAAAGAAAAGCACAGAGGAAAGTAATATGTGTTAGAGGATGAGATACTTGGAGTGATGTATGAAGCGTGTTTATGAATATGCGTTATTTATGTCTTTACATAGATGATGGAAAGGAAAAAAATGATCAGGATATCCAACAATTGAGGATGATACCTGGATAATGTTGGATAATGTCAACAATCATGGTTAACATCTAGCTATCCCCTTCAAGATGCAGCCTGTCACCCTAACTTACTAAATTACCGTACGGCGTATAAATGCAAATGTAATTTGCAACATAAAGTTAACGTGTCGTGACAATCATTTGACTGTTTTTACCTGCAAAAACCAGGCAAATGGCTCATTCATCCTGCAGAATGACCAGACAATGCATGTATGGGCAAATTGATGGTACGAAAATAATGCACTGAACATTATTTTGAAATCTGAAACTGCAAGACATATGATTTTTCGTTTTAATTGTTATCAGACCTTCAGTTTTATATATTTGTTCAGAAATAAATTGCAGGAATGAGGTTTGTTCAGAAATATTCAAGACAGTACAATTAACTGTCAACGATTTTATTGGTTTTAAGGAAGAGAGTCACAGTCAAAGTCACCTATGCTGCTGTTCTACTACAAACCTTAACATCCTACCTGCAAAATTGATTTTGAAGTCTGGAACATTATTCATTTTCATGCTCGGGTCACATTGGAACTCATATGCATGTAACTGGCTCAAAATGGCGCCAAACACCGTATGGTGTATTGTACTTGGTCTTCTATAGAATGTGATGACAAAATTTTCATTCTCTACACGCGAAGAACCGAGTCTAAAGCTGAATGTTAGCTGATAAAAAAGGAAAACTTTGTTTTGCTAATTGTTGCATTTCTTGGTCTTAAACTTATTTGTACAGGTTTTGAGAATGCCAGTGATTGCCTTGCATATGGATAAGGTACTTAGTTATGACATTCTTTTCCAGTATCTGTTTGTCTGTTTATAAGAGTCCCATTTGTGTTTTTGCTCGGAAGTTCTGCAGGAGCGTGGACAGTACAGAGGTGTTAGATTAGGTTCTGGTCAGGACATTTTCAGTCATAAGCTGGTATTGGAACCATCATTTGCAGTTCAGTCGTCGATAGGCTCACAACCACAGAATTCTCTTATGGAAAACGTTCAAGTTAAAGCAAAGGTGGCTAGGGGAATATGCATTCTGACGTCTTCTCTGAGACCAGATGTATCGAACTTTTTGATTGTGTATCCTCCAAGATGTAAGACTGCTCATCAGTTTCCTCTGTATGTCCTTAAGGTGGATAAGCTTAGTTTATTCACTGCTTTCTGGGTTTTGACTTGACCTCTAGCTTTGCACCCGGAGCAAGTCACATCAGTTCGAGTTCTGCAGATTGGTGGTAATTTAGCCGTTTGTCCCTCTGGCATGTAAGTCTGTCCTTATTCCTCGAAACACTACCTGCTTTAAGAATACAGCCTAAAATTTGCTGATGTATAGACAAGACTCCTTTTTTAGTGCTTTACAAGTTTCGCACTTATTATTTCATTTACTTTCTCTAATGGAATGAATTTTAGTTGCTGGATATCAAGTGATACAATTGGATAGGTGATAGGTCTACTCTTATTTGAAGTTTTAATTTACTTTGCATAGTCGCTTCAAAGTGAAATATTCAGTTTTTAATTGGATGATAATAGCATAACAAAAGAAAAAAAGGACTGAGAAATAATGCATATTTCTAGTGGGAAAAAATTGGTGTAAATGAAGGTATCTACTTATACCTTTCTCGAGTTCTGCCAATATTTTTTTTTTTGTTTTTTTGTTTTCTAATTGCAGTTGATTCCTATATGCGTCTTGTTAACGAGTGCCCTGGGCCACTCGTGGACTTGTTAAGGCATGCTTGATCAGGAAAGGTTCAATTTTCAAAGTAGTGACATAGTACGAGAAGAACAGTGCATTAAAAATTGCAGTTCGCAATTTAATTACTGAACAAGTGCCCCTGCAGCTCTTTTTAACTTAGTCCTTCCTGTATTGCTTGGTCAGGAATGTCCTGACTCCTGGCTTGGACAGAGATTTCACATCTTTTAAGTTTATATGGCTACGATAATATAATAACAACGTAAATTTTGTTCCAGAAGACAATGAGATTTATGTTTTACTATTAAAGTGGAGCAGATTAAAATTTGCAAGAAAGAGACATATCTCCTTTCAGGAATATCTTACTGAGTTTATATATATTTGTCTCCAACCAGGTTCGTGCTCTACCTTTCAGCTTCGTGTGATGAGGCCAGTCGGGGGAAGAAAATACTGCATAGAGCCATAAATGCTCTAATCAATCATGATGATTCCGAGATTTCTGAAAGCACTCCTCCTTCTACAGTACAAACAGAGGATACTAGAGCAGATCCTCTTCTTCTTTGGAGGGCATTGTATATCCAAGAACTGACAGCGGTCTGGTTCTTGACCTTTTCATCTTTGGAGCTACTCATGTCTTATTACTGTTTTAGTTTTGATTTATGCCTGTTATGAAGTGTGTGTTCTCGTAGGTTGCTAACCCAAATCCCCCTTCAAATGAGTATTTTGGGGGAGAAACAAGAAAAGGTCAAGCACCCAGGGCTTGGGAAAAACATTTTATTGCCACGTATGGGATTGTAAAGTTTTAAATTATGAACTTCGTCAAATACTGTTGTATCTGCATGAAAAGTATTAAGAACGTGTCGTAGAAAAAAAGCATTGAGAGCAAATGAAATCTGAAAATTTTAGAGGATGGAAAAAAAAGAGAGTTTTTTCCATGGAAGAAATTATTCGAGTAATGGACTCTCGGTCTGTTTAGAAGTTTATGGTTGGCTAACTCCAGAGGCACCAATCTCAGATAAAAGCTTGTGGTTTGCATCCCAAAATGGCAGAGGAAGATTCCTGCGGAGTCAATTCCTAACTCAATATACATATCTTGCTTGTGAGAAAGAAAAGAATTGTCAAAATTCAAGTAGGGGGTCCCATCTAAGCTGAGAGAGAATCACAGTAAAAAGGTGACCTCTTAAAGGTTGATACACAGTTCCAATGATTGGTCCGAAGTGGCCCTTTAAAACATTGGTATTCTTGTAGAGACCTTGAAGAAGATACAAGTCGACTAAATTCAATACTGATCATGTCTTCTGGGGCGATACTCTCTCTAATGTTCTGATTACTATCTTCTTTATTTCAGGGGCAAGTTGAATCTGTCAGCTCCACTCCTATGCCCGATGGAAGTTTAGGTTTCAATGATGCTCTAGATGCGACTGTTAAGGTACACATACAGTTAACCCTCCTCAGGATCCACATTCTAGGATCCGTTCGCAGTTTTTCATTTCTCTCAAGAGTTAATATTCTGGGGGTTTCTTCTTCCTCCTTTTAGTTGGGTTTGCTCTAGAATCTTTTCCTTTTAGTGTGTCCGTGGTCTAATAGGACCAAGATTTTGGCATCAATATGTTTATTTTGGGAGATTATCCAACTTACCATAGTAAGTACCTTTTCTAAGTTCTTTTTTTGATTTTAGCGTATGGAGTGATTATTTACTTAACAGTCAATTCTTTTTATCCATATGATACCTATCAAGAGAGAATATTAATGTCTGGATGATTGTAGAAAAGATAACTCAATTGGCTTTACCTATCGTTATGTTTTGAGCCGGCTTGACATTGAACTTTGTACAAAATTAGTAGAAGTTTTGTATTTCTAGGTTCAAATCTTTCAAAAGAAGTGTAACTGCTATCTTCGAACTAAAGTTCATATAGCAATACTTAGCCCAAAAGAAGAAGTTACTGCAACATAAAGCCCACTGCCCTATCTCTGAATTTCCGATTGGTCTGAATGCTTAATATGAAAGTTTTTATGTGTTAATTTGCGATCTTTATTCAATTCGACTTTGAAACAACTAGACGCTGAATACGGAACACATCTGTGGGTGTATGTGTGGGCACACATACTCAGGCATGGATTCATGTGCATATCATCTGTTTAGCTCATTTTGAATAGAGATGATACTCAGTTTCTTTCTGTAATTTTTGGCCTACCTTTGTTTCTGGCAGCTATTTCAGACGATTTACCCTCACGAAGAATTCTTTCCGGAGACACCAGCTGAGGATCCTGAGGATGATGGGGCACTTAGCGTTGAGACTTGAGTGAAATTTGTCAGAAGTCATCTTATCTTTCATATGAGGCTGGGAATCAACGAGTTCTGTGCTATGCTGGTACATGAGGACCTGAACCTCAGGTGTGAAAAATTTGTGTCCTAAGCTGAGGTTGTAGCGAATCCAAGATGATGCATGGAGTTGATCCCCCAAAGATTTTCTCCATAGGTAGGAACATGCTGTGGATGACCTTTTTTTTTTCTACTTCTGAAGATACTCTTACAACACCTTTTCTTACTCAGAAGTTCTTGTAACATCTAGTTGGTTGCTGTAGTGTGTCGTCGTGCTGTGGCTTTACTGTGGCTTTACAGACATGCTGAGTTCTGCCGAAGAGAGACCACTTGGTTAGTTACTTAGACCACTTTGTAGACTACCGAAGATTTTCCGGAAAAAAAAAATCAGATGCAATCCATTTCTTTTTTCTCTCGTCACTCGTTTTTCTTTCTGACTTGTTAGATCTGTCAAGCGGGGCATGTAATGGTTCACTTGTGGCCCCTGATAAAAATCCTCTCCTGTGTATTTTGATCATGATCCTCGGGTCCTTTTCTGTTTCCTCCTTGCATGATCTCCTTAGTGTACCATAGCGATAATGCGCCTTAAGATGAGGGTAAATATTACTACCATCTGTGAATTGGAAGGGTTCCATGTTCGATCCAAATTGCCGTATATAACATTAGGATTAGATAGAATTCTCACAATTTTCTGTTCGCTGGGCATTGCTTCATCAATGGTCAGGTACTTTTTAACATATTCGACCTTCTGATCTTTCCGTGAAGGAACCATACGTCTGTTTCATGCCCCGGCGGCCGGCATGTTCGAACCGTAGACTTTAGACGATACGTTTGTGGCCTTTTGAGTGTGCGTTTCAAAAGAGAGAGAAACAGGACCCTTTTTCCAAGCCGTTATACACTTTTTGGGCTTGAATCATGTGTATCACTGGTTGACCCCTCCCTTTTCTTTGTTCCACTTGAATCTGACAGAACAACCGCCCAGGAAAAAAATTGCAGACTTTTTGCACAGTCCGAGTCAATCGTGGGGCTTCGGATCTCCACATAATAGCCGATAATGCTCTGTCTCTATTAGGGGTGAGAAAAAAAAAACGGGGATCCACCCAAACCGGGCCGGATCGTACACAACTGGCTGATTTTAGATGGTAACCGGCGGGTACCGGTTCGGTTCCCGGTTCCAAATTTCTGGAACCGGCGCGTATCGGTTCGGTTCATGGTTTCAGATGGGAACCATCCAACCGGACTGGACCCATTAATATAATATAAATATATATATTTTTAATTGAAGCTAAAACTCTCGAATTTTCAATCTCGTCACCCGACTCAGGCCCAACTAACCTCACCTAGACCCTCTCTAGACTATGATCTTCGTTCTCTACAAAACCGGGGAGTGGAGTCCCTTCTTGAGGTGGTCTGAGTGGCATTTGGCTTATTTGTGAAATTCTTTTCTTTGTTAGTCATTTGTTAAAGTGAATGATTCTGGTTTTGGGACTGCATTTTTAATGCGAGGATCTTTGTTCCAGGATATTGCCTTAGTTTCATTAACCTTCAATTACTATGATGAAAGCTCATGTTGATACATGCAATTATTCGCAAACGCTTCTATTTTTTTCTTGGCATTGCAGTGATGGAACTTGTTACCCTCTTTCATGTGATTTTCGTTGGTGCATTTTTTAATTGATGTTGATGCTCGGTAGGACCGGTTCTATGGATCTAATCGGGAACCGGACCGGTCCGATTTCGGGTTGGATCCATAAAACGAGCGGGTGATTCTCGATTCGCATTTTGCTGAACCGGTCCCTTGCGGGCGGTTCTTGGTTCTAGGGTGTGAACCACCCATTCTAGAACCGTTCACCCCCAGTCTCTATCTCCATTTTCTCCTTGATTTCCCCCAATTCAGAAGGCAGAAAATTCCCTCTTGACTGATTATCTAATGAATTCCCATGTTTGCACTTTGATTCAAAATGCATATGCGATTGCTCTCGTGAGACTCCCAATGGCCTAATTACATCACTCCTCTGTCCCCATGAGCTGAAGAACTTTTTCGTTTGGTAATGATGGGCCATGTTACCATTTTGGTTGCTGATTAGACCTCCATTGCCACTCAAAAACCAACTTTCTTGGCACAGTGACAGAGCACTCCTCTGTAAAAATGGTCACTTTTGTCATGAGTGTGCGTTGCGGGTCAATGGCTCTCTCCCTCCTCCCTCCTCCTCCTCCTCCTCCTCCTCCTCTCTGTAGTGCACTTAATTAAGGGCCCTCTTTCATTAAAGTCCAAAGGTGGACTCTCTTCCACAGACCGTGAAACGTCATCTGCAACTTGCTCGCGTTGAACAACACATAAATTTGGTCTCTTGATTGGAGCTTCGATTAAGTTAAGCTATTCATTTCGTCGTGCTTTCGCTTTTGCGCCAAAAGTTTGAACAGGGAGTGAACATAATTAGTTGCACTCCCAACGGGACGATTATCTCTTCTCTTAATCAACGCGGTTAGTTGCATTCCCAACAGGAAGATTATCTCTTAATCTTTGCGGCTCAGTCCAATGGAAGACTTTGTATTCAAATCATTGTGGCCGAAAGCTGGTCAAAGACGAATCAGAGTTTCGCTGAAATTGGAATACGACGATATCGGCTCCGCCAAACTCGACGGAGAAAATTTCTCAAAGGCTTCGTCTTGTCTTGCGATTCGAAAATTTCGGTAGCCCGGGGAGAAACGGTGGAGTTAATCTAGTGCAGAGGAATAGGGAAAATTACCAAAAAAGTCTTAAACTTATTGTAATTGTGCCAATTCAGTTCTAAACCTTTTTTTTTTTTTGCCGATTCAGTCCTAAACCTTTTGCAATTGTGCCAATTCAGTCATACACCTTTTTTTTTTGCCGATTCAGTCCTAAACCCTTTGCAATTGTGCCATTTAGACCTAAACCTTTTGCAATTGGCCGGCCGGCGTTGACGTGGACTCAGGCCGGCCGGCGATCGAATATTTTAATATTTTATTGAATATTTTATGATTTTTTTTTATAATTTTTATTCTTTTCTTTTCTTTTTTCTTTCTTTTTTTTTTTTCTTCCCCCCTCCCCTTCCCTTCCCTTCCCTTCCCTTCCCCTACCTCCAGCAGGTTGCTTTGGTCCGGCGACCGGCCAGAGGCGCGGTCGGCAAGGCCGAGCCTTGCCCGGCCATGGCAGGGCTCGACCTCGTCGTCGCCGGGCGAGGCAGCGACGGCGAGGTCGAGCCCCGCCATTGTCGGGCGAGGCTCGACCTCGCCGGCCCAGATCTGGGCTTGCGAGGTTGAGCCTCGCCGTGGCCGGGCGAGGCTGGCCCAGCCAGGGTCCGGCCAAGGGTCGACCTCGCTAGCCCAGATCTGAGCTTGCGAGGTCGACCCTCGCCCGGCGATGGCTGGGTGAGGCTCCACCTCGCCGGCCGCGCCTCTGGCCGGTCACCGCGGCGACCGGCGGTAGGGAGGGGAGGGGAGGGGGGAAGAAAAAAAAAAAGAAAAAGAAAAAGAAAGAATAAAAAAGAAAAGAATAAAAATTATAAAAAAAAATCAAAAAAATATTAAAATATTCGGTCGCCGGCGTCCACGTTAGCGCCGACCGGCCAAAATTCGTTGGATAGACTGAAATGACACAATTGCAAAAGGTTTATGACTGAATCAGCAAAAAAAAAAGGTTTAAAACTGAATTGGCATAATTACAATAGGTTTAGGACTTTTTTGATAATTTTCCCTAGAGGAATGGGTCGAGATATTGCACCGTGCCTCGGCATGTGAAATTATCGGCGTCCGCATCAGCCATCAATTCAATCAGGTCATGACTCGAGCTGAGTTCTCTCGTCCTTGTAGCAAACGAAACAACTAGTGAATCAAAGATTTGGGAAGTTGTCAGGCAACAACCTTCATGCACACGTCAAACTAAGAGAACTAATCGCTCACATGAACAGCAAGACCTGGTCGGAAAGACGGAAGACCGCGTGATCCAGCGTCTTCCTGCGACACGAGGTCACAAAACGACAACATCAGCACCAAAACGCTGTTCATTTGAAGGCCCCCAAAAACGATTAGGCTTTTCAGATACGTTGGGTCTTGGTTTGCATTTCAGATGTGGAGGACAATCATAGAGCGCGAGAAATTCTGATTTCGCGAATTATTAAGTACGATAATATAGAGATTTACAAAAGTATTAGTGCTTAATGGCGACCATAACAACAACCTAATAACTTGATTACCGAAAAAAGGGCGAAAAAGAAAACTTTATTATTACAAGAGATGCCGACATCCCTAAATTTTTCTTTATTCAATGTGGTCCATGGACTTTTGATGCATGTTCAATTTAGTCCACGGACTTATCAATATATTCAATATTGTCGTCCCATTATTACAGGTACAGAGACAGTATTAAACATTTTCATACAGTCCAAGGACTAAATTGAAAGTGTACCAAATGTCTACGGACCATATTGAATAAATTTAAAATTCATGGACGAGATTACCCATTGTGCTAAAGTATTGAACAAATTTAAAATATATGGACTATATTGCACGTTGAGGCAAAGTTCAGAGACCATATCGAATATTGAGCCATAGTTCGGGAACTATTGTGTCGTTTACCCTTAGTACAATGCTCAATGAAACTTAAAATTAAAAATGCTAATTGAAAATGAAAATATTGGTGTCCCCGTCTAAATTCATTATTACCGTCTATAATATTCCAAATCGTCGTTGTCCCTTTGGCATTACATTGTACCTGAGCTTGTGATCATCCCTTACATCAGATGACTCTCCTCATACCAGGCTCGGAATTGGATGGCGGCTCCAAAACCACCTCTGCCTCGAGGCAAAGACGCCAAAACTGAAAAGGGATAATTAGCAAAAAAGTCCTAAATTTATTATGATTATGTCAATTCAATCTTAATTTTTTTTTGTCAAATTCATCCTAAATCTTTTGAATTTATGCCAAATTCAATTTATTTGGCCGGCCGGCGCTGACGTGAACTTTTTTTTAAATAATATTTTATTTTATTTTTGAATTTTTTATGAGTTTTTTCTTTCTTTTTTCATCTCTTTTAGTTTTTCCTTTCCCCAGCATTTAGGGCCGGCAAAGGTCGCCGGCCAACCCTCGCCAACTACAGGCGAGAGCCGAGACGCCCTCGCTAGCTTTAGGCGAGGGACGCAATGCCCTCGCCAGATCTAGCCAGGCGAGAGCATCTCGGCCCTAAGTGTGGGGGGAGGGAAAACCTAAAAGAAAATTAAAAAAAAAGGAAAAAATCATAAAATTCAAAAAAAAAATTAATATGAAAAAAAGTTCACGTCAGCGTCGGCCGGTCAAATGGACTGAATTGACACAAATACAAAAGGTTTAGGATCGAATTGATAAAAAAAAAAGGTTTAACATTGAATTATCACAATTACAATATATTTAGGACTTTTTTTGATAATTTTTTTGAAAGTTGAAACACATCTCTGTTTTTCGGAAGCAGCCGTTCTTTTAAGGCCTAGAAATATGCAAAAAGATTCCTGCTTTGACGGAAAACATGAACAAACGGGCTTTGCTGTTTCATCACGTTCTTCATTTTGCTGATTCCAACGGTTGGTGAGTCCGTCGTCCCGCGTAAAAATTGCCGCACGAGTGATTTGGATATGGTAGTAAAGAACAAATCACTAAGTGGTTTCATCGTAAGTCGCGACTCCCTACGAGGAAAGAGAAACCCGAAATCAAGGGAGAGAGAGAGAGAGAGAGAGAGTTTTTCAACAAGGAGTCCACTTTATCCTCAATAATGTGAAAAGCTACTTTATCACTCATTCCCTCTTGCCCTTTTAGCTATTTCCCAGAATTCTCTTGGCTCCTATAAAGCATTTGGAGCTGCCACGTCCAAGTTTTTCATGCTAGCGAGGAGGAGGAGAAGAAGAAGAAGAAGAAGTGGTAGCAGTACTAGTGTCGTATGCTGCTTCTATTCGGGCAATTTGTGATCTTGGGGAAGTGTTGAGCTGAATTCAGGATGGGAATTTGCTGGGGTGTTCCATCTAATGAGTATATTTATTCTGGCAACGCCAAGACTTCCGCATCAGGTGCATCACAGAAGCCGCTACTCTCTCTTTTTCCAGATTTGGGTCTTTGCTAATTCTGGGTCTTCACCTTTTTGGGTGTGTTTTCTTGAAATTTTCTGGGAAAAGTTTCGACCTTTGATTACCCTTCTTGCTGTCTTGGCGCTTCATGGAGCTGGTTATGCTCAAATTTCACGTTCGAATTGAGTTGCTTCATTTTTACAGTTTGTTAGATTTCTCTGCTTGCTGTCTCAGTTCATTTGCAGCTCAAGAAGTTTGAGATTTTCTTTCTTTTAGCACAAAGATCCACTATGTCCTACCACGTAATGCAAAATTTGCCGCTGTGTGTGTAGAGGGGACATCAAATTACCACAGCAGCAACAAACGGTTCTCTGCAACAAGCAGCGGCGTCGGTAACGGCAAGTTCTCAGAGGCGGCGAGCGCGAGCCCGGACGGGGCAGATCTGAATGGGGAGATTCTGGAGACGCCCAACTTGAAGGTCTTCAGCTTTTCTGACTTGAAAAGTGCTACTAAGAACTTCAAGTCTGATAATTTATTGGGCGAGGGAGGTTTTGGTAAGGTCTTCAAGGGCTGGGTGGATGAGAAGACACTCGCACCTTCCAAGATGGGGAGTGGAATGGTTGTTGCCATCAAGAAACTGAACCCGGGGAGTGTGCAAGGTTTCGATGAGTGGCAGGTAAGTTCAAACTCAGAACTCTCATTAGCTTTTTCTTATTGGTTCAATTGAAGATTGACTTGCGATTTAGCAGCAAATAGGGGTGGGAAAAGAGACGAAATCGAGAAAGTTCCCGAACATTGGAATTAGCTGTAATCATGATTAGTGGACTGTCTCTACCTCCTACTCCCCATCTCCATTATCAAGCATATGCACACTTGGGGGTCCCTAGTTCAGAAATAAATGGCCACTCTCTAGTTTCCTACCTGTAATTGATAAGGAATGCATGGTGGAGTATTGTTGTCCCTCTTTTGTGACAAAGGCCAACTGATATCCACAACTTCAACAGGGTGACAAAGTTCTGTTGAAGCCAAGAACAATGTTGGCCTACGCAAACTCTGCCTCTCTCGTTCTAACTCGAATTTGAGATGAACCTTCCCTTCGAAGTTTTAATTCAACTCCCAGCCAGTGATAGGACCCCTTAACGAAGGTGCAAGTGCGGGGAGCTCCTCTCTTGACTTTCTCTGCATGTACAATTAGTTTGCTTGAGAGGCAGTGGGGGTTTGGATATATCAAACTTCATCTAGCTGTTTTTATGGTAAATATACATTTCTAAGAGCGGTTTATGTTTAGATTCATACGAACTTACCTTTGGGACATTTTAACGGCACAAATGTGACACTAGATGGTACGTTAATCACTCTTAAAATATTCCCTCGGAAGGTTCCTGAAAATGCTGCTAGACATGCCGATTTCTATGTTTGTCTGCAAAATCAAAACTGTCAAAGTCTTAACATACTTGCCAAATGCGCTACTCACTTGTGACTTCTCAGCAATGTATATTTCTCCCATAAGGTCAATAGCTCTACCACAGATTTAGTCAGATGGGATTTGGGAGATTCAATTTCAAGGCACCGATGATTGTAACACCTATGGAACATCTCAAATTTCTCATTTGACTTGCAAACATGTGATCACACAGAAACCACACACGCATTTAATTCCTGTGAAACGGATCCCCACCAAGTTTTTGTTGCATTGGCGATATGAGTGTTTTTGTTGCATTGGCGATATGAGTCTAAGAAGTCAATCTGACATAACATTGGCATCATAACCTTATGATTTTACCATTGCATGTTCTGAAAATGTATGTTCTCCAATGTCTTTTGGTGTTTATTTCCTTTTTCTTTGTGCACTGCAGTCGGAGGTGAACTTTCTTGGAAGGCTTTCGCATCCCAATCTAGTCAAATTATTGGGATACTGTTGGGAGGAGAGAGAGCTGCTCCTTGTCTATGAATTTATTCAGAAGGGCAGTTTGGAAAATCATCTCTTCAGAAGTAAGAATTCAAGAAGGACAAAAATGAAAAAGAATGTGAAACTTTTAAGTCAGAACTCCTTGGCTTGGAAGTCATTATAATTCTTTTTTCTTTCCCGATGCACAGGGAATCCTGCTATTGAACCCCTTTCTTGGGATAGACGACTCAAAATAGCTATTGGAGCAGCTCGTGGCTTGGCTTTCCTGCATACTTCAGAGAAGAAAATCATTTACAGGGATTTTAAGGCCTCGAACATACTGCTTGATTGGGTAAGTGCTTATCTTATGCATAAGTGTGCATTTAGAGGCTAGAGCATTGACTGCTGTGCCGCTGCAACAAATAACTAATTAGGTCAGCCTATTAATGAAGCTTAAAAGAATAAATTGAGACCTTTACAGCAAGCAACATAACGTAAATGCTCTTTTCTTTTTCTAGCAGAAGAGGAAATGTATGAACAATCCTATCTTTTGCTCTCTCTGGTACCAATAAGTAAAGAGTAGTAGATGCGATACTTTTAGGTTAGTTCACATAATTAATCTTTTCGTAGCTAGCACACTTGCATTTGTAAAAATATTTCATCATCATATAGAAGAAAATATATCATTCCAGTTAATTTATTGGCAGATGTGATTTTAGGGAGTTCATTTAAAGTATTCACTTTAGATCTTATGCTTACAAGTTGTTCAATAAACCTCTTTTTACCTGTCTTTTGTAGCACTATAATGCAAAAATAGCTGATTTTGGCTTGGCAAAGTTAGGACCTTCTGCGGGCGAGTCGCATGTGACGACCAGAATTATGGGCACGTATGGTTATGCTGCTCCAGAGTACGTAGCAACAGGTAACTGGATATTCTTCACTCTACATGCAATGCAATTTAATAAAGCTTCAAAGACAGATGTCCCTTCATCTTTAGTAGGCACTATCTAGATTAGAAATAGGAGGCATAAATGGGCATACAGAACACCAGAAGACGCTCGATGTACCACTACCGCAAGAAATTAACTTTTCCTTCTTTATAGTTCTGCAAAATTTTGCTTTCTCAGTTTCTTTTCTTCAGCCAAAGATTAGAAAAGGGGTATAAAGACATCTAAAGGTCTACAGTGAAACAAAAACAATTTGTTTACCCATAAGACACCCAAACTGCCATTTCAGATTTTCTTTCGTTAATGCTCTCAAGACATATATCAGCTGACATGAAAGGTTGTTCAACAGGCCATTTGTACGTGAAGAGTGATGTGTACGGCTTCGGTGTGGTCCTACTAGAATTGCTGACCGGCATGCGGACACTCGACATGAAGCGTCCTAGTGAGCAGCAAAATTTGGTGGATTGGACCAAGCCAATTCTATCTCAAAGAGGAAAGCTGAAGAATCTTATAGATCCCCGGATGGAGGGCCAGTATTCCTTTAAGGCGGCGTTACAAACTGCTCAGCTCACTCTAAAATGCCTAGCTACTGAACCAAGACATCGGCCCTCCATGACAGAGGTGGTGGAGACTTTGGAACGGATTGAATCGATCAAGGTTAAACAAAAGCAACCACCAATATGTTCTCATTCCTCGGCTAATCGTTTGTAAGTCATCAATCTACGGGTCGTTGTTCACCTCTTCATCCACGACATCATGGAACTGTATCGTGAGCTTGGAACTTGTCACAACATAGAAAGAACAAAGCAATGGATGATTCAACAACGTTAGCATCCACATTTTTTGGTTATTTGTACAATAGTCAAATTCTTTCTAATGCCGTCCTTAGGTTTACAACCTTTTCTTTTAGTCACAGCATTTGCCTTCAAATACGGGTGGAATGATTAGAATGTACGAGCATTTTCTTCTTCTTTTCTCTGGTGTGATTGGAAATTATGATGTACGACCTCTTCTTTTGTAGTCGACCGTGAATGGAGAAATAACAAAGTTTTTTGACCCAGGCAAGTCTTTCCAAGGTTATGGCCTCCTCTTAATCATCAGTTCTCTGTAGAAAGCTTAAAATGCAAAAGCAAAATATCTACTGTTTCTCTTTGCACAACAAGGCTAGAGAGTAATCTAGGCTCGTGTTCATTGAGCGCATGATCATGTTGAATTGAGCTACCTTTTAGGGAGCGCTTCTATTTTGCTTGGAACTTTTGAATGCGATAAACTCGACTGTGGCAACAAAAAGTAGCAAAAATCTGGTTTCCAGTATTGCGACTGGTGGATTTCTGTCAGCAGGAGGGTGAAAGGAATGCAAAAAGCCTCAACAATCCTCTGTTTCCAACGTCCAACCAAAAAGAACACGCATCTTGCATTCCAACAGTTGCTTGGTGGAAAAGAGAAACGAACTTTCATTTGCTGGCAAGCCGCAGTTATAAGGTTAGCCTTTACTCGCGCTACCTAGTTATACTATGTCTACTCTAATTTGTCTCATCCAAAAGTAACTAAATCGGTTCCTTGGCTTCCAGATTTTGGTGGCGATCCGAGGTACTCCGAGTCCTGCTACTTGTCCTTGAAGTCCTGGGATGAGCCGTGCGGAGTGAAGTGTGCTTGCAGGTGGACTTGGCTTCCCGTCTATGCCGTGACCAGAGTTTCATAGTGTCAATCAAATTGGGTTGGCATATGCTCAACAGAACTACCAAGTTGTGGCTCGCTGTCTTGAAGGGTAAACAGACGAGAGCTCAACACTTCTTGTATCGCATGGCATCCAGAGTCTCTCGGTTTAGGATCGGGCATCACGGGCACAAGATATTACATTGGACAGAGGCCTGTTTAATCAGGTAGGGAACCCTGCAACCTTGTTGAAGTTTTGACGACATCCATGGACACCTTGGATGGAAGCAGTTCTAGTAAAACAGAAGAAACTGAATGGCCTTTGCGAGTTCCAGAATCTGTTTGCTCCTGGCACAAGCTTTCTGGGATGATCTGAATGCGAACTCTTACTTGCTACTAGCTCGGCGGACCGCATCCGGAGAATCCATGGTTAGTACTACTTCTCTACTAGCTAGACTGTTCTGATAGACTATTCCGTGCCCATTCTGTTTCGTCGAAATTAACATCAAAAGCTCCGCTTCGCGAGAGATTCTCAAGATGCCATCTTTGGAGAATTGCAGCATCTATGATGCATCGTTGAGTGCTGCTAGTAGAGCCGACTCTTCTGTATCAACTCGTCGGGCGTATGATGCGCAGGTTCTGGTAAGGGAGATATGATGCATCTTCTGATATTGAAGGAACTTACATTGGCAGACTACTTGGTTTCCTTAGACAAGCTAAACGAATTAGCACATATAGTCTGTGTTGGTGAAGGCTAAAAGCACACTCATTCACGGGACGAATTCGTCTCCGTTTGTTTCGCGAAAAATGAATGGTTTGAGAAACATTTCCAAAAACCGATCAACTAATTATCATTATCTGCAACAGCTTATGTCTAAGCACTTTGATAAACGATAAAATATCCCTCGTTCACTCATTTTTATAAGCAATACAAGCGATCGTTTTTTACGAAAATGATTTTGAAATCATTCATTTTTCACGAAACAAACGCATCCTAAATTATTTTCGCTCCAAATAAATTGTCGGCATAGAGGATGGGACAGTCTTGCAATTGATGAAATAACACAGAGGTAATCAAGTCCCTTTTATTTCAATTAGAAATTGATTAGAGATTAGAAATGTGATTATTAGAGGAGGTACCACCTCCCCCACAAAGGGTTGTCCTGCAGACAGGAAAAGCATCGACAAGAACAAGAACCTAACCTAGACTTATTCGGTGTTCCAGCTTAGGAGATAAAGACAAAAATAAAAAAAGATCTGATTATGATTATTGTACCTTGATGCATTTTTGGAATGTGAAGAATAATTGACCTTAAACTAGAACATCCAACTTGCATTACTCTACTCCAATAGATCACATGTAGAAGTACACTCTTGTTACTTTTCTGGTAATCTATGATATTTTTGACTAAATGGAATATGAATTCTTTTTTAAATATTAAGGAATCACGTATTAGATTTTTGTACATAGAAAATTAAAAGTTCTGAAAATTATGTATTTTATACACGCCAAACTTACAAAAATAACACTCAAACTTTTAAGTCGGGTCAATTTCGGCCCAGCTTTCAAACGCCCCATCAAAACACTTCAAAACAAACTTTCAAACGAGTCTCCACAAAATCAAAACTTTAGGCTCCGTTTATTTCGTAAAAAATAAATGATTTAGAAATTATTATCTTAAAATGATCACTTGTATTACTTATAAGAGTGAATTAATGAAAAATATTTTCATTGGTTACGAAAAATATTTAGATATAAATTACTATCAATACTCTTTGTTAACTAATTATTTTAAATCATACAAGCGATCATTTTTAAGATTTTTTTTTTCAATTTATCCATATTCTGCGAAACAAATGGAACCTTATTATGCTCATGTGTTAGTTCTGATCTCTATTACCTTAGTCGTGCACAAGTGTCGTTAAACAACAAAAGATGCCTTCGCGTGAATAGCCAAAGTATCTCGAACTAATGAAAAGTCAATTTTGTTGGATGGCTCGTCTATTAAATTTCGAAGCGTAATGCAATGTCACTTATGGTAGGTTTATTTCGTGAAAAATGAAAATTTCATAAAAATAACTTCTTGTATCATTTATAAACATGAAAGAACGAAAAATATTTTCCTTATCCACGAAAATGTTTAGATATAAATTACTGTCAACAAAGAAAATATTTACCATTAACTAATTATTTCAAGAGATACAAGAGTTCATTTTTATAACAATATTTTTTAAATCATTCATTTTTCGCGAAATAATCGGAACCTTAGATGATTCAACCCCACTTGCTGTTGCATTTGATGGACACAATGCAGATGGGGAAATGACCACAAAAGTCCTAAATATATTGTACGATGTCATTTCGGTGCTAACCTTTCAATTTGGCCAATTTAGTCTTAAACCTTTCAAAGATTTGCCAATGCAGTCCTTCCAATCAATTTTGGCCAGAAATTACTGACATAGATGTTGGTTGTTCTACGCGGCATGACCGACGTTAACATGGACGATTTTTACAATTTTCTTTTTTTTTATTTAAATGGAGAAAAGAAAATTAATCAGAAAAATGTTAAAAATTTGCAAATAACATGTGAAATTCATTCCACTGTGGCCGGCAAGCTAGGGGCCCGCCAACCGGAACTCAAAGAAGGAAAATGAAAGATTAAAAAGATAATAAAAAAAATAAGAAATTGCAAAAATCGTCCACGATAGCGATTTCCTGCCAAAATTATCCAGAAGGCAGATCGTGAAAAAGTTTAGTACTAGATTAGCTAAATTAAACGGTTTAAAATTGAATTGCCATCCGCACAATAGGTTTAGGATCCTTTTCATAATTTTCCCAAATACAGAGTATAATCAAGATGACATTGCCTTATCCACCGTCTCTACTCCCCTTCATCGATAGATCGACCACTCAATGACACTTATGGACAACGAAGGTAACTGAGGCCAAAACTATCATAGAAAACATATAATTATTTTGTTTTTCCTTAAGACATTTGAAGTTTGTGCCCAAATTATCTCATGATAGAAGTTTGGGCCAAAATCTTTTGGGGTATTAGCCTATTTTATTATTATTATTATTATATGTGAGAATAAGATAAGGTGCACAAATATGAAGGGTAAGTTCCTTTTCCGAATATAGTAAAACAGAAAAATGCTTTTTTTTTTTGGCGGCTGAGATCCACAAAAGTCAAAACTATGGACCATGCGATATAGTGAGAGAGAAACATACGAAGTATAGTGGCTGAACAAATCTCGATGGAGCTCAAATCCAACATGTTGAGTAGGCTTCTACTGTTGCTTTCCTTGGGGGGGGCTTTGAATTCGTCCGATGCGTGCGAGCGAGCCGTGAACTCGGGGTCGATCTGTCGTGGTGTTATTGCCATTGGACCGTCACGTCAGCATTGCGTCGAACAGAAGTTGCGGGGTTCGACAAGGCATCGGTCGCGAGGAAAAAAGCAACAATTTTGTGCATTGGGTAATTCGATTGAAGTCCATGTCTTGCTCTCAAGACCGTTTAAGATTAGTGTATGCAGTGGAATTAACCGTGAAAATAAGTTTTCTCGACCGAAGGACCGTGGCTTCTGATCATAGAAACTAGAAAAAGAATCCCTATTTTATTAATCCATGTCGTTTCAATGAAACCATCGGATGAGTTTATACACGGACACAATCTTCCTCTTTTGAGCAATACTTGATATGCTACGACTGATTCGCGTAATTGATCTACTTGGTGATGCGACCGATTATAATAAATTTAATCAGTCGCCATTATTCTGACTAACCAAATTTTCACACGGGTTCCTCTTCCTGTTCCGACCAGTGATCGCACGGTAGGGCTGTTATATGCGAGATTAGTACACTCGGCTACGCAGCATTGAGCCGTATTCGAAGTCGAACAGCAGGCCGTCGCATTTAATGGGTCGGCCCGACTTTTCTCGCCTCGCTCGACTGGTTGCGAGCCGTCCGGTCCCGATCGTTCCGCTCTTCGGTCGCTGGAAACGGCAAGGCGGGGTGGTACCAAATTACAAAAACCGATCTAATACAATTCCCAGCATCACTCTGTCGCACCTCAAAACATTCAATGGTCAATGTCTGTTGGCACGCGTTGGTTCGAAAAACAATATAAAAGAGACCATTCGACGTGGAAAAGCCTCCCGTTTTCTTCTTTTATTCTCTCTCTCCCATCGCTTGAATTATTTGTGTTATTATTGTCTCTGTCTTTCCCTAATCCCTCAGAGAATCTCTCTGTCTCCCCCTCCATCCACCGACGCCTCTTCAATCCGTCGCTACTGGTGAAGAGGAGGCATCGCCAGCAGGTGGAATCAGCCCTGCGCATTAAAAAGAAAAGGCAGCTTCGGACGTTTTCCTATTAAAAAACGAAGCTTCGACGCGAAGACGAGTTTAAAATCTCTCTCGTGGAGTGAAGGTGGGACCGTCAACAAAGTGTCAGCAGAGGCGTTCCATGAGTGGTAGGGGGTATCTGAATGCAACTGGGTATGCTTTAGATCTTTTCCCAGACCGACCGCGAGAGAGAGAGAAAGCTCCAAAGTCTCTGTCGACATTGAACGGTTTACGTGACTCAGATGATGGTGTGAAGAGGTTTCTCTGAATTTTTAATCGGGGAAGCCTCCACGTTTGAAGATTCTTTCAACCACGAAAGCCCACGGGTACCCTTCTCCCCTCTGAACGGTGATTTGTCTCTTTTTCTTTCCGTCCTACTTTATTTGCTTTGCTCTCTTTTCTAGATCCTCTTTTTGTCGGGCACTGTTGCTCTTTCTTGATTGCTTAAAGTATTCGCGTTTACTATGTTATCGTCCTCTTCTCCAAGTTCAATGCTTTGCCTGTTGCTGGCTATGTTCTCGACCGTGGGTTGTCGTCAGTTCGTCTAGATTGTGTGTTTCCAGCAATCGCATGCATTGCTAATATTTGCCGAGTTGTAAGCAGGAACTTCTTGGGAATAGGTAAAGCCTAGTCATTGATGGCTTCTGCGTTTTCGATCGATGTTCTTATTACTGTAGTCCTAAAAAAATTAGTGTCTTTTTTTTTTTGGGGGGGGGGGGGGGGAAGAATTATACTGGTTCCGTCTGGGAAGTGATTTTAAGTCTTGGATAGTTCTACTGTATTGGCACCTATGGAACTTTTCCTTGGATCAGTTTGGGTGTTTGTGAATCCAGTTGTCAAGATTTATGTATGTGTTTGCCAGGAGATTCAGGCTTGGAAGTTTGTCTTTTTGGAATGTAATTACTGGAAACTCTAGCAAATTGCTGACTCTTGCTTTCTTTTCAACACGTGGATGATCCTCTTTGATGCTGTTTGTTGAGTAGTTGTGTAGCAAAAATCAGCCTTTTAGTTCCTTGGAAGTCCATATTTAGATAGACACTGTTGCAGTAGATTATTACTTGTGTTCCTTTCAGAAATTAGAAGGCGAGAGAAGATAATGGTACATGGTCGAGTCCAACAGCTTTAAGTGGTTTGGATAGTTTTTTGTGCTTGACAGGAATATGTTATGGAAATAAAGTCATACACTCTTTCTGATGAAATTACCTATTGAGAGGGGTGTTGCTCAGATGGAGAAAGTTTTCTCCAGTTTGAAGAAAATTAATACTTCGCCCACTTCCCGATAGAAAAAAGTGAATCGGGAAGAGATCGACACTTATTTTTTGTTCCGAGTTAAGCTATACGTTTTGTTGTTCCTTGTTTAATGAGATACACCAATGTATGAGGCATCGGTGTTTTCCCTTGTTTAATCTCCCTGTTTCTTTTATCGTACATGTATTTCTGCGATTGCAACATAGAAATTTTATTTTCACCAGGCTCTGGGGTTTCCAGAATTTAAAGCTTTATAGTTGGCTAATGTTTTATTCTGGTTTGGACAGAATTAAGCAACACAGAGGCGTGGGTTTGGAAAGAGAAGAAGGGAAAGACCAAGGAACTCATTTTCTCTCCTTTGACACCTGTAAGATTCTTTCCACACTTCAACGAGCAGGCATTTTTTTCTTATCTGCTTGATTTTATCTCTAATCACTGCCGTCAAGAGGGGAAAGACATTTTTGCAGTCGCTCCAGGTTCTGGTGAAATATTCTCATGTTCAATTTCAAGCATGCAAAATAGTTGTGGGGGCTGGATTATATGGTTGATGATGCACTATTCTTGGAATGTTTATACATAGGTAAAAGAATGAGAAAAAATAATGGACTACAGAACTGTTGCCAACTGGTTCTGGATGTTGCTTTTGCTTTGCTGATTTTTAGTCAGTTAATTTCTCACTTATTGGTTTTTCTTCCCTCATGTTATTTACTTTTGATACGTCGGTGACACTCATCCTCATTACAAGCTTATGGTTGTGAGTGCAGTTTTTCTTTAACTCTACCTCCTTAGGATTTGGATTGAAAATGCTTTTTCCCATTTTAGAGTACCCATTTGTGCTTAAACTTATGATAGGCTTTGCTGGATTTTTTGCTATTCTGTGACATGCGGTGTTATGAAAATCATTTTGAAGACCAAATATAGGTGGCACTTTAGATTTGAATTGTCAATTTGAATAAGCTGTATTTATAAGTCACCATTTTTGGCATGTACAGTCTTTGTTGCTCCTGTTTGGTAGATAGAGATGCTTTGAGAATGCTTTTCTTATGATGGAGTATTATTTTCAAACAGGTCGTATGGCATTGGCAATCTAAATTTGGTCCTTGAGCAAACAATGGGGAATGAAAGCAGTTGGAGCGGCAGTCAATGTTTAAGTACTCTCAGCAATATTTTAAGGAAGTACTTGTTTCGTGTTTTATCATGTGGAGCTATTCCCACTCACATTGCTTTCATTATGGATGGAAACCGGCGGTTTGCTAAGAAACAAAACATGGTTGAAGGCGAGGGCCATAGGGCTGGTTATAAATCCCTCATATCTATGCTTAATTACTGCTACGAACTTGGGGTCAAATACATTACGGTGTATGCCTTTAGCATTGAAAACTTTAAGAGAAAACCTGAGGAAGTCCAATATCTGATGGATCTGATGATAGAGAAAATTGATGAATTGCTTCGAGATGGAAGCATTGTAAATCAGTATGGGATGAGGTTGTACTTCATAGGAAACCTGAAACTTCTTAGTGAGGAGGTCAGGATCGCGGCAGAGAAGGCCATGAAGGCCACTGCCCACAATAGCCGGACTGTGCTTTTGATATGTGTGGCATATACTTCATACGATGAAATTGTTCATGCTGTTAAAGAATCCTGTGAAGAGAAGATGAATAACATTCAAGCAGAAAATACTATCAAGGCAGGTCGCAATAGCACCGATCAAAATGGAAGTTGTGAGAAGATGAATGGTGTTTATCCCCCTGAAATTCAAGACTGCCATAAACATGAAGTGCATGGAACTGTAATACTAGGGAAAAATGAGATATGCTGTAACGGGTTCAGCAAATTGGAGGCAAGTGAAAAGAAGAATGGAGTCATCAAGCGTGCTGTTCCGGGATTTCGTGGAGAAAAGTGGAATGAAGTTCAGGAATCCATGCAAAGCCAATTATCCAAAGGCACTGTTGAAAGTAGTGAAGATGGTGAGATGGTACGAGAAATTAAACCTCTCATAAATCTGGTAGATATCGAGAAGCACATGTACATGGCAGTGGCTCCTGATCCGGACATCCTGATCCGGAGTTCTGGGGAGACTCGTCTGAGCAACTTCCTGCTGTGGCAGACTGGCTACAGTCCCCTGTACTCTCCGGCTGCGCTCTGGCCGGAGATCGGGCTGTGGCATTTGGTGGGGGTGGTTTTGCACTACCAGCGAAATTACTTGTATCTGCAGAAGAAGAGGAAGCAGTCATGAGATCAAATTTCTCGCACCGCACGAAAGCAGGTGACAGTTTGCTCTTGCTTTGGATCTTTTCTCTGGGGCCCTGATACACAGGTTCAGGTCGCTGATGAACTTCGATGGTTCAGCTACGATTTTTGCATTTTACTTATATAGAGGACTGCAACTCGTGGAGGGAGGGGAGGGAGCAGTCCGGTTGCTCTTGTTTCCCTTCTCAAACCAGTTGGCTTGCTTGATACTTGATCAGCTCCTCACTCACCACGTTGATGATCAAGTACCGATCGAATGATCCACTGATGGAACAAGCTGGGACAGCCTCCAGCTATTCTCAGGCACATCCGTGTAACATTATGTTTTATTAATACTAGGTAAGAGGTGTCACTTACATGAACGGCATACTTTGAAAGAAAAATCAATTTTTTTTTTTTTTTTTGGTGGAAAATATGGATGTCTTAGTTGCAGAAATAGAATGGCTAAATTCCGGAAATAATGATTCTCAGATTCTCATTTGTTTCGTTGGGTCTAACAATTTGGGGCTTCTGCATTTACTCCTTGTTCTGTATGTGTCCATTGGGCATTTATGTGCCTTGATTGAAGAAGAAATCCCCTGTTTTTGCTTCAAGGAATTTCTCCTTTGTTGAGCCTTTGCTTTTCATAGCCACAGTGTGTTTAAGAAGCCAAGCTCTCATCTTCCAAATGCTTCCGTAACTCCGATTTAGCATTTCGCTTCCGGAACATATCCTGCGATACCCGTCCGGGATCCATCTTATTCGGTATCATATGATAGTTAATTCTTCAAAACTATGGTTGCTTTCTCGATAAGCATTATCAAGGTAGTAACGACAAAGTCTGAAATGTAGTAACCCAGACAAGTGCCTTAATTTGTTATGGATGTGATGACCCTGGATCCAATGGATCCTGTCATAATTTCTTTGCGCATGAGATTGCCTTTGTCAATTTGCTTTCTTAACCATCATATGAAAACCATCATACAGTAGTTTGGACACATTATCTAGGACAAGGCATCAAGTAAACGAAACCAATTTGCAAATTAAGAAGATAATTTTTGTTGTGGATAGGCGAAAGTTGAGACATCAGAAAAAAGTTAATCTGTAGTTTGGCCGTCTGGCCTTCAAAAAAATAAAAAGAGGGGGGCTTATTATATACGAAGACGGTCGAGACAATCTGGATTATAACTTATAAGCATAAATTAGGATTGGAGTAGAGTATAAGGAAAAAGTAAGCATGCTGTGCATTAGCAAAATTTGTCTCACGCCTCTCATAAGGTCGTGATATGATCTAGGGAGTAAATGAGATCTGTAGCTGTATTAAGTAAATCAATCTCCTCCAAACCTTTATATTGACCTGGAATGAACATATTGCGATAAGAGCAAGAGAAATCTAATTATACAAAAATTTCCATGAATTCCAGACGTAGCGCTGTTAACCGCAAATCTAATGGCAATTGGATTTTAGGCAATATAGAAGTTAAAGAATAAATACAATATGCAGTGAGATGAGAAATGACAGTGAAAAACAGCAGTTTAGCGGCACGAGGCTTTCGCATCCAGAATCAACGAGGCTTGTGCAGACGAGGCCGATTGCAGAAAACCCGGCCATTAGCCTTAACAAATGCTGCTATCGCAAGACTCATTCCCGCCCAAACTAAAGAAAAGAACAGGTGCCGGAATCCAAGAGGAGCTGCAAAAGGAAAGAACAGGATTTACAATCACAACCTGACTGTTGTTGAAAGAGAGAAAATCGAAAGAAACAAGGTGACTCGTGAGACTTGTTGCATGAGGAGCTAATAGCAATTCTCTCACGCCGACAACTATAGAACAACAAGGTCATAAAGTTCTCGGTCAGGCAAAAACTAAGGCTACATTGCCGCATCGGTTGGACCAGTCTATCCAAAAGAATTTGAGGAAGACATCATGAAGCGTTGATTTTAAGACGATGGAACCAATGCAAATAAGAGCAACTCACCTCGTCTTAAAGACATGACTGCAAAAAAGAATCCAACCAAGACCAATGACAAAGCCAGAGGAAATGACTGAAATGGAGAAAAGAAGCATCAGTCAGACATCAGAAGTACAGCATGACGACATCCATAACAGATGCAACGTAACCATGCAATTTGAACATTTAGCAATAGTCTCTCTCATGAACGAAAGGGAGGCAGTTGAATCAGGTCTTGAACAACTGAAAAAATTTAGACAGACAATAGTTTTAAACTGGCATCAGAAGACAATGATCATCTGGAAATGACCACCAATATATTACTGAGGCTTTTAGAGCAGACAGAATAGTCATGATAGGATGATGAAAGTATGGAATGTGCTGATGCACATAGAATACAGTATTTCATGGTCCATCAGCATATCTTCATTACTATTGGAACAGTTGAGGAGCTTTAAGGACAATATGGTCAACCTACTCTTTAACAAGTTTCGTCACAAAGGTTCAAAAATAAGATTGTTTCACCTTCACAACAATATGCCATATTCCGTATGCCATGGAAGGAGGTACCAAATATCCACAAGATGCATTTTAAACAACAATTTCAATCCCCTTTATCAAGTAGCAAAAGAAAAGAAATTTCAATATCATCTATCCACCTCCGTTAATTAGATTCCTTAGTTTGGACTGGATATTGGTGCATAACTCATTAAGGGCTTTGGGTGATGATCATCTTTGGCTACCTTAGAACCTGACCATGTGACTCGTGAAACAGAAGTTAATCCTAATTGTCTCAGAGGAACATCCACATAGCAATGCTTGGGTAAGGAAAAAAAGCATAATGCTGATCTACATGAGTCAGAAATCATCTTAATACTGCCAGTTTGTGAACATAAGCAACACTGACTTTTATACACAAAAGGTATAGCTATTGAAAGAGAATGATGGAAAAATCACTTAAAGGACATGTGCTAACATTGTTATCCTACAAAAGGCAATAGATGTACTTACAGCTACAGCCTCAAGGCCCGTCTTCTGTGATGGAATGGAAGGGGTGGTTAAATCGCGACTGACCGAGACAATATAATGCCCTTGAAGTAGATCGATTGCATCCTAAACATTTTACAGAAAAAGTGCAGTTAGCATGGAAAATGAGCAATTGATAATAATAATGAATCTCTCTCTTCACAAGAGGATAGTCAGAAGTACTTCATTAATTTGCTGTCTCTGAAAATTAAGATTTCAGTCAACAGTGAATGAACAAATTAAGTCCCGAAGTTAGGAAGAAAATCAAATTGCAGCATTCAAGCATTACTTCCTTCGGAGAAAATATCATCAGTGATAAGAGTTTCAAGGTGGTCAAAGAAGCAATCCGGATAAGCTGGTGGACACACTTGCAGGTGCACATGCACAGGCATAATATAAGCATAACAAACACGGATATAGTGCAAACGATGGGAGCATCAAACCTGCTTTGTTCCATCGACGAAATTATTCAAATAGTAGCGAACCAGGGCATTCCTTCCGTCATTAAGGATCCCCTGAATCGTCCGCCGCCCATATCTTTGAGGCATTAGGATTTAAATGAGCACAGAAACAGTTGAATTTAGTATCAAACTAATAAACCAAAGCTATGCAAGAAAAATAAATCAAAATATATTTATCTGAATCAAAAGTACCTGACAAAGTCACCCTTCAGAGCTGGAGTACCAGAATATTGAATGCTTATTTCATCCCCATGATTAGCCCACACTAGTAATTACAATAACCGGAGAGCAAGCAAGATTATTAGACGATATGTACAAACGGTCAATTGATATACAAACCACGTTAGTAAAACTAGCATAGTAAAAGAATAGGATAGAACATGGTCATGCTGCAAATAAGCCCAACATGAGGTGCAGCCACTCACATATCTTAAAGTTTTCATCAAAATTTGGATGTGCCTCAATTGTCTCTTCAGCACCAAATAGACCAATCCTCCTGAGCTGCCATTCTAACACTCTTCGACCTATCATGCTCTGCAATTGCAAGATGCCATCATCAGAAAACAGAATAATGCAAGCATCAAGATTAAAAAAGAGGGGCCCAAAAATTACTGAAACAATTAACCAAAATCCTTCACCACAGAAGCAGATGCTTCACTTCAAATGTATATTAAGAAGAGAATATATACCAAATAATGTCAACATGAGAAGGAATGCAGAAACGCTGACAATAATGGCACAAGTTTAGCATTGAATCTCGTGGAGAGTTCAATCCTGGCTCAAGATGAACACTGGCGGCATGCTTAACACATGCAAGTACGATAGGAAGTAGTGTTTCCAGTGGCACATGGGTGAGTATCCCGTAATAACCTACCCTTGGGAGGGGAACAAGGGCCAGAAACAGCTGCTAATGTCCCTAGGCTGAGACAACTGATTTAGGCTCTACACTCGTTACATTCAAAGAAAAATAATCTTATGAAACAATATCCGGAGAAGAGGATGCACTGTTCATTTCTGACAAGCAATAATCATGATCAGTTCAGTAGGTCCGTGTTACAAGCCCAAGATCACCACATCATTAACTAAGCAGAGGATTTTAACAAAAAAAAAAAAATTAAGCAGAGGATGGATTGACAATTGTAGCACAACCCTATATCCAATAAGAGAACACATGATGAAGCCCACAAGATAAAACAAGTTGATACTTGTTCTAAAAATGACATTTTTTACCAAGTTTAGGTGAAGAGCGACCATTTTATCAATTCATAGATCAACTAAGAGTCCTATAGGATCAGGTCGTCTCTAATTGAATTAGTAGTCTCATATCTCAATTTTGTTAGGATGTCAATGAGTTCCTACTTTCTATTGAAGTAAAATATCGTGTTCATTAGTCCAAGTTTAGGCAGGATTTAAGCTTGTTATTGAGATTTCCTATTTCAACTAGGAGTAACTTTCTTCATAAGAGTCTACATATAAGCTAGCATTTCTTTCTACCCAATGGAGTTGATGAATATTACTGAATTTTAGTAAGTCTTTGCTTTTGGAATGTGTGAGCAACTCTTCTCTTAGGTGTGATGCCTAACAAACCCTAAAGTATATAAGGAAGCTTTACGTGTGAAGCCCAAAGGAATTCACTCGCTTTGAGTTATTGTTTGCAGTGCTTTGTCATCTAGTCCTCTGTCAGATCGCTTTGGGACTCACCATCTACATCAACATGACTTTTCTAGTGCTGTTTAAGCAAAGCCATAACATTAAATCGGAATACCTGGGTAACATTTGTACGGTCTAAGCAATCGATGCAATTTGTCCTCACAACCCCAAGTTGCTCCTTAAGTTTCTCGCTCTTCTCGTTCAATAAAAAGTAGCTGCATACAAGAAGAAAAAGGAAAAATGATATAGCTGAGCGGCGATATAGTATGCATCTTGTACATCCTGATGAAAAGAAGATTTTAATATGGTCATTGATGTAAACAAATGTAGATGCATCTAATTATACTCTGAGAGAGAGAGAGAGAGAGAGAGAGAGAGAGAGAGAGAACCAGAGCAAATAAAACAGGATTTTATGTCCTCAGCATGACCTCTAAGAGTTTTCCACGACGAACTTTTCTAGGTTAAACTGCCAGATATAGCCCTATATAATCATATTCCAGTTAAGAAAAGTGAAACTTTGCTCTTTGCGATGTGTATAGAGCAATAAATTTTGCCAACTTTTGCACTCTATTAGAAGTATCTATCGGACAGCCATAGCCAAAATCAGCATCATATCCTTTTCTCATACAACACATCAAGTTAAAGCTGCTGACCTTAACAAAACTACGACTCCAAGTACCTGAAAATGAACCATACCCATTTTTTTCAAGGAAGTCTGCAATTTGGTCATAAAGAATGGAGAGACGCTCAAAGTGAACATGCCCACAAATCCGATGGAAATCGAACTGCACATATCTGCAATTTTACATGAAATCAAAAGTTAGATTAGACAATTTTCAACTCTATTCAGGGATGGCAAAAAAAAAACTATATTCAGCACACATAAGAGGACAGATAAAGATATAAAAGGAAATTCTACCTTACATCGTCGCCAACAATATGCTGCATTGCATTTGCGAACTTTTCAGATAGGCGGCCCTCACCTCCATGCTAATAAAATAACATGCAAGTTAGGGAGCATTTGTTTCACTTAAAACTTCATGATAAAGGAAAATATTTACCATGGAAATCATTTTCAAGGAAAATGTTTAGTTTTCATTTGTTTGGTGGTTTAGGGAAAGTGATTTCTTTCTTACTAGAAGGGGAAGTCATTTTCCCATAGTCTAGGCTCGTTGTTATCGGTCCATGCAAAATGTTTACCGCACATAAATTAGTTTTCCATCATCCAAACACCAGAAAGTCATAAAAAAATCTCCGGGAAACAGTTTTCGTTCAACAAACGGACCCTTAGAAATAGTAACTCTTTAAACTGTAAAGTCCTCTTAATTCTCAGAGTAGCCTAAAAAGTCAGATAATTGATAATCAACAGTTCATGATAGATCTTTTAGCGTCCTAGGAAAGAAAGTTACCTTATTGACAAGATCAGCAGCCAAAACAGCTCGATATGTTTTTCTCAAGTCCAGAAAGTGACGCTCGACAACTCGAGGCTGCGTATGATCAGTTAAAACACAGAAGTGCATTCAATTTCACAGTTCAATGTACAAAAGCAGAAAACAGGTTAGAACACTCACAGCTTCCTGAGGTTTCACTATCTCAAACTTAGGCTTATATGTCAAATCAACAATTTGCTCCCAAAGGAACGGAATGGATCCTCGTATCTGGAAATGGACATAAAAAATCATTTTAGGAAATACTGCACATACCGATGCCTTTGTTGCCAATCATCAATCAAATAAGAGAAACAATCCCCTATAAGCTTGCAAACAGGACATTCCATGATTCCACTATGAGAAGGTCTAATTCACTATCTACGTACATTGTCAACAGTTTTACCCTAAAGGTTAAGCCATCGAACTATGTGATTATAATGTATGGTCAAGCATAGATTAAATGAATGATCGTCCTTTCAGAATAAGCTGAGGAACTCTTCAACACAATACGGAGAGAGAGCGAGCGAGAGAGAGAGAGAGAGAGAGAGAGAGAGAGAGAGATTCACTTGGATGAATGATGCTGTGAACCCATTCATCTGCATAATTTGCTCACTTTCCACAAAGTTGGCAACATAGCCATCAGAGTCAGCTCCCCTTCTCCACATTCGGGTTCCTTGAGGAAGATGATTAAAAGTATTAAGGTGTGGTTAGCTTTTGTAGTAAACAGTGGGTTGACATTTTCATATATTGCATTATAAAGCCAGCTACATCTAATGAGAGATCTGACCAAGAAAAGACGATCACTAGTTGATGAATGTTACCGTCCTCCTCAATTGACAATTAGATTGTGCCATCGTTTGGCACTTATCAGCTGGCTCAGGTGGCCAAAGCAATCGTTACCACTCTCTTGAGCACATACATAACCATATTTTCACCACTAACGGGACTTTTATTGAGATGGGATAGACAGAATCACAGTATTAAAAGGTATACATAGTAAAGTAATCACAAAGAAGGAAGTGATTACTTCTGGTGGTCCAGTATAGATGTATTAGCATAGTTTTTAGCTGAACATGCACCCAAAAACTACCCATTAACGATCTGCAACTAGTTGAAATAGAACCATTCTCCCAACTTGCAACCCATTTAAGCATTCCCTTCATGTACCACCAGCCAAAGAAAGCAGCATTCTCTTCCCTTGTTCCCTTTCCAGCACTCTCAAAACCTTTTTTATACGCCAGTACAATTGATATATTCATATTATTTGCTTGAGGTTCGGACAACTGTGTTAGGAAACGATTACTCATCTACTTCTACGATCAAATTTATGGGATCTAGCTACATACTCAACCACGATACTATAGGTAAACATATCAATCATGAATAAGGTTATAAATTTGACAGTCTAAATAAAAATATATATTACTGAAGACGAGCAAAATCAAAGACTTCAAGTACCATTTCTCCTCGTGCACCTCCTAGCAATCAATGTGACATCAGCAATATCTTTCCCAATGGCTGCTTGAAAATGCTGAAAGCGTGATAATCAGTTAAGGAGCTCAAACGTAAAGAGGGGTAAATCAGCATTTTGTCATGGCTTTGAAAGTATGTCAAGCCTTGGTGCAGTTTCATGCAACAGCAAGCAAATAAAAGGATATTCCCTTGGATAACAGGCAGCAAGTATCGATCAAGCTGCAAAGAGCATAATCGCACAAATGGTCAGCATCAAGATCCATGAAAATGCAGAATACAAGAGTACCGGAAAAAAAATTGGATCACATGTTTGTATCTGAGTTACAACCTTTTTATCTATGAGAGATTCCAGCAAATAATTATTCCAGAGAAACCGAGGATCAGCCTGTGGCAAAAAATTGGGGTTGTTAGCGAAACTTATAGTGCGAAAAAGATATGGAACAAAATTCTGCACACTTAGCATTTGGACAAATAGCGAATTCGAACTCAAGCACAGTCTGGAAAATTGTAGAAGATATCTTGAGTTAAGTCGAAGACCAAGCAGTACTCTATGGTGGAGTTCAACATATCAATGCTGTAGTAATAGAGGGAATGCAGCCACAAAAACATGAAGACTTGCCTGTCTCCAAAGAGGAAGCAACCTGGACTCATCTCCCAGTTCATATAACCGTTGAGCACTGCAGCATAGAAGTTTACCCAGGCAGAGTCAAAGGCCAAAATGATCACTTAGGTTACCAATCATACTACCACATATATCAATGTCAGCAGCAAGTTCATATTCTAACAAGAGCGTTTAAAAAGCAGTAAAATGGTTGTGTCAATTCTGAAGTCTGATTTTTGTACCACTAAGATTTATTATGGTGTATATGTCAGTACGACTCTTCCTATTTAGTTACAGGGCATTTCTTCTGTTGTGGAACATGCTTCCAAGCCCATTTGGTCAAACAGGAGATATGACCGAGGAAGAGAAAACGTGGAACCATCAAGCATTAGGTTCAGTAGTAGGGGATGTAAAAAGGGGCAAGGTTAGAGGTTCAAAACCCCAACCAGTAACTTTACAGAGCTAGAAAGAAAAACGAAAAGACGTATTGAGCAATTACTATCGATGGTGTGCCATGTCAAGCTATTCAATTTGAATGTTAGAAATAAAATGCAGAGAAAGACTCCTATTTCCCAAGCATATAGCAAACAGGTTAAATGGAATCTAACCACCACAATTCTGCTTAAGAACAAAGTTCAACTGTCACGCTTATAAGTATAAAATTACCTATACGAGCTCCAGGAGTTCCTTCGAAAATCTAAAAAAATAGAATACACATTGGAAGAACCTTACTCGTTTGTTTATTAGAATTTTATGAGTGCTAGTTAGCTCTTCAATTATTGGAGGATTGAAAACCCTTTCTTGTAAAAACAATTTATCCAATATGTTCAATTGTTCTCTTCAAAATTGGCTCTATCCTCATCTAGGGGAATCGGATTAAAGACTAATGCATGTTTAGAAACATCCATGGACTCAAAAAGTATAGTGTCACCATGTTTTGGCACGTCAAAGGCACACTTTGTCAAGTATCCTAATGCCTCAGCATCATATACTTTACTTATGGACCAAATCAACCAAAGAGGACAAACATCACAACCAAAACTAAACAGGGTCTTCTTGCAGGTATAAAAAAACCGTAAGAGTGAATTTGTCTATCCGCATCTACATTTGACTGCATCTTCAATTGAATTATGTAATTGGTGCTCTTTCATCTCTAATAACCTCAGTTATATCATTCTGACTCCTATCCACAGCGATATCATTTGGACTATGTGTTAGCATCGATACTCACAAGAAAAAAGTATCTATCGAGCTAATTCTCAGTTTTCTTGATTCCACATACTACATTTAATAACCTTGCCAATTCCTTGAGCCAGGTGCATGTCATTTCTAAGCCAAGAGGCCCATAAAACTCAGTCTTGTTCAAATGATTTAAATTGTAGGTGCACACAATTCCATATTCACAGTTATGTTTTTCACTTGCAATGTGCAACTGAAGATTTAACATATGTTGTTAGTGGGTAGTATGTCACCTTAGTGTTAAGTTGGTGTCATAAGAAAAATATAGACCAGAAGTCCTCTCTGCGACGTTGAGCAGCCCGCAGAATTCGGTCTCCAACCTCCTCTGCAAACATACAAGAACATCGTTAGTGGTACCACTCATGACTAGGGAAAAAGAAAAGGCAAAGAAGCACAGAGGCACACCTGCTCATTGGGGGTATGTTTGAGAGAATGGTCACAAGGGTAAACCTTCAAGGATGACACTCTGAAGATAGGATGCCCAAAATAAGCACCAACAGCCTCTCGTTCGGTGATAACAATCAAATAGGACCCTTGAGAAACATGAGAGTTTAGATCGAGATAAGCATCAAACACTTGATCCCAGCATCACATATACTGATCACCAGAATGACCCAACATGCTTGGAAATTGAAATTGCAGATGTTACATCTATAATTACTTCCAATCCCATTTCTGTTAACGTCGTTAATACTGCGCTTACTTGGTTTTCTTTTTTTTTAACGGAAACAAAAGATAGTCTCAGGCAAAAATGTATCTGACTAAATCCCTTGTCCAGAAGAAAAAGGTCTACCTCCTTACACGAGATGAATACCATTCTATAACACCGTGCATGGAATGATCGAAAAAGAACAAATCCGCATTCGTACACTAAGATCAACGCGATAGTGACTATTGTGATCACTTTTTTCAATTTATGAAGATCATATACACGGAAAGGAACATTAGCCTCATTCTAGGACACGAATCTACGTATCAAGCAGTTCCAAGTAATTAAAGATCCACAGGAACTGCAAGCAGACACCCACCTGCCACAAGCTTCAACATCCCAATCACTCCAAAAATGGTTCGGATTTTGGGGACCCGCACCGAATCACATTCCGGAAGCTCATCTGGAGCAAAAAAAATCCGCACATAAACAGTTAGAAAAAGAACAAAAAGCAAGACATCACCCAGCTGAAATTTCCTTTCCAAAAGTTTCAAAGAAGAAAAAGAGACTGAAATTGCGAACCCACCTATCAGATTCATCGTCCCATCCACACGACTAACCGCTAAAGAGGATCCACAAAATCCATCAGTGGGCTCAACAACATACTGATCTGGGAATTCCCAGAGCCTCATACGCGTGTACAGCTTCTGCTCAGACTCCGCCCTCTCCATCATTCTTGGGAATCGAGCTCACTCGCGGAAAGAAACGGCTAAATGAACACAAAAACCCATCACTCAAATTCCATCAACGAGACAAAAAGAACCAGAATTCACAGCACATCCCAATTGCAAGTTCCAAACTTTGACCGGAACGGACCTACCTGTGCGAAGATCACGCGTGAAAGTTTCAAACTTTCTTGGAGAGATCCAATGAAGTCGACGGGGGGAGCATAAAAGTTTCGGACTTTCTGAGAGATTTGGGGGTGTTACAGCGTGTGCATGGGGTGTCCGCCCATGATTTCCAAGCTTGCACGGAGCTAAAAAGAGGAAAAAGAAATCATGGGATTCTTTTGATAGGAAAGAAAATGAAAAAAACGGGGAGATTTTGGGCAGAGCTGAAAGATTAACGAACTTGCAAGAAAATTGGCGTTGTTGTCGGACCTGAACGAATGATTTTCAGTGATCCGTGGGAGATAATTACCGTAGAAGTGCTGACCCACTCCTTTGTAGATGTAGCTGCAGTTGTTAATTTTCCCTTTCTTTTTTTTCTAAATTGCCGTCTAATAGAAATGGGTTTTTTTAGTACTACTAATATTTGGCTTAACAAATGCGTATAAAAGTATTTTTCCAACAAAGTCGGAGTTCGCTCGTGTACTCGCCATGTGCTGCTTTTCTTTAGCTCTATACGTGGTTGCAGTGATCAGTACATCTTCTTTATAGTCATTCATTCCATCGAACAACCAGTGAGTTCCCGTAACCCAACAATCTTACCGATTATTTACATGTCATTCCACCTTTTTTTTTATGTTATTTACAAATGCTAATAATAGATTAAATTAGTTTTTAAACATCATCAAATGCTTAAAAAAAAGATTTTATCGAAGTTAAACCTAATCAAAACAATCAATTCAAGCATAACCAAAAGAATCGAATTAAACTATGCTAGATTAAGAAAATCCACTTAATTAAAAAAAAAAGATAAGATAAATCAAGAGAATTCATAGTTTTGCGCAGACATTGGCGAACATATTTTATTCCCCTTTTTTTGTTATTACTATTTATCATTGTTGCATATCCATGTTTAAAATTTCTTTTTTTTTTTAAGACTATATATATATATATATATATTAAGATTTTTGTATTTAAAGACAAGCAATTTATTCTTTTTTGTCCGCTTAGTTATTTTGAAATCTTTTTTTTTTTAGGCTTGTTAATAAACCCTCTAACTTTGGAAGGCCTACATATGCATGTGATTGAAAAAGAAAATCAGAGAAGCCTACAAAGTGCAAATCCAAAGTTCTCGACATTTGCGTTCTTTTCAATATGTTTGTTGAGTAATGTAGAAATTTCTCTTCCCCCTCCATATAAACGCATCATGTAATCATAATGAAATTTGAATAGACTTAATTTTACGCGACAAACAACAAATTTAAGACGCGCTTTCACTTAGTTCGACTCAGTAATTCTCCGATTGCACGACAAGAAATTGGGGAAAAAAACTCCTCTATTCACGTGCAATGAACGTGCCATTTTCACTAGCATATTGATCCTTTATATAATCTCGGTAAATTATTGTTTATGATGAAAAATCATCATAAAAAAAGAGCCTGCCTGCACTATAGAAGCAAATGACCCTCCAAAGAGGTCACATAAAAAACACAAAAGTTTTAATTTTGTGCTTATGGAATACCATAAATGTTTCCCATCTTAGCCAAATAAACAAACATCTTTTTCTCGTCTTGGTATCCAAATGCATGCATCTTCAAGTAAAAAATCATTCCTGTACTCCTCGTTCCTCCGCCTCCAGAGGCAGCTTTTCCAAATCCAAGTCCAAGCCGCCGCTGTTGTCATCGTTCTCCTCCTCTGCAGGTGGCTTGTTCAGATCAAAATCAAAGCCCAATCCTCGCCTAGGAGGCGAAGCACGGGCAGCCGAACCGCTTCCGCCCACTCCTTGGCTCGCCGCTGCCACGTCTTTCCCCCGACTCCCCGCCGTCGAGAATGCAGCATCTCGGTCCCCGTGGTCCTTATCTGCCCTCGGAGACACATGGAGTAAAGTCGAGGCGAGCTCCCGGCCATCGACTCTGCTGCCGCCGTGATCTCGAGCCTCCCCCTCCACTGGGGAGCCCGGCGGTGGGGAGATCTCGCGCATGCACCGAGACTCTTTCTCCGGGTGAGTCTTCATATGCGCAAACATCTCCCGCCAGCAATAGAACTTCGACGAGCACACGCTGCACGGCCTCGGGAGTTGGGGCATTGTCGGGTTCGTCCTCCGCCTTAGCACCCGTGCCGCCTGCGCGACCTCCGGCGGAGGGTCCGGCTCTCTGCGTTGCCTCCGGAATCTCGGTCCGCCACGCAGGGCGGAACTCCTCAAACCCGAACTGGTCACTTCAGTCACCATATCATTGCCCCGAGAAACCACAACAACGTTGTCGTCCTTGTCACCATCATCAAATCGTCTTGCCCAAGTATGGCCGGGAGGATTGGCGACGCCGTTTTCGAGTCGGGAGGATCCATTTCTAGGGTTCGCGCCGTGTTTCTGGCGGGGCGACTTGTCATGGGGGTTGCTCATGAACGGAGAAGATGATCCAGAGACGCACTCGGATACGTTGCACTGGAGTTTCAAGGAGAGGGTTTCACAGTTATTGTGTCCGAGAAAATCCGATTGTTTTGAGTTTATTTTATACTGTCAGAAAAAGAGGTTTTTTCGGAAATGGTGATTAACGACGGTTTGGTTTATGCGCCAAAGGTTGCGATGGTTCGTATTATTGCCCCCATTCGACAAGTGTTGCTTTGGCGGGCAAATATTTGCAGATTTTGCGCGAAAATGGACGATGAAAGATTTATATGGGGATTAATAAAACGCACGACCAATTTTTCCCTTTTTTTTTTGTAAATTTAAGGTAGAGAAAAAGAATCTCCCACAAAAAAAAAAAATAAATAGAGAAAAGGATATAAATAAAATGATGAAATGAATTATTTAGATATTTTTTTGAGTGTGCTGATAAAAGAAGCCTCCTCGAAATAAAAACAGAAAAAATTATTTATTTTTTTATAATATGAACTTAAGCTAAATGAAAAAATATATGGAAACGGAGAAAAGTAAAAATATGACCAAAGGCATCCGAAATTTATATTAAGGGACTGAGAAATTTAATCGCCACTTATGAGTTCTTAAAATTAATCACTTATGTGAGTAAAACTTTACCACTTATTGCGATTGGGGGTGAGTTCTTAGTCTTGATAAAATGGAAAGGAAGTTCAATTACGATATTTCTTTGGGTTAATACCACGAAAAATCCTAAACTGGTATACTTGTGATAAAATTTTCTCAAATTATTCTTTTAATCACTGAAAACCCTAAACTGGTACACCTATAATAAATTTACCCTGTTAAGAATCAAGTAGATATCTCAACTTAAATAAAACTCTCTTTATATTATTAGAAGACCAGTTAATTTACACCACCCTCACAAGCACACACAATGGACTCTCTCACTCACGCGCTCTCTTATTTGGACTTCTTACACCACACCAAAATATGGAGCACTAGCTCCTTTTTATAGCCTAGTCAACTTTCTACACACTTATATTATTGCTTGATAGAACATTCTGGAGAAAGGTTGGTCTAGGAGAAAATTCTGGAAAATGGAAGAGAGAGGAAGCTCTAGAATATCTAGGCAAATCATGAGGGTTCTAGAAAGTTGAAGAAAAATCTAGAGAGAAGTCGGTGCTTCTCATGCCCTCCATTAGTTTCCGTTAAAATTTTACCATCAAATTGCCGAGTTAGATAATACGTGAGAGTTGACGAGTGTACTAATTTGGGGTTTTTACCCTACGTTTGTCATAGGTGTACCATTTTGAGGTTTTTCGTGGTATTAATATAATTTAACGAAAATTAATGGAGGGTAAATTTGTCACAGGTGAACCCGTTTGGGATTTTTTGTGGTCAAAAAATTAGTTTGGAGTAAATTTATCACAGGTGTATCGGTTTGAAGTTTTTTGTAATAAAAAAATTAGTTTTGGTAAATTTATCACACGTGTATCAGTTTGAGATTTTTCGTGAAATTAGCTCAATTTCTTTTATTCATCCAGTCATGCGGTAATTCTAAAGAGAACGGACAAAAATTGTTTAGCAAGTAATTTGGCGATATCCCTCGGGAAGGATCCATGTTCACATGAGCGATTCTTGTTGTCAAAGGAGTTACACCTTATTATAACTCTTGATAAATTAGATATTTCGATTGTCCACGCCAAGAAAAAATGAGATTTTGCCAATGCCTTATATAAAATGTCAATCTCTTATTCTCTATAGTATCGTTGCCTTTTGTTAAGAGGAAAAATAGAGAAATAAAGATGCCAAAAGTACAGCAAAAATAAATCAAAAATATTAATGACGTGTGCACTAAGCTATATTTTTATGTAATTAGGCAACGACCCGTGTGTTGTCTAGATGTTAGACTAGAGAAAATTTCAAATAAGGGCTTGAGAGTCCCCATTTTCTCAAATAAGAAACTGAAGTGTTCAAATTGTTTCAAAAAAAGGCACGATCGAAGGGTATTTTCGTCATTTACTCTATTTTTTCCTTTTTTCTCTTTTCTATTTTTCTCTTCTTCTTTTTCTTTTTTCCTCCCCTCCCCCGGCCATCGCCGGCCTCAGGCGAGGGCTGCCCTTGCCGGCATCGGGCGACCTCGATCTCTTCTTCTCCATTTTCACTGAACCAAGTTCAAGCCGAACAGAGCAGAGCACTTGCGTCGCTCCCATTATAATGCCCAAGAAGAAATCTTCAAAGTCCGAGAAATCGGTCTCTTCTTCTCCGTCTGTCGAGTGTCAAGGCCACTTCGAATGAGTAATCGATACCTCTCCTACTCCTCTCAGTTTTTGTTTTTGTTTTTTTTTAATTCTTGAAACAACCCCACTTGAGAATAATCGAAATTTGACCAGGGAGTGAGTTCTGCGAAGTGTTCTAATGGCAACTTTCAGCTACGACGCCTAAGGATCTCGTCGGGTTTTTGCATGCGCAGGAGAAGAAATAGGATGGTGTTAAGGGCTAAATCGAGGGAGAAGATGAAGCGGTTGGCTTTGCTGAGCAGAGAGAGTGAGAACGAGTGGAGGCCCAAGTCGGTGAAGAACGTCAAGACGACGAGAGGGCTGGGCGGGCGAGGCGAGGGTCGCCCTCGCCTGAGTCCGGCGACCTCCGTCGGCCATCGATGCCCAGAGGAGGGAATCGGGAGGTTTTAGTCGACAATCGGAAGAAGTAGGCTTCTTATCATCAGGTCAGGGAGGGGGCCGAGGTGGTGGGGGTCGAGGTGGCGACACAGGGGATCTGAAGGCATCCAAGGAGCCGTGGATGGATGGTTGGGTTCGCTGCAGTCAGCTTCGTCGTGGTGGTGGTCATTCTAGGAACTCAGAAAAAAATGGATGTTGAGCGCCATGCGCGTGCCGTGGTGCTGGTGCTGGTGCTGGGAAGTGGTGATTAATGACAGTTCGGTTATGCTCAAATCGTGTGCACGAAAGGTTACGATGGTTCATTATAAAGTAAGCTTGTTGCCAAACGAAAAGCAAATTTTTTTTTTTTTTTTGAGATTTTCCCAATACAGTATTAAAAAAAATGTAAATCTCTTATTATCTATAGTATCATTTCCTTTTGTTAATAGGAAAAATAGAGAAATAACATTGCCAAAAGCTACAGCAAAATAAATAACACAAATATAAATGCACAGGAAGGGGCTATTTCCATTACAGAATGTCATTTATCAAACTCCACTTTCCAGGATCGTGGTAAGTTATATCCTAAATAGCACTGACACAGACACGCGACAAGCGACACGACACTTTGACACGTCATTTATCAAAAAATAGAGAATTCCAACAAACTGGGACACGTTATATATTAAATGTATGTTTTTTGTATATATATATATATATCTTCTTCTTTTTCTGTTAGGGATTCAAGATTAGGTTCTTTGGGTTGGCTCGATGTATTAATTTTGAGATGGTGTGATCTATGACTTAAGTATACATATTTTTGATATATTTACATTTTGATCATTATTTTATTAAAAATGCTTAAAATTAATCTCGTGCGTGTCGAAGTGGCATGTCGAGATGCTGAACTCGAGTATCGCTGGCGTGTCCGGAACTCTGACCACGTGTCGGATGTCCGACATCCGACACGAGTATCGAAAAGTAACGGGTGTCCGATAAGCATCCAACATGACACAAAGGCCATCGGAGAATGTCGGTGCTTCCTAACTTATATCCCGGGGTTTCAAATGTTGCAATTATTCCCTTCGACTTTTTGAATTTTGTGGCTATATGCTCCCTAGCATTGCCTCCAGCCAAATTGTTCTCGCATATCTCACCACATGATTATTTTTGAAAGTCAAATTGGTCATATATCATCTATATGTATGAAAAAAAAAGATATACAAGGATCCGTGGAAAAACATATCTCGACACTATATATTGATGTACATATGGGGTTGACTGGCATTAAATTCTCGTCGGGACTTTAATCTCGTGCTCTTACATGTAACACGTGTCTGAACTGTTCTTCTACTTTTTTACACGTATGCACTTTTATGAAGAACTTTCTGTAACACATGGTCAGAGATCCAAGCAAGATTCTGTCCGAGCCAATGCCATGAGACGAGATACGATCTCATTTCCGAAATTTAGAGGGCACATCGCAAAATTGAAACTTCGCAAGGCAATTTGCCCCGAAAAGCCATGGATTATTGAGTTAATACCACGAAAAACTCCAAATTAATACACCTGTGATAAATTTACCACAAATTATTTTTTTGACCACAAAAAATCCTAAACCGGTACATATGTGACAAATTTACCTCAAACTATTTTTTCAACTACCAAAAATCCTAAACTGGTACATCTGTAATAAATTTACCACAAACGAAATATTTTGATCATAAAAAATCCTAAATTGATACACCTGTGATAAATTTACCATTCGTTAATTTTCGTTAAATTGGATAAATACTACGAAAACCCCAAATTGATAAACTTGTGACAAATAGAGGGTAAAAATGCAAAAGTGTACATCCGGCAATTGCCACGTGTCATCAAACTCAGTAATTTGACGATAAAATTTAACGGAAACTAACGGAGGGTAAATTTATAGCAGTTATACCAGTTTGGGGTAAATTTATCAAAGGTGTACCAGTTTAGGGTTTTTGGTGGTAAAAATAATAATTTTTGGTAAATTTATCACAAGTGTACCAGTTTGAGGTTTTTCGTAATATTAACCCTATATTATTTACATGAGTTTTAAAGTAAATTTATGTTTAAACGTCTTCGTTCCGCCGCCAAACACAAAAAGGAGAAATATAAGCGCTCTCTTTAATACATATGTATATATTTATCTAGTTTTAATGTGCAGATGGAAAATGAAATTAGCAATTTTCTCAGAGAAGGAAAAGTGAAAAATTCATTTTCTAAAAATCCTAAATTGGGGGATTGCCGTGGAGACGGAGAGGGTCGGGCCGCTTCGCAAACAAAATCTCGAGCGTGTGCGGATGATTCCCTCAACCTCCTGAGCTCACTCTCTTCTCTCGACGATGCCGTGATTCCTGCTTCGAATCGTCATGGCGGTGTGCCTGAGAGCCGGTAACGGCGTGCTCTCTCGCTTCAAGGCGCTATTCAAACTTCCGGTCTCTTCTCTCTCTCTCTCTCTCGCTCTCACTGGGGTTTTCTTCTTTGTTGCGCCAATTCATCAAACAGTTGGTGAGCCTACTGGTTTCGTCATCGATTTCTTTTCCCTCTTTGTTCAGAGATTGAACCGCATGCTCGCTGGAGGGGAGTTGCAGGCTCAGGAGCAAGCGGAGGCGAGCTCCGACGGTGTTGGTCATCTGGGTACAGTAACTTACTGATGCAAGCACACTGCTTTCTGTGGAATTCACGTACCATTTTCACGTTGGTTCGATAGGGAGATTAAGTTTGTGTTGTTCAACTTTGGTGGTGATTCAGTTGAGATCGATATGTCAACGTGGAAGACTTATGATGCGAGGTCCTGTGGAGTAACAGGTCACTTGATCCCGAAATCTCCTTGGACCGTCCTGGCTTTGCTTCGCGATGCAGGTCCAATGCGCTTTATCTTGTTTTTCTCTCGGTCTTTTCTTTTGTTCTCTTTTAGAGTTGTCGACACATGGTTTGTGGCGGTAATGACTTGATTCCATGGCCTGCTCTTAGCTTGGTAATTTACTGGACTCTTTTCTCTATTCTCACGAAGGGGGAGACATATTATTCATAGTTGAATCATGATATTTGATAGAGTGGAGGTCTTCTCTATTACTCATCAGTGTGTTTCCTGGATTGAACTTCGCCATGAATAAAGACATTGGCGTCATTGTATTTCTGCATATGACATGCAGCTGGCAGTAACTTAGTAGTTATGACGTGATTTGTCTATTTTGTTATGATACACAGGATTTAATGCTTATCTAGTTGGCGGATGCGTCAGAGACCTAATTTTGCATAGAATTCCAAAAGATTTTGATGTCATTACCACAGCTGATTTACAGCAGGTTGCTCTGTTTTTTCCCTGCTTTTGTTGGCGCGAGAAAACACCCGACCAGTAAAGTTCAGACATTGAATTGGTTTTTCAACATCTATCAGGTGAAGGAAAGATTTCATCGTTGCGATATTGTTGGAAAGCGATTCCCAATATGTAGGGTCCGGATTAAAGGTTCTGTTGTAGAGGTTAGTTGGTGGATAAAGCTTTGCTGATATTCTCTTGTTTACTTCTTGAGATTTAACTTGTTTAATTGTCTCTGCTACTTTGCATTTAGCATTTGCTGATGTTTTACTGCATGTGTTTTGGAGAAGGTGTCCAGCTTTAAGACAATGGCAAAGAGGGCAGAAGGAAAGGAGAAGGTTATCTTTTCTTGCATGCCAAGTGGCTGCAGTGAAAAGGACTTCATCCTTTGGAGGGACTCGGTGCATAGGGACTTCACAATAAACAGGTAGGATATTCTTTTCTTCATTTTTATTCCTGTTTTGGCAAAATTACGACTTAATTCGTGTCACCTTTAGCCTTTTTTTTTTTCGTGGAAGCTCAGATAAGTCCTTTGATTTGTACCCCAATCAGATACAGATACAAGTCCGATATGCCTAATATGTATCAGATACATCTAGGTGTACAAATGTAGATGTAAATTAGTAAAACTCTAATTTTGGAAGCATCAAGGATGCACCATGGAAATAACAGGGATACAGCAGCTTAGACATAAACCTCAGGGCCGTTCTTACTTTCATGAGCGAATGCTTCTTACTTTGTTCAAGTTATGGCTGAGATGTGGGAGCTATATAAGAAGATACTCAAGGGGTTTCAACTGAGAGTTTACTGACTCTTTCATTTATTTGAACAAATTCGATAGTTCTTTGTGGACTTTCTGCATAAGCAGAATTGCATTGGTGTGGGCTGATCTGTCATGGTAAAAAAAGTGTGAATGCCAAAATATTGTTGAAAGTGGTTGTACTAACCAGGAGCACTTTCAGCTGGTGCTCAGGCACATTTTCTATAATGGTCTCTTTGTCATTCAGATACTCTAGATGTTTACCTTGTGGGGACTGGGAGAGGCTGGTTAATGGGTAACATAACATATTTTCTGGTTCTAGCTACTATCAAGTCCAATTGTCTTAATGGTGCTCATCAATATTAAGAATATTTTTTCAATATACTCATCCTGGTGAAATAACCTTTGTTTTCCAGATAAATTATTTTATCAGCTGCTGATGCTCGTACTGAACTTTCTAGCCCATTTTGCTTCCAATGGATGCCATAGTAACTGTACCTTCATACTTCATTTGCAGTTTATTCTTTGATCCATCAGAGAACAAAATTTATGATTACACCAATGCAATGGAAGATGTGAGATCTTTGAAGGTTACTCTTTACTTCCTTTGGTATCAATGCTTGTATTCATATTTACTGTTTCTTTGCTATTTGACTACTTGAAGTTCACATCATATCTTTTGCTTGATGCCAGCTTAGGACTATAATCCCTGCCCAGTTGTCTTTTGAAGAGGATTGTGGTATGTCGCTTCTTTCTATAGCAAAAATTTTAAGCAAAATTATTGGTCAATCCCTATCAAAATGGCAAAGTAAAACTAGATAGACAATCACATATAAGTCATTCATGCAGCAAGAATCCTGCGCGGAGTGAGAATTGCAGCTCGTCTGGGTTTGGCATTGTCGAGGGATATTGAAATTGCAATTGGTAGTCTCTCGTCATCCATTACATGTTTAAACAAGGTACTGATGTAGAATTACTGTCGTCAAGAAGATAACTATTGTTTTGGAATTGTTTAATCGGCTTAGGACCACTGATGGAATATGTTATCTATGTTCTTCATTGCTGTCATGCACTTTCTCCTTTCATATTGTGGGGAAATCATTAGCTAGAAGTAACCTTTCTTTACCTCTAGCTGATGCTCTGTCTTACATATCCTTTTCCAGGACAGGCTAATGTTGGAGGTTAATTCTATGCTATCCTATGGAGCTGCTGAACCTTCTCTCTGTCTGCTTCAGAGACTTAGGCTACTCGAGATTATTCTCCCATTTCATGTCAGCTGTTTTTGTTGCTTTGTTTGCGTAGTGTAAGTTATTTCTAAGTTATAATGAGGCTATTTCTCACAGTAGTCCACGTTGCAGGCAGAGTATCTTGATCAGCAGAATAGGGGGCACTCTGCCCCAAGCTCCTTGATGTTGATGGTAAGGTTTCTTCTGCTATGGAAAATTATCTTTTACAATCAACATAGCTTGTCCTTCTGGTTAATTTTGGGCACAGACATCATGCAAGATTGATTTAACTTGTGGAAACATCATGTTGGAAGTATAGTTGTTTTCTCTTGATAGATTCAAGTTTGAGTAAATTAGGGAACTCTCGTACGTCCCTCATCGTCTTTTCTTTTCTTTTTTTTTCATTTTTCCTGCCATAATCATTTTGTATAAAGCCAAAAAGTTCTGGTGCAGTTCCAGACAGCAGCTTTATATGTTCCTTGTAAATATCAAATGTTTCTCCGAAGTTGTTTATTTAGTGTATCCTAGAATGTAAATTATTTCAAAATCCTTTATCCTTTCATCTAATACCGATATCTTGTTTGTCAGAGATTATTGTACAATTTGGACAAAGTGGTTTCCTGCGATCAGCCTTCAGACTGCACTTTGTGGTGGGTAGTCATTCACATTCTGCTGAGTTGCTTCTAATCACTCTGTTATCTTATCTGTACAAGACCCTGCTTCAATATGACAGGATTGGACTATTGGCCTTTCACTTGGCATTAGTGAAGAACCCTCAAGATGCTTTAGTAATTTGGGCTTTTGCATCAACTCTTTATTATGGAAAATGGAAAGGAGCTTCCCAATTTGCAAATAAACGTGCTAAACTGGAAGTTAATTTTGTACCTGAGATCTCAGGGTCATCTAGTTATAAATCAGCACTTGCAGAAAGCGTTAGGAATTTAGCATCTTTGGTGCAAGAATCTGTCTCTATCTTAAGTGATACAGACAGACTAATTGAATCGATGAGCAGATATCCACATTCCTCTTGTTCTGGTTTGGTAAGTATGCTATTCGTTTTATCTACTGGACATGAGACGTGCACCTGTTGTTTTCTATATGCCACCTTTTGCTTTAAATGCGAGACTCCTGTCCTTTGCTGTGGAAGATACACTCCAGGGGCTTAATGTTATGTTGATAGGGTGATATTGACCTTTCTTGAGTCATTGCTTTTCTGTGGGAACACAATAAAACAAGTCCACCCCATTCTATTCTCTCTCTCTCTCTCTATACATATACATGTGTGCGTCACTATTTATCTCTCTGGTAGTTTGGCCATCCAAAATCACCACATAGGCGCTCACTTTGTAATGTAATTGAACATAAATTTCTGCCCAACTAGCGCCAACGATAAGGTCATTGAGTTTGTCATGCACTGTTTTTCAACTTTGCTATGCTGATATCTAAAAAATTTTATAACAGGCACTTGGAGCACGTCTTCGTCTGTCCCATATTCTTCCCCCCCTGTTTTGTTTTTATTGTCCTTTGTCACCATTTTATGTCAATAGAGCCCAACTACTTCTTTGAGAATTTGTAAATTGTGCAGCAAGGGAGGATATAACTCCAGGTTCCACCTCATTTTTCCGATCTTCTTTGTCCTCTCTTTGTGGCCCCCATTCTGCCTCCCCCATCCCACTGTTTTCTCCTCTTCATCAGTTTCATTTTTTCTTTAATTACATCTCTAATTTCTCTCGTCTTCAATCCCTTTTCTCTACTTTTCCTAGTTACTTCTATTTGATTGGTTCCACCATTGTGGGTTTCTTAAATTTTCATTCTTTTAGGGAAACACTAATGACAATGGAGTCATATAAGCCATATATAAAATGGAACATGGAGTAAAAACCGGGTTCCTTCACCTATTATTAATAGAAACTCCATTGAACTCTTAAGTAAGATAAACAATTATGTGCAAAAGAATAACTATTTCCTACTGGCAATATATTAACAAACACCTCATTAATGCATAAAGCAAGAAAATGTAGTCAGCATATTTTCGAGAGCATAGAGTCCATAAATGCAAAATTCTATGTACATTACTTCAGAAGCATTTAATGTGTGTTTTAAACACTTATGGTTAAACCTAATTCATGACATTGAAAAATCCAATGCACCAAATTAACATTCTTCTTTTCATTTGAAAGTTCAGTCAAGGGATTTTACTGAACTTTGGACATAATTTGCCCTCGAGAGCTATATATTAATGTGGTGGAAGTTTCTTAAATTCTCCATGAACTTTTAATGTTTTAGGGTCAATACCAAGTACTCCTAAGGCCTATCTATGTAGCCAATTGTAATGTAGCGTGCTCCCTCAAATGAATAATTAATGTATTTGGCATTTTCAATGCACGTGAAAAGAGCTCATTGATCTTTGATGCAATTTTTTCTTTACTATGTGACAATATACAATTATAACCTAATTAACATAGTCCACCATATATAATATTCAAATACCAATTGCTAATGTGGACCAGCACATATTAACCTTAGCGGACTTCAGGGGGACGGAAAGCTTATGGTAACGAGGAAAACATGCTTAAATTGCTTCTCTGTAATGGATATTAGATGTAGACGCCATATTATTTGACGAAAGGTATCCTTGTAAGACATGTTCATCAAGCATACTAAATCTGTGATGTTAGATAGCATAAACAATTATCTAAGTTATGCTCAGAGAAAGTTCCTTTGTGTATTAATTTTTATGATTTCTTTAGTTATTGGCATAAAAAAGATCTCTTTGTATATTGTGTTAGGCACTGGCTCACAAGTTACATGACTAGTCATACGGAAAACCCAGTATACCTTAAGTACCTCATATTAGGGCTCTTGAAATAGAGAGTCCTATTTTCGACCAAAAAAAAATAAAAATAGAGAGTCCTATTGATGATCTCACTAGTCGAATCCTTATCTGCAGTTTACACGCCAAATATCCAATTAGGAGGAGTGAGGACTTGAGTAATCATTGCTGTCCCAATCAGATTACTTGTCAAAAAATTTCGTGCTGCAATCGCTTATTTGAATATGCTTCGCTCATATGCTGATATACATCACATGATTGTTCTCCTTTAGGTGCTCATCCAAGAGCAGGTGGCGAATAATGTTAGATCAATTTTTCAAGTGCTGGTTAGTGATGTTGTATCTTACAATGATGGAAGAGAGCGTTTCGAAATTAACTATGAGTTACTTGGTAAGGGTTTTCTTCGTGAAACAAGACATGTTCTTGGCAAAATCATTCTGAATACTATGAGTGGCGGAGTAGTGCAAGGAGAGGAGGCTGTTGAGGGTAAGAAGCTCATGGATGCTGTTGGGTATCAACAAGAAACCGTTGTCAGTAAGCAGAATGAAGGGTCATCTCTAAGCCATTTTATAGCTCAAGAGGTGTTCAAGGATGATAATAAGAGCAGTCAACCAGTGTCAAGTTCTGAATTGCTCAAAGGAGGTGTTGATGAAAAACAAAAGTTTGATGGGGAGAGATGCAGTCTTTTTGAACAAAAGGTTGTTGTGAAGAAAAGAAGGGGTGAAAGGTTGAGGGTTAATGGAATTCTTGAGGATATGAAGGGCGAAACTAAACAGCGAGTGAAGGCAGTAAAGCGGTGTTCTTCAGAAAATTCAGCGTCTAAAAACCAGCTGGACCTAACTGAGAAGCATGAATCAATTTCCGAAGATGTAAATAAGCAGGAAAATGTGTTGATCGTTGAAAGAGGTTTAAAGGAGGAGGCAAAGCGCAGAAAGAGAAAAGTATTAGTTGAGGAGGAAAGTAGTAGGCCTCTGCTATCTGATATTTTCAAATGAGAACGTTGTCGATGGAAATTATAAGGAAAACCAGGCTCCTGCTTTGTGATGTCTTTTCAGATGAGAAATTTTGTAGTTGTAGATTACTCACAGAAACAGGATAACTCATAATGGATAACTGACTGGTTAGCTCCCGCTCCTCTCATGTGTCTTATTCCTCGATTCCATTTTCTGCATTTATAATATTTTATGCCTATTGAATTGCAGGTCTGTATCAGCATTTTGTCGGGATTGTACTGGCCCTGAGTTTATATTCACTTCAACAGCATCCTAGTTTTTTTTTACACTTCCAGTTCCAATTCTTTTGGTATTTATTACATCAACTACAGAGCAAATGGAGTATGCAAATTTAGGATGCTTTAGTGCGATACATATTACCCTCTGGTGTTTCTTAAAAGTGAAAAGGGCTAGTCTTGACACAATTCTTTGCTGCTGCTGCTGGTTTCTGGTCATCCTGAAAGAGGCATTCTAGAATTATTTAACCTGTTCGTTAAGTCCTAACATGGTCTGCTTCAAGTTGCCAAAATCTTTTACTGATTCTTGATAAGGTTTTTCGCCACCTTGGCTGAAAGCGAAACAAGAAGCAAGGAAAATATGTTAATGATTGTTAAGCTGTTTTACAGGTTCTACTTTCCTTAGTCGATTGTGACAAGCATGTGCATACTTGATTGTGTGGATCAAGGCGAAGCTCGTTTTGGTTGAAATAATCCGGGCAAGAAAAGGGTTGAGAATAGCCATGTTGGTGAGATCAAGCAACAGGAACTTGACAGACATGATAATTTCGCTCAGGAAATGACACAAATAGTCCGTGAACTTTGGTCTCAATATGCAGTGTCGTCCGTGGATTTTAAATTTATTTAATGTGGTCTCTAAAGTATTGGTAAATGTTTAATTTAGTCTTTAGACTATTTGAAAATGTTTAATATCGTCTTTTTGTTGATTCAAATTAAATGGAATTTGTTGATTATAGCTTCAAATAAGTTATTTTTAAAATGGTGGACAAAAAGGAAGTTACGCATAGATTATCCACGTAAGATGTTGGTCTCAATTCAAGATATAATAATTGACGTTATTAATAACGATGGACGTGTTAACGCCCTTTTTTTCTTTTTATTTTTCAAAATAGATGGATAAAAAATGGACAAACATAATATTTACATTGAATATTCACTGCTTATTTGGGGATCAAATCGTACAAGTTAAAAGTTGAACTGTTGAAGGGTTATGTCATACATTGGGCCAAAATTTCATTTTCCATAATTTCCTTTTCCCTTTCTCTTTTCTATCACCTTTTGCTCGCGGAAGCAGGGGAAGTAGGCATAGTTAGAAGACAGCTTCCATGGAGGGAGTCAAATTTGATTTGAATTCCGTAACAAAAAGTGATGCTGAAAAGTAATGCCGAAGAGTCAAGTTGCGGTCGGCTAGACATTGCCAATTAATTCATTAAATTTTAACACGTTTCGATTACCATCCAACAACGCGACAAGGAAAAGGGTTCTGTGTAACGATCCGGATATGGCCATTAGTTTTGATTTGGGCACACTCAGTATAAAATTCACAATAAAATTAAAAAGAATTGTCCTCTATTAATGGGTGTTTTCGAAATATTCATTATTAATGGTCATTAAAAAAGAGTTCTCTTATTAATGGGTGCTTTTTTCTTTTGCCTGGAGTTAGTTTCTTCTTAATTATTATCTGTTTTTGATCTGAGCAAGTCTTTAAAAGGCTCAACGGAAAAGTAGGGGAAGGAACTTCCCGATATGATGGAAGGATCTCCTCGTAAGTTCTCTTCATATTCCCTCTCTTTAGGGAAGAAAAAGATTTGGAAGGAACTTAAGGGCTTCTGGTCGGTGAGATGGCACCAGATCGGCTTCGGCTGGCGACTGCTTGATAGGCCCGGATATAGTAGCCTCCCGCCCACTCGAACACAAAGAGGAAGCTTCGGCTTCCAGCTAAATAGGCCTGGACTTCGCATAGTATTGCTTACCCAGTAGGCTAGTACCCTCGGTTAAACAGACCATAAATATTCATTATTTATGATCATTAAAGAAGAGTTATCTTATTAATGGGTGCTTTTTTCTTTTGTCCGGAATTAGTTTCTTCTTAATTATTGTCTGTTTAATAAGCGGGGGAGAGGACCTGTTCTGAAAATGCTTGAAAGAAATTGGTCCTTTTCCTGGTTTCTCGTGTGTCGCACGTGCGCAGCCTGAACTTTTGAATATTATTGTTGAAAATTCTGTAATTGTGACAGATCTTTCATTTCCTTTTTTCTAAAAAAGTTCGACTTTTCTAATGTGGCGCTACGTCATAATATAAGTAGAAAAGTATGAGAATATGTTATGTTAGATTTCGAGGTGTCATGTCAATAAAATCAACTCAACAGTAAAAAAAAAAACATTTGGGACTTAATTGCATTTTTATCGAAACATTTAAAATAGGATTACAAATCGGGGCCAACTGTTTAGGGGCGCGTATGACAAAATTTCTGGAATAGAATTTCTGCTCCAGAAGTATTTCTAGAGCAGAAATCCGTTTGGTAACGCAACTTCTAGAGCAGAAATCCATTTGATTATGCAACTTTATTTTTCTATTTCTGAAGCATTTTTTTTGCTCCAAAAGTAGTTTTGGAGTCACTTGAAAAAGTAAAAAAAAAAGCTTACTTCTATTCAAAAGTAGAAAAATTAATTTCTGACCAAAAGCAAATTTTTAGAGCAGAAATGTTGCCCTACGATTCTTGGTGCAATTCTCTCCCTAAAAAATGATGATAATGAATATCTCATCTTAAATCGACGTAAGACAATGAAGAGCATTTACTGCTCATCAAGAATTTTTCTCAATTCTAACCTAAGACCATACATGACATTCGACAGAACATTACTCAGTCCGAGAGTCTTTAGGGGGCGTTTACTTCGTGGAAAATAAATGAGTTAGAAAATACTTCCTTAAAAACTATTACTTGTATCGCTTACAAAGATGAATGAACGAAAATATTTTCATCGCCCGTGAAAATATTTAGACATAAATTATCGTCGATAATGAAAAAGGTTTTTAATTGACTAATTATTTTCAAGCAATGAAGGCGATCATTTTCAGAAAAATATTTTTCAAATTATTTATTTTATTTCGAAACCTATGAAAATAAATTTATGAACGTGGCTTTGATTTTATGAACTAATATCCTTCTTTGAATTTATTCATGGAAGAAAATATCTGAGCAAGAGATGTTTGAAAAAGACTCACCAACTCCACCCATGAATTGGTGTTGCAAACTCCAAATCAAAGAGAAGCATCGTGGGAAACAGTTTGGCTGTAATTGGTCCTTCCTTCCTTGAAGAAGAAGAAGAAGATTATCCCAAGATGAATTGAATACACTCTCCCTATAAATACTCTTCTCTTCTCCCAACCCACCCCCAATCTTTCCCCATCACCAACCTACTTCCGCCACCCCCAAATCACCCCAACCGCCACGTCCCCCGCCATGGCAGCCGCCGCCTCCCCTCACTCCATCCTCCTCAAGACCCCCTCCACCGCCACCCCCAAGGCCGTTTTCCCCGTCGCCACCCGCCTCCCCACCACTGCCCTCAAGCCCATCTCCATCAAATGCGCCGCCACCACCCAAATCCAAGATCCGAGGCCGCCGCCCCCCGCAGCGGCCCAGGAACGGGTCTTCAACTTCGCCGCCGGCCCCGCCATCCTGCCGGAGAACGTCCTCCTGAAGGCCCAGTCGGAACTCTACAACTGGCGCGGATCCGGCATGAGCGTCATGGAGATGAGCCACCGCGGCAAGGAGTTCTCCTCCATCATCCAGAAGGCCGAGTCGGATCTCCGGTCCCTCCTCGAGATCCCCCCCGAGTACGCCGTCCTCTTCCTCCAGGGCGGCGCCACCACCCAGTTCGCCGCCGTTCCCCTCAACCTCTGCCGCCCCGACGACCCCGTCGACTACCTCGTCACCGGCTCTTGGGGCGACAAGGCCTTCAAGGAGGCCCAGAAGTACTGCAAGGCCAAGGTGGTTTGGTCGGGGAAGGCCGAGAAGTACACCAAGATCCCATCTTTTGGCGATGTCGAGCAGGACCCGGATGCTAAATTCTTGCACATCTGCGCCAACGAGACGATCCACGGCGTCGAATTCAAGAACTACCCTGTTCCGAAGAACAAAGGCGGGCTCTTGGTGGCTGATATGTCCTCGAATTTCTGCTCCAAGCCCGTGGACGTGTCCAAGTTCGGGGTGATCTATGCCGGGGCGCAGAAGAATGTCGGCCCATCCGGGGTGACCATCGTGATCATCCGGAAGGATCTGATCGGGAACGCTCAGGGGATCACCCCAGTGATGCTTGACTACAAGATCCACGCTGACAACGCCTCGCTGTACAACACGCCGCCCTGCTACGGGATTTACATGTGCGGGCTCGTATTCGAGGACCTGTTGGAGCAGGGCGGCCTGAAGGAGGTGGAGAAGAAGAACAAGAACAAGGCCGAATTGCTGTATCGGACCATCGACGGGAGCAAAGGGTTTTACAGATGCCCGGTTGAGGCGTCGGTGAGGTCGCTGATGAACGTGCCCTTCACGTTGGAAAAGTCGGAGCTGGAGGCCGAGTTCATCAAGGAGGCTGCGAAGGAGAAGATGGTTCAGCTCAAGGGGCACAGGTCGGTGGGAGGCATGAGGGCTTCAATCTACAATGCCATGCCTTTGGCTGGTGTTGAGAAGCTGGTTGCTTTCATGAGAGACTTCCAGGCAAGGCATGCCTAGATTTGAATCCACAATTCCATGGACTGTGGATTTGAGTTTCTCAATTCATATAGAGTAAAGTAGTGCTTAATTATTTGTTCCCCCGCCCTCCTTTTTTTTTTTTTCTGTATTTTCCCTGTTGTCATGTTGTTGTTCTCTGTGGATTGGAGGCGGGAGGTGAGAAGAGTTGGGTTCTGTCCTGGTTTTTGGAGGGGAAGTTTTTGGATGTTTTGGTTCTTATATAAGCCAAGAAACAAAGGGTTGGAGAGAAATTTTGGCTGAAAGCAATTACATTGTTGGAGATCTTGATTTGATTCCAATAGAATTGCAGAAATAAAGTGCAGATTGGAGAAAAATTTCGGGCCAAAAGGGGGACTGCATTGTCGGAGATCTTGATTTGATTCTACTAACATCGCAGAAACAAAATGCAGTCTGCATTTTGGAACGACCATTCTTGAATAACAGAGTACATATCCTAGTTTCTCAGAACTCCCCTGTTTGATCTTCTGATGTCTCTTATGATTTTGTTGACACGAATCAGGATTTAAGCATGGACATAGTTTGAAAAGATGTTTTGGGAGTTCTCGAAACCTTTTTTGCTAGATCTATGGAGGAATTTCTCGACAGAAGCTGAAACTTATGCATCACTCACCAACTCACTCATTCAACAACTACAAATACCAACCCTCAAACCATTAAGACATCACGAAATTGACAGGGACATTGTAGTCTAATTTACATGGCTAATTATGTAGGAGCGACAGTTTACTTTTTTTTTTTTCTTTACGAAGATGTTCACTTCGAGTTCATCCATCCTGGCACTTTGTTTGAGGTGTTCTGAGGTTCATGTTACATCGACGGATTCCGAACTAGAAGGGAAGTTTCCCAGGATATAGGATGCTTACTAATCTAAACAAGACAGTTGGGGTAATTTGAATCTAGTATTTCAGGATGAATATGAGAAGGACTAGAATCACATGAACAACCAAAGCGTTTTGCTTTCTCTTCCTGTGTACAACTGGCTTTATTCAATCCCAGGCTACTTTCTGGAGAAACAGAGGTTAAACGAACCTAATGAGAAAATTTGTCTGTACTGACCACCCAGCAGCAGCACAACCATGCAACTCCACTCCCTTAATTCCTCCTCATGCTGTAAATCGATCAAGAAAACCTATGTAACCCAGCAAAGTCTTCTTCCCCTAACCTAAGCAGTAGTGATTAAACTTTTCCCTCGAGGCGGGACTAGTTGTTCTCGGATCGGCCTCTTTGTTGTTTCCAGGCGCTCAAAGTAGTTATTCGGCTGCGACTTTGCGCCTCGAGTAAACCCGGAGTAACTCAAACTTCACTACTCATAATGTAAGTGCTGGTCTTCCACCGTTGACACAACAACATTGATAGTTCATGTTCAATGCTAGTAAACAGATCATGAAAACCAGTATGTCCAGCTTGTTTGCTCAAAGTTCAGAAAATGGATGTGGTGGGTCATGATGATTTTTTTTGCAAGAATCGACTTCGGCAGGACGTACGAGCCAACGTATAAAAGAGGACAACGAGGAAAATGTATCATCAGAATCACGGTGAGCGACCCGGAATCGAGAACGCCGAATTTACTAGACCTTGTATCTGATGCATTTTTTGTGTAATTGTTGTTAGGGCACATGTGCATGTAAATTTTTTCAAATTTTTTGCGGATATACTTGTAGTTCATTCATGCTTAATTGATTGAGTATTTTTCATTAATTTTCCTCTAATTTTTTTTATCTTATTCTCAATAATTGAACTAAAATTAGTTTAAAAAAGATGCCGGGCCTAGTAGCATGGGAAAATCCCGTGCCCGGCATGGTTCACTGCCCAGTCCAGGTGGCGAGTCTGGCGACCGGTGATGGAGGCCGAGGTTTTTGACGGGCTTGGGGTTTGAGAATTTCTCAAGAGAGGGCAATTCGGTCTTTTTGAAGAGACGGCCTTGCTTAGAGGTACGAAGTGGTGGTCTAAATAGCATAAATATCGACACGCGACACGACACGATCACTGTCATTTCTAAAAAAAAATAGAGAATTTCGACACGTTAGGACACGTTGTACATTAAATGTATATTTTTATATATACATGATAGATTATCATGTATTAACGGCGAGTTTCTTATTTTTCTTATTCTGTGAGGGATTCAAGATTAGTTTTTTTTTTTGCCTGGGTATATTAATTTTGGAATGACTGGGTATGTGATTTAAGTATATGCATTTTTATTTATTTATATATTTACATTTTGAACCTTAATTTATTGAAAATATTTAATATTGACCACGTGCGTGTTTAGATGCTGGACTCGCGTGTCGCTGGCATGTCTGGAGCACTCACCAGTCGGACGCGTGTCGGAGAGTGCCCGTGCTTCCTAGGTGGTGGTTTAGGGACAAAAAGAAAAGAAACAAACGAATGTAAGTGATATCTAATGTGAATGTTCGGGAAAGTTTTTGAAATTTTTTCACCACTCTTTTATTTTCTTATTTTGAAATCATCATTTTTGACCCATTCAACCTCGACGCAATAGATCACATAAAGAAAAATGATTTAAGTATCCAATCCATAAATTAAAAAAAGAAAAGAAAAGGAGGAGAAGCAAGAATATGGTCGTAACATTTTGCAAAAGCTAAGAGATAAAAAGGTGCCTTCGTCTTCGAGTTTCTTATTGATGACTTATAAATTTCGTGATTATTCATATTTATAAATCAAATTGATTAGCATCGAATTTAAAAGACATGCCGATCAAATGGAAATGGAACCGCCAGTTTCGGTTACGGTTTTTGAGTTTAAAAATTAAATTGTAATGAATTTGTAATAAAATTATAATAAAATTATGAAATAAAAGAAAATAATGAATTATGAAATTATGAAATAATGAATTATCAAATACAAATTGTAATCAAATTTGGGGAAAAAAAGGGAGGGGGAGGGGGCTTGAACTTAATGAATTATCATCAAGCGCATACATATCTTTTTGGGGATAGAAGAATCAAAGCACATGTAGTTCTCTTACCTTTGATAATCTCATACCTACATTATTCTCAATCGTCGCTATCCGTTCACAATACCGGTGCTGGTGGTATCCCGTCATCAAAGAATTCGATTTTATTATTGCGATCTATCTCTTGTTGTCTATATTAAGCCTTTGTCCAATCTTCAACACAAGCTTGAGCCTCCATCGAATCGGGAACTAATCTTGAACGTTGTTCGTCTAAAATATTGCCTCCAGCGCTAAATGCTTGTTCTACAGCAACTGTCGAATAAGGGGTTGCTAAAATTTATTTTGCAATTAGAGCAAGAATTGGGTATTGGGTAGAATGCCTCTTCCACCAATCCAATATTATGAAATCTGTGCTGCCTTCATATTCATGAAACTCAAAAGAAATGGTTCGATAGCTCTCTATTTCAGAATTACTTCATATTGCTCCCTTTTGCTTTTTTTGCATATGCAACAGAAATTGGTACCCTCTACTAATTTTACCTATGTTCCCACTTTGTATGTCGCTAGATTGAGAAGATCCACTATCACCTAGATGATATGAATTACAAAATTCATGATATGATTCTATTATTGCGTTTTTAACCGTTGTTTGTATATTCTTAATATTTACCTCAACATTTAAATGTAAACATTCATAATACCCATTCAAATAATCACATAAACCATCTAATTTACAACGTGGATAAAAAAAAAAGCAACTAAATAAATAATAAGAATTTTCGTATAATAATGTAGTCATTTTGTTCGCATTGTTCTAATAGTGTCACTTAATAAATCATCATTTTTATTTTCTTCAAAAACTCCAACAATATTTAGACATTCTATTAAAAATAAATGCGTAGTAGGATAATAAACACCGGACAAAGTATAAGTTGCATCATTAAAAACTTTTTAAATAACTATTTTATTTTTGCAAATATCCCATTCTTGTGGGTATAAATTAATTTGAGTTATATTATCTGAAATAAATGCACATAATAAATCTTTATATGCAAAAGATTCATTAAGCATCTCGTAAGTAGAATTCCAACGATTTGGAACATCTCTTGAAAATCATTTTGGTTTTTTTCCATTTGATCTACAAAATTTTGACTATTCTTTCATTTTTTGGGGATGTTTCCATAAAAATTGAATTGCTATTTTTATTGGGTCGAAAAAAATATTAAGATTTTTTAAACCATCTTGTACACATAAATTTAAAACATGACAAACACATCTAACGTGAAAAAATTATCCCCAAAAAAATGGTTCACAAATCTTTTCCAGTTTAACAATTGAAGTGGTATTTACCGTGACATTATCAAAATCAATTGAAATTTTTTTTATTAAGCAAATAATATTGTTCTAAAATTTGTCTAATTAATCTATAAATATTATTTGCCGTATATCTATCATAAAAAACTCTATATGCAGTAACTCTTTTTTGAATATTCCAACTATCATCTATCCAATGATGTGTTTACAAACTACATCATACCTTTTTGGAGCTCTATCAAATCTTTCAATCTTCATGAAATGGTCCCATACGTCGGATGTAAGCTCCCGCTCATTTGTTGTTAATATTTCTTCGATGCCGGTAGTTTGATGAAGACTCTCTTGCGTTTGGACTTGCTCCATATTAGGACTAGTGTTGATTTCATCATCTACATCAACGTCGAGTCCTCAAGGATAATCGGATTCTCCCACCTTGCTCTTGCCTTTGTCACTAGCTTTACTTTCACTTACCAATTTTTTTTTTTTTGGATATAGAAAAAATATATGGTATAATGCAAAAATATAGAGTATGAAAAAAGAATTTGAAATCGGGAATTATTAAAGGAGATAATAAATAAAGAAAATAAGGAATTAGAGAACATAAATGTAATTGAAGAAAAGAAAATAATACCTTGGATGTTGTGAATAATTGAGAGTTAGAGAGAATTTGAGAGAATTGAGATGAAGAGAGAATTTGTGTGAAAAAAAAAATGAAAAATGGGAAAGGGTATTTATAGGTTAGAATTAGATTTAGAAATTAGTAAAAAAAAAATAAAGGTGACCGTTGCATTGCAACGGTCACAAAAGGGGGGGGGGGGGGACGGCTCTTTCCCTTTTTTTTTTTTTTTAATTTACGGTTAGGAACCGGCGGTTTCGGCAGGTTCCGAGCCCGGTTCATGGTTTGAAGAAACCGGAATCGGACCCGGATGCCACGAGCCGATTCTGGTTTGGAACCGCCGGCCCGGTCAATGGGCTGGTTCCAATTTTGACCCGGGCCGGTTCCGAGCCCAAACCGGCCCGTGGCCATACCTAACTTCCCCTACACATTGTCGGGAATACAGAGCCACTAAAGACGGTGCATTTCGAATTTTTCCAAGCACTCAACAGCCCAAAAAATAACTAGACGTGGAAATCTGATTATTTGTATGAATGATCTTAAATCTCGTCGTCCCTGAAACCTGCTGTTTTCGAATTTTGAAGATTTACTGATAAGTTCGGCGAGAAAATTCGAGATACGTAAGATTAACTAACGGTGATTATGGTTGAAAGACTGACGGTGGTAGAATTGAGATAAAAGTAAAAGTTTGGAGTTCTTTATGAGACACAATTTGTTTTGGATATAATTGAAACAAATGCTAAATTTCAGGTTTTTTTGGGTATCAGATCGGTTGAATTGAGACAAAAGTAAAAGTTGAGGGTTTTTTAAGAGACATTTTTTTTTTTGGGATATAATTGGGACAATGACTAAAGTTGGGGTTTTTTTATGAGACAAAAAAAAGTTTTGAATATAATTGAGACAAAGGTTAAAGTTGAGGTTTTTTTTTGGGTATTAGGCTTGCGATCAAAGTGGGGAAGTGATTAATTCCGAAAATGTCCTTATTTTATCCCCCGAATAAAAAAAAAATAATTCCCCCGAAAGTTCTCATTGACCCAAAACGCTTTGCGTTTCACCTCCTCCGTTGACAGGCCAACACGCTCAAAATTGATCGATTCCCTGCGGCGTACTCTTTCTTACCATCATGCTCTCGTCCACGACAGCCGTTGGATGCTTAGGAGCCTCCACGTGGCACCTATACAAACCCCGTTGACCATGCTGCGGCTCGTCCCTCTTCTCACGCAATGTTCTCCATTATTATTATTATTTTTTCTATTTTTTCCGCTCTTACTTTTCAACTTTATTATATCATTGAAAAGAAACACAAAAAAGAAGAAGCAAGAAATTCATTTTCCGATCGCGAAATTCCGATTCTCCTCCTCCCTTCAATGGCTTCTCAAATCGCGTAACGGTCCGCCATTGACGTCGACCTTCGCAGCTCCAATCCTCCCGAAAGAAGGCACTCTACGTCTCCGCCGGAACGATGGCTCGAACTTCAATGGCGTCGTCCCTCAGGCGCCTCCTCTCCAGATCCAGTCCGCCCACCCGCGTCGTCCCCTCCCGATCCGTCACCTACATGCCCCGACCAGGCGACGGGGCGCCGCGCGGCGTCACCCTCATCTCCGGCGACGGGATCGGCCCCCTCGTCACCGCCTCCGTCGAGGAGGTCATGGCCGCGATGCACGCGCCTGTCTACTTCGAGAAGTACGACGTCCACGGCGACATGAAGAGGGTGCCCGAGGAGGTGATCGAGTCGATCAGGAAGAACAAGGTGTGCCTGAAGGGCGGGCTCAAGACGCCTGTCGGCGGTGGGGTGAGCTCGCTGAACGTCCAGCTGAGGAAGGAGCTCGATCTGTACGCCTCGCTCGTCAACTGCGTCAACCTGCCGGGGCTCCCAACGAGGCACGAGAACGTGGATATCGTGGTGGTTCGGGAGAACACTGAGGGGGAGTACTCGGGGCTCGAGCACGAGGTGGTTCCTGGGGTTGTCGAAAGTCTTAAGGTATAATTGGATTGGTTCGTGCAGGTTTTTGTTTCTTTCATCTTGGTTGTTTTGATTTAATTTGTCGTGTTGCTGCTGCGGTGTTTTGATTGGATGGATGACTTTGAGGTGCTTTTAAATTGAGGGTTGAAGTTGTCTGAAGCGTCGTTGTTGTGTTCGATAATATTTCAGTGGAATTTTGGAGTAAATGAGCATTCCCTCTGCTGAGTTGATGTAGCAAACGACATTCCTGAGGATTTAAAATTCTGCACGCATGCCTCTTGTTTGTCCCAAAGTTTGCACATTTTTAGTAAATTACAGTCGCTATCTGCGTGTGTCCATCATCTTACAAAAGAAGTCACGACAGTGTTACGAACGTAGGAGGTACCTACGCAACTTACAGGTGCTATCTTCGTGGGATGTAAAATGCAGGGACTTTTGTGCCCTGTCAACAATATCGCGGATGTCCAATGTCCCTGCTAATTTTGTCTCCAATGTTTTAGTTGCTGTATGACTAGCATCACTTTCAACTGAATTTGTGTCCTATCGCGTGGTTTTCGTTGATATGCTGCTATATTCGGGTAGTTGAGTTTACTACTGGGGTGAGGCATTGGTTTTGACCGAATTTAGCATTTTGCTTTGGGTAGTCAACATGCTGGGCTAACATTGACTACAGTGATTTGATCTTTTGTCAATTATTTACTCTGTTGCTTCTCCTGTTTAACTAGATCCGAAACGAATGCCGGTATACATGATCTGTTCTCCCTATGATGTAATATGACTAACTTAACTCAGATTTTCAGTTGGTTCAGGAGCATTACTTTTGATGAATTCTGGCAAAAAACTACCTTATTAGTCGTTACGACATAAACATCTTACTGTAAATTAAGTTGGTCGCTCAATCCCTTTTATCTGTTTATCCCTTTCGACGGCATTGCAAAGTTTGGTCTTTTTAAGCATCTCATACTACCCTTATTTTAGGTGATGACAAAGTTCTGTTCAGAGCGTATCGCACAATATGCTTTTGAGTATGCTTACTTGAACAATAGAAAGAAAGTGAGTGCCGTCCACAAAGCAAACATTATGAAGCTAGCAGATGGTCTATTCCTGGAATCATGCCGAGAAGTCGCCAAAAAGTACCCTGGGATTAAGTATAGTGAGATCATTGTGGACAATTGTTGCATGCAACTCGTTTCCAAGCCTGAACAATTCGATGTCATGGTATGGTTTCTCAACGTTTACATTTTCATTCATGAAGTAATTTTATAGGTGTGAGTTGTTAAAAGACTCTGTCAGCTCTTTCAGCATTTATCTTCCGTAAAAGATTGTATATTCAGCATCTTGATAGAGAATCTAGCGAATATATAGGTTGGGACTTGTAAATAGGTTGCAGATGGAAGTTGACACAATAGGCTGCAGAGTACTGATTGGAAGGAAAAGTTGGAGTATAATGATGGAAAAAAATTCCTTTATGACTTTTTGGAGTTTCTTTATTGCTATTTTATGTATATGTGTATCCATGCATAGACAATATGCATTGTCGGAGAAGGGCTGGGAGGATTGATTTGGGTGATATTATCAAAGATTTCGTGATGTCTTTAACTGGGATAAACTACTTGTTTAGAAACCAGAGAGCATGTTCTTGGGGGATATCGCAGTATTTTAGTTTTGGACTAGAGGCATTATGACGAAAGCATTGATTTAGCACTTCTTCACTCTTGATATCCACTTGAGAATTAACTAAATAGATGTCTGCAGAAGTTATTTTTGATGAAGTTTCTTTTTCTCTTTTTGTTCATTTCTGTGGTTAGAAGGGAAGAAAGCAAACAGACTAAGTTTACATTACGCGGGGAAGAAATTCATACACAGTTCCCTTTGATGGTAGTTTTGCTTCTTCCTGTGTGTTCTATGTGATTTCTAGAGTGCTGCAATGGAAGAGAGATCAGTTGTGTATCGTTGTAGATGCTACCTTTTCAGTTAATTTTCCATCCATAGTTAAGGATCAAGTTTATCACAGACTTCTCTAGGTTTGAAGTTGCTGAGAGTATATAAGAAGGGAAAGAATTTTCTCCAAGTAGCAATCACGTAGAATGGGAGAAAAGGTCAATCAAACACATTCTTCTGACAGTTTGATGTCAAGCCTTTATTGAGGATATGACATATGACTAGCCTGAAGTTCACCTGGTCATTGATATAAGCAATAAATGTCAGGATCGCTAATTGGCTATTACTGGACGCATATGCAGCAATGATGGTTCATCTTGGTTATAGAAGGCCCTCTAGGACAACTACAATAAAAGCTTGTTTATTTGATTATCGAGGTTTCATAGTTATTTTATTGGAATGGCTACGATACCTGAATGAAGAGGAAAACATTACCATTGGAGCTTTTACAATAATTACTCAGTCACTTATTCTTAACTTTACTGGTCATCTTCTCTCACGGCATATTGCACCCTAATCTAAAGCAATGAGCTCCACTGAAGTGTGGTTTGTAATTTGCAGGTGACCCCCAATCTTTACGGGAATCTGGTTGCAAATACAGCAGCTGGCATAGCTGGTGGAACTGGAGTAATGCCAGGAGGTATGCCTTAATGTTCCGTCACATCTTAGTATTCTTCCTATGTTACATTCAACGTGACTGAAACTTGCTTCTCGTGAGGTACATTTATGAACTGTAGGAACTAGGATGTGACATGGAGCTATTAGAGAGAGGGAGAATCAAATTGTGTGGGACTCTAAATAGAATTTACTGGCCTTTGTTCATAAAATAACATTATGTGCTATTTAACTGGTGCCTCAGTTCGTTGGAGCAGACAAGAAGTGCCCTAGCTCTTGCCATCTAAAAAAATGAAGTTGTAAACAGAATATATATTTGTTTGTAGGTAATGTGGGGGCTGATCATGCCATTTTTGAGCAAGGCGCTTCAGCAGGTAATGTGGGTCATGAAAAGCTAGTCGAACAAAAGAGGGCGAATCCTGTAGCCCTGCTTCTATCATCTGCCATGATGCTGAGGCATCTCCAATTTCCATCATTCGCTGATCGGCTAGAAACTGCTGTGAAGCGAGTAATATCAGAGGGAAAGTACCGGACGAAGGATATAGGTGGAGACAGCACTACACAAGAGATCACTAATGCAGTCATACAAGCTTTGGACTAATCCACAGGATATCTTCATCCTTTAAACTTCTGGAGAAATTTGTAGACCCGGCAAGGAAATCTATGTTGCCCACATTCTTGATAAAATCTTCTTTTCACATTTTTGTTTGGGACTTCACGGTCCTAAATCCTATTTGTTTTATGAATAATCTCAGTTAAACATGAAAACAACAGCAGGTCTTGGTTAGATGAGACAGCGCACTTCTTGCGACCGAATTTAGGCGTACGTTATCTGAGGACGTCGCTCCTTCATTACCAAGTTAGACGGGGGAAATTCGAAGTTTCATGCTGTCTTAATTTGTCGAATGGATTTTATGTATATATCTCAATTTCCCTCCACCCGGCTCGATTTCTTGTACCGATTTCTGATGTGTTTTGCTAGTTGCCTACTGACTGCTGAGAGTTAACATTGCTCCTGAATCCTCTTTCCATGTGCTGTTGATGGAGGCAAAACCTCAAATAGGTTTTCCGATTCCTGATTTTGATTCAGAATGGAGCATGAGAAACAGGAACACTCCATTGATCGAAAATCAACTTCTATTCAGAAGTAGAAGTTGATTTTTCTACTTTTACTCTTGAAATTGATTTCTGATCAGAGAAATTTGTTTGATAACGGTTGAAAATTTATACTTTTGAAACATTATTAACACAAAATTTTCTCTGAAAAATTATTGTCGGCGACCGAAAATTCTGTACTTCATTTTTGAACTTTTTAAATTTCTTTAAAAAATATTTTTATTATTAAAAACTATTATTTACTTTTTAAAAATAAAAATTTATTGTTTATTTTTTACTCTGGCGGCTGGAGACGGCGACTCGGCGGCGGTGGTCGGTGGCGGTCAATGGCTGGTGGCGGCCGGGGGCGGTGGTGGTTGGCGGCGGGGGGCGATCGATGGACGATGGCCGATGGTCGGTGGTGGTCGCGGGTGGCGATGGGCGGTGGTCGGCGGGTGGCGATGGTCACGGGCGGCGGTGGTCAGCGATGGGCCGCGATAGAGGTCGGCAGTAGGCGAAGGCATGTGTGGTCGAAAAGAGGGTGAGGGCGTAATACAAAGAGGGTGGGGGTGAGAAGTACTTCTTGAGTTAAGAAATAATTTTTTTTAACTTCTCAAATTGGGGGAAAAATAACTTTAGAAATAGAAATTTCTTTCAGAAGTAAAATGTTTTACTAAACAGATTTCTATTTCAGAAGTTAAATTACCAAATGGATTTCTGCTCCAAAAGTACTTCTGGAGCAGAAATTCACTTTCAGAATTGTTACCATACGCACCCAACTGACTGCTGAGAGTCAACATTGCCCCTTAATCATCTTTCCAAGTGCTGTTGATGGAGGCAAAACCTCCAATAGGTTTGCCGATTCCTGATTTTGATTCAGAATGGAGCATGAGAAACAGGAACACTCTATTGATTGATATTGCTCGCTCTTCCAACCTACAAGCACACTCCCAAACATGACGATGAGTTGCTGCTTAAAACAAGCCTTTCTACTGGCCAAGAGTGCGAAGCAGGGGAATTAAAGATCCATTTTATCACTTTCAGAAATGATTACTCTTTAGATGTGTGGATAGGGATGGCTTAGGGATGAGTTCTAGGAGTAGTTTTGGACTTTGAGTAGTGTGTAGCAGGGGCGAGTTTGGTCAAGTTTCAGACCTAGAACCTAAAACCTATCCTGTTATAATTGGTTCCTAGTTTTTGGAATCTGAAACCCACCCTTTTTGTCTTGAAACCTGTTTTGGAACCTACCCTATTTTTTCGGTTCGGTTCCAAAGTCTACTTGAGAACCTGTTTTTCTTTTGTTTCTTTTTTTGATTTCAGTTTTTTTCAGCAAAATAATATGAGTAGCAATAAAACGTTTTAAAGTAAAAGATGAATGATAAAGCTCACTATCCGCCAAAAGTAACAATCAATAATATGAGCAATATAAATTATAATCCATTAAAAACAGATGTGGTGAGGTGAGCGAAACTAGGGTTTTTCTTTTTAACAGTAGCTAAAAATCGGTACCAAAACCAGTTAGGTTCTTGGATGGGTTTTCACTTGGAACCGGGAACTGGACCGGTTCTAATCGGTTCTCAAAATTAGACCATGTTCCCGGACCTGCTTTTCGGGTGGTCCGGTCTCGTTTTTGAGTAAATCCGGTCCGGTTGCACAACCCTAGTGTGCAGTGTGTATGGTGGGGACGGGGTTTACATAACTAAATTAGGCCCAATATTAAGTTAGAACCACTAATTTTTACTTTGTCGCGAAGCGAATGTGAATTGGGATTTGATTTCACTGCTCAAAGATCAACATGGCACGATCCATGAGAGATGGACACTCGTATTGTAACGGATCATGTAGAAATTTTTTAACAAGATTTGCGATCAACGGACGAAATTCATTCATAATTATTTTTATTCGACGGTGGATCATCTAGATAGGTACAGGAACATCACGCAAACCACTGGAAGTGGGCACGACAGTGTCCCACTCTGTCACACATGTTCTTCTGCAAGCCCACATAAAAAATCAAAGAATTCCCGTTCGCCCCATGTCCGTTCCTTAAATTTAAGGCATTCCCAAGATGACTTGTAGGCATGGCCACGGGCCGGTTTAGGCCAAGAATAGGCCTGGGTCAAACCCGTAACCGGCCCATTGACCAGGCCGGCGGTTCCAAATTGGAATCGGCCCGTGCCATATGGGCCCGGTTACGGTTCCTCCTATGACTGAACAGGCGGTTCTGGGCCGGTTTCAAACCTGAAAATCCTGGCAAAATTTTTTTTTTTAAAAAGGAAAATTTTATTACAATTTTATTATTTCATAATTTGTTATTTTATTTTATTTTATAATTCATTATTTGATAATTTGATTACAATTTTATTACAAATTCATTACAATTTAATTTTTAAATTCAAAAACCGTAACCGGAACAGAAATCGACGGTTCCATTTGCGGTTTTGAACTTGAACCAAGCCCGAAACCTGCCGGGAACCGCCGGTTCAAAACTGGAACTGAAACCGCCCCGCCGGTTCCGATTCCGGTTCCCCCATGGCCACGAACCGAAATCGGCGGTTCCGAACCGTGGCCATGGCAAGATCTAAGACCTCCATCATCGCCCCTAAAAAAATAAAAATAAAAATAAACCTTTGAATGTGCAAAAAAGAACAAAAAGAAAAAGAAAAAGAAAAAGAAAAAAAAGAACTTTAGGTTCCGGGTTGGCTGCATTTGGATGATTCTCTCACCAGCACCAATTTATCCAACGCATCGTTATCATTCAAACTCTGATTTTTCCGGTTTGTGTCCTTTCGGCCTCATTTTTCTCTTGTTCTCTGCGCTAAGGACAAAAAACTCAAGATAGGCTTGGCCCTCAAATTTTCTTGATCGTCTCAGCTTTTCTCTTTGAACCCTCGTGGAGCTTCATCACCATCTTCTCGCTTTCTCCGTGAGCATGAACCGGTTCTTCAAGAACTCGCTGACCCACCATCTCTCTCTCAGGCTCGAGCAGCTCGGCACCAAATTCAGGAACCGCCCTCGCGGTTTCGCTCACTGGGGTGGTGGGGATGGCGGCGATTCCGAGCCGGAGTCGTGGAGATCCATGGAGGGTCTCGTCCGTTGCTCGGCCAACCACGTCCCTCTCACTCCCATCAGCTTCTTGGAGCGGTCGGCCAAGGTCTACAGGGACGCGACCTCGGTGGTGTACGGCGACGTGAAGTATACTTGGAGTGAGACTCACGAGCGGTGTCGTAGAGTGGCCTCTGCTCTGTCCCGGCTGGGAATTTCCCGGGGTGATGTGGTGAGTCGGAGTCCGAGTTGGTTCTGAGTTCAGTACCCTGTCATTGTCTGTATCGTTAGGCCAATTTGGTCGTTTGAAACACAAATATTTGTGCATTGGTCACGCCTAATACTTCGTATTAAGGTCGCTGGTACATACAATCTGGTTTGATTAGTGAGTTGTATCTCTTTCTTTTGACAGCTGTATCAGTTTCTTCATCTAGGCGAAATTTGATCCATTCTGGTTTGATTTGTGAGAAACTGTGTTTCGGTTCATGTGTCTCAAGTTAACAACCTTCTCCTTCAAAGGGTTTGGAAAGTAATGGCTGGAAGTGTCTTCTCTGTTGGTGCGTGATAATGATTCATCCAGTTCATGGCAGTGATTGGAATAAAAGATGAGAGAGGATTAAGCTTTGGGTGTTGCATCTGTGAACAGGTAGCCACCTTGGCTCCCAACGTCCCTGCAGTATACGAGCTGCATTTTGCGGTCCCCATGGCTGGAGCGATCCTCTGCACGCTCAACGCCCGGCACGACCCGTCCATGGTATCGATACTTCTGAAACATTCGAGAGCCAAGATCATTTTCGTGGACTGTCAGCTACTCGAAGTTGCTCGCTGCGCAATTGATTTGATCGACAAGACAGAAACAGAACCGCCGATTCTAGTCCTTATTTCTGAATCGGATGGTTCTGTTCCTCTGCATCCTTCAGGCATTTGCGAGTATGAAGGACTCGTGGCCTCGGAGTCTGGCGATTTCGAGGTGCGCCGACCACACAGCGAATGGGATCCTATCAGCATAACCTATACTTCTGGGACGACCTCACAGCCCAAAGGAGTTGTCTATAGCCATAGAGGTGCGTATCTAAATTCGATCGCGACATTTCTTCTTCATGGGATGGGCTCGATGCCGGTTTACCTGTGGACAGTGCCTATGTTTCATTGCAACGGATGGTGCTTGACTTGGGGAGTAGCGGCACAAGGCGGCACCAACGTGTGCCTCCGGAAAGTCTCTCCGAAAGGAATATTTGATAGTATTGCTATGCATAATGTGACTCACATGGGAGGAGCGCCGACTGTCTTGAATATGATTGTTAACTCAGCAGTAGACGATCGACGGTTTCTTCCTCGCAAGGTGGAAGTCATGACAGGCGGTTCGCCGCCGCCTCCACAAATCCTATTCAAGATGGAAGAGCTCGGTTTCAGCGTGTCGCACTTGTATGGCTTGACAGAAACTTACGGTCCGGGGACGTATTGTGCGTGGAAGCCCGAGTGGGACTCTCTGCCCTCTGACCAAAGATCGAACATCAAAGCTCGACAAGGGGTGCAGCATCTCTGCCTCGACGAAGTCGATGTTAGAGATCCAGTCACAATGGAGAGCGTTCCTAGTGATGGTAAATCTCTAGGAGAGATCATGTTCAGAGGAAACACCGTCATGAGCGGGTACTATAAGAATCAGGAAGCGACGGACAAGGCATTCGAGGGCGGATGGTTCCATAGCGGAGACCTCGCCGTGAAGCATCCTGACGGCTACATCGAAGTAAAAGATCGTTTGAAAGATGTTATAATTTCGGGAGGAGAAAATATAAGCACCGTGGAGGTAGAGACAGTTCTGTACAGCCATCCGGCGGTTCTAGAGGCTGCGGTGGTCGCGCGTCCCGATAATCATTGGGGCCAAACGCCTTGCGCGTTCGTGAAGTTAAAGAAGGGATGCGACGTCGATGCTCAGGAGATCATAGGATTTTGTCGAGATCATCTGCCTCATTACATGTCTCCTCGTACAGTCGTGTTCGAGGATTTGCCTAGAACTTCGACTGGAAAGATCCAAAAGTTCATTCTGAGGGAAAAAGCAAAGGCCATGGGCAGCCTCTCATGAACCAAGCATTTCATAAGCTATCCCCACAATTTATGTGATCATTCTTGGTTCACAAAAAGTTTCTGGAGGTGACTAGTTTGCGTTTATTCATCATTTTGACCCAGAGAAAAGGTGAATACAGTACATGGGAACTAAGAGTAGGTATATCAAATTGCTCTTCTGGTATGCTTTACATGCATGCATCGACACCAATGCGGCGTCGTGCTTACCCGCATTCCATCTCTGTTGCATTTCGTCTAACTAAACGAGGCCGACCTTGCCAGATTTGGGCGAGGTCGAGCTTCGCCTGAGGCTGGCGATCGGCTGGAGGAAGAAGATAGAAAAAAAAGAAAGAGAAAGAAAGAAAAAATAAAATAAAAACATAAAAACATAATTAAAAAATTCGAGAAAATATCAAATGTAATTTAAAATTGTCACGTCAGCGCCGGTCGGCCAAAGTTGTTTGGATATATCAAATTGGCACAAATACAAAAAATTTAGAACTGAATTGACAAAAAAAAAATGTTTAGAACTGAATTGACACAATTATATAGGTTTAGAATTTTTTTGATAATTTTGCCCTACCAAATTGACCTTTTGCAAGCAATTCCCCTGATGTTTTGGTTCTTGTGAAGCTGTACTCGTTCTTTGGACAAAGCTTCCCCGTTGCATTGGCTCTCTCTCTCAGCACAGACTTCTGCACCTTCCCTGTGGAATTCATTGGCAAGTCCCCGAAACACACCGTTTTCGGAACCACCGCCGCCTTCTGCAGCCGCTCCATGCAGAACTCTACAATCTCCTCGGTGTTGGAGCACCTCCCTTCCTTCAACTTCACGTATGCACATGGAATTTGACCCGCAACGATGTCGTTTTGAGCGACAACGGCGGCTTCTGCAACTTTTGGGTGGCTCAACAAGACGGCTTCTATGTCCAATGTGCTGATCACCTCCTTCCCGAAGACTATGACGTCCCTCGCTCGGTCCTTCATCTCTATGCAACTGTCTGTGTGCCGCACCCCGACATCACCGGTCCTGAACCACCCACCAGAAAAGGCGTCCCTCGTCGCCTCCGGATCCCCCAAGTAGCCCGCCGTGTGGGTGTTCCCTTGGAGCACGAGTTCTCCAATTGTTTCCCCGTCGCTTGGAACGCTCTGCATGGTGGTCGGGTCCTTGACATCGGCCGCTTCCAGTGTGATGTTGTGGAGGCCTTCTCTACATTTCAGGTTATGATCGTCGTGGTCGTGGTCGCCGCGGTCATGGTGGTGGTGTTGTGATGACCTCCAGGGTCTGATGAGGGCGGGCCCTAGGGCTTCCATCATGCCATATCCGTGGATAATGTTGAACCCAAGTTCTTGGACCCTCTTGAGGACACGGGTCGTCGGGAACGCGCCGGCGATGATTACATCCACCGCGGAGGGCAGTGGCTTTTGGTCGGCCGGTGGGGATTCAGCGATCATATTTAGGATGGTGGGCTTATCCGTTGAAAGGGAAAAAGTAAGACAATTCTACTTTTTCATTGGAGTGATTTTGCATGAACATAACTTTATCCATACTTTCATGTTACATGTTTCAAAAAGCCTAGGAATCCTCCCAATTACTTACTTATATTTACTACACTAAGGTAATGTCACGTTATCGAGATATCGCTAGTCATCTAACTTTTAGTGTGAATTGCATAGTGTAACTTCATAAGTAAAATTTAAAGCGTTAGTCTCATTAGATTGACTTGGTTCAAAATGTCATACTCATGATGTAATAGACTCTCCGCATCAACGTAAACAAAAATGGACCATTACCACATACATGAGTGACCTTGTGAAGCTGAATGGACTTGAAGATGATCTTCGCCGACACGTTCCTAATACACACATTGACGCTGCCGAGCGCTGCCATCGCCCACGCGAAGCACCACCCGTTGCACCTGAACATGTCCACTGTCCACAGGAACACAGGTGACTTCCCCATCTCGTATAGGAGGATCAGCCGTAGAGAGTTCGAGTACACCGCCCGATGGCTGTACGCCACCGCCTTGGGAGTCCCCGTCGACCCTGAAGTGAAGTGGACCGAGATGGGGTCACACTCATCTGCCGGACTCACAGCTTGGAAATCGCTCTCTCCCGCAGCTAGGGTTTGTTCATACTCTCGAACCTCATCACATTGGGTTTGGCGATCCGATGAGACGTCTTGGATTGTGACAAGGAGTGGCTTGTGATCGTGGTGGTTTTCTTGGGGGTGCGTGTTGTTCTTGTGGTTGATACTTTGGAGACGAGGTGTGCGGACTCGGAGTCGACGAAGATGATCTTGGGTAGTAACCGGTGAAGAATGATCGTCAAAGCGTGCTCATCAAGGCTTACGTTGACCGCGGAAAGAGTCACCCCCGCCATCGGAACCGCGAAGTGGAGCTCATACAGTGCAGGGACGTTAGGTGCCATGGCCGCAACCTGCATGAACATAACAACGAATTGTGAACATAAACTATCTAATACAATGCACCGTCAAAACTATATGCCAGCAAGTAATAATGTATACCTTTAAGCATTAATATCACGAGATTATTGGGTCATTGGAATTTTTGTAATTAAAAATGCAGAAAAGTCGAGCACAAACTACATGTTAGAAAATTCTCTCGAATGCTTTGAGAGTAATATGTGACGGTACCTCTGAATTAACGATAATATCTTATAGTTTCTATGGTCTAGTCAGACAACCCTTACGAGAGCTGTCAATCGATTCTCCTAGACGATAAATATGTATCTAGTCGGTCTGCATTCCTTTCCTTTTCAAGAACTTTTCTCCAAGGATGAGATAGATTTTGGCTGCTAAGATGCCGATCTTTCAAACTTTCACAAGATGAACAATCGTTGCAGCAAATCAACCTCCAGCCCAAGTGGGTTAGCCCTAGACGACTTCCTCCTGAGTCATCCCCATGATCAAATATCCCCCGCCCCCATAATAACTTTTGACCTTTGACTTCAGATCAACCCCACATGGAAGAGGCATGTATCTCCCACGATCGACGCACCATGACTGTCCAGAAGGGACACGTACGTAGTTAATGGGTATCGAGAAAATCTTCCCTCTGAATATTTTGATTCTGACAAAACTAACCATCTTGTGAGAGAATCTGATTAATGCAAATAGTTTTTATATTGCAGGAATGAGCATGTGAACAATAGTTTATAATGTTCCAAAACTGGCGTTCAGACTCAAAGAGTAGTCGTAGCACACTTGCTTCTGAGATGATTGAAGTCTAGCATTCAGACGGAGATTCGTGCTGCCTCTGAAGACTTCAGAAGGAGGTTCACGTTGTCTCTGAAGACTTCAGAAGGAGGTTCTGAGGACTTATCTCAAGAAGATTTATGTGACACGTCAGCAAGGACTTTACAGAGGCTCAGAGTCACTATTCTAATCTGTTCAGATTCAGAGAGTCTCTTCGGTTCAAAAGACTGCTTCTGAACAGCGTTCAGATTCTGCAATATCTCTATGCTAGATTCTGAAGACCCACGATTGGCAGGTTTCCGGTTTGGTCGCGTCTATTTATGGAAGTCTGTAAGATTTGATTGACAGGATTATTTTCTAATCAAATCAGGAGAATATCCTCGATTGGATATTACCTTCCATGGACAAGATATCTTGGAGATTTGGATGAACTCTATTTATGGAAACTGAAGATTTGGTTATATAGGTGACTGAATCTGAAGGGTTCAGACTCTACTCCAACGGCTACTGGATCTTCCTATATACAGTTTCGGTCAATCAAGATTGATGGCGTCAATTAGAGATTGAGGAGCGATCCCTTGAAGGACCTTGGTAACGGCTAGTTCAAGGTCGAAGGAGTATAAAATAAGATCAATGATGATTGTTAAGAGAGAGTTCACGAACTTAAAATTCCAAAGTGCCGAGTTGTTCAGATTCACATTCTCTTGTTCTTGTGAGCTTAAAATTCTCAATATTGAGAGGTTCCTTTGTAAGAGTAATTAGAGTGATATCTTTTGTAACATTTCATCGACTCATAGTGGAATCCAGCCGATCGGCTGTCATCGTGGGAGAGTGGACGTAGGCTTGCTAAAGCTGAACCACTATAAACACTGCGTGTAATTTCTCTTTCCCTAAACTCATCTAGTTGTGTTTAGTTTATCTGCACGTCTTTTTACTGATCTTATTCTGTTTATGTTCTGAACCTATTAATTTCCGCATTATATACCAAAAGTGTTCAGAATCACCTATTCACTCTCCCTTTAAGTGATATTGCTAGATCTAACAATGGGAACAGCACCTACCAAGCCCTATCGCTCAAAATCGGATCTTGATTATGTACCACAATTCAAAATGGCATTAGTATAAACGTCACGAACAGGATACAAAAAATAAAAATAAAATTGAAATTTCAATTAACAGAAGCGGAAAGGTATGAATTCGATACAAATAAATACCGAGGCCTGTATTTTACACAGTTTTCTTAAAACAGATTCGTCCCCTCTAGTATGTGCTCGAGGTCTCGTGAACGTCTGTCTCCCATGATACAACGGTTGACAGCAAAGAAGTAAGCACAACACTTCAATGGATTCGGCGAACCTGAACAAACGGGAACCAAACACTATCTAAAACAATGCAAATGTAGAGAATAGAAAAAGTGGGAGAGAGATTTTTTCTGGTAGTGAAAAAAGAATGAGAAGCCATCTATGTTTTTAAGGTAATTGGGGGCATTTCGGAAATAAAGATAATAACGGCAACTGTCATAATAAATTCTGTAATAGTAATCTGTCGTTATTCTGTAACAGTAAGCTTTAAAGCCATTAATTCTATAACAGCAATCTGCCTCTGCCGTTATTCAAATTGATTCAACAGCTGTTACAAGAATCTGTAACGGTTTGAGTTGGGAAAATGAAAAAGGGGTTGTCGCGAGGCCCACTTTCCGGTCCTGCATTCGTGTACGCGGGTCATGCGCTCACGCCCAAGTTTCAGCTCGTCGGGCCTGGGATTTGCACCCGCCTGCGCCTGCGCGCGAGGCACAGTGCTTGTGATATGGTAATTACCACTTCAAAAGAGTGTAACTACATATAAAGCACTTTAAAGCCTTCTTTCTATCTAATGTGGGATTAGTGTGTTTCACTTCCCACTTCCAACTCAAGGGTGTTCTTTGAGTATCAATTTCTCATTCATTCACCTATTAATTTATCACATATTTCCAACAATCCCCCATATGAATGAAAATTGTTTTAGTTTTGACTCTATGATAATGTTCCACAATTGAAACCTGCATAGAATAGGTAGGTGTTACCCTTTGAACCTTCCCTTGTGAAAGTATATTTACTTTACTAGCTGTCCAGTAGACATGATGTCCTTGAACTGTCCCGCTTTCTTATGTAAATGAACCATACACTTCACACAGGAATCATCTAGACGTTTGTTCAGTTCTCATGATTATGTTTGTTTTGGCCATGAACATCAACCTGGTTCTGCGAGAGTTTCTAAAGAATTTAGCCCTAAATAATTCTCCTTTGAAGCGGCCCCACTTCTCTATCACATAGGTGATTACTTAATTTTGAGTAATTTGTTTACTCCACTTAAGAATCATTAAAGCAAAATTGCTATCCTTTTTCTTACAATATCATTGATATTTTATAGGAATGGTTTTAGGGATAAACCCCCACAGCGACATCACTAAGTTTATATAATTAGGTTGTCCCTTTGAACCTAGATCTTGGGATCTCCAGTCAACTAGGTTGGGTTTCCTTTATATCAACTTATTCTTTCATGGGCTTCAGTCCCATTCCTCTTGTTGATTTTTCAACTAACTCTCTATTTAACCATTTGGTTAGCGGATTCGCAATATTATCCTTTGACTGTACATAATCAATAGAGATAATTCCAGTTGAGAGTAATTGTTTAATGGTATTATGTCTACGACGTATATGTTTAGACTTACCATTATACATGTTACATTGCGCTCTTCCAATCGCAGATTGACTATCACAATGTATACAGATTGGTGGTACAGGTTTTTGCCATTTTGGAATATCCTCTAAGAAATGGCGTAGCCATTCAGCTTCTTCACCACATTTATCCAAAGCTATAAATTCAGATTCCATTGTGGATCTGGCTATAACAGTTTGTTTACAGGATTTCCAAGATACGGCTGCACCTGCTAGTGTGAATACATATCTACTCGTAGATTTTGAGTCTTTTATATCAGATATTCAGTTCGCATCACTATATCCTTCTAGAATAGCTGGATATCTAGTATAATGCAGGCCATGATTCCGAGTATATCGTAAGTACCTAAGTACTCTAATTATTGCTTTCCAATGGTCAGCAGTCGGATTGCTCATATATCTACTCAATCTACTAACCGTATAAGCAATGTCTAGTCTAGTACAACTCATTAAGTACATTAGACTTTCAATAACTCTAGAGTACTCTACTTGAGAAATACCCTCTCCTCTATTCTTGGACAGATGAAGACTATTGTCAAATGGTGTTCTAGCAATACCAGAATCATTCATGTTGAATTTTTCAAGAATCTTGTCCACATAGTGTGACTGGTTTAAAATAAGACCTTCTGACGTTTTTGTGATTTTAATTCCTAAAATCACATCAGTAAGTTCCATATCTTTCATATCAAATCTTGAATTCAACATATTCTTGGTAGATTTGATTATTTTATCATCACTACCAACAATGAGTATGTCATCTACGTAAAGACACAAAATTACATAGCCATTTTCTATCTCTTTAATGTTGACACATTTATCACATTCATTGATCTTAAATCCACGTCTCGGGCTCTGGGGTCCTCGGGGTTCTTGCGATCCATGGCCCCACTTCCAGGTATTTCTCACCACCAGGTGACGCCTCCGTGATTTCTTCAATCTTGGGTTTCTTGAGGGTGATGGGCTTCGGTCGAGTCTTGATGGCAGGAGGACGCCCCTTCTCCCAAGGCGCCAACATCGGCCGATTCTCCTTGGCCAAGCGTTCCCTCTTCAGTCGGTCGCGCCTCTCTCTAGCCTATAGCCTCGTGCATAGACTCTAGGTATTCATTGAACTCTCGCTTCTACTGGATTCTATACACATGGTAGTTGGTGTAGCCGTCGTCAGGTTGTCCCAAATTTCATCCAATCAACTCCCGTCCATGCATGAATCGGGTGAAATTGAACTTAGTATAGGGGTTGGGCCACACCACTTTCTTCTCGTGGAGGAAAGGCTCCTAGTCCGACGAATCCATGGGATACATCGACAATCTATCCTATCACCGGCATTAAATTTAATCATTTGAACGAGAATGTACTAATATGCATGTGTGCTCAAGATGTGCGAATACGCATGCCATGAACAGTTTAACATGTAGATGACACATATAGCAAAAGAGACAAGCTCGAAAAAGGGACGAACTTACCAACCGTTCCTTCAGAAAATACGAAAAAAGAAAATAAGAAGAAAGATTTGGTTTTAGGTATATCAACCATCCATGGACATGCACATGAGACAAGTGAGGATAATACTCTAAAAACCAAAACGTGGGATATGAAACCTAAGGCCAAGGCTCCCACGATCCGTATATGGCAGATTCGCCCCCAAGAGCACCCGCCCAAGAGGGTTGGAGATCGCCAACACGGATCATGAGTGGGAACGAACACGAGAGTTTCAAGTGTCATCAAACACAAGATCCTTTCGTACCATTTCCCTATCTAAGATAAACCTAAGAGTGGTCACAGTTGGGGTTTAACCGCATGTGTGTGCGAAGTGTCGTGATCGTCACAATGCAAATGGCATGTACAACAGTTCGTATCAAACACCGCTTCAATAAGTGCATAAACATAAACATACATTCCCAAACTCCAAACCTGTAGAAAATAAAGTCAACATAGACTCCACCCCTTATTTCTCTATCTACAAAAACATCTAACACAATGGTTAGCGTACGTACCTCACCTTCAAGAGCATCTGCAGAAAATCAAGTTAGAAAAGCACCCAACTTTTTAATTGGCTCAAGTCCTCTAAAAGTTTAAAAACCAACTCCCCAGCGGAGTCGCCAAGTCTGTCGCGAACCTTCGCCATCCTGGATGCAGACGCGAGCGAGTTTAGGGATGATTGTCGAAGTTTATGGATCCAATGCGATCCAGAGAAACGGCTTGGACTCTCCCAAGTCCTCACCTCGTGCGACGGCGGGATTTAAGAATCGAGTTCGACCTTAGGTGTGGTCGGGTGATACATGCGTAGGTGTACATGCTTTCGGAGTCGCCACCGATCTTTGAGAAAGGTAGATCGGGAACCTCGTCGGGCAGTGGGAATAGCCTTATGACTCTAATGGAACCAGAGATTGGGATCGGGGACTTAGTTACGTCAATATTACCATTGACGCCCTTTCGGTACCTAAGTTGAGTGATTTACTAACTATGATTTCATGCAGATGAATCGAAATGAGGAAGTCCTAAAATCTAGGAGTTCATGCAGATAGGAATATTTAACCTATCACTCACAATCAATAAGATAGAGCGCAATCAAACATCCAAGACGTGCGGATAAAACGCATCAAATCAATACATGGCATCCCTAGTAAAGCCTTAAAGACTTAAAGAATGAGTGTTTTAAGGTTTGGAAAGAGTTTGGAATGATTTGGAGGCGATTTGCCCACTAGGGACAAAATCGTCATTTTGGGAGATAATTTGCCTAAAGGGGAAAAATTATCAGTTTTTAAGGGATAAGGAACCCAAATTATCGAAAATAGGATTGGCTAGTTGAATGTGCCCATTTCCCAATTTCAGAGATTTTCTAGAATTTTTCTGGATTTTTTGAACAATTTGCCCTTGAGAGGTAAAATCGCCATTTTAGGAAGAATTGGAAGTCGAAACCACAAAATTTTAGGTTTGACACGAAATTGAATTTTGTGCAATCCAAAGCCTAAACGGAAAAATCAGACCAAACTACCATTGCCAATGGATTTATAAAGATGAAAACTATAGGGTAGTGGGTTCGGATTTTCATGGGTACCCTTAGAAAAAGTTTAATTTCATTTTTGGTGATTCAGGGGCTAAATTAAAAAATAAAATTTCAATTAAGCCTTTGTTGTCAAAATTGAGCAATTCTGTGTACAATTGGGCCAAGATACAAATTGATATATTAGAGGGAAATGTCCCAACTCATAAAAAGTGAAAAATGAAAATAAAATGACTCAAATTGTATTTTTAAAGCCCGATTCGAAATCACATCTGTGAAGGAACACACAATCTCGAATTGGATTTTTCAAATTTAAATGGGCCAACATTAAAAGGATTTAAAGTAAAAATATTGAAATTTTTTTCATATTTTTGCGGCCACAAAATCTATTTTTTCAATGATTTTTTGAGTATTTTCCTAATATATGAAAAAAATTAAAAAATATGAAAAATACCAAAAATTATTTTTTGTTCAAAACTAGTTCCTTAGGCTTGGCCAATGTTTTCAAAGTTGATTTTGCAATTTTGAAATTTTTTTATGAATTTTCTATTAATTTTCTAAGGAAAAAATGATTAAAATTCAGGTGTCAACAAACCACAGTTGCTAGATATCCTTGACAACCACTCTCCAACAGACGAGTCGCCTCCAGCGATGAGATCAAAAGAGTCGAGGTTCCTCCTCGATTTCCAACAAACTCAAAACTAACCCTATACGACGGGTTAAATTGAATTGCCTTACGGTAGCAATCCATTGTGGCTCTTTGCTTCGTAAGCCAATCCATACCAACATTAACATCAAAATCAAACATCTCCAGCACAATCAAATCCATCCTTTCCTCACGACCACCTACAACCAACTTACAGCCAGGACAACCTACTGCAGACACTACACTATCCTTTAGCGGCGAAGAAATCTTAAATACCGTTCCCAACGGTTTCGGACTCAACCTAACTAATTCAACAAATTGCTCAGCAACAAAGGAGTGCGTAGCTCCAAGATCAAACAATGCATACGCAACATGATCATGCAAGAAGACCGTACCTGTAACGGTCGGCGAATCCTTTGCTTCCTCCCAGGTGACAACATACACCCTGCCTTGCGCTGGGGGTTGGTTCTGGTGATTCTGTAGCGCATTTCCTCGCGGTTGTCCTCCTTGCTGCGGCGACGTCTGCCTTCCCATCTGTCTCTGTGGACAGTCCTTCACTTGGTGGCCATACTAACCACATCCAAAGTAGGCTCCTCCTCTGAAAGGGCACGGAGCTGTTCCATGCCTACGATTGCAGAATAGGCATACTCTACCTAGGTTGGGCACTGGCTTTCCAGTAGCATTCCTCCGGTTCGGTGGGATGGGGTATTTCCCTCCTGTCATCGGCCTCTTCCCAAACCGATGGTCGTTCCTACCAGAGGGCACAAATCGCGATCCAGATGCGACTGCCTTTTCCGTCATGTTCCTTTCCACCAGCTGGGCCCTTTCGTACAGCTCATTGTAATCCTTGAGGTTCAACGGCACTAGCTGATCCTTGAGCTCGAGCTTCAAACCATCCCGGAACCTTCTCCTCCTATTCACAGGGTCTTCCACCAGCCTAGGTGCATACCTTGACAACTCAGCGAACTTAGCCTCATACTAATCAATGGACATTTGGTTCTAACGGATACGCAGAAATTCAGCCATTTTCTGCTCTCTTGCCTAGTCTGAGAAATACTTTCCATTGAAAGCTTCCACGAAGGCATCCCATCTTGGGACCGTACCTTCTGGAATGATCCTTCCTTGAGAGGCTTCCCACCAGGTGGTCGCGTTACCTTGCAACTGGTAAACGGCCAGCGTCACCTTGTTTTTCTCAGAACATCATAACCAGGTAAAGACCTTTTTCAACTCCTTAATCCACAAGGTTGTAGCCTCTAGATCACCCGCTCTTGAAAATTTCAGCGGCTTAAGCTTTAGAAATTGCTACACCTACTTGTGCATCGGCTGCTCACCATTCCCATTTCTAGCCAACGGGTCTTCATTCGGGGCGGCAGTAGTAGCATCTTGGTTCCTCACTTGGTGCCTCACGATATCTCCTAAGACTTCCAATGCCTGCAGGATCCCACCCACTCTGGGATCCTCCCGAGCTGCTCTTCTTCTAGGCAATCTCGGAATACGATTGCTCATCCTACAAAACCTTACGGGCTTCGCTCACCCAAAGCAACATGTATTGAGAACTCAAGACCACAACAGCCTGAAAGCCAAATAACAATCACATGCACGGGGTTTTAATCCTACTAACTATCCCAAAACCCAATGCACCTTATCACTCTAGGCCATGACCAAGCGGATCAGGTTGACTTGCTCTAACACCACAAAGAGGGTGTCACGTCCTCGGGTCATAAAAGGGTGACGTCCCAAGCACGTTATCGACCCATTCATTTTATCTTTAAAATTAAGCGCACGTGGAACGTTCTACTTCCCCAAACAATCATAAAACAACAGGGATAGAAAAGCAAGAAGTCACATCAACAAACATCAGTAGGCTCAGCAAAAGATTTCTTTCATTAATAGATATTCATTAACCCTAAGGAAACTACAGCATCTACAAGCCCATCTTCAGGGATGCTCCCTACGACCGCCAAAAAGGTACCGGGTCAGGACAGAGTTAACTTCATATCTACTCTAAAAGAGGGGTCACGCCACCCTCGTCATCCACATCAACAGATCTCCAAGTTACGGACCTGAAAGCATTTAACAACGAAGGGTGAGATATAAAATCTACATAAGTCAACGCCTAAGTCGGACTAGGGCGCTGATTCACTCAAGGCGGCCTAAGCACTCAGAACGCAACGATAACAGAACAAAGGTGTGCGACTCTCGCGACGCCCTAACTACCACAGAAGCATGCACAACCCAACAGTTATTCATCAACCACATGCAAGCTTACCCCGCCTTGGTTCACACGTAATGCAGTACTCGACACCATTCAACAGACACACAGACCAAGGCACACAATCAGAACACTCATCACAGCTTGCATGCACAATGCACCACACGTGTTTCGATTATTAACGACCAATCTCGGTCTCAGCAAAACCATGCTCTTCCAGCAGGACTGGGCTTCGTCCCATTCCTTCGGCGACGGCAACCGATAAGCCATGTGGTTCCAAGTACCATCGGCATGGACTAATAATCAGGCACTCCTGTAGGGAGCGTCGATCCGCACCTTGCCGCGACCGGCATATGATATGTCGTGTGGTTCCAGGTACCCCTGGCACGAACATACCAGGCTCGACCCCAAGTACCCTCGGGCGTCGGCTTCGTCCCCACGTATCCTTGGGATGACGGTAACCATCATATAACCACACAAGCACGCCAGAAAACCAAGCTAGTTTTATCTTTGCATTTAGTTCTATGCAATCATAATCATGATCGTGCTCAAAATCTGGCTTGAAGCACTTTTTCATGCTCAAAAGACGCGGTTGAAAAATCATATGAACACACTAATTCCATTAAACTTGGTACTTCAATAAGGGCGATCACTCAACAGATCCATATATAAGCACCCAAGACATTCAGCAATCACCAGATCAGCATCCAAAAATAACTCAATAATGATAAATAAATAATTAATAAATTAATAAAAATTAATTATTTAGTCTACGGTTAATTATCCTGATCCGAATTAATTAAACTCATCTTAATTAATTAACCAAACCTAATTAATTAGACTCGCAATAATTTAATTCAGTCAACCCCAGATAATTACCCGGACCACGATCAGATAAAACAACTACAGTTGAATTTAACTAACCAGGGTTAACTAAACTAACCGCGGTCAACTAACCTAACCAAAATTACTAATCTACCCCGACCACGGTTAACTAACTAATCCACGATTAATCAAGCTAATCTAATCCTAAGTGCAATTAAGACTTAATCAGAGATTAGGGTTAACCCATCAACAAACAACCGGCGGCGACGAGCGACAATGACGTGGCGGCGGGCTACGGCGATGACGACGGACGAAGTTCGGGCGGCAAAACGAAGCTCGCGGGGGCTGGACAGCGACGACGAAGGGCTGAGGGGCACGGATGGCGGCGGTGCACGGCGACCGAGGGTCGACAGCGAGCTGCGGGGGTGGCGAAGGCTGCGATCGACGAGCTGTAGACGGCGGAGGGGCAGCTCGAACGATGGCGAGGATGGCTCGCGGCTGACTATGAGGGGCGTCGGGGCTGAACTCGACTGGTTGGGGGCGCACGGCGGCTGAACGGAGGAAGGAGGCTCGGGGGGGAGTGGGTCGCGGGTCGGCGGGCTCGCGGCGGCTCTTGTGGGTCGCGGCTAGATGGGCTGAGGTGGGGTGGTGGTGACTCGGTGAGGTGCTGGCCTGGCGGGGTGCGGCTCGCGGACGGCGTCGGGCTGGATGGCCGGAGAAGAAAGAGGAGAGAGAGGGAGTGGGTCTTGGCTGGGGGTAGTTCTCGCAGGGTGGCGCGACTGGCGGGGCTCAGGCCGGCGAGGGCGAGGGGCTGGCTGGGTGGCGGCGCTTGGCTGCGACGAGCGGAGGCTGCAGGTGGGGTGGCGTCGGGGCTGACAAAGAGGGAGAAGGGAGAGGGCGTCGGGGGCAGCGGCGGCTCGTGGGCGGTGTGGCACGGGGCGGCCGGCGAGCTCAGCTGGGCTGGGCTACGATGGAGGCTGGGCGGAGGTGAACGGCGGAGGAAGAGGATGGCGGGTGGTGGTGGTGCAGCTCGGCCAAGAAGAAGGAAGAGGAAGAAGAAGGCGTCGGGGGGGGGGGGGGGTGGTGTGCGCACGCAGAGAAGGGGGGAGGGGAGGAGAGAGAGAGAAGGAAAAGGTGAGGGGATGGGTAATTACGAGGGTGGGGCCTAAGGTCAAGTCAACATAATTTTTTTTGTCTTTTAGTGAATAATATTTGAGGGTAAAAAGGTAATTTGGTAATTCATGATTGGTTGGTCATTTGGTATAAACGACTGAAGGTATTTTTCGGTCAGGGTTAGGCCCGAGTGCGACTAAGCCAGCTGAAACCTCTAATCGATGGTTCCGGATTTTTCAAATTCCTTTCAGATCAAATAAAATTGCATCCGATAATTGTCCCTTAAACCTAAAAAATCCAATATTATTTATTTTTATAAGCCTCGAAATTTCGGGACGTCACATTCAAATTCTACAATATTAGGGCAACCGGCAACTATATGACCGTTAGATGACAGTTAAGTGCTAACTTCTGAAATATTGTCCTCCTAGGATTAGTTTCACTAAGTGATTTTAATAAACATTTTATTTTTAATCTCCGAATTGAACACACCAGTCTCCGAATTTGTCACGACAGATCATATGTGATTTTAATCACGCGTGAACACGATTCTCTAGATTTATAGTCATGTGGTTTTAAAAAGACTGTAAAATTGGAGTCAAACATTGTTGTCTCATATGCAGTGCAGGGAAAAATAGGATATCGACTTTCTCAATATATGAGAGGCAAATTGCCTCAATTTTTTTTACCCATTTGAAGAGTTTAATGCATTACTGACATGTTAAAAAAAGTTCAAAATAGAATGCATTTATGATATCAATTATTTAAGTAAATCCTAACGTAACGAGTTAGACACATGATGTGAGGACTTGCTTGGGTATGTGTAATCGTGCTACTCTAATGACCAGTTGCGTCATGAACGTGATCAATTTTAAATTAATAAAGGATGTGTTAGTCTCGGACAATCCAACTCTAATCAAGTACCTAAATACAGGATTAGGGGTACATCTGTCAAAGTTTTATCTAGTAGAAAAGATCAACCTATGATGAGGACACTCTACAGATATGTGAAATTGAGTGGGTCAAAGAGAACTTTTTTGGATGATTTTTTTTCCTCGACGGGGTTAAAGAGAGGTCAATTAAGAGTGAGCATGTGGTAGAAATTATGTCAGTTGATGATAACAGTTTTATGTGGTTATGAAGCCACGGTTTCTAACTAACAAGAAAGTGTCCAAACGTTTCGTGTTCTTCCTTCGGTCCCGATGTTATATGTAACAGTTAAGAAAAATTAACAAAAGATTACAATACCATATTAGAAAGTCCAACCCAAAAATTTAAACTTATAGTAAAGGAAGACTTCATGAATATAGCGAGCATATAAACCACATTTACAGCCCAACATATAGAATAAAATCATTGTCAAGCGATGTGAAATATTTCAACACTTCCTCTTACAACGTCATCATCAATTTCGTTTTATCATTTAGTTTGGTTTGATGTCAAAACTATGTCCTGCTATCTTTTCAAAGTTAGAAATTGAAGGTGAGAAATTAATTATCAGTGTCAGTTTCGCATGACTCAATCGACGATTTAGGGAATAGGCTACCGAGGAAAAAACGTATTAATGCAGGCAAGAAGAGCACAACAATATATAGAAACACTTTAAAATTAACTGATCAATCACAAATGTAAGAATTTAACCGAAAGAATGCAAAATCTTGCTTATGTTCTCTCGTGTTAACTACTTAATCAACACTTTGTTGCTATAGTGGATTACGGAGACTTTCATAACTAAACTTGAGGTCAGGGACCACAAACTAAAAAAGATTAATAAGTTAGATAATTTTGTCACTCCACGTCCGTTTAGGTTTTTGGAATAACTGAATTGGAAGTCCTAAAACTTGTCAAGAAGTACAACTGAGTCCTAACACTTACAAAAAGTGTAATCAAATCTTAAAACTTGTCAAATTGATGCAATCGAGTCCTTTCGTTAATTTCGTCCAACTTGGTTAACAAAAAATGCTAACGTGACTTTTTTTTTTCATCATTTTCTCTATCCTACGTGGCAATGACGTGGCTAAGACAACGTCATTTTTGTCCAGATCGGATTATTGAAAAAAAAAATCAAATTTAAAAAAAGGTGAGAACCGGCGAGGGCTTTTCTTTAATTTTAATTTAAATTAATTAAAATATATATTAAAACTCATATTTGGATCAAATTGACGTTTTAGCCTTATGTTTCATGTTTTAGCCATGCCATCGCCACATAAGGAGAGAAAATGTTATAAAAAGTCACGTCAGTATTTTCAGTTAGCCAAGTTAGACGAAGTTAACGGAAAAACTCGATTGCATCAATTTGATAAGTTTTAAGATTTGATTTTTTTCTTTTGTGAGTTTTAGGACTTAATTGTACTTTTTTTTGGACAAGTTTTAAGACTTTCAATGCACTTATCCCTCATATTTTGAAAAGTTATAAATCGATAGGGATAATGAAACATTCTGATTTTATCAGATTTCAAAACAATTGACAAATCTATAGCATGTATGTCCGTCCGACAATACGTGATATAGATAACAGTATAAACACTAATGGACAATTTACAAATTATATGAGCAAAAGATATTATAGGTCTCGACAACAAAGAATAAACAACACAAATTAAAAAGCAATGGTTATTATGGTTCTAGCGCTTCACTTTACAAATAGAAAGAAGCGGACTAAATTTTGTACTTTAATTCCATATTACCTTAACCAATGGACTCAGGAGAAAAAACTAATCACATTAATATTAACGGTGAAACGTACTACTGGTAAATGGTTATATAAAGTTAAAAAATGATGCAATGCCAAATCAACCCAAGCCGTTAGGCAGAAAACAGAAATTAAATATAAAAAAAATGCAATCTAAAGTTCGTTAGGAAACATGATTCAAACTTGATCGAGATTTTGATCGTGACATATTGTTTGACTCGTTCAGAAACATAACTTACTATAAATGTGCATTTGTTTTACGAAAAATGAATAATTTAATAAATATTTTTCTTAAAAATGATGATTCATATCGAAAATGTTTAGACATAGTTGTTGCTGATAATGCAAACAATTTTCATTGACTAATCATTTCAATTGATATAAGTGATCCTTTTTAGGAAAACGTTTGCCAAATCATTCATTTCCTGTGAAACCAACAGACCCTAATGTCAATTGGCTCCGTAAGATCATGCATTGAGTTTACATGAAAGAAGAACTCAATAGTAGATTTTGCTTGCCTGATTTATTTTCCATAGTACGATTTTGCGGATGGTTCAAGCTTTGCCTTACCGTTGGTCCATGAGGTCCATAAAATCGGCTCATGTACAATTCTTTGTATGCTAGGGGCGTACTGAATAAGTTTCTTAGTAAAAAGTACATCACATACTACGATAATAAGAATAAATCAAGTGAAAATTAGTTTGAGTAAAGTATGTTAGGAAAATTGTCCAAAAAGTCGTAAACCTATTGCACTTGTGCCAATTTAGTCTTAAACCTTTCCATTATGTTAATTTAGTCCTAAACATTTAGACGATTTGCCCATGTAGTCTTTACAATCAATTTTGGCAGGAAATCGCTAACGTGGTGGTTCAGTCAGCCTGACCGTCCTACGTGGCATGGCCGACGATGTGACGTGGACTAACTGAATCAAAATGATGTCGTTTGGCATAATTTTCTGAAATTTTCTATTTTTTCCTCTCTTTTTTAATACCTTTTTGTGTTCGCTGCTCATCATCTTCCTTATCCCACTCTCACGCTTTCCTCTTCAATCTCTAAGAGAAGTTTCTCTTCTCGACCAAATCGGACTCAATCTTGGACCCGGTTGCATCAAACCTGAAAAATGCAGACTTCCTGCTCGCAGATATGCATACAAGTGCTAAATTTTTTTGCGCTTCAACTTGAAGGCAACGAACTCGAACTTGAGTTGCTTTTCAGGAGCAGACGATGTATAACAAACTCATGCGTTAGTCGTATTACATATTGGATTGGAATTTAGGTTCCGTTTGTTTTGCGAAAAATGAATGATTCGGAAAACATATTCCTAAAATGGATTGCCTGTGTCACTTATAATAATGAATGAACAAAAAATATTTAGACATAAATTATTATCGATAATGAAAAGATTTTCCATTGACTAATTTTTTCAAGCAATACGAGCGATCATTTTCAGGAAAAAAAATTCAAATCATTCATATCTTCGCGAAATAAATGGAGCCTTACTCATGGGAGAGGGAGAAAAGAATAGAAGAAAGGAGATTGCGAATCGATTTCTGGGAGCACAACGAGTTTAATGGGGAAATTTCCAAATCAGGCGAAATTTTTTTTTTTACCAAAATAGGTTAAAAAAAATTACCAGATCGGGTGCCGCTCGGCAGTCATACTGCCGAGCGGGTTGTTGGGCTAGCCCCTGCGGCCCGCTCGGCAGTTTGCCTGCCGACCGGGTTGGTCGGCCGGCTTCCGCTGCCCGCTCGGCAGTTTGGCTGTCGAGCGGGTCGTCGACACCGGCTCACCGACCCACTCGGCAGCCACACTGCCGAGCCGGGCCCGAGGCCCCTAACTAGTTTTTTTTTATTAAAAATTTCATAAGAAAAACCATTTTTTATAATATTTATTTTATTTATAATTTTGTTCTTTTTAAGCTGATTTTTATAATATAATTATCAATATTTAATTACTTAAGATATATAATTATAACATTACAATAAATTCACATATGTAATGTCGACATCGAACAGAAGAACTGAATAAATACCTCGCAATTGGGATATTGTAAAAAACACGAGATTTTCATAATAGATAACAAATTAACTGCAGTTACATGTACTAATGACGCCGTCTTCCTACATGACCTCCTGTTTCGCAATGAGGTTGTCTACGTTGATCGAAAGGTCTAGTGTTGTATCGACGAGAATGAGGATCCGGCTGAGTAGGATATGTCGATGACGAAGGCATATTTTGTGAAGATATGCCATATCCTACTGTAGGAGGAACTGGATAAAAATGAGGAAAATCGAATCCATATTCTGAAGGAGAACTAGCTTGAGTCTGCGGATGTGGATCGTCAAATGTTCCGGCAAACTAGGTGAACCCTGCATCGAAATGCTGACTGAACCCCAGAGTGAACTCGGGAGTGAAATCCGTCGTATGATATTCCATGGAATAGGGGACGACATCATCATGTGGATGAGCTCGAGGAGTCCTCCGGGTCGGCTGAACAGTCTCAGGGGGATGCTCTGAATCAAATTCACTGGCTAATTCAGGAGTAATGAGAGGCCTCGGAGGAGTAGGATCACGAAATATCGGCTCAGAATGGTTCATTCTGCATTTAGACTGTTTGTTCCTACCTGGAGTTAAAATTAGAACTTTAAGAGACATTATTGGTGTGAATATTTCTTTAATTGACAATGAATATCTTTGGCATAGAACTCATGCCATGCCACAAACAGCCTAAAGTTTCACTTCAAACAATGTAAATCAAGTTTCTACCTGCACTGCTGAAGATGTAGACTCTGAACACAATATCATCTCTCTCAATTAGCTCGAACACGCAAACATTTCCTACATGCAAGCCAGTTCCTCTCACAAATGCCATCCAACCAGAACAGAACATCCACCCGCTAGCATAGCTCCTAAGCTTCACCGGCCATGTTCTGTCTGAATGCCCGAGAGTCATGATTTCCTTGATTTTCCGAATGTGCTGCATGATGAAACTACGAGGAACATTCTGCCTAGACACATGTTTGAAAAACCCATGCTTTATAAAGAAAGATTGAGGAAGCATTCCCTTATTCAAGCAAGCAAGCAAAATATAGGTTGATATGGTGATTTTAGTAACTCCATCAACAGTCTTAGCAGGAAAAAAGTCAAAATGTCAAAGTCTCTGCTCTTAGAAATAGCATGAGGGGTAGAGGATCTATGCCTTTTTAAACAAATGGGAATGATCAGATCCAAGAAAAATGCTATGTAGTTTCCTACAGAAATCCAATCAGCTTAAGTAAAAAGCCAAAATAGTAACGAATTAAGCTCTCGATCTTACCACTACATCATGTTTAATATGAGATGGCCGGATCTCCACCTTGAAAAAAGGGTACTATGAGTCAAATTTGCTAGCCAATTCAAAACTAGAGAGAGGCCACAGACTTGTAGAACCACCAAAAACCGGCTTAGAATGGCTAGCTCTGCTTCCAGACTGTCCAACCCCGTCTGTTCTTTAAAAGAAAAATGAAATAGTTAGATTATGCCAATTTGAACTTTCCATTAGTTTTTTTCTTTTGGTCGAAACTTTTCATTAGTTGATTTACTTACCATGAACATATTTAACGCAGAATGGAGAAAATTCCGTCATGGAAATCAAGATCTAGATAAGTTGACCAAACGAAAAATTCGGTTCTCTTCACCTTAGAAGTTGTAACTACTAAACCACATGACGAAAATCATTATGTTATCAGTCAACATAAACAAGCTTATCAAAAAGTTCTCAAGTACTTGAAAAAGAACAAACAAAGGAGAGAGCTTTGTAAGAAGAAACAAGACTCATAAAATGACAAGACACAACTTCGAAATCTTGTGATGAGTAGCTTGGACTTGACTGAGAACATGGTGAATGAGGTTCGACCCTCATTTTTTGGTGAGGAGCGCAATCCTCCGAATCTTCAAGTTCTACCACATCCTCCCTCTTAGGCGAGATAAATCCACTCCTGAGGTTCGATATGCCGCTCAACGAATAATCGATCTCTGAAGCACTCTTATTGAATATCATCATGAGAAAAGTGGAGTTTCCTTTATATTTGAAAACTACGAGGTGACCATGACTAACGGAGTAATGCTGCATAAATTCTTGCCACCCTTTCCACAACCAAACCGTGCCGTTGTTACGCTTTTCTACTCCAATTGTCCAAGTCGAATTGCCCGGAACCTTGAGTAGCACCAAGCTTGAGAGATCCTTTCCACATCTTCCTAAGAATTTTTTCGGAATTCCCTATTAAGGAAAGCTCAAAAGTTATAGGTCCGGTACTCGAATTCATGGAAGCTAGATCAAAAGTGCAAGGAAAAAAGATAGACCACCGAGCAAATTTTAAGTTCTACAACACGGCAATGAAAGATCGGTTAGCACCCAAGCAAGGTGTCACCGGGCAAGTAAGGATTTTTATCTAGAATAAGCTAGAGAGACCCAACACCTTTCTCCACACTATCCTTAGACAACCAATCCTCAATTCCAAGTTAAAGACCTGAGTTTTATCTAGAATAATTCAAAATAAAACACTTTTTTCTTCAGAGGTTTTGTTCTTTCTGAGACTGTTCAGCCGACCCGGAGGACTCCTCGAGCTCATCCACATGATGATGTTGTCCCCTATTCCATGGAATATCATACAACGGATTTCGCTCCCGAGTTCACTCCGGGGTTCAGTCAGCATTTCGATGCAGGGTTCACCCAGTTTGCCTGAACATTTGACGATCCACATCCGCAGACTCAAGCTAGTTCTCCTTCAGAATATGGATCCGATTTTCCTCATTTTTATCCAGTTCCTCCTACAATAGGATATGGCATATCTTCACAAGATATGCCTTCGTCATCGACATATCCTACTCAGTCGGATCCTCATTCTCATCGGTACAACACTCGACCTTTCGATCAACGTAGACAACCTCATTGCGGAACAGAAGGTCATGTAGGAAGACGGCGTCATTAGTACATGTAACTACAGTTAATTTGTTATCTATTATGAAAATCCCGTGTTTTTTACAATATCCCAATTGCGCAATATTTATTCAGTTCTTCTGTTCGATGTCGACATTACATATGTGAATTTATTGTAATGTTATAATTATATATCTTAAGTAATTAAATATTGATAATTATATTATAAAAATCAGCTTAAACCCACCGGCAGGTGGCCTAGTTGGTAAGAACACTGTGACCTCTTGGTCACATGTTCGAACCGTGGCGTTCGCGCCAGGGCTAGGTGGCATTCGAGCTAACACCCGTGTCTTACCTGGGGCGCCGTGGTGGTAGGGTACTGCGGCCTCCTCGAGGACTAGTCGTGCTTTACAGCTGGTTCGAGCGTTAGCTCGCCGGCCAGGCGGAACCTCAGTTATCAAAAAAAAAAAAATCAGCTTAAAAAGATCAAAATTATAAATAAAATAAATATTATAAAAAAATAGTTTTTCTTATGAAATTTTCAAAAAAAAAAAACTAGTTGGGGGTCTCGGGCCCGGCTCGGCAATGTGGCTGCCGAGCGGGCCGCAGGGGCTGGCACAACAGCCCACTCGGCAGTGTGATTGCCGAGCGGGCTGTTGTAGCCGGCCCAGCAGCCCGCTTGGCAGTACGACTGCGGAGCGGCACCCGATTTGGTAATTTTTTTTTTCAACCTGTTTTGGTAAATGTTTTTTTTTTCGCCTGATTTGGAGATTTTCCCCTAATTAAAGGTTTGAGTGGAGAAAGTTTCCCCCTATTAAAACTTAGAACATCAGAGTCCGTGATGAAATATCTATATTACGTACATTAACGTTGGCCTTGGTTGAGCCTACGGTCGATCAGACTTGGTTCAAAAAAGAAGAGCCAACACATTTAATTCTGTCCAAGTCAAATTTTTAAGAATTTCGAAACCCTAACATTCGTAGTATTATGTTATTAAAAGAAAAAAAAAATGCGTCGACATTCCCTTGGATATGGAAAATGTCATATCTTTCTTCAATGGAAAGAGAGCCTTTTGAGAGGAAATTACCAAAAAAGTCATAAATGGATTGCAATTATACCAATTCAGTCATAAACTTTTTTTTTTTTGCCAATAGAGTCCTAAACCTTTTACAATTGTGCCAATTCAGTCTACTTTACTGACCAGCGTTGAAGTGGCGTCGCCAGTGTTAACATGGACAATTTTTAATAATATATATATTTCTTCCTACTCCTTGTGGCTTGCGAGGGTTGCTGGAGCTTGCTAACTGGGAAAGGCCATCGCGGCCGCGGGTGAGGGCACGGCTGCCTTCGCCTGCAGCCGGCAAGGCTGGCCTGGCTGGCCGCTGTCGAAGGCAGCCATGGCCTCGCCAGCGTCAGGTGAGGCCGCCTTTGCCTGAGGTAGGCGAGGCTACCCTCGCCCGCGGCCGCGATGGCCTCGCCGGCTACAATAAGAGTAAGAAGGAAAAAAAGGAGAGAAAAAAAATGAATAACAATATAAAAATTGTTCACGTCAGCGCTGGCCGGCAAAGTAGACTGAATTTGCACACTTGCAAAAGGTTTAAGACTCAATTGGCCAAAAAAAGGTTTAAGACTGAATTGTCACAATTGCAATAGGTTTATGACTTTTTTTTGTAATTAACCCAGCTATACAAATAGACACCACCCACATTTACTTTTTCCTTGTAAGTTTGCATGTAAGTGATGCCAATATGGTCGTATACCAATTTGAGCTATTTTTCCACTAAATAAAAAAGCAAAGCTATTTTCATCAATCGGGACAGAAAACACCGTCTTTCATTTCAGTTAAGTTGGTCCTAAGCATGACCTTAAAATGTTTCATCTGAACTCCGTGATGTAAAACTTTGGGGGTATTTCCTATGATGAAGGGAGGAAAAATATTTTCTCTTAATTTGGGAGGTGGCGGTGGAAAAGGTAGACTCCACGTCAACTTCGCTATTTTCATCAGTCGGGAGAGCAAACACCCCCTTTCATTTCAGTTAAGTTTGAGTGAGTGATATCCATGCTTATAACTCAATTTATTAGAGGACTTTATTGAAGAAAGCCTTCTCCTCCAACCAGAAATGGAGGAAACATAGCGCATAAAGAAAAAAAAAAACAAATTACATCATTTAGACAAAACCTCGTCCAGCAACTTGTCCAAATTCATGGAAGACGACCCTTCTTCACCAGCTGCTTCTTCCGCCAACTTCTTCCACTCCATGGCCTTGCCTCTCATTTTCTTCCCCACCTCTCCTTCCATCAACTCCCTCACCAGCCTCTCCACTTCATCTCTCTTCACATTACCATCCATCTCCAACCCGACCCCCCAATCATCACAGATATACTTGCAATTCGTCTGTTGGTCTCCGAAGCATGGCCAACACAGCATCGGAACTCCGGCCAATAAGCTCTCGATGGTCGAGTTCCAGCCACAGTGCGTCAAGAACCCTCCGATCGAAGGGTGGTACAGCACTCTCTCTTGCGGGCACCACCCAGATAAAAAGCCCCTCTCTTGTGTTTCCTCCGCGAACTCTTCGGGGAGAATCGCTGCGTCTCCATTCACTGCGTCTGGCCTCAAGACCCACAAGAAATACTGGTCGCTATTAGCCAGTCCCATCGCAAATTCAACCAACTGTTGGTGCGTCAGGAACGCTATACTCCCAAAGTTCACATAGATCACGGACTCGGGCTCCTTCGAGTCCAACCACTGGAGGCACTCGTCGTGCTCTTCCAAGAGGTTGCACTCAATGTGCTTCAAGGCGAACGATTTCTCTCGAGTGATTCGATTGACCATTAAGTGGAGCGGTCCGATCGCACAAACCTTAGGGATCATTGAGGAGAGGGCGTGTAGCACGTCCGGCTCGAGCGCCTCGAAGGTGTGGACGATGCTCGCCATGGCGTCGCTGGTCCTGTCGGTGGCATCGGCGATGAAGTTGAAAAAGGTGTCGGCGGAGCCAGTTATTCGGAGGAAGTTGGGCATATCGCGCAGCCTCATATTTTTCATTCCCGGGATCCAGTCGATAGGGGTGTTCCCATACCCGTTCATCAATTGGGATTCATCTGCATGCATGCATATCCATGCAAGACCATCAAACGGTAATCAATTTAATTACGGCGACTTTCCCTCGTTTTTGAATGCATTCTAGGTCCCAAATCGGGAAAATTACTTAAAAAGTCCTAAATCTATTGTAATTGTGCTAGTTCAATTCTAATTTTCTTTTTTTGCTGATTTGGTCTTAAATCTTTTGCAATTGTGCCATTTCAATCCATCCAAGGAATTTTGGCTTGCCGGCACTGACGTAGACACCGGCTGGCCGGTGACATAATATTTTGATATTTTTTGAATTTTTATTTGTTTTTTTCTTCCCATTCCCTCTTCTTCCTCCAGTCACGGTGACCGGCTGGAGGAATAATAGGGAAGGGGAAAACAAAGAAAAATAAAATAAAATTAAAATATATTAAAATATTGGTCATCAGTTGGCCAAAATTCACTGGATGGACTGAATTGACATAATTGCAAAAGGTTTAGGGCTGCATCAATAAAAAAAAAGTTCAGGACTGAATTGGCACAATTGTAATAAATTTGAAACTTTTTTTTGGTAATTTTCCCATCACAAATCACATACAATCAAAGTCTTGGAGATTTAGTCCATAGATTTGCGCTCTTCATGTGTGATCAAACTCATCAACAAAATGGCAGGTGATCCGACTGAAAAATTAATTTCCAGGAGAATGGAATAATGTGTAATTCCTGGTCAAGTGAAGTCTAATGGTATGATGAATGCATAAAGTAAGTGAACTCTTAGGAAAGAGCTGGACTGTTTTGATGGAAGTCAATATTGTTTTATGCGAGCTTAGAAAAAGGAAAAAATTATCTAAAAAGTCATAAACCTATTGAACTTTTGTCAATTCAACCTTAAAAATTTTCACGTTTTGCCAATTGAGTCAATCCCGTCAATTTTGACTGAAAATCGCTAACATGGACGTCGATCGTCCTACGTGACCCGGCTGGTGCTGACATTGACAATTTGTAATGATATTTGAATATTTGAATATTTGAATATTTTATTTCCTTTTTTTATTTTTCCTTTCCTTCTTTTTCTTTTTCCCTCCGTCGACCATCGCTGGGCCTCATTGATGGCCAGTGAAGGGCGAGGGCCCCCCTTGGCCAGGGGCTGACGAGGGCGTCCCTCGCACCAGGTCAGCGACCTCCACCGGCCATCAACGAGGCTCGGCGATGGCCAGTAGATGGGAAAAAAAGAGAAGGAAAAATAAAGAAAAAAATGAGAACATAAAAAGGGAAAAAAGGAAAAAAATTAATAAAAAGTTTGAAAAATAATGAAAAGTTATTAAAAATTGTCCACGCCAGCGTCGGCCATGCCACATAGGACGGTCGGCGTTCACGTCAGCAATTTCTAGTCAAAATTGGTTAGATGAATTCAATTGGTAAAACGTGAAAAGATTTAGGACTGAATTGATGAAAGTGCAATGGATTAAGGACTTTTTGGACAATTTTTCTTAGAAAAAGTCGTAAAGAAGGCACACGAGCTAAGCATCCCCTATTAGAGTAGGAGTCGAGGTGTCCATTGAACATCATTCGACTAATCTTATCGGGTGTGGCAGTTCTCCCAACCCACACATATCGTTGATTACCGGAGACGCGCATGCGTTTCTAAGGATGGCCTTAAAAGAATGGAATATATGGTGTTAGAACTTGGGCCTTAAGCAAAGGAGGAGGAAGGAGCGTTACCCTTATCCATTAGGACCATTACCTGTGAGTAGTGCAAGACCGTTTTCTCCGAGGGCTCGCAAATGTTTCACCGCCATGAGGGCACAACCGGGTATAGTGAAATAGTGTATGAGTGGAATCCCAAATTTTGAAGCGGGACTCGTGGTAAACGTCATGAAACCATCCGAGACGATGCAAGTCACCGGCGGGACACTCGGGTTCGAGCCCAGGCTCGATATGAGATCGCTGAAGGGGCCGACCATACGGTTCCTCATCGAGTCACAGAGCATGGCCATGTCCTGCGTCGCGTCCGCATCCGAAGGAGGAAGGCCATCGGGGATCGTTAGTAACTGGAAGTCGCTCGGCGTTCCGCTCGCAAACTCGTGACCTCGGGCTCTGGCGAGCCGTCGGTGGTTGAACTCGGTGTTGACGAAGGAGATGTGGAAGCCCTTGTGATGGAGGAGCTTCGCTAGCTTGAGCATGGCCCCGATGTGGCTCTGTGCCGGGCATGGAATGCAAACTGCGTGCGGCTTTGTGGCCGATTCGAATCCCGGGGAACCCATCTTTCTTCTCACTAAGAGAATGACGACTCAAATGACTTTCTAAGATGTGTTCGACTCGGCTTGGTTTAACACTCATTGAGTCGAGCTTCTCTCCTTATATATAACTTTGTCAACTCTTTTTTGTCCTGATTTTGTGCGTAAATTTCTAAGTATGGCACCAAGTTATAAGTTGTCGTATTTAGTTTGATTTCATCTCCTTGTTTCTTTTGTCCCCAATTGAAGAAAGATATTATCAGGTAATGTATGTTTTAACTGAGGCATTTGCCATGATATCGTCGAATTTTGTGTAAGTATTCCTATTTTTTAGTTATCGATAATAGACTACTTGTATTTCTTCTCGTGACTTGTAAGTGATATCGTGTCAGGATATCCTTTGATACGCAATTGGCTATTTTGTGGCTGATAAAGAGATAGAAGTCGACCACACAAATATTCAATTGCGACCACTTATTCCACGGGGACCACTGAGTAACAAGCCAAATTTGTCCCCAGAAAATGACTTATCTGTTCACCGAGTCATCTTCGAAAGCCACGCCGAATGAAATAGCATCGTAAGAATACCCAAATCTACTGATTGACAAAAAATTCTTGACCGCACCTCATTTTCCCCTAGGCGGCATTTGGAGATACCAATAAAATGACATAAGCCCTCTTTTGTGTTTCTTTCTGTCTCCTCTTAATTGATTAGATTGACCTAAAATTTCTAAATTTATTGTAATTGTGCCAATTTAGTCATAAATATATTTTTAGCCAATTGAATCCTAAACCTTTTGCAATTATACCAACTCAGTCCATCCGATCAATTTTGGCCGAAAATCGCTGATATAGACGCTGGCCATCCTAAGAGGCGGCCGGACATTGACAATTTTTATTAACAATTTGATATTTTATCAAATTTTATTTATTTTTCTCTTTTCTTTTCTTTCTTTAAAGTGGCCGGCAAGGGTCACCAAGCCCTCCCCGGCCACGGGCAAGGGCGTCATGGCCCTTGGCAGCAGCGGTTGGGCCCGGTGACCCTCGCCAGCCACTTTCAAGGGAAAAAAGAAAAGAAAAGAAAAAGGCAAAAAGGAAATAAAAATATTAAAGAAAATATTAAAATGTCATTAAAAATTATCCACGTCAGCGTCGGCCGTGCCACGTAAAGGGTCGGCGTCCACGTCCGATTTCTTTGGTCGGATGGACTGAATTATCACAAACGAAAAAGGTTTAGAATTCAATTGGCGCACAAGAAAAGGTTTAGGATTAAATTGGTACAATCGCTGTTGACACCTAAATTTTGATTAAAATTTTAGTCATTCATTTGCATAAAAATTGGGAATTACTTTTAGTTCCTATCAAAAATTAAATCATTTTCATATAGCTTAGTTTAATTTTCTACATTGCATAATTTGCATTTTTTGTCGGACCAGTAATGGATGCACTGGTCTAAGCCCTTCCAGATTGGAAATGTGGCCGAGCACATTGTTTCGCTCATGATCGATATGGGGCCAAATCTTGTAAAAGATATCGAGGGGCTGATCATGATCACAAAAGCTAGACACATTTTAGGTGTGCAAAGGCAATATAATTGTTTAAGGATCAGCACATGTCCATAGGAAGAAACAAAAATCAATTTGGAACAAGAATAGGAAAGAAAAGACACGGATTGGTTGATACGAGCACATCGGTCAAGAGGAAAGAATATATTTCAAAGAGGATTATGCTTATTTGCATGGTCAAAGGTGGAAAGAAAAAGGGAATCACGCGCGGAGATTTAATTTTTGTATTTGAGCTTAATCTTCTCCTGCCTATAAAAGAAAGAACTTTCATTCAGAAAAAGGGTAGAGAGACACGCGAGTTTTGAGAGCAAAAGGAGAGAGTTCTTGGCAAAAACTCTCCTTTGACCGAAACCTACTCCAGCAAATCTCTCGGCTGCTTCACTCGGTTGGCTGGTTTTTCTTTCACTGCTTTCCCTTGCTATACCAGTCGGTCTTTTGCAGCTGTTGCACCGAGAAGGATAACTTGTCCTTGCTGATTATGGTCCCTGCTGTTCGGTGATCATCCTTGGCCGAGTAAGTCAATTTGCTGTTCTCCTCATCCCTCTGTTGCATCACCAACTCTGCTGGACCGTCCCTGTGCTGTACCGCTGTTGCATCACCAGCTCTGCTGTACCGTCCCTGTGCTGCACAGTCCCACTGTTGTTGAACCGAGAAGAGCAACTTGACTTGCTTGTTTGCTCCGCTGCACAAGTCCCAAAAATCGGAGGAACCAGCTGCGGTTTGGTCCTTTTGAAGCTGCAGTTCACATCTGAGTAGCTGGTCCTAAAGTTGTCCCAGCCCAACCGTACGCGACTCCCTCAGGCCAGTTAAGAATTGCTTGGCTCGTGAGATCGTAACAAAGTTCAAATTCGGAGAACTGATATTTGGATTTAGGTAAATTTCCTATTCTAGATTAATTAGAATATTTGATTGTCTAATTCGAATATTTGGTTGATTATTTTGGGCATAAATTGCATATTAGATTGAATATTCTAAAGAATTTCTTTGCAAGATTAGAACGTTATGGTTGCTTATTTTGCATGAATTGTACATTCCATTGCACATCTTGAAGATTTTGTTGTTCGATTTAGGATAATACAAAGTTCGGTTGCCTAACTTGGAAGATCGTGCATCAAAAACTAAATATTGCATATCTGACTTGAATATCCTTGGAAAATCTCGCAACATGTCAATAGCCTTAATTGAAAAAGATTGCATGCTAAATTTGGAAGTTAAAAATTCTTTATGTATCTTGCAATATATTTTGTGCCCGAATTGGAAAGATTGCGATTCAATCTGAATATTTTGGGGATCTTGTGTAAATCTCCTAATAATATGATAATCTGAAAATTTTCTGAATATACTCAAGATATCCAAAATATTTCAAAATGTAATCAATTAGGAAATTTCCTAATCCGCAACCACATACATGGAAATAAGTCGATCTATCAGGCTTTAGATAGAATTATTTTCATAGCAGGTATTTCGAATTTTAGGGTCGATCTATCAGGCTTTAGATCGAAACTTAATTCGAAAGAAATAGCGGTAATTATCTTTTAATCTTTGCAACTTGAATTATAAATTTCATCCATAAAAATTGAAAATAAAAAAAAATAAATAATAAAAATCGAAAAGAAATAGCGGTAATTATCTTTTAATCTTTGCACGACTACGGCGCGCGTTGAAGGCCCATTCGTCTATAGATCATGTGGCCTCTAAGAAAAGAAAATTTGCTTGATGTCATGTTTCTTTTAGAGAGTCTTTGTCTTGGGATGTTAGTTTTTATTTACGTTTCATGTCAGATCATTGGAATTTTTTGGTAATATATGCTGCTGTTTAGACTGACCTTTTGGTCTTTCGAGATTTTTACGGCATTTTGAGATTCGATATGTCCCTCAAAGTATTCATAAAAAACGTTCACAATATCATGATATATCATGTGTAAAATTTCGAGATTAATCCAGGGCGTTTTCCATTTATTAACAAATTTTCCTTGAAAATGAAACAGGTTGGAATTTCGGCAGTTTTCTGACACCAATCTCATTTCGCTGATTACCACTAACAAATGAGCTTTTTTTTTTTTTTGCAAGAAATCAAAACATGAAAGTGGAATAATGAGATGTGATCTAGTGATCCGAAAATTTCCGGGCATCAATTCACTTTTTTTGGTGGCCCATTTATCCTCTAAATAGAAACCGGACAAATCAGTTTTCTGAACAGAATTTTTGGAAAGGACTATTAAACTGTATTGATCCATGGGAAATCTTCCCAACCTTTAAACATGAAAGTCGTTTATCTACCTCTTGACCATGTCCTCATAAAATTTTACATCATCTCGATCACTCTGTGAATAAATATGATTTTTTTTCGTAAAAGTTGACAGAACTGGAATCTGCAGAATCAACCTACTGATTATGGTTGCTTTTGTTTCTGAGTCTAGGGGAAAGTCATGGGTCGGCTCACCGTTTTTCACCATCATACTGATCATGTTAATGAAATTTTGCATGTAATTCATCATGGGTACCTCAAACCCTCATATTACTCTGTCAGTAGCAAAGAAAATGGTCGACAGAGCTGAGATCAACACAATAGTTCAGGAGGCCCTCAAGGAGCACGTGAATGAAATGATTGGGCAATTCGAAGGGATGGTGTCCCAAGCTCATACAGTGCGTGTTGTTCTTGTGGTTGATGACTTTGGAGACGAGGTGTGCGAACTCGGAGTCGACAAAGATGATCTTGGGTCGTAACCAGCGAAGAATGATCGTCAAAGCGTGCTCATCAAGGCTTACGTGGAGTGCGGAAAGAGTCGCCCCCGCCATCGGAACCGTGAAGTGGAGCTCATACAGTGCAGGGACGTTAGGTGTATGGCCGCAACCTGCATGAACATAACAACGAATTGTGAACATAAACTATCTAATGCAATGCACCGTCAAAACTATATGTCGCAAGTAATAATGTACACCTTTACACATTAATATCACGAGATTATTAGGTCATTGGAATCATTGTAATTAAAAATGCAGAAAATTCGAGCACAAACTACATGTTAGAAAATTCTCTTGAATGCTTTGAGAGTAATACGTGACGGTAGTGGTGGCCACGGTTCCGGAACTGCCGGTTCCGGTTCATGAAAATCGGGAACCGGAACTGGCAGTTTGGGCCGGTTCGTTTTTTTTTTTTACCCCTTTTTTGTGCACGGTTCGCCGGTTCGGAACCGGCGGTTCCGAGCCGGTTCAAGATTTGGACGAATCGGAACCGGGCCAATATGCCACTGGCCGGTTCCGGTTCCGATTTTGACCCGAGCCGGTTCCGGGCCCAAACCAGCCCATGGCCACCACTACGTGACGGTACCTCTGAATTAACGGTAATATCTTAGGGAGGACTAACACGAACTAGGTTGCGTGTTATGAGTTCTTCCTTAGAGAGGTTAGGAAGTTTTTTAGGTTTTGGTCCATGGAATATAGTTTTGTATTCGTGGTGGTTGTAGTCGACAATCGTTAATGGTTTGTCCCAGACAGCACATGGACTTCTTTGGAATAAAATAAAACAAAGGAGGAGCCCGGGGGTGGCGTGGCAACCCGTTGACCTCCTTCATTTTGACCTAATTTGGCATATTTGAAATAGTTTCATGGCTGGGAAATGCTTCCCTCACAGTACTATCAGGAATGGTAAAATCTCAACCATAGACTCACACATCATCACCGCGTGTTTTGCATAAAGTACTCATTGATTGAAAGATCGTGTGATCCGAAATAATTGACAGTACTGTCAGACTGTTAGGTTAGCAGCTTCTTTCGTGACTTCTCCTCCTCTTGATATAAAGGAAAATTGTCAAAAAAGTCCTAAACCTATCGCACTTTTGTCAATTTAGTGCTAAACCTTTAAATTTTGCCAATTCAGTCCTAAACCTTTTGTATTTATGTCAATTCAGTCCAAAACTTTTTTTTTTGTGCCAATTCAGTTCTAAACTTTTTACGTTTGTGTCAATTCAGTCCATTCGGCCAATTTTGGCCAACCGACGGTGACGTGGACGCCGACCGGTGCTTACGTGGACGTCGGCGCTAACGTGGACAATTTTTATTAATATTTTTTATTTTTTTTTCCTTTTTTTTTTCTTCTATTTCCTTTTTTTTCCTCCTCCTTTCTTTTTCCTCTAGCAAGCAGGTCGCCGCCCAGAGGGTAGGCCGCCAGTGGCCTCGCCGGCGCCGGGCGAGGCCGGCCATGGCAAGTCGCGACCTCCATCACCCAGATCTGGGCTGGGCGAGGTCAGCCGGATGCCTTCCTCGAATAGTGAGTCGCGGCCTCGCCATGAACGACGAGTCGCGACCTCGCCCAGATCTGGGTTGGGCGAGGTCGGCCATGGCGGGCTTGCCATGGACAGCAAGCCAAATCTGGGCGGCAATCAACCAACGAAATTGGCAAAATTAAAAGGTTTAGAACTGAATTGACAAAAATGCGATAGGCTTAGGACTTTTTTTGACAATTTTCCCCTTGATATAACATCTAAGAAAGGAAAGAGAAAGAAGCCCAAGATATGCATGTATACCCGGTGCGTGACCAATTTTCTTAGGGTTTAATAGCTAACTCGCAGCATGACCCTGATCAACTAACTTTTTCCCTCCATTGGAGACCACGAGCTTTGAGAAAACTAAAAGCTAACAGAAGTAAAGAAGGAAAGAAAGCGAGGACCTTTTTTTCGCATGAAACCCAAGATATAAGATAGAGAGAGACTTACGATATCGCCGCGCGAGATCTTCAGCCTCGTTAGGGCGGAGGCGAGCTTCAAACACCTTTCGCGGGTCTGACTCCATGTGTACCTCGTATTGCCGTAGATAATGGAGGTCTTGTCGCCATAGACGAAAGCTGCTCTCTCCAAGAAGCTTGTGGGAGTCAAAGGCACGTAATCCGCAGAGCACCGAAGCAAACCTTCCATGATCTTTCTCTTACACTTTGTGTTTTGGGGGTCTCTAGCTTGCGAGACAAGTGAGCATGATAATATGCAATTCGCGTAGAGAATTTACACTGCCGTACCTGGTAAACGAATGTCTGACTTGGACCATTTTCTGTACAGACAAAAAGGGTAAAGAAAGAAGCGTGAATCACTAGTGTTGGACTAGGGAGAGATGACGCACTACGGAATGCCTTTTGACTTTTAAGGAGATGCGTGTTGGATACCTCTAAAAAAATATCTTGCATAAAATAAGCTGCTAATCCCTTTAATGCAAAGTACATAGATCTATCTAAACGTGCATTTACGTGAGAGAGAGAAGGAAGGAGCCAGGAAGCAGCAATAGTGTGGAGGAACATGGAGTATGACGAGCAAAAGAAACACAATTGAACTTCATCACCTTGTTGTCGTTAGGTTCTAGATGGATGGGTGAGGAAGTATCATTAATCGGAAGTTTCGACAAGAATAACTCAGAACAGATCTCGATAGACATGACCAATCATAGTTTGTTTCTTTGGGTTGGAAAGGCCAATCACAGTTAAAAGATTCTAAGACTCTGTGCCTTTTGTATAATCACCACGTAGCTATTACATAAAGTAAAGACTAAAAGGAGATCGTGACAGGTCAATGGTCTCCCTTATTGGCGTGTTACCATTATCGAGTAGTTGAAAGTTTGGTAAATGGTAAATAAAGGACATGGCACGAATGCGATTAGAGCTTTTACCGAGATAATTACCCTTCTAACTAGTTTTGATCGGCAATCGTTGACGTAGATAATTTTTTTTTCTAATTCTTCGGATCTTTTTATAAAAATTTTGAACTTTTCTTTCTTTCTTTCTTTCTTTCTTTTCTTTTCTTTTCTTTTCTTTCTTCTCTACCGACGAGAGTCCCAAGGCCAATGAGAGTCCCGAGGCTCGGCTGCCAGTGGAGGAAGAAGAAAAGAAAAAGAAAAGAAAAAGAAAAGAAAAAATTCAAAAAAATTGTCCATGTCAACACAGGCTGTGCCACGTAGGTAGGCTAGCGTCCACGTCAGCAATTACCTGCCAAAATTGGCCGAAAAAATTATATTGGCAAGTTATCAAAAGATTTAGAACTCAACTAGCCAAATTGAAAGGTTTAGGATTGACTTGGCATCCGTAAAACAGGTTTAAACCTTTTTTTTTTTGGTAATTTTCCTGCTTATAGCTTAAAATGGAGCAAGATGACAACGTGTCTTCAACTTCTTATACACCTATTTCACCCTCCAATTAAGTAAGGGTAGAGGAAAACATTGTCCTTAAAAATACAAGTCGACACGACGCGAATGTCGACGGGTCGGGTCAGCTCGGGGGAGAGTCAAAGGTGAACAAAGGATGTGGACATTTGGTCACCTCTATTGCTTCTAGTTGTACGCGGTTGCGGAAAATTTGCGCTTGGTTTCTTCTTGCAAAGACAAGACTTATTCGAGAATGGTCATCGTTGCGGCCGCAGCATTCCGAGGTTTCCATCGGAACTTTCCTCAACATCCATTGAAATTGTGAATGGTGATGCGAATATAGTTTAGGCAATGAACAATTTATACATGTTTTTTTTTTTCTTTTTGACTTGAGCATCAAAAACTAATCTCCTCTTCATTCCCGTCAAAATGGAAAAAAGAGAAAATTCCACGCGACACTAAATGTCAATTGTTCATGATGTTTTTTTTTATAAAAAAGATTGAGGTGTTCAAGTTTAACTAGAATTAGGACCTCAAATTGTATAAGTAGACTCAGTGGGCGGGGACGGGCCAGGTAGGCACATCATTTTTGTTATTGATATATCATCTCGTTAATGATATCGATGACCTGTTTTGAGCTAGAAGTGAGTAAACTTAGTATGCGAGGTCGGGTCGGGTCCATCTGGAACAATAATATTAACAAACGGGAGATGCTTATTTTGTAATGCAGGGATATAGACGTGCAGACCAGACTACCCGGAGGCCTGTGAAGCACTATACAAGTTTCATGAATCGATTGAGCTCAGGTCTTTAGGCTGTGCAAATGACCCTCACTCAGAGTAGTTTGTATGTAATTGTTTGGACTCAAACAAATGACTTCCAGGGTTGCCGCAATTGACGGCTAGCGGCAGGCAACTAAGGGACGGCGAACGATGAACCGGCAATTGGCGGAGCGGCAATTGGCGAACTGGTGGTTGGCGGACTCGCGACGGGTGATGGGAGGCCGGCGAACGGGCAGCCGGCGGACCGGCGATTAGGATGCGTGACAAAGGGAGCGAGCTATGAGAATTCTTATTTTTCATTTTTGTTTCAGAAAAAGAGAAGTTGAAAATGTGATAAAGTGAAACAGAAAACCCATAGAAGCAGGGCAGCAATGACAGCAAAAATGAGAACCGAACATTTTCCTTGTTAAAACAAGGTTGATTATTGAATCATGAAAATGGTCTCTTTTTAGGAACATCTCTGGGCCATACATGGTGAATGAATTCAACACTTCAATCAAGATTTTAGCTCCTCGATTGACCGCTCTCGCAAGGATTGCCTGATTAGACCATAGAAATTTTAAGGTATTATTGTTAATTCAGGGGTACCCTCACGTATTACTCTCAAATCATTCAAGAGAATTTTCTATCATGTAGTTTGTTATCTGAAGAGGGTGCCCGAGGAGGTGATCGAGTCGATCAGGAAGAACAAGGTGTGCCTGAAGGGCGGGCTCAGGACGCCCGTCGGCGGCGGGGTGAGCTTGCTGAACGTCCAGCTGAGGAAGGAGCTCGATCTGTACGCCTCGCTCGTCAACTGCGTCAACCTGCCGGGGCTCCCAACGAGGCACGAGAACGTGGATATCGTGGTGGTTCGGGAGAACACGGAGGGGGAGTACTCGGGGCTCGAGCACGAGGTGGTTCCTGGGGTTGTCGAGAGTCTCAAGGTATAATTGGATTGGTTCGTGCAGGTTTTTGTTTCTTTCATCTTGGTTGTATTGATTTAATTTGTCTTGTGTTTTGATTGGATGGATGACTTTGAGGTGCTTTTAAACTGAGGGTTGAAGTGGTCTTAAGCGTCGTTGTTGTGTTCGATGATATTTCAGTGGAATTTCGGAGTAAATGGGCATTCCCTCTGCTGAAGTGATGTAGCAACCGACATTCCTGAGGATTTAAAATTCTGCACGCATGCCTCTTGTTTGTCCCAAAGTTTGCACATTTTTAGTAAATTACAGTCGCTGTCTGCGTGTGTCCATCATCTTACAAAAGAAGTCACGACAGTGTTACGAACGTAGGAGGTACCTGCGCAACTTACAGGTGCTATCTTTGTGGGATGTAAAATGCAGGGACTTTTGTGCCCTGTCAACAATATCGCGGATGTCCAATGTCCCTGCTAATTTTGTCTCCAATGTTTTAGTTGCTGTATGACTAGCATCACTTTCAACTGAATTTGTGTCCTATCGCGTGGTTTTCGTTGACATGCTGCTATATTCGGGTAGTTGAGTTTACTACTGGGGTGAGGCATTGGTTTTGACCGAATTTAGCATTTTGCTTTGGGTAGTCAACATGCTGGGCTAACATTGACTACAGTGATTTGATCTTTTGTCAATTATTTACTCTGTTGCTTCTCCTGTTTAACTAGATCCGAAACGAATGCCGGTATACATGATCTGTTCTCCCTATGATGTAATATGACTAACTTAACTCAGATTTTCAATTGGTTCAGGAGCATTACTTTTGATGAATTCTGGCAAAAAACTACCTTATTAGTCGTTACGACATAAACATCTTACTGTAAATTAAGTTGGTCGCTCAATCCCTTTTATCTGTTTATCCCTTTCAACGGCATTGCAAAGTTTGGTCTTTTTAAGCATCTCATACTACCCTTCTTTTAGGTGATGACAAAGTTCTGTTCAGAGCGTATCGCACAATATGCTTTTGAGTATCCTTACTTGAACAATAGAAAGAAAGTGAGTGCCGTCCACAAAGCAAACATTATGAAGCTAGCAGATGGTCTGTTCATGAAATCATGCCGAGAAGTCGCCAAAAAGTACCATGGGATTACGTATAGTGAGATCATTGTGGACAATTGTTGCATGCAACTCGTTTCAAAGCCTGAGCAATTCGATGTCATGGTATGGTTTCTCAACGTTTACATTTTCATTCACGAAGTAATTTTATAGGTGTGAGTTGTTAAAAGACTCTGTCAGCTCTTTCAGCATATATCTTCCGTAAAAGATTGTATATTCAGCATCTTGATAGAGAATCTAGCGAATTTTTAGGTTGGGACTTGTAAATAGTTTGCAGATGGAAGTTGACACACTTGGTTGCAGGGTGCCGATTGGAAGGAAAAGTTGGAGTATAATGATGGAAAAAAATTCCTTTATGACTTTTGGGAGTTTCTTTCTTGCTATTTTATGTATATGTGTATCCATGCATAGACAATATGCATTGTCGGAGAAGGGCCGGGGGATTGATTTGGGTGATATTATCAAAGATTTCGTGATGTCTTTAACTGGGATAAACTACCTGTTTAGAAACCAGAGAGCATGTTCTTGGAGGATATCACAGTATTTTAGTTTTGGACTAGAGGCAATATGACAAAAGCATTGATTTAGCACTTCTTCGCTCTTGATATCCACTTGAGAATTAACTAAATAGATGTCTGCAAAAGTTATTTTTGATGAAGTTTCTTTTTCTCTTTTTGTTCATTTCTGTGGTTAGAAGCGAAGAAAGCAAAGAGACTAAGTTAACATTACGCGGCGAAGTGTGGTTTGTAATTTGCAGGTGACCCCCAATCTTTACGGGAATCTGGTTGCAAATACAGCAGCTGGCATAGCTGGTGGAACTGGAGTCATGCCAGGAGGTATACCTTAATGTTCCATCACATCTTAGTATTCTTCCTATGTTACATTCAACGTGACTGAAACTTGCTTCTCATGAGGTACATTTATGAACTGTAGGAACTAGGATGTGACATGGAGCTATTAGATAGAGGGAGAATCAAATTGTGTGGGACTCTAAATAGAATTTACTGGCCTTCGTTCATAAAATAACATTATGTGCTATTTAACTGGTGCCCCAGTTCTTTGGAGCAGACAAGAAGTGCCCTAGCTCTTGCCATCTAAAAAAATGAAGTTCTAAACAGAATATATAGTTGTTTGTAGGTAATGTGGGGGCTGATCATGCCATTTTTGAGCAAGGCGCTTCAGCAGGTAATGTGGGTCATGAAAAGCTAGTCGAACAAAAGAGGGCGAATCCTGTAGCCCTGCTTCTATCGTCTGCCATGATGCTGAGGCATCTCCAATTTCCATCGTTCGCTGATCGGCTAGAAACTGCTGTGAAGCGAGTAATAACAGAGGGAAAGTACCGGACGAAGGATATAGGCGGAGACAGCACTACACAAGAGATCACTAATGCAGTCATACAAGCTTTGGACTAATCCACAGGATATCTTCATCCTTTAAACTTCTGGAGAAATTTGTAGACTCGGCAAGGAAATCTATGTTGCCCACATTCTTGATAACATCTTCTTTTCACATTATTGTTTGGGACTTCACGGTCCTAAATCCTATTTGTTTTATGAATAATCTCAGTTAAACATGGAAACAACAGCAGGTCTTGGTTAGATGAGACAGCGCAGTTCTTTCGACCGAATTTAGGCGTACGTTATCTGAGGACGTCGCTCCTTCATTACCAAGTTAGACGGGGGGAAATTCGAAGTTTCATGCTGTCTTAATTTGTCGAATGGATTTTATGTTTATATCTCAATTTCCCTCCACCCGGCTCGATTTCTTGTACCGATTTCTGATGTGTTTTGCTAGTTGCCTACTGACTGCTGAGAGTCAACATTGCCCCTGAATCCTCTTTCCAAGTGCTGTTGATGGAGGCAAAACCTCTAATTGGTTTTCCGATTCCTGATTTTGATTCAGAATGGAGCATGAGAAATAGGAACACTCCATTGATCGAAAATCAACTTCTACTCAGACGTAGAAGTTGATTTTTCTACTTCTGCTCCATAAATTGATTTCTGATAAGGGAAATTCGTTTGATAACGATTAAAAATTTCTACTTCTGAAATATTATTAACACAAAATCTTCTATGAAAAATTAGTGTCGGCGACCGAAAATTTTCTACTTCATTTTTGACATTTTTAAATTTCCTTAAAAAATATTTTTATTATTAAAAATTATTATTTACTTTTTAAAAATAAAAAAATTATTATTTATTTTTTGCCCTGGCGACTGGAGACGGCGACTTGGCGGCGGTCGCGGTGGTTGTCGGCGGCGGTCAACGGTTGGGGGGGAGGTGGTCGACGATTGGCGGTGGGGGTCAGCAGTGGTTGGGGCGGGGGGCGGTCGACGGCCGATGGTCGGCGGTGGCCGCGGGTGACGATGGGCAGTGGTCGACGGGGGGCGATGGGTTGCGGTGGTCGCGAGCGGCGATGGGCGGTGGTCAGCGATGGGCTACGACAGAGGTCGGCGATAGACGAAGGCATGCGTGGTCGAAAAGAGGGTGATGGTGTAATAAAAAGAGGGTGGGGGTGAGAAGTACTTCTTGAGTTAAGAAACAATTTTTTTAAGGGAAAAATAACTTCAGAAGTGAAAATTCATTTCAGAAGTAGAAATTTCTTTCAGAAGTTAAATTTTTTACCAAACATATTTTTACTTCAGAAGTTAAATTACCAAACGGATTTCTGCTTTAGAAGCACTTCTGGAGCAGAAATCCACGTCCAGAAGTGTTACCATGCTCACCCCTACTTATTGCCGAGAGTCAACATTGCCCCTTAATCCTCTTTCCAAGTGCTGTTGATGGAGGCAAAACCTCAAATAGGTTTGTCGATTCCTGATTTTGATTCAAAATGGAGCATGAGAAACAGGAACACTCATTGATATCGCTTGCTCTTCCTACCTACAAGCACACTCTCAAACATGATGATGAGTTGCTACTTAAAAGAAGCCTTTCTACTGGCCAGGAGTGCGAAGTAGTGGAATTAAAGATCCATTTCATCACTTTCATAAATGATTACTCTTAGCTCAAGAGAGATGTATGGATAGGGATGGTTTAGGGATGAGTTCTAAGAGTAGTTTTGGACTTTGAGTAGTGTGTAGCAGGGGTGAGTATGGTCAAGTTCCGGACCTAAAACCTGAAACCTATCCTGTTATAATCGGTTCCTAGTTTTTGAAACCCGAAACCTATCCTTTTTGTCTTGAAACCTGTTTCAAAACTTACCCTATTTTTTCGGTTCGATTCCAAGGTCTACTCGAGAACTTGTTTTTCTTTTGTTTCTTTTTTTTATTTCAGTTTTTTCTAGCAAAATAATATGAGTAGCAATAAAATGTTTTTAAAGTAAAAGATGAATGATAAAACTCACTATCTGCCAAAAGTAATAATCCATAATATGAACAATATAACTTATAATCCATTAAAAACAGAGGTGGTGAGGTGAGTGAAACTAGGGTTTTTCTTTTTAACAGTAGCTAAAAATCGGTTCCAAAACTAGTTAGGTTCTCGGATGGGTCTTCACTTGGAACCGGGAACTGGACAGGTTCTAATTGGTTTCCAAAAATTAAAACCTATTCCCGAATCTGCTTTTCGGGTGGTTCGGTCTGGTTGCACAACCCTTGCGTGTAGTGTGTATGGTGGGGACAGGGTTTACATAACTAAATTAGGCCCAATATTCAGTTAGATTCACTAATTTTTACTTTGTCGCGAAGCGAATGTGAATTGCGATTTGATTTCACTGCTCAAAGATCAACATGGCACGATCCATGAGAGATGGACCCTCCTATTGTAACGGATCATGTAGAAATTTTTTAACAAATTTGCGATCAACGGACGAAATTCATTCATAATTATTTTTATTCGACGGTGGATCATCTAGATAGGTACAGGAACATCACGCAAACCACTGGAAGTGAGCACGACTGTATCCCACTCTGTCACATATGTTCTTCTGCAAGCCCACATAAAAAAAATCAAAGAATTCCCGTTCGCCCCATGTCCGTTCCTTAAATTTAAGGCATTCCCAAGATGACTCGTAGGCATGGCCATGGGCCGATTTAGGCCAAGAATCGGCCCTGGTCAAACCCGTAACAGGCCCATTGACCGGGCCGGCGGTTCCAAATTGGAATCGGCCCATTCCATATGGGCTCGGTTACGGTTCCTCCCACGACTGAACAGGCGGTTCTGAGCCGATTCCGAACCGGAAAATCCGAGCAAAAAAAAAAAAGAATTAAAAAGGAGAATTTTATTACAAATTTATTATTTCATAATTCATTATTTTCTTTTATTTTATAATTCATTATTTGATAATTTGATTACAATTTTATTACAAATTCATTACAATTTAATTTTTAAATTCAAAAACCGTAACCCAAAACTGAAACCGACAGTTTCATTTGCAATTTTGAACCTGAACCGGGCCCGAAACACGCCGGGAACCGCCGGTTCAAAACTAGAACCGGAATCGCCCCCGCCGGTTCCGATTCCGGTTCCCCCATGGCCACGAACCGGAACCGGCGGTTCCAAACCATGGCCATGGCAAGATCTAAGACCTCCATCATCGCCCCTAAAAAAATAAAAATAAACCTTTGAATGTGCAAAAAGAACAAAAAAGAAAAAGAAAAAAAGAACTTGATAGGCTCCGGATTGGCTGCATTTGGATGATTCTCTTACCGGCACCAATTTATTCAACGCATCGTTATCATTCGAACTCTGATTTTTTCGGTTTGTTTCCTTTCGGCCTCATTTTTCTCTTGTTCTCTGCGCTAAGGACAAAAAACTGAAGATAGGCTTGGCCCTCAAATTTTCTTGATCGTCTCAGCTTTTCTCTTTGAAGCCTCGTTGAGCTTCATCACCATCTTCTCGCTTTCTCCGTCAGCATGAACCGGTTCTTCAAGAACTCGCTGACCCACCATCTCTCTCTCAGGCTCGAGCAGCTCGGCACCAAATTCAGGAACCGCCCTCGCGGTTTCGCTCACTGGGGTGGTGGGGATGGCGGCGATTCCGAGCCGGAGTCGTGGAGAACCATGGAGGGTCTCGTCCGTTGCTCGGCCAACCACGTCCCTCTCACTCCCATCAGCTTCTTGGAGCGGTCAGCCAAGGTCTACAGGGACGCGACCTCGGTGGTGCACGGCGACGTGAAGTATACTTGGAGTGAGACTCACGAGCGGTGTCGTAGAGTGGCCTCTGCTCTGTCCCGGCTGGGAATTTCCCCGGGTGATGTGGTGAGTCGGAGTCCGAGTTGGTTCTGAGTTCAGTACCCTGTCATTGTCTGTATCGTTAGGCCAATTTGGTCGTTTGAAACACAAATATTTGTGCATTGGTCACGCCTAATACTTCATATTAAGGTCGCTGGTACATACAATCTGGTTTGATTAGTGAGTTGTATCTCTTTTTTTTGACTGCTGTATCAGTTTCTTCGTCTAGGCGAAATTTGATCCATTCTGGTTTGATTTGTGAGAAACTGTGTTTCGGTTCATGTGTCTCAAGTTAACAAACCTTCTCCTTCAAAGGGTTTGGAAAGTAATGGCTGGAAGTGTCTTCTCTGTTGGTGCGTTATAATGATTCATCCAGCTCATGGCAGTGATTGGAATAAAAGATGAGAGAGGATTAAGCTTTGGGTGTTGCATCTGTGAACAGGTAGCCACCTTGGCTCCCAACGTCCCTGCAGTATACGAGCTGCATTTTGCGGTCCCCATGGCTGGAGCGATCCTCTGCCCGCTCAACGCCCGGCACGACCCGTCCATGGTATCGATACTTCTGAAACATTCGAGAGCCAAGATCATTTTCGTGGACTGTCAGCTACTCGAAGTTGCTCGCTGCGCAATTGATTTGATCGACAAGACAGAAACAGAACCGCCGATTCTAGTCCTTATTTCTGAATCGGATGGTTCTGTTCCTCTGCATCCTTCAGGCATTTGCGAGTATGAAGGACTCGTGGCCTCGGGGTCTGGCGATTTCGAGGTGCGCCGACCACACAGCGAATGGGATCCTATCAGCATAAACTATACTTCTGGGACGACATCACAGCCCAAAGGAGTTGTCTTTAGCCATAGAGGCGCGTATCTAAATTCGATCGCGACATTTCTTCTTCATGGGATGGGCTCGATGCCGGTTTACCTGTGGACAGTGCCTATGTTTCATTGCAACGGATGGTGCTTGACTTGGGGAGTAGCGGCACAAGGCGGCACCAACGTGTGCCTCCGGAAAGTCTCTCCGAAGGGAATATTTGATAGTATTGCTATGCATAATGTGACTCACATGGGAGGAGCGCCGACTGTCTTGAATATGATTGTTAACTCAGCAGTAGACGATCGACAGCCTCTTCCTCACAAGGTGGAAGTCATGACAGGCGGTTCGCCGCCGCCTCCACAAATCCTATTCAAGATGGAAGAGCTCGGTTTCGGCGTGTCGCACTTGTATGGCTTGACAGAGACTTACGGTCCGGGGACGTACTGCGCGTGGAAGCCCGAGTGGGACTCTCTGCCCTCTGACCAAAGATCGACCATCAAAGCCCGACAAGGGGTGCAACATCTCGGCCTCGACGAAGTCGATGTTAGAGATCCAGTCACAATGGAGAGCGTTCCTAGTGATGGTAAATCTCTAGGAGAGATCATGTTAAGAGGAAACACCGTCATGAGCGGGTACTATAAGAATCAGGAAGCGACGGACAAGGCATTCGAGGGCGGATGGTTCCATAGCGGAGACCTCGCCGTGAAGCATCCCGACGGCTACATCGAAGTAAAAGATCGTTTGAAAGATGTTATAATTTCGGGAGGAGAAAATATAAGCACTGTGGAGGTAGAGACAGTTCTGTACAGCCATCCGGCGGTTCTAGAGGCCGCGGTGGTCGCGCGTCCCGATAATCATTGGGGCCAAACGCCTTGCGCGTTCGTGAAGTTAAAGAAGGGATGCGACGTCAATGCTCAGGAGATCATAGGATTTTGTCGAGATCATCTGCCTCATTACATGTCTCCTCGTACAGTCGTGTTCGAGGATTTGCCTAGAACTTCGACTGGAAAGATCCAAAAGTTCATTCTGAGGGAAAAAGCAAAGGCCATGGGCAGCCTCTCATGAACCAAGCATTTCATAAGCTATCCCCACAATTTATGTGATCATTCTTGGTTCACAAAAAGTTTCTGGAGGTGACTAATTTGCGTTATTCATCATTTTGACCCAGAGAAAAGGTGAATACAGTACATGGGAACTAAGAGTATGTATATCAAATTGCTCTTCTGGTATGCATTACATGCATACATCGACACCAATGCGGCGTCGTGCTTGCCCGCATTCCATATCTGTTGCATTTCTTCTAACTAAGAGGAAATTAATCTTTTTTGCCTTGGCAGTTTCGCTGTGTAATCTTTTAGCTCGTGCAGATGCTCGTGCACTGTGCTGATTTGAATCTAGGCGGATGATGCAGGGATGTGCAACTGAGCTGCAACACAAGTAGTGTCCTCTTGTCACTCTGCCGGTTAGTGACGGTGGAGCACTGGATTCCCTTCCAGATCGATCCACCATGAATACTCCCTCGAGGCTGGTGTTACTGCCAGTACTCCTCCAGCATCGCCATGACGTTTCGGATGGGAGGGTATTAAAGCGCCAGCTCTGCAGGTGGTAAGATCATGAACGCTGGCTCAGTATGAATCCCGTTCGCTGATGCATCATATTGAACAAAGAATCGTACGTCTGTGCTTATGAACTTACTGCCGCTATAGCGATCCAGTAGCGGCCTTGTCCGTCCTAGTGGATTTCCATCTGGCATCCTGGGGTAGACGATCGATGAACTTGTTTGCCTTTCCGTTCCTCTTCGCCGCCGCGTAGGTAATATCTTCTGCACATGTGCCTGCAATTATCGACCTGTTTGACAGGTCGAACTTCGCGTTCTATACAGCTAAGACGCGTCAATAATAGTTTCTGATGCTTCCAACATCTTCGGGGAAGCATTTTAAGATAAGAGTCGCTGACGTGGTGACTCGACGAATCATTCAATCCAGCGATACCAGTGTGTACTTACATGGTTGTCTCGCGGAACATCGATTGAAATTTCGGTTGGGTGAAATTTGCGCAGCAGAGGTCGGGGACGAGCACTCGAGTATCATGGTCACGGGATCGAAGCTCATGAACTACCTTCCAAGATGGGGCTGAATTACATGAGAGACAGGCATTATCGACACACCAATGGAGCAACAAGCATTATCGATACCCAAGACATGCCCAGGGCCATGAGAGACAAGGTAATCTCGAAAGCTGTCTCATTTGCATTGTAACAAAATGGGTGGGTCGGTTTGTAATTACGAATCCGTTAGTATTGGCCCGTGAAGATGTTGTCGGGCCCATTTCCATTTCAAGTCCCCAAATATATATATACACACTCGTACTATTATTAAGGGAAAAAAACAAAATCGAATCAAATTAGTATAAGCTCGACTCAGTTACAAAACGAGAATGGATAAACTTGGAGAGAAGTGTTCTCCAATAAACGATAAGTCGTGCCTCGTGCGTGACGTCGAGATTATGAATTTGGTATAAGTTGAAATAGTTCGAAATGTGTTTGAAACGGTATTTGTAGGGTTTAGTTTGTTAGTCACTCGAGATGTATAAATTCTTTTCAGCAAACTTTGGAACTCCGATCCTGTCATCGGCTTGTTATTTTATCATATATATAGATAGGTATATATTCTGATAAAAGGTTAATGTTGATTTTTTGTACGAGATCGCGATCCTTCGGGTAGGGGGATGGCCGTGTCAACAATATCTTTAAGACTGAAACCTTTGCTTTCATAGAGTAACTACAAATAAATGGTTAAATTCTAGCTCGAAGGGTTGACTTAAAAAGGAAGAAAGCTACCAAAAGCATGCTTATATCAAAGTTAGAGAAATTAATGACAATCCCGCTTATGCAATTACAGGGCAAATAACACAAACACACGAGTAGTTCAATCCCGATGATCGAATTTGGGAGAGCTACCAAAAAAAATCCTAAACCTACTGCAATTATGCTAATTTGGTCATAAATATTTTTTTTTGCCCAATTGAGTCCTAAACCTTTTGTATTTGTGCCAATTCAGTCCATCTGGCTAGAAATTGCTGATGTGGCGTTGCCGGCGCTGACGTGACAATTTCAAATAATATTTTAATATTTTTTGAATTATTTATTTATTTAATTTTTATTTAATTTTTTCTTTTTCTTTTTCATCATTTCTTCCGGCCGGTTGCCGGCCTCAGGTGAAGTTCGCCCTCGCCGGCCACTTACGAGGCGAGCCTCATCATAACTGGACGAGGCTGACCTTGCCAGATTTGGGCGAGGTCGAGCTTCGCCTGAGGCTGGCAATCGGCTGGAGGAAGAAGATAGAAAAAAAGAAAAAAGAAAATAAAAACATAAAAACATAATTGAAAAATTCGAGAAAATATCAAATGTAATTTAAAATTGCCACGTTAGCGTCGGTCTGCCAAAGTTGGTCGGATTTATCGAATTGGCACAGATACAAAAAGTTTAGGACTGAATTGACAAAAAAAAATGTTTAGAACTGAATTGACACAATTATATAAGTTTATAATTTTTTTGATAATTTCCCGTCCAAATTTACCTTTTGCGAGCAATTCCCCTGATGTTTTGGTTCTTGTGAAGCTGTGCTCGTTCTATGGACAAAGCTTCCCCATTGCACTGGCTCTCTCTCTCAGCAGAGACTTCTGCACCTTCCCCGTGGAATTCATTGGCAAGTCCCCAAAACACACCGTTTTCGGAACCATGGCCGCCTTCTGCAGCCGCTCCATGCAGAACTCTACAATCTCCTCGGCATTGGAGCACCTCCCTTCCTTCAACTTCACGTATGCACATGGAATTTGACCTGCAACGCCGTCGTTTTGAGCGACAACGGCGGCTTCTGCAACTTTTGGGTGGCTCAACAAGACGGCTTCTATGTCCAATGTGCTGATCACCTCCTTCCCGAAGACTATGACGTCCCTCGCTCGGTCCTTCATCTCTATGCAACCGTCCGTGTGCCGCACCCCGACATCCCCAGTCCTGAACCACCCACCAGAAAAGGCCTCCCGCGTCGCCTCTGGATCCCCCAAGTAGCCCGCCATGAGGGTGTTCCCTCGGAGCACGAGTTCTCCAATTGTTTCCCCGTCGCTTGGAACGCTCTGCATGGTGGTCGGGTCCTTGACATCGGCGGCTTCCAGTGTGATGTTGTGGAGGCCTTCTCTACATTTCAGGTTATGATCGCCGTGGTCGCGGTCGTCGCGGTCATGGTGGTGGTGTTGTGATGACCTCCAGGGTCTGATGAGGGCGGGCCCTAGGGCTTCCGTCATGCCATATCCGTGGATAATGTTGAACCCAAGTTCTTGGACCCTCTTGAGGACACGGGTCGTCGGGAACGCGCCGGCGATGATTACATCCACTGCGGATGGCAGTGGCTTTTGGTCGGCCGGTGGGGATTCAGCGATCATATTTAGGATAGTGGGTTTACCTGTTGAAAGGGAAAAAGTAAGAAAATTCTACTTCTTCATTGGAGTGATTTTGCATGAACATAACTTTATCCTAGTTTCATGTTACATGTTTCAAAAAGCCTAGGCATCCTCCTAATTACTTGCTTATATTTACTACACTAAGGTAATGTCACGTTATTGACATATCTCAACGCTAGTCATCTAATTTTTAGTGTGAATTGCATAGTGTAACTTCATAAGTAAAATTTAAAGCATTCATATCATTCGATTGACTCGGTTCAATATGTCATACTCATGATGTAATAGACTCTCCGCATCAAAGTAAACAAAAATGGACCATTACCACATAGATGAGTGACCTTGTGAAGCTGAATGGACTCAAAGATGATCTTCGCCGACACGTTCCTAATACACACATTGACGCCGCCGAGTGCTGCCATCACCCACGCGAAGCACCACCCGTTGCACCTGAACATGTCCACTGTCCACAGGAACACAGGCGACTTCCCCATCTCGTATCGGAGGATCAGCCCTAGAGAGTTCAAGTACGCCGCCCGGTGGCTGTACGCCACCGCCTTGGGAGTCCCCGTCGACCCCGATGTGAAGTTGATCGAGATGGGGTCACACTCATCAGCCGGACTCACAGCTTGGAAATCGCTCTCTCCCGCAGCTAGGGTTTGTTCATACTCTCGGACCTCATCACATTGGGTTTGGCGATCCGATGAGACGTTGTGGATTGTGACAAGGAGTGGCTTGTGATCATGGTGGTTTTCTTGGGGGTGCGTGTTGTTCTTGTGGTTGATGACTTTGGAGACGAGGTGTGCGGACTCGGAGTCGACGAAGATGATCTTGGGTCGTAACCGGTGAAGAATGATCGTCAAAGCGTGCTCATCAAGGCTTACGTTGAGCGCGGAAAGAGTCGCCCCCGCCATCGGAACCGCGAAGTGGAGCTCATACAGTGCAGGGACGTTAGGTGCCATGGCCGCAACCTGCATGAACATAACAACGAATTGTGAACATAAACTATCTAATACAATGCACCGTCAAAACTATATGTTAGAAAGTAATAATGTATACCTTTACGCATTAATATCACGAGATTATTAGGTCATTGGAATTTTTGTAATTAAAAATGCAGAAAAGTCGAGCACAAACCACATATTAGAAAATTCTCTTGAATGCTTTGAAAGTAATGCGTGACGGTACCTATGAATTAACGATAATATTTTAAAGTTTCTATGGTCTAGTCAGACAACCCTTACGAGAGAGCTGCCACTCGATTCTCCTAGACGATAAATATGTATCTAGTCGGTCAGCATTCCTTTCCTTTTCAAGAACTTTTCTCCAAGGATGAGATAGATTTTGGCTGCTAAGATGCCGATCTTTCAAACTTTCACAAGATGAACAATAGTTGCAGCAAATCAACCTCCAGCCCAAGTGGGTTAGCCCTAGACGACTTCCTCCTGAGTCATCCCCATGATCAAATATCCCCCACCCCCATAATAACGTTTGACCTTTGACTTCAGATCAAACCCCACATGGAAGAGGCACGTATCTCCCACGATCGACGCACCATGACTGTCCAGAAGGGACACGGACGTACTTAATGGGAACAGCACCTACCAAGCCCTATCGCTCAAAATCGGATCTTGATTGACCATGAGAAGCATCGAGATTTGTCGCTACCACATGATGACGACAACGTGTTCCGATTCTTTAGGGTTTTGTCGAATTTCGCTGAAGCTTCCCCTTCTGAGAATACTTAATGACGAGATGAAGGAATATGCCGCAATCCCTTCCCCCACCAATAGGAAGAGATAAGTCCCATTCAATGTCTTATCCGATTACGCAGCACCCACCGCAAATGATTTCGTGCGTCATCCCCACCAAAGTGAGTATTTTAACATCCTACCCAGCGCACGTCAACGACTAAATCGTCACGTCAACGATTACAATCGAAAATTTATCGTAATGATTATACTATAATTTCGCACGAAAATTTACGACTGAATTGACAAAATCGAAAAGTTCAGAATTAAATTGACATTCGTGCAATACTAGATGGCGAAAGAGCCAAAATCCTAGACGATGGTAGCGATGCAATGGGGTGAATTTCTCCCTGTATATCTTAGTCATCATAAGAAATTATATGGCCGAGGGAAGTACAACCTAATGAAAGTACATTCACTGTTATCATTTCGAAGTACATTGAAGACTATTGCTTCTCAAGTCTTCCACTTACGCAAGCATGCGCATCAGCTTTCACCGGATGAAAGCCATTGCTTCTTTCTTTCTTTTGGAACCACGACTTCTAACTCCACTTGATTAATGTCTTGATAATTTCTGCTTTATGATCACATAAGACGAAAGGGGGAAAGGTGGAAAATTGGATGGTTATGAACGTTATGGGAAAAAAACTCCCCAATGTCTTTCTTCTAATTAGGAGGAAAAAACTCTTATCATGCATCTCCTAGATTATGTGTCATTTTGGATGGCAAAGCAAGGGGATTAGGTTTGCATCCATTGAGACGAAGATCAGTCTCTTTTAAGCTGGACCGTAGTGAACTAAACAAGGTCAAGGGCGATTATGAATATTGACCAATTAATAGAACATGTAGGGTGTCAACAAGGAAGGAGTAAACAGTATGTCGACTAGCATATGTGATCTGAAATCGAGTACGAATACAGTCGGTAGTCGAACACCAGCATTGGCTGTGAGAAGCCAACAGGATTACGAGGACAAGGTGGGAGTAGTTTTCGTCCATCGGCTAGCAGTCGAGTCGATGTTGGTCAAATCAATGTCAATCGAATCGAGACGCATTGACATCGGCTCGCGAAACTTGGTTGAAATCAAATCAACTGTAAGGATAAATATGTTGGGAGCAATTATTGCAGTTAAACTCTTAATAGGAACAATTTGTTGGCGTAAGTTGTAGGATAAGCTAAATAGGAAGGTTGTAATTTTAGGAAGTCTAATATTCTATTATGTGTAATCCCTGATTTGTAGGGATTTCGATATTGTGTACAGATTAGAATAGGCCATCTTTGTGTATATATATTATACTGTCATTAAATATAAAGGAGAGAAGAAAAAGAGGAAGGTTGATCCCTAAAAAATCCTCAGAAATTGTCTTTCTTCTGTTCTACCGAACTCATTCTGAAGGTTCCTTCTGAACTCCTCAAAAGGAACATATCATCTTATGTTCTACAAAACTCCTTCTGAAAGTTCCTTCTGAACTCTTCAGAAGGAACATTTTTTCCTTCTGAACTCCTTAGAAGGAACATTTTTTCTTCTGTTCTACATGGTATCAGAGCAGCGATCCTAATACTATCATAAATCATGGCAGATGAAAGCGAAAGCTCCTCTACAGCATCTATCCTCGAGGACTTGGCGAGTAAGATGCAGCAGATTTTGAACCAGAATCAGACGCAGATTCAGACTCCCGCAGCCCAGATCGCCATTCAGTTGGTCGGCACCAACTATGGCCTTTGGTCACAAGTTATCGAGATGTACATCTCAAGTAGAGACAAATTGGGATACATCAATGGGGACATTCCTCAACTCCAATCGACAGATCCAACCTTTAGAAAGTGGAAAAGTGAGGACTCAACAGTAAATGGATGGCTGATTAACTCCATGGATCCGGCCTTGATAGGTAATTTTATTCGTTTCCCAACCGCAAAAATGGTGTGGGATTCGATTACTACAACCTTTTTTTATGGAACGGATACCTCTCAAGTGTATGATTTAAAGAGACGTGTTACTAGAATGAGACAAGCTGGAGGATCCATTGAAACCTATTACAATGGTCTTCAAGGCCTGTGGAGGAAAATTGATTTCCGTCGTCCAAACCTAATGATTTGTCCGAATGATATAGAAAGGTACAATTCTGCTATATAGGAAGACAGAGTTTACCTTTTTCTTGATGGGTTGGATGACCGTCTGGATAATGTACGGGCTGATGTACTCCAGATGCAACCATTCCCCACGATTGAACAAGCCTATGCAAGGGTCCGTAGGGAAGATGTTCGCCAAGCAGTGATGATGTCAGGAACCGATTCAGTACGTGCTGCTGCTATGGCGTCCAAAGGAGTCAAGACCGAACCCCAGCGGATGCCAATGCTCCAGGTAACTAGAACTTCTTTTTCCACGGGAGGTGGAAAGAACAATATTATCTCAAAGGTTAAATCACAGTCGGGTAGTGGCTGTACACACTGTGGAAATTCAAAGCATACCCGTGAAACGTGTTTTAATCTACATGGGTATCCAGACTGGTGGAAGGAACTCAAGGCACGGAAACAAGTTGAAGCCGAAGAGAGTAGCGGAAAAGGGAAAGCTTCCTTGGTAAACGCAGAACCTCACCTATCTTTGGTTTCCCAAATAGAATCTCCCAATGATTCAACTACTCTCAGTAATGAAGGTAATCATGGTTCTGCCTTACTTAGCTCTAATCAAGATGAATATAGTGGCTGGATTATTGATTCAGGGGCAACTGATCATATGACCTACAATCCGAATGACTTCGTCAAAATTTCACAACCAAGATGACTTAATGTTGCCAATGCCAATGGACGAACTTATCCTGTGACAGGAGCTGGGACTGTTGCTCTTTCATCCTCACTCTCTCTATCTAATACTTTGCTAGTACCATCTCTATCAAATAAATTGATGTCTATAGGCCAAGCTAATGAGGAGCTTAACTGTGTTGCTCTAATATACCCTAATTTTTGCCTCTTTCAGGATATTCTCACAAAGGAGATCATTGGGCGTGGTACTAAGAGAGGGAGGTTGTACTACATGGACGACTTCAGTGTCGGTCAGATGAACCATATTCGGCACTCACCTAGTAATAAGGAAAAACAGATTTGGCTATGGCATCGTCGTTTGGGACACCCATCATTCGGTTATATGAAGCATTTATTTCCTGAACTATTTAGTCATCTGAATAATTCAGATTCAGTTTTTCAGTGTGAAACTTGCATCTTAGCTAAAAGTCATCGTGTTTCTTTTTCGATAAGCCTACATAAGAGTGAAGTTCCTTTTGCATCGATTCATTCAGATGTTTAGGGGCCTTCTCCAATTATTGCTGTCTCTGGAATTCGTTGATTTGTGAGTTTTGTTGATGACTGTACCCGAATGACTTGGCTATACGTAATGAAACATAAAGATGAAGTGTTGGATGTGTTTCGTAATTTTCATACTATGGTTCAAACACAGTTTGCAGCTAAGGTTCGAATTCTTCACTCTGATAATGGTGGAGAATATGTTAATCAAAATTTTAAGGCTTATTTCCAGCAGCATGGTCTTCTTCATGAGACTTCATGTACACAGACACCACAGCAGAATGGGGTAGCTGAACGGAAGAATAGACATATTTTGGAAACTGCTCGTGCGTTATTGATCGATAGTCATGTCCCAAGTAAATACTAGAATAGTGTTATGGTCATAGCAGTTCACCTTCTGAATCGGATGCCTTCAAAAGTGTTGAGTTTTCAGACTCCATTACAGGTTCTTTCACGACATGTCTCTCTACCCTCAGTTTTGGTAATTCCTCCGCAAATATTTGGATGTGTCGCCTTCATATATCTCCATAAAGATCAACGTACTAAGCTTGATCCCTGCGCAGTTCATTATATATTTTTGGGGTATGGAACACACCAAAAAGGTTATCGATGTTATAATCCTGCTACCAAGCGTATCTATGTTACCATGGATGTGGCATTCGTGGACTCGGACAATTTTTACCCAGCACCCAATTCTCCCTTTCAGGGGGAGAGACAGGTTCAGAGGTAGGATTGGTGGGATTGTGAGAGTAGCATCCTAGTACAAACTGATGATGGTGTTGAAAATACCACAACGGAGGGTGGACAAGTAGTACAACTTGGGCAAATTGGAAAGGAAGTGGCAGAAACTGAATTAGGAACAAAAACAGGTTCAGAAGCTGAACTAGGAACAGAAACAGGTTCAGAAGCTGAACTAGGAACAAAAATAGGTTCAGAAGCTGAATTAAGAACAGAAACAGGTTCAGAAGCTGAACTAGGAACAGAAACAGGTTCAGGCATAACCATGCAGGAACAGGACCAAGAAGACAATTTAGATGCTGAATCCCATCTCTCTCCAGTACACGACCCATCTCCTGAGAATATCATCGAGGTAAGTTCTCCTGCCCTACCCTCTTCTCTTGATAATTCAAATGTCTCTATTAGATATGAGCTACCTTTCAGACCTAATCGTGGGAAGCCCCCGAACCGGTACTCACCAGATGTGGAGGAAAGGAAATCCAGATATCCTATTGCAAATTATGTATCAACGCGAAGACTATCTGGATCTCTTAAGACTTTTGTATACAATGTGTCTTCTGTCCATATTCCTAGTGGGGTACAAGAGGCCTTAGACAACCCAAAGTGGACTCAGGTGATGAAAGAGGAAATGGAGGCACTACATAAGAATGAAACTTGGAAGCTTGTGGCATTGCCTGAAGGAAAAAAGGCAGTTGGGTGTAAATGTGTCTTCTCCATTAAACGCAAGGCGGATGGCTCGATTGAGAGATACAAAGCAAGGCTTGTAGCGAAAGGGTATACCCAGACGTATGGAATAGATTATCAAGAGACTTTCTCTCCGGTCGCAAAGCTGAATATTGTTCGAGTTTTGTTATCTCTTGCCACAAATTTAGACTAGCCGTTGCACCAATTTCATGTCAAAAATGCCTTTCTCCATGGTGATCTTGAAGAAGAAATTTATATGGATGTTCCTCCTGGATATAATGTTCCCTCACAGCCAAGTGTTGTATGTAACTACAACGCTCACTGTATGAATTAAAACAGTTACCCCGCGCTTGGTTCGGTCGGTTTAGCCTAGCTATGAAGAAATATGGCTACACTCAAAGTGACACAGACCATACATTGTTCTTGAGACGACATCAAGGAAAGGTAACAGCTCTAATAATTTATGTGGATGACATGATTATAACAGGGGATGACATAGAAGAGATATCTAAACTCCAAGAGAGATTAGCAGCTGAATTTGAGATGAAAAATCTTGGGGGACTCAAATATTTTCTGGGTATTGAAGTGGCTAGATCAAAAGAAGGTATATTTCTTTCTTAGAGGAAATATGTATTAGATTTACTGTCAGAAGTGGGGATGCTATACTATAAACCAGCGGATACACCGATTATTCAGAATCACAAGCTTGGAGAATACCCAGATCAGACACCAACTGATAAGGAGAGATATCAAAGGTTGGTGGGTAAATTAATTTATCTATCTCATACTCGCCCAGATATTGCATATGCTGTGAGCATAGTAAGTCAGTTTATGCATTCACCTAGTGAAGATCATATGGATGCTGTAGTTCGGATTCTTCGTTATTTAAAGTCTGCTCCGGGAAAACGACTCTTGTTCTCAAAGAATAGCCATCTTAATATTGAAGGCTATACAGATGCAGATTGGGCTGAGAGTATTACTGACAGGAAATCAACTTCAGGCTACTTTACTTTTGTAGGAGGGAATCTAGTTACATAGAGGAGCAAGAAACAGAAAGTAGTAGCTTTATCGAGTGCTGAGGCCGAGTTCAGGGGAATGGTTAAAGGGCTCTGTGAACTCCTTTGGATTAAGACACTGATGGCAGAAATTGGCTTTGCTCCAAAGTCCGAAATAAATTTGTTCTGCGATAATAAAGCAGCCATTGACATTTCTCATAATCCAGTTCAGTATGATCGTACTAAACACATTGAGGTAGATCGACACTTCATCAAACAAAATCTTGATGCCAAGATAGTTCGATTCCTGTAGTCAAATCTGAAGCACAACTAGCTGATATGCTTACAAAGGCTGTTTCCGACAGGATCTTCCATAACTCACTTGACAAGTTAGGCATCAAAGACATCTATGCACTAACTTGAGGGGGAGTGTTGGCGTGAGTTGTAGGACAAGCTAAATAGGAAGGTTGTAATTTTAGGAAGTCTAATATTCTATTCTGTGTAATCCCTTATTTGTAGGGATTTCGATATTGTGTACAGATTAGAATATGCCATCTTTGTGTATATATATATTGTACTGTCATTAAATATAAAGGAGAGAAGAAAAAGAGGAAGGTTGATCCCTAAAAAATCCTCAGAAAGCGTCTTTTTTCTGTTCTACCGAACTCCTTCTGAACTCCTCAGAAGGAACATATCGTCTTATGTCTACAAAACTCATTCTGAAAGTTCCTTCTGAACTCTTCAGAAGGAACATTTTCTCCTTTTGAACTCCTCAGAAGGAACATTTTTTCTTATGTTCTACATAATTATCAAACATTGACTCGACTGTTAGCCGACTCACAGTTGCAGTCAAGCAATTTTTACAGCTGAGTCAATTAGGGCGCGAATGATAACTATTCTATTTCTCTATTTCTGTTCCAAACCTGTTTCTAGAAACAGGTTTGGAACAGAAATCCGTTTGGTGACACAATTTCATTTTGTATTTCTGAAACAAAAATTTGTTCCAGAAATAGGTTTGGAACAGAAATGAGAAGTTAAAATTTTCAACTTTTTATTTCTGAAACAGAAATGAGAAATAAGAATTCTTCTCATTTCTCACTCCCTCTATCACGCATCTTAATCGCCGGTTTGCCGGCCGCCCGTTTGTCGGCCTCCAGTCATCCGTTGCGAGTCCGCCGGTCATCGATTTGTCGATTGCCTGTCCGTCGATTGCCAGTTCGCCGGTCGCCGGCTTGTCGTTCGCTGTCCCTTGGTCGTCGGTGGCCAGCGAGCCGTCAATCGCTGGCCGCCAGCCATCAATCGCCGACAACCCTAGAAATTTTATGCCGTTATCAAACGAATTTCTATTTCGGGAATATAAATCTTGTGTCGTTATCAAAAGCGTTTATTTGCTCAGAAACTCGTCCAGAAACTAGAAATAGAAAAATCTATTTCTAGCCAGATATTGATTCCAGAAACAGAATGGTTATAATTTACGCCGATAGTTACTATACTCTAGCTTGTGAGGCGGGAACAATTATAGGTTCCCTTCTTTATAAGCCTTACATTTCAATAATCCATTGCCCATGGGACTCGCATGTTGGGATCTATGCTTAGGGCCTTTATCATTGAATCAACCTTTGCGTGTGGGGGTGCTTTAAAGAAAAACAAATTGTATGTTGAGATTTTATGGGACTATAGCCAATTATTCTAAAAACTTAAGCTATTAAATGAATGTATGGTTAAATATTTAAATATTTTAACACTCCCCATCATGCGTAGGCTGGACTTTGGCCTAAGCTTAAAGCTTGGAAATATGTAATTGATGGGGCATATAGAGGCTTGGAATATGTAAACTTAGGACCTCTTACTCTGATACTATGTCGATTTGTGAGACCACATCCATCTGTTCTAAAAATTTAAGTTGTTAGAAGAATGCGTGATTTGATATTTAAATATTTTAACACGAGCACCATATCCCATAGTTTTTGGATTAAACTATTGCGCACTGGATTCTATGTAGTAGTGGCTCAATAGGGTTTATATAATGGTAAAAGAGTATGATGTTTTGAGTTCAAATCTTTTTAGATTTTATCTTTTTACCTATTATTATTTCACCCATTAGTCTTAGGTGAAATACCATCCTATGTATGAAGGGAAGTGTTATAGCATATAAATAATGCATCACGCTTTCATCTAAAATGTTAATTTTTTTAGAACAATTGGCAATGATTTTGTGCAAATATCACGAGATGATTCGTGTGTACCGATTGGTAGCATTGACTTAGAGGATTAGAGCTCACCTTTCAATCATGCACACCAAATCATTTGCAAGATTTATTGCAATGAAAAGAAGATTTAAGACTAAAGTGTCGGATCGGCATAAGTTGTAAGACTCCCCCTTTAACCTTTCCTTTCACAAGAGAAAGAAAAAGTTAAACTCCACTTCGTCTCTTCGAGTCAGAGAGAATGATTGGAATATGATGACATCTGCTCCCACTTTATACTCATTCAATGACGGGGAGTATATAACGTGATGGACAATTTGTGTAATTCTTCTAACTTGTAAATTGTACCCCGAGCAAATCAAGGAGAATTTCATGCGAGGTCCATCTTCCCCGGTTCATACGCCTTGTTTACTTGCAAATTTTCTAGATGTGGAAACATGCCGTGATTCACGACATAACATGTTGCACATGAGCTTAAGACAACATTTAGGGACCACTAACTTGTGTTTCTTGCTAGTTAGGTCTGGTTGGAGTCAATGCATCGTCGGAACACATGACCCAAGAAAATGCGCCAGCGTATCAATTTAAATTTTGAGATCGAGGAGGACCCTCTTCGACCCAAAAGAAAAGAAAAAAACGGAAATTAAGCGAAAGAATGAACGCACTTTTTAATCAAGCAAACCCTTCTTGATGGGGGTGATTAATGTGTTTTGTGTTGTAGCAGAAATGGTTTAATAGGAAGTTAGCTGTAGACCCTAAATTCAAAAACGTGTGGGGCTGCTCTTCGTGGGTGCGCGAAGATTGTACTTGCACTTTAGGGTTTTCACATTTTAGTCTGACCTATCCAAGTGAATAATGAGAGTTTATCCTCCTATAATCAATGTTGACGAGGCTAGACTTCTAACGCGGAGAGGTGCAGGGGTCAACGCACTCAACTGATCTATTTAACAATTGTTATAGTGTGTAGAGAAAATATTGATCATAATGAATCAATATAAAAGAGTAGAAATGAAAAGAAAAAAAAAAGGATCGTGAGGTAATTACTATGAAAGAAGAAGAGAAATGATTTGAAGGGATTGAGTTATAATGCCTTCTGAATTCGAGTGAGAGAAAAAAGAGGGCGGATATGAATTCATAAATATCATATACGTATTTAGGTCTTGCCTTAACTTATACTTCTTGCCGTGTGCTTAATCTAAATCTTTCGACTCACGCACTTTCACCTTCTTCTTTTTTTCGAATCTAAAACTCCTGGGACTCCCAAACACTCGAGGACCTCACGCATGAACTTCAGATCATAAGTTTCTAAGATTTGAATAATATTCCCAATTTTGGCGGGAAAGCAAAAGGCCTTTATGCTTCGGTTTTGAATGCAAAACATGCCCTTGTACACATAGTTGACCTTACCAACCTTCTTCTAATCCATTCACTTCGTTTCTTTTCAACACATAATGTGTTTTTTTTTTTACAATCCTTCTTCTTGTGTTTGGCAAGTCCCTTACTGTTCAATTTTAGGTAGGACTAACATGAACTAGGTTGCGTATTATGAGTTCTTCCTTAGCGAGGTTAGGAAGTTTTTTAAGTTTTGGTCTATGGAATATAGTTTTGTATTCGTGGTGGTTGTAGTTGACAATCCTTAATGGTTTGTCCAACACAGCACATGGACTTCTTTGGAACGAAATAAAACAAAGGAGGAGCCCGGGGGTGGTGTGGCAACCCGTTGACCTCCTTCATTTTGACCTAATTTGGCAGATTTGAAATAGTTTCATGGTTGGGAAATGCTTCCCTGACAGTACTGTCAGGGACGGTAAAATCTCAACCGTAGACTCACACACCATCACCGCGTGTTTTGCATAAAGCACTCATTGATTGAAAGATCGTGTAGTCAGAAATAATTAACAGTACTGTCGGACTGTCAAGCTAATAGCTTTCTTCGTGACTTCTCCTTCTCTTGATATAACATCTAAGAAAGGAAAGAGAAAGAAGCCCAAGATATCATCTGGTGCATGTATACCCAGTGCGATTTTCACATGATCAGATGGTTCGTGTGCACAAAATGCACATAAACTCGACCACCGTCAACAATCTATCTCTAGGAAGATCTTTGTCCCTCCCACTTTTCTTAGGGTTTAATAGCTAACTCGCAGCATGACCCTGATCAACTATCTTGTTCCCTCCATTGGAGACCACGAGCTTTAGGAAAACTGAAAGCTAACAGAAGCAAAGAGGGAAAGAAAGCGAGGACCCTTTTTACTTGCATGAAACCCAAGGATATAAGATAGAGAGAGACTTACGATATCGCCGCGCGAGATCTTCAGCCTCGTTAGGGCGGAGGCGAGCTTCAAACACCTTTCGTGGGTCTGTCTCCATGTGTACCTCGTATTGCCGTAGATAATGGAGGTCTTGTCGCCATAGACGAAAGCTGCTCTCTCCAAGAAGCTTGTGGGAGTCAAAGGCACGTAATTCGCCGAGCACCGAAGCAAACCTTCCATGATATTTCTCTTACACTTTGTGTTTTGGGGGTCTCTAGCTTGCGAGACAAGTGAGCATGATCATATGCAATTCGCGTAGAGAATTTATACCGCCGTACCTAGTAAATGAATGTCTGACTTGGACCATTTCCTGTACAGACAAAAAGGGTAAAGAAAGCGGGGTGAATCACTGCAGGAAAAATAATGGAGGGACTAGGGAGAGATAACGCACTATGGAATGCGTTTGCCTTTTAAGGAGATGCGTGTTGGATACCTCTAAAATAATATCTTTCATAAAATAAGCTGCTAATCCCTTTAATGAAAAGTATATAGATCTATCTAAATGTGCATTTATGTGAGAGAGAGAAGGAAGGAGCCAGGAAGCAGCAATAGCGTGGAGGAACATGGAGTATGACGAGCAAAAGAAACACAATTGAACTTCATCACCTTGTTGTAGTTAGGTTCTAAATGGATGGGTGAGGAAGTATTATTAATCGGACGTTTCGATAAGAATAACTCAGAACAGATCTTGATAGACATGACCAATCACAATTTATTTCTTTGGGTCGGAAAGACCAATCACAGTTAAAAAATTCTAAAACTCTGTGCCTTTTCTATAATCACGACGTAGCTATTACATCAAGTAAAGACTAAAAGGAGATCGTGACAGGTCAATGGTCTCCCTTATTGGCGTTTTACCATTATCGAGTAGTTGAAAGTTTGGTAAATGGTAAATAAAGGACATGGCACGAATGCAATTAGAGCTTTTAGCGAGATAATTACCCTTCTAGCTAGTTTTGACCGGCAATCGCTGACGTGGACAATTTTTTTAATTCTTCTGATCTTTTTATAAAATTTTTGCACTTTTCTTTCTTTCTTTCTTTCTTTTCTTTTCTTTTTTCTCTGCCGGTGAGAGTCCCAAGGCCGATGAGAGTCCCAAGGCTGGCGAAGGAAACCCTCCCCGGCCATCGCCGAGGGTCGGCGGCCAGTGGAGGAAGAAGGAAAGAAAAGAAAAGAAAAAATTCAAAAAAATTATCCATGTCAACGTAGGCTGTGCCACGTATGTTAGCCAGCATCCACGTCAGCAATTGATGGCCAAAATTGGCCGAAAAGACTATATTGGCAAGTTCTCAAAAGATTTAGAACTCAACTAGCCAAATTGAAAGGTTTGGGACTGACTTGGCATCAGTACAATAAGTTTAAGACTTTGTTTTTTTGGTAATTTTCCCGCTTATAGCTTAAAATGGAGCAAGATGACAAACGTGTCTTCGACTTCTTATATACCTATTTCACCCTCCAATTAAGTAAGGGTGGAGGAAAACATTGTCCTTAAAAATACAAGTCGACATGACACCACGCGAATGTCGACGGGTCGGGTCAGCTCGGGGGAGAGTCGACGGTGAACAAAGAATATGGAAATTTGGTCACCTCTATTGCTTCTAGTTGTACGCGGTTGCGGAAAATTTGCGCTTGGTTTCTTCTTGCAAAGACAAAACTTCTTCGAGAATGGTCATCGTTGCGGCCGCAGCATTCCATCGGAACTTTCTTCAACATCCATTGAAATTGTGAAAGGTGATGCGAATATAGTTTAGGCAATGAACAATTTACACATGTTTTTTTTCTTTTTCTTTTTGACTTGAGCATCAAAAACTAATCTCCGCTACATTCCCGTCAAAATGGAAAAAAGAGAAAATTCCACGCGACACTAAATGTCAATTGTTCATGATGTTTTTTTTTAAAAGATTGAACTGTTCAATTTTAACTAGAATTAGGACCTCAAAATCAAATTGTATAAGTAGACTCAGCGGGCGGGGTCGGGCTAGGTAGGCACATCATTTTTGTTATTGATATATCATCTCGTTAATGATATCGATGACCTGTTTTGAGCTAGAAGTGAGTAAACTTAGTATGCGAGGTCGGGTCGGGTCCATCTGGGAAAATAATATTAACAAACGGGAGATGCTTATTTTGTAATGCAGGGATATAGGCGTGGAGACCAGACTATCCGGAGGCCTGTGAAGCACTTTACAAGTTTCATGAATCGATTGAGCTCAGGTCTTTGGCATGTGCAGATGACCCTCACTCACAGCAGTTTGTATGTAATTGGTTGGGGGTGAATGAAAACCATTCTGTTCCAGAAATAGGTTTCTGGAACATAAATATATTTTTCGATTTCTAGTTCTGGATGAGTTTTTTAACCAAACAAATGCGTTTGATAACGACATAAATTTCTCATCCTGGAACAGAAGTTCGTTTGATAACAGTTGAAAATTTCTACTTCTAGAATAGAAGTAGGCTGCGGGCGGCGGCTTAAAACAGAAATTCTATTTCTAGTTCTCCTAGAAACAAAAAAAAAAATTGTTTCTCAAAGTTGTTCCAAATCTATTTTTGGAACAACCTTTTGTTTCTGAAATAGAAAAATAGAATTATGTTATCAAACGAGTTTCTGTTCCAAACCTATTCCAGAAATAGGTTTGGAATAAAAATTCTATTTCTGGAACGTTACCATGCACCCCCTTGGACTCAAACAAATGACTTCCAATTCTTGACTTAGAAAATTCCCTAGCACCCCAATCAAATGTGCCACCACTCGGAGGCGGAGCTCTTGCTCAGACCCTTGGATTCAGGCCAAAAATAAATCTCGTGTGAGCTAGTTGGGCCGCCCCGCCATGCCCAATTGTGGAAGTGAGAGGAGTTGATCTTTAACCAATTTGGCCTTTTCAATACTAGGGGTACAAAAGTGTACTAATGCAGCAGTATGGTAGATTTCTTAGTGTCCTACTAGTATGACAGTGTGACAGTATAACGGTGAAATGCTAGGCATAATATCAGAGATGGGTCCAGCCATGATTGCTACATATTTTTTTGTCATTCATAACACTTGTGATTGAGATTGCATCGTTATACTGTTACACAGCCAGCTTCTCAAATCTCTTATTCTTATGTGCTCGGGTGTACTTACGATGGAGAAACCCTAGAGCGTAAACATTTGGAACGATTGTAATCTTCTTTTTACCATCGATACCAGAACCCTATCGCCGATCTTTTTTCGAAATCAGGGATACTGCTGATCAAATCTTGTGTCGAGATGTTGCTTTTACAATTCATTTCACCCTCGAATCCCTCCGTTAATTTGCGCCGACGCGTCAGTCGTACTTTTAATAGCTCACCCTTCTCGAATATGAATTGGTAACGGTCGGCGGTGTTAATGGAATAAAAAAAGACGCAATAAGAAGTTTGTTCGAGTTTTCCTTCATTGTTCAATTCCTTCTTTGAAACTAGAGCCGGCCAAAAACACAGGTGACTCGAGAATTTCCTAGTCTTCTACAATCAACTCCAACATCCTTGAATCTTTCTAGAAACGCGTGATCTCTTTGAAATTTGTACAGAAGTCGGACTTTGCACCCAATACGTGCATCTGCTGCAGAATTTTATAAGAGATCCTAATCCCTCTCCCTGATCCCAATACGTGTAGTCTGTTCTGACTCGTTCCAATAGCAACGTGCTTTGGCCATCTCATACTCCTCCAAAAATAAATTTCTATGAAGAATGCTTCGATCCTAATCAATTCATTCTCGGAGATATATATCGTGTGTTTGTTGAGAGGCGCGGCAGAAACCCGATAGCCTCGCTTCAGGCAATCGCCAAAGGAAAGTATAAGTATGAGCCTGTCAATATATTTATCTTCACCTCCACTCAAAAGTTTAAGTCTGTGATATATTAACTGCTCCGATTTATCCTGCATCATGAGGCGGAACTTCTTACGCATAACACCCTCACATGTTAACCTTAACAAATCTCTCTTCACGTGTGAGCTTTCTGTGTCAAGCCTGCTCCTCCTTAATCCGTGTATCCCTCCACACCAGCATTATCTCGACTCAAAGCTCCATCTTGGCCCAACCAAGTTTGATAGGAACACCTAAGTAGCACCGACACCGACATGCGACACGACACGCCGACACGTCATTTATCAAAAAATAAAGAATTTCGACACGTTGGGGCACGATGTACTAAATTATCATGTATATATAAAAGTTTCGACACGTTGGGGCACGATGTACTAAGTTTGATAGGAACACCGGAGCGGTGAGTTTCTTCTTCTTGTTGTTCTTCTTATGTTAGGGATTCATGATTAGGTTTTTTTTTGTGCTGACTGGGTATATTAATTTTGGAGTGGCACATATTTATATTTTTGATAGAATTATATTTTGACCCATAATTTATTGAAAATGTTAAAATTGACCTCGTGCGTATTGTTGGGTGGCTTATAAAGTGACCACCAGCCCCTTCTACAACCGATGTGGGATAACCCCAACAATCTCCCCCTCACACATCGGGCTTTGGGTCGGAGGCGCAACAACCCGTATCTCTCCCGTGTGACTGTTGGGTCCAGACTTGTTGGTAACCTGGGCTCTGATACCAGAGTTGGGTGGTCTTGGGCCTCTCTCATCCCAAAAGCTAGCTCAAAAGATGAGGCTTTTCCTCACACTTATAAACCGACCACCAGCTCATTCCACAACCGATGTGGGATAATCCCATCACATATCGGGATGCTGGACTCATGCGTCACTGGCCCGGAGCGCTGACCACATGTCGAATGTCTAACACATGTTGACCACGTGTCATCGCGTGTCGGACGAGTGTCGATGTCCGACACACGCGTTCGACAAGACACGGAGGCCCCTGAAAAGTGTCGATTCTTCCTATACGAACACAACATTTTGGCTTGTCTCATCCTCAATCACCTTGGTGCAATCAGGCTCAGCATGAATGCATCACCTACCATCGATCAGAAATCACGTCCGATATACCTTACTTTGATGTCTTCGCCCGGCGGAGATCTACACATGTTAGGCACGACCAATTCCACCCAAACTGTACAATTCCTTTCCTTGAGATATACATGTTCTAGAACTCACTCGTTAGTTTCCATTTCAATTAATCAATGATCCACTCATCTCTCACAATGGCGTTCTCTTACGGCTCTGTAAAAGTATTGTCCGATCTGAGATAGGCTTGGCGTGGCGTAATGAGCGAAAAAGGTCAAATCCCGTGTTTCATTTCCGGTCGCGTGCGAGTTCTGGCGTCCACCCGAAGTGGGCTTGGACGTCCGAAATCTTCTCGGCCAAAAATTGCTCTAGTCGGACATCTAATCAAAGGAAGAACCGGACGTCCGGAATGCTGGAATTTCTAGCTTTTCCATCCGGGTCGGACGCCCGATCTTGGCTCCATACGTCGGCTCTTCTCATTTCGAACCACGGTAGCCTCCAATCTCTGGTGCTTCGTTCCCGTCTGATACAGGATTCAGGATGTCCGAAAATATCTCCTTGCGCACTCGAAAATACTATGCTTGCTTCGAATGTCCTCGAACCAATTCCAAACCAAATCGGGTCGAATTTCGAGCCATAATCAATAGGGTATGCATGGACCCAGTCTTCTTTCGTCTAACAATTGAAGCTTTCTATCCATTATCTTGGCATACCTAAGTTCTCGAAGGAGTGGATCCCATAATAATTCATTTTCTGAGTCTAGAATACGCTATTAATCACACGTTAAAAAAAAAAATTAAGGACAATCACAGTGAATTAAGGCTATTTATTTATTCTTACATACCACCTATTAACCTCTTCTGCAAAAGTCGCTAGATGCCATCGTGGCAACGCGGTAGATGAGTCACGACTCACCATCATAAGTTGAAATCACCATAAATTGTGACGTACTACCTAGTCTCGGGCATGCCACGGATGTTTCATGCACGTCGGGAGGGGAAGGAACTACGAAATTACCTTTTGCTCTTTATTTAATCAATCTCACTTGTCACATAAATAATTGTCCTACTATAATAACACCGTCATACATTTTTTATACATCTTGCCCTGCTTTCTGAAGATATAATTAATCGATTATATTGACATCACATGTCAAAAAAAAAACGTCATGGCTGATTCGTTTCAAAAGAAGACGAGAGCAATACCATCCGAAGATCTTTGCTCAGCCCTCGCAGGCGCTATGTTTCTTGTCGCGACGAGTCGCTCGGTCGATTCGGATTTTCGCATCCATTCAATTAAGCGATACAACGCGAGATGGGTGAAAATTCGCCGGCGTGAATTTGCGAAATCGGGTTATTTCGCTAGGATGCATCAGCAATAGCTTATATAGTAAAATGGAGCTTCATGCGAACCGTAAGCAATAGTGTTATGATTATTCGCACAAACACAACGAAGTAGAAAAGTAAAGGCGAGAAAGAGAAATCGAGGCACGAGATTTATCATGGTTCACTCTTAAATTATAGAAGTCTTTTGGCGTCTCGGGGGTGCTGCCCCTTGCAACCCCTGCTAAAGCGGGACCCCCGTACCTTCCTGTCGATAGAGAGTATGAACCACGCTCCAACAAATAGTCAATAGTAAATGTAGCCTTACAAAAGCTTGTTGGACAGCTGGGATGGAGCCCATATTGACCGCAACGTCAGTATAGATGCATAGATTGGACAATGTACAAATATAAAATAAGAGAGTTAAGTGTTGCCCCCACGATTGGGCGGTTGGGCGATTGGCCGATTTAGTCAAATATAGAAAAAAGACTAGTGAAATGAAAAAAAGAAAGAAAAAAGAGAGCGACTTGGGAACCAATGCGATGTATGGAGGAAGTTGCTTCGAGGTTTACTAGAAAACCAAAGTCAAACAATTGTGATGTTGTAAGAGGAATAAAGAAAAAGAAGTGATTAAGTGAACGATTTTACCAATGAAATGCCTATTTTAAGAGGAAAAAATTAACCATGGGAAGTATATCAAAAGACTTGTGCAGAACCCTTTTGTCTTTTTCTTAATATAAAGACAGTATAAGAAATTTCAAGATGACCCGTCACTTAATATTTGATTTGAGCCATAACAATTCCGAACCAGCCTTAGCCCGAAGTTTTGAGGTTGGTGAACCCGTCACCGTAGCTTCATCAAAATGTTAATAGTCAGGCAATCTTCTTGCACGAGATATCCTGAGCCATTCCGAGGTCCACTCTTATAAGTTATAACGTGAATCGAACTCATAAACTCGCGAAAAATTATGATTACTTTATTAAAAGGCAACGACTACGATGGTTTGTGGTTTAATGCATTTTATGTTATTTCTTCCATCATCTGCTTCCACTCCACACCACACCATGTGCGGTGAGGATCTTGTACTTAAGAGGAAAGTATAGATGTTTTTTTTTTGTGTGCCCTTTTTGCCTCGTCCAGACAAAAAATGTTTAGCTGGATGAGTTGTCGTATTGCAATAATAAATTGCATGCTTGAATTAACTTTTGCTTTTCTATTTTTCCACAAAGCAGTCTATTCTTGCGACGGATATATTCTGATTTATTCTTTAGCCCGAAATATTTGATGCGGAAAATTACCGATTCAATATTAAACTTATTGTCCAGATGCCAATTTTGTCATAAATTTTTCAATTTGACCAGCGTGATTCTAAATTTATTTGTGAAATTCCAATATAGTCATTCCGATTAATTGCCATTTAGAATCGCTGACGGGGCAATCCACGTAGGATGTTTCAAGTAAAATTGTGCATGTCAGCGTGCCGTGTTGGGCGGTCCCGGTCGGCGGTGATTGGACGTCACCCCAGTAATTTCCGGAGGCAATTGACTGAAAGGACTACATTGGAATACGGCGCAAGTGTTAAGAACTACATTGAAGAAATTGAAAAGCTTAAGACTGAATTGATATCCGTATAATATGTTTAGGACTGATTTGGTAATTCTCCCAATATTGATACATAAAATTACTTGAAATTGGAACAATATTGTAAAATTTGACGAAAAACAAAAGGTTATCTTTCACTTCTTAAAAAGGTAAAAACATACGGACACTTACTCAGGATTACTCAAGACTGGACTGTCCCGTTAGATAAATCAGGCGAGACTTGCCCCAGAGGACCTAATTGCACTTTCCCTCGAAACTTTAGGACTACCTTGGTTTGATAAAATAGTTTAAGTTCTCGATTTATTTACGTATAATAGGTTTAAGACTAATTGTGTTTTCCCTAAATTATCGTATGTAATGTTCAAAGATTGGCTAGTCCTTGCCTCCAAAACTCGGAATCTTGTCAAAATTCTCGTAACATAAAGAAATTACATAAGGCACACCGTCGGTGCAAAATAGTTTGTACACAAACAATCATGAAATGGAGTCCCTTATTTACTAGTATAAATTACCAAAATCAACAATGTATCCGTGCCAGCACTACGGCTCTACTTGTGTAATGATCTTTTTACCGCGAATGTCCTAAATAAAATTCCTAATGTAAATATGATATTTCCCGGCTTTATGAACTTGGAGTTCATCACCTCTAGAGGTCAACCGCACCATTTCGGAGGGTTCCAGCCGTGAAGAAATTTCGGTGTAGCCAACAATAAGCACTCATCAATCGACAGATCCTCTAAGATGGGTTGACATTAGGGGTGATCTACTCCATGGTCCGATTCCAGGGTCGGTCCTGGAACTAATGGTTTACTAATTATGGTTTGCTTCAGAATAAAAAAAAATTAAGAAAAATCTTGGTTGGTATGGTTTCTTATGTGGAACTGGGAATCGGACCGGTTCCCCTGGAACCACCTAGAATTGGCCAGTTCAGTCCGCGAACTGGACCGGGACCAATGCACACCCTGATTGACATCAAGCAAAACCTCTTTGATTAATGGGTTTCATTTTGCCAGCTTCACTTTAGCGGTTGAGCTCACATGAAGGATCTGTCCGTTCTTCCAAGAATCCGCGCTATAAGGTTGTAATCAAATCAAATCAACAAATTGTATAGTGGTATAGGATAGGATAGAACCAGACCAAAATAAAATAAAATAAAATCAACAAATTATCACAATAATGAGATAATCATCGTGCGTATTGAACAACATGACTCACTTTCTGGGCCTGAAAAGAATATGAACTCGGGCTTATGGGATAAGGCCCAACTACTATTATAGCCCAACTCTACTGGTAAAAAAGAGTTTTCCTTGAGCTACCACCAGAAACAAAATATCTTCACCAAATGAATAAATCTCCTTTAGCCTTATTAGTTCCAAGCACACATAAGATCATCAATATGTTACAGATTCCCATATGGTTAAATCTCCATGTCAATAATGAATGTTCTTAGTAATTCTAGATCGGCATCTCATCAGCTACTGGCTTTCCGTGACCTAAACGAACCGTGGTCAGATTTTTCTTCAAGTATCTAGTTTTGATGAAGGAGTCGCTTTTACATTCCGTACAGAAAAACCTACAGGGCATTGTTTGGTCGTCCGGATCATACAAGAGCTATCCTATCTGGTGTTCGGGGGACACGTGGGTCGGTATTAGCCCCGAGCATTATGCACACATACGTGACCTACGTACAGCTTTTCGCTCAGTTATTTCTTGTGCATGCATGCAATGATTCAAACGGGGAGAGATGGAGAGATAGAGAATATGCGGTTTATGCGAGAGAGAGAACATTCTGTCCCGGACACTTCATATGATTCCACCTTAACCCTACACGTATTGAGTTTTTGAATAGTCCGACTTCAATAATGATCGCAAAAAACAAGAAAAAAACAAAAAAAACTGAACCAACCTCAACGTTTATCGCAAGAGAAATTCACCGTCGTCGGATCGCCCGGTCATTTCCACTCGCGCATCGAAGAAATTTCAAGAGCAACTCTGGACGCCATGAGAATGAGATGGCCCCATTGGTGTCGTCTCTTTTCCCCGCGTTACGTGAAAAATCTCGAAACCTGACAAAACCACGTCGCCTCTGTGTTTCCTTAGCCTTATCTCCTCGTCGCATGGATGAAAACGACTCGCGTACGGTCTGTCGCTCGCCTCTATATAAACCCGCCACCTTACTCCTCCATCTCCGAACCACACACGATCCTAAAGCCAATCACTCAGGCAAAGATGAGGTCGTTTTGGGCGATTGCTCTCTTAGCTTCCTGCCTTGCTGCTCTTGGCGCCCGCGCGCAACGGGGCGGCGATGTGAGTTCTGTCATAAGCAGAGCCCAGTTCGATCAGCTCCTCAAGCACCGGAACGATGCTGCTTGCCCCGCCAGGGGCTTCTACACCTACGACGCGTTCGCCGCCGCTGCGAGGTCCTTCCCGGGGTTCGGGACCACCGGCGACAGGGACACGAGGTTCAGGGAAGTCGCGGCTTTCTTGGCTCAGACTTCCCACGAAACTACAGGTATGGAGCTAATCAGTTCGTACTAAGGTCCACGCATGCACGTAAAACATTGCACGATATTGATATTAATCGGCTTCTCTTCTCCAGGAGGATCGATGAGTGCACCAGATGGGCCCTTCGCGTGGGGATACTGCCACGTGGAGGAGCGGGACAGGTCGAGAGACTACTGTGATCGCCAATCTGGATGGCCGTGCGCTCCCGGCAGAAAATATTACGGTCGAGGTCCAATTCAAATCTCGCAGTAAGTCCCTCCATTTCGATGCTTTTTTACGTCTGTGCATGCGTTCATGCACAAGAAATTGGAAAAAAGAAAGCTGGACATAATAATCGAATGGAAATTAAATGTTAAATACCTTGACAAAGCATCATTATAATTTACCTCCACGGCTTGGATGAGGAAGTTTGACCACCTGTGGACCCCGACTGGACGATTTTGGACCGTCTCATTTTTCATGAAATTGAAGGACCAAACTTAACGAAATTCATCCCAAAGCACAAATTATTAAAGAAGAATGAAAAATTTCTGCAGGACATGAGACTAGTATACATGTATTTACCTCGAAGTTGACCCTATTTCCTTTATTTAACACTTTTGAAATTTCTTGTTCTAATTTTGTCCGCGGTTTCATTGCTCATAGCAACTACAACTACGGCCAAGCGGGACGCGCCCTGCACGCCGACCTGATCATCGACCCGGACGCAGTGGCAAAGGACCCGGTACTCTCGTTCAGGACGGCTCTCTGGTTCTGGATGACGCCGCAGCAGCCTAAGCCCTCGAGCCACGACGTCATCACCGGCCGCTGGAGGCCGTCCCCCGCAGACTCGGCTGCAGGGAGGGCCCCGGGCTACGGCCTCATCACCAACATAATCAATGGCAGGGAGGAGTGCGGGAAGGGACCCAACGCGGCCGTCGAGGACCGGATCGGGTTTTACAAGAGGTACAGCGACGTGCTGAAGGTCGGGTACGGCAACAACCTCGACTGCTACAACCAGAAGCCTTATGCTTAGGCGGGTACGATGATGTGTGTCGAAAAATAAAGTATAGCATGAGAGTAATCAGTGCGCCATGTTGCCTTGTATCCTCAGTGACAATAAATAAATAAAATCGTCACGCTGGAATCTTGTCTTTCCTTTCGGTGCTTCATGATCTTGGATCAGCTCTCTAGCAATAACGCTGATTTAATGTTAAAATGTATTAGACGCGATCTATAAGTCGTATAAAATATTGTTGCAAGCTCCCCCTTGATACTACAATTTTGTTTTCGGGATGAGCTACAAAGTTCCTACTACATTGATTGTAGAATCAAAAGCAGAAGTGAATTATACTTAAAGAGAAAACGACCAAAAAAAAAAAAAAACATGAAAATGAAGGCCCCATTTGTTTCATAGAAAACATTTTCTAGTAAAACATTTTCTTCGTTTTTTGGCTTTTGGATTGCTTTGGAAAATAAGTTCACGAAAAATGTTTTACTAGTCAACGGGAAATGTTACCATACCATAGTTTAAATTTAGGAAAAATGATTAAAACTTTGAAAAATCAGAAATCATTTTTCAAAATATGACTAGGTGTCGACGCTTGGATCGGAAACTCTACGCTTGGGTAATGGAACCCAAACACTCGTTCTCGGGCCCTTGGCAGTAGAGCTGGGTCCTCGGGTGCCCAGAATCCTGAGACTCTGGCAACCATTCACGAGCCCATCGAGGCCGAGCTCGGGACATCGGTGCCTAGGACGCTGGGTTCGATAATGTCGAGGCCAGGCCTCGGATCCGATAATGTCGAGGCCAGGCCTCGGATCCGAGCACCCATGCTCGGGCCCCCAACTTCCAAGCTCGCGTCCATCGAGGCAGGGGCCCAGGACTCCCGTGCCCATGCCCATGTGGTATGGTTGGCTCTAACGTGAACAATTTTTTAATAATTTTTTGTAATTTTTATTTTATTTTATTCTTTTGTTTCTTTTTATTTTTCTTTACGAAATAAAAATAAAAATAATAAGAATAAAAAATAAAAAAATAAAAATAATTAAAAAATTCGAAAGTGTTATTAAAGAATTGCAAAAATTATCCACGTTAACCCTCGACCGTGCCACGTAGGACGGTCGGCAATATGTTAGCAATTTTTGGTCAAAATTAGTCAGAATGACTAAATTGATAAGTTGTCATAAGGTTTAGGACTCAATGCCATCACTAAAAGGTTTAGAACTGAATTGGCATAAGTGCAATGGGTTTATAACTTTTTTGGTAATTTTTCAGCTAGAACGGTATATGTCTATATAGAAAATAAGATTTTCCTTACCAAACGACGAAAAATATTTTCCAATTTATTTTCAGATCTCAGCCAAATACCGAAAAATATTATCATTTTCCTGAAAAATGACTTCTAAAGAATTTTCACATTTTTTGCGAAACAAATAGAGCTGAAATATACATACGCACACCAATGGATTACATAGTGTGAAATCCCTCTTAGTTTTTCTTTAATTATGAGTAGTTTTTGAAAGCGTTGGGGGATTAGATGAGTGAGGTGAAAAGGAGTGGGCGGCAGGCTGCGGCAACGATGCGGACACAAAGGCCACCTTAATTAACCAAGGTCGACCATGGTGGTAGTTACCTAAGTAGCATCGACACGCGACGCGACACAACACGACACTCCGACACGTCATTTCTAAAACAATAGAGAATTTTAACACGTTGCGACACGTTGTATATTAAATGTATATATTTACATATACATGATAAATTATCTTTCTTATGATTATTTCAATTAAATTAATTTAATTCAACTTCATAAATAAATAAATAATTAAAAAAAGCCTAGAATCGATCTCACATTGGTGGCGAGGGAGAGAGACAAAAGGAAAATGACTTGAGAAGATACGAACTAAAGCATGATATCTCAAGATTCACGAGTCTCACATCGGTGGTGAGGGAGAGAGACAAACATGAAGTCTCTTTAAGAAGCCATGGATGAGGCCTAGAGGCTCACAATCGGCTGCCTAGTGAGGATAACAAGATGGCTCTTTAAGGTGCCAGGGATGAGACTTGGAAGCTTAGCTGTTTAGCTAAGTTGAAGTGCAAGTTAAATTAAGTTTTTCAGTGGAAAGACCCACCATTGTAGCTTGCTACTAGGGGCTTTCGAGCGTTGCCCTTGGTTTGGCGCACTTTCCGACTCACATGTCAGTTGACTAGGTGTCGGATGCATATCCAACATCGACATGGAGGCTATGGAAAGTTTCCGTGCTACGTAGGTAGCCACCACCACAATCAACAAATTCATGGAACAAATCATTGACGTCGTCACATTTACTATCTCAGATTCTTTCTTAAGCGTCCGATATTATTTCATGTGCACTATGTAGGGGCATATATGTCTTTCATATTGATATCCATTTTTTACTAAACAGTTGATATGATAGGATATAAAAATATCCGACTTTAAATCTGCGGTTCGCCAAATAGTTGATGGGATATGATAAAATTTCTTATCCTATCCTATCAGATCCTATCCTGACTAGAGATCCGTACGACCAAACGCACCATCGATAGTATCTAAATGTCAAGAAATTATCAGAGTGGGAGATTAAAACGTTTTTGCGTTTAGAGAGAGAATTGATGTTCAGAGCTTTTTAATCATCTAAATTAATTAGGCTTAATCATAGTAAGAAATCAAGACTCGCGCGGGATACATGCTCAATGAGCATTGCTCATTAATAATAATAATAATGATAATATATAAAAACTCCAGCCTGTCCATTAAGTTCGGCCTCTTCACTCTCCAGCCAGGTCCGACCACCTCGCTCCGGTCCAGTCCGTCAGGCCCATTGAGCTCTGGCGCTTTTTGCCCATCATTAAGTGCGGCCCAAAGAGACAATAAAGCTGATTTGATCTAGCCCAATAAAACCCATCAGATCCAGGCCCGTAAGCCCAGTCCATGAAGCCTGAACACCCGGTCTCTCTTTCTCTCTCTCTCTCGCGGACGTTCATTTCTGAACGAGGGTTTAGGGTTTTGGACACACACCGGGACGACGCTCTTTCTCTCTCCGATCATCTGTGATTCCTCCAAGATTTTCTCTCTCTCCTTCGCCTCCAGTCCCCGGTAGCCACCGCCGATCCTCCATCGTCGGCCACCATGGATTCGTACGCACAGAAGAGAGAGCTACAGAGGATAGCAGTTACGAAGAAAACCGAGAGAGGGACGAGAGTTTGATTATGGTCTTTCGCCATCCGTCGCCCGTCGATTCTGAGCCGCCACCAATCTCCGCCCTCGCCGGTTCTTCCGCCACAGATGAAGGCTCTGTTTTCTCTTACTTGGTCGGTTCCGGTCCACAAAGTTATTAGTCTCCGACCACCTCCCCTTCCCATCCGATCGTCATTCGCGGTCAGTCGCCTATCTTCTTCGAGGTATCGTCGATGCTCTGTTTTCTGTTGCTATATATGAAGCAGAGACTGAGAATTCTTGTTACCACTGATTTGAAAATCGTTCGTGACTGAGGCTGTATTGGCGATTTTAACTCAGCTGCAATACGTTTGTGTTTATTTGGCTAAGAATCTGTTCAATATCTTTGCATTTGATTTCTCAACCGAGTGCCTCCAACGAGTTTGTCTATATGCCTCAACCACGTCAATTTGCTTGTTAATTGTTCTGTTATTGTTGAATTCCTCTATAGGTGTGTATGATGATCGATCTCTATTGCATCGTTAATTGACCTCGTCTCATGCACGATCTCATACCTTTTTGACTAAAACATTTGCTCTTTCCTGAATCATACCACTCTAGTTTCATTTCATTTTCTCCTTCAATCTTTCGATTTTATAATTGCTAAAAGCGGAGCATTGCCACGAATTTCAAAAGTTTGGGTCAAATTTCAGAAAAAGAAAAATTGGAACGTCAGGTGATAATCTGTAACATTCTGTAAAAAACTAAGAATAAAATGTAACTTCCTTGAATTTGTTGAACATTATTGCAAAATTTGTGTTTTTTAAGGGGTGCATTGCCACAGCTACAAAAGCTTGAGGGGCAAGATGTAATTCTAGAATATTCATTCAATTACTCAATTTCGTTCCACCTTCACCTCAGCTCAAAACCTGCTCGCCTTGGAGAAAATTTGGGGTGTTTCACAACCATCCCTGAAGGGCCTTAACATGAATTAATGAAATTTGGTCAGTTACCTTTTTTGCCTTCAAAACTTATTAAAGGTCCAACTTTGTCCATTTCAAAAAATAAAAACCCTATACTTCTCACTAGCTTCAGTTCCGCCTCTTGCGCATCGCTCTGTTCCCTCGCTCGAGTTTCGCTTCGCTCAGCTTGGCACCACATTTTCCACGAACCCTATCAATCTGTCCGCTTCGCAGCCTTCTCTGAAACTTCTCCCTGCGATTTCTCTCGAGGTTTGATTGATTCTTCCTCTCACTTGTTATGTTTCGGCTTTGATATCGTAGAATCAGTTTTCGATTCTGCTGCTGCGTGTTAAGGAGGGCTAGGGTTTCTTTATCTCGTTCTTTCTGTTTTTCCCTCTTCTTGAATTATTTCGATCCTTGCTCTATGGAAATGATGGCTTTGATCTTGTGCCTTGGGAATTACGATCAGTTAGATGAAGTTATTAGCATGTTTGCAGTGGCAGATTGATCCGCGTGGTTTTTCCATTGATTAGACTGGTTCCCCTTTGAGCAAAGATGTCTTTTTTAATCAGATTATGATCGTTTGTTGTGCGTCTTGTGAACAGAACACAAGTAGCGTAGTTCTAGTCTTATGTATGAACTGTTAGATTGTTGGAAAAGGCAATTTGTTCTTTTCATTTTTTTTTCTGCCAAGTCCTGTTTTGCTTCCATCTTTGCTTTTAATTTGAACAAGCATTAAAATGGGATAAGCCATAAATCAATCTGAAGAACATATCTTTAGACTTCTCTGGCGAAAAAGAGAGAAAGGCAGAAATATCTTGAGACTTTTCTGTCAGGAATTGATCACAATATTATTTACCGATAGAGCTGTACTAGAAAGTAAAGATGGTTTTCTTCTCGCCTAGGCTGAGGAAAATACTCCCTGTTAACAAGTTTGGAATACCTTTCATCCGCTTATCTTATATTTTTGTGCATATCTCCTTTGGATGAGTTCTCATGTTCTATATGCCGGGAGTTTGTTGTAGATTGCTAGAATTCATTAAAGTTTACTTGAAGTTGCTGTAATTTGTTCTGAATCGTTGAAACTCAATAGAACATACTGCAGTCTTGTTGAAACAACCTGAATTTTGTCAAAATATGCTGGAATCTTACTGAATTTTGTTGGAAACATACTGGAATTGAACCAAATGTATGCTGGCCGTGTTTGTATTTCTCAATCCAATGAGGATCTCAAACTTGGTGATGCTCTTGCAGGATATAGATGAATTTGTCTAGTGTGAATTGTTTGAGTTGTCTCTCTTATCTTTAGTTTTCTGTTTTCGGACTTTAGAAGAATTGATAGGCGTTTTTGAGCGAATTGTTTCGATTAAACTGGTATCTTCTACATTGGTTCGATTAAATTTACATTATTTTTGTGTAGGTAAATACTGTTTCGTAGATGCTGGATATTCAAATTTCACTGGTTATTTGGGGCCATACAAAGAAGTTAGATATCATTTGCGTGAGTTTCAACAAGGTCCTGCACCTACAGGTTATAAAGAAGTGTTCAACCGTGTCCATTTCAAATGTGTTTATGCCAAACAACATTTCTTTCGAAGCTGCTTCTCAAACCACAGTTTACTAAGTAGTCTATGCATTTTCCCATATCCCTTTAGGCTAAACTATTTTGCATTTGCCCAAAGCCTCTTGGAAAAATTGAATCAAACGCAGCCTAAAAACCCTAGCTCAAATCCTACAAGAACAAACCTCAGCTCAAGGACGAAAGCAGAGCTATAATGGGGAAATTCCCACCATCTTTCAGGTCAGCCATCTCCACTTCAATGGCGACGAAGCCTTCCTCCCTCGCCACCCTCAATTCCCCATCTATACCTCCAACGCCCCTCCATTTTCCCAAGAAACCTGCCAAGGTTTCCCGGAAGACCCAAACCCCCAATTCCCCCGAATCATTGTCCTTCCCTCCCCAATTGCAATCTCTCTTCAAGTCCCCGAACTTGTCGGATGCCAAAAAGCTCTTCAGTTCTGTCGTCTCTGCCTCAAAATCGCAGCTCGACGTCCGCCTCCACAACTCCCTCCTCCAGTCCTACGCCGCGATTGCCACTGTCCAGGACTCGATCTCTCTCCTCAACCACATGATCAAGGCGTCCCCTTCTTTCTCGCCTGACCGGTCGACCTACCATGTCTTGCTGTCCCAGTCCTGCAAAGCGCCCAATACTTTGCTCTCCCATGTCCACCAAGTCCTCAACTTGATGGTCAATAAGGGGGTCACCCCTAACCAGGCGACTGTCGATGTTGCTATCCGTTCCCTCTGTTCTTCTGGCCGTGAGGATGACGTCATCGAATTGATCCGAGAGCTATCTTCGAAGCATTCGCCTCCAGACAGTTACACGTACAATTTCGTTGTCAAGCATTTGTGTAAGACCAGGGCTTTGGCTACTGTGTACAATTTCATTGACGAGATGCGTGATTCTTTGAGTGTGAAGCCTGATTTGGTCACGTACACTATACTGATTGATAATGTCTGCAATACTAAGAATCTAAGAGAGGCAATGCGGTTGGTCAGTATATTGAGCGAGGAAGGGTTTAAGCCCGATTGTTTTGTTTATAATACGATAATGAAGGGGTATTGTATGTTGAGCAGAGGGAGCGAGGTGGTTGGGGTTTATAAGAGGATGAAAGATGAAGGTGTGGAGCCTGATCTTGTAACCTACAACACTTTGATTTTTGGGTTGTCAAAATCGGGGAGGGTAAAGGATGCTAGGAAATACTTGGACATAATGGTGGAGGCGGGCCATTTTCCTGACGCAGTAACATATACGTCGTTGATGAACGGAATGTGCAGAGAGGGGGATGTGATTGGAGCATTAAGATTGTTGGAGGAGATGGAGGCTAAGGGGTGTAGTCCAAATTCTTGCACATACAATACGTTGCTTCACGGATTGTGTAAGTCGAGGTTATTGGAAAAAGGCATCGAATTATATCAAATGATGAAATCCAGTGATATGAAGCTCGAGACAGCTGCTTATGCAACCTTTGTGAGATCACTCTGTAGAGAAGGTAGGGTGGCTGAGGCTTATGAGGTTTTCGATTATGCTGTTGAGAGCAAGAGCTTGACCGATGTTGCTGCTTACACTACTCTTGAGAGTACTCTCAAGTGGTTGAGAAAGGCCAGAGAACAAGGCCTTGCTGTCTAACTGGTATGTTATTTTTCTCTAATCTGGCGAATTTGTCTTGGTTGCTAGCATTTGAATATATATTATTTATTTCTATCTTGTTTACTTGATGGACAAAAATGTGTTTAACTGCACGACTCAATTGGTCTGTTAGCTTGTAACCAGAGCATGTCGCTTGCTGTCAATAAAGCACCTAGCTTCTTTCTTCTTCCAAACCATACCAATATTTGCTAATAAGAGGCACATTATCTTATGAAAGTACTACTCCCTTGAATTTCACAATCACACAAACTAGTTGCTGCTGAAGATTTCAGTAAACTTGAGATTTTGGTTTAGGTTGGACTAAAATGCTTTGGTGCCTAATTTATTCATGAGAAATGAAAATTCAAAAGTAACTATTTTTTCTGCTCTGTTCCATGAGAGATGTTTTATCGTATAGCCATTTAGTCGAGTCATCAAATGATGGACATGGTAGCTGGTTATTGATGCTTTCGGCGGTGCGAGTATGAGATAACAAATTTTCTTTTGATAGTACTCTATATGATACAATTAGGATCATTTAAACATTTTGGCCTTGACAGACTTTTTTCCATTCTGCTCTCGTTTCATCCACCCCTAAATCGGGGATGGGCGGGATAACATGCACATAAGATGTATCACTGCTATGCATTGGAGTCCATCTGCTTTAATGATTTTCTACTCTAATATAGGTGGAACCGACAGTGTGTTGATGCTGTGCTACTGTCTGATAATTGGGTTCTTTAAGATGATCTTTTCTCTCTTGGTATGTCATTCCAGCTCTCCATAACAACGATGCGATCGGCTCTCTCAGATTTGTTGCTCATCACAGTAACATCGAACGGGCTGTACTCATAAGTTTGGCGCATTATTTATCCATTCGAAGTATCTCCGAAGCCAAACGATGCTTGTAATGGAATCTCTACAATGGATGCATTTGGACACAGATGATTGCCGTGACCCTCCATGTCTCTGCCAAGGTTCTGATTATCTTTGCCTAAGAATACAAGTAAACTGAACTACTTTCAAGAAGAGCAAGAATTGGGCGTTTGTGTGGAGGAGATCACTTCGAACCATCCCTTTTGCATTTTGACCACCAAATGTCGCCATGGCAGAGGAAGAAAATCATCACTTGTCTTCTGCGCCCCACAGTTGGGTTTTGGGGCCAGCAATTCTGTAATGTCTTCTTATCTTCTATCAAATTTTAACTGGCATGATGGTATCAAATTGTCCACCTTTTACTCTCTTATTTGGTGAGTCTCTACATGAAATATGTTTTCGATGTCTATTCAAGAACTTTTATGGGCTGGGATTCTGGGGGGTTTTAAGGAAATGGTCCAGTCACGGGACTTTAATTTGACCGGATCTGGTAATGAAGCCTCAGAATTTGTTCGGAGGTGTATTTATTGGGAGCAGTAGGTGAAGAAGATGGTCTTTTCCTATAATTGTGTTCCCTGCAATGTGCTTTTTGAGTATTTTGTTCATAGAATCAGTGTGGCAACCAGCAAGAGCAGATAAAGCTGTCCATCACGGCACTCTGCTTGTGCTTGCCAGAGTCATTATTCCTCAGGTCCAATGTCCCCTTGTCTCAACTCTCACATGAAACTTAGGCTATAATAACCTTTTTCACTTGCTGGGTCTCTTGCTCATGACCACTGTTGAAGTCATTGATAGTCACGGTACTGTGAAGGAGACAGGAAATAAAGAAAGAAGCAATGAACTTTTAATGCATTGGAAATCTTATTTTATTTTTCATTTAGATGCTGTAGAGGTGTCAAATGGGTGGGTCGGTTCGGGTCGGGTCGGGTCGAATATGGTCCGACTCATATTGATCCATTTAACCCGTTTTGATCCATATTCATCAAATGCAAATTCAATGACCCATACTTGATCCAATCCATACCCGATCCGTATTTCTTAAACAATTCTATATTTAACAAAATCATAGAATACTTATTTCTTATAATTTGATAAAAAAAAATGATATTGCTAAAAATGATATTTAACCAAATAATACAATACATTTTTTTGAAATTTTTTTATTATAATTTTTTATAATTTTTTTTAAATATTTTAAATATTTTAAATATTTTTTATAAAATGTTTTAAATTTTTATTTTATTTTCTCTTCTTCTTTTTTTCCTCCTTCGTCTGCAACCTTCGTCCATAACCTCCTCCTCCGTCCATCGGTGTTCAGGGCTTCGGTAACGGCGGGAAGCTCGGCAACCGGCCGCGTCTCGCGCGAGCCTCGAGCTCGGCTGATCTCGGCTGGCGAGCTCGAGGCCAGATCTCGACGAGCCCCGAGCTCGCTCGAAGCTCGCCCCATCTCGGCTGGCAAGTTCGAGGCCAGATCCCGACGAGCCCCGAGCTCGCCTAGGCTTGTTCGCTTAGGGCGAGCTTGGGCTCGCCTAGATCGGCTGAGCCTCGAGGCTCGCCAGATCTCGGCGAGCCGAGCTCGACCTAGGCTCGTCGGTGGTCGTCGTCGGCCAAGCAGGAGAAAAAAGAAAAAAAAAGAAAAGAAAAAAAAATTAATATTATAATAAAATCTTAATATATTAAAAAATTCATTTTTTTTAAATATTCATAAAATCTATTTATGACTTTTAAGATAGTTGTCTTATCTGATCCATTTATGATCCATTTAAAATCCATTTAGAACCCATTAGAAATCCCATTTATGATCCATTTAAAATCCATTTAGAACCCATTAAATTTCTGAGTAATCCATTTATGACCTACTTAAGTACTTAAATTAACCCATTTTTGACCCACCCCATCAAATATGGGTTGAATATGGGTTCTAGACCCATTTTGACACTTCTAAGATACTGAACAAGTGCGTCGAACATTATTACCAAATCTTTATAATCAAAATTTTAAATATAAACCTAACTGGTGGACATTTATAGAGCTATCGAACATCATAGATTCATGATCAACGGTGCAATTGTTATGCAAGATTTCTTAGATATCATAAATACATCATGGTAAAACTTACCTTTTCGTGTTATCATTACCTAAATCCAAATGCTCAAACATAAGAGCCCAAGACTGGCAGATTGGTGTTATCATTACCTAAATCCAAATGCTCAAACATAAGAGCCCAAGACTGGCAGATTGTGATGGTACCGATTCTGCCAATGACGGATACAGGATTTTTTTATTAGGGTGGCGACATAAGTAATTAAGGGAGCGTGATGAAAGTTATTTATAAAATTGCCTTGGGAGAAAATACATATAAATCATTCCACAAGCCATGTTTCAACTCGTTTTGAGCTTGCGACCGATGGCCACGGCCATCACCTACCCTTGAGGTCCGTCTCTGTAGTCTTTCGCCTTGCAATTCCGAAGCACACAAAAGATGTGCAAACTTTAAATTGTGAAACCACAACATCATGGTCATATTTCATGCACAAATTCTTTCTTACAATCATTTAAATGTCTAGAGTCAAGAACTTTGAATTATGAAACCATAATGTTATTGGTCACATAACTTTTGTACACAAATTCGCATTCCAATCATTAATTACTTTGTTATTTTACTTAATTGTTTCCTTTTCCTCCGTTTAGGCATCGTGCCTTTCTTGTGGTAATCTTAGATTACACTCAACCTAGCCAGATTTTAAAAGGAATATTAAATATCAGCCAAATTCAAATTCCTATCGGTAGCCTTTCCATTTTGCTCACCCAACGGCAAGCCTAGCTAGCTAGCTAGCTAGATTCTTGACAATTTGTTTTGTCTCCCTTTCCTTATGTTTGTTCTTTTCATAGAAAAAACTTCATTGGTTCCCCAATCTCCATTCTCCTCGTGTAGTCAAAATTGCTTGAACCCCATTTCTATGGCCCTTTGAAAGCAGACAAACCCTTTAGTGCCAGCCATTGATTGTCCACATACCACCTCTCAAATTAATCTCTGATCAGATTTAGATTCTGGTCAGAAGATTGATGATGATGTTGATCAAAGATAGCACCAAATCACAATCAATGATTGGGGAGACAAGGGTGCATCCAGCAACCCATGACCCAATACTTACTGTTTCGTCCATCCCTCCTAGGACAGCTATCTCCCAATTTTAAAAAAGGATTATGTGAAACCGCTATACGTTGCATGTTGAACGACCATAGGACTGATTTAAAAGAATTTTCCTAAGGAAAGGGTCTTGATGTGTTCACCTTCTGCTGGCCAAAACAATGACATAATTACTAAAATAGTTAGGGTGACCCACATTCCCACCACATGCAAGTTTTGAAAAATTTTCTCATCTCCTATGTATAAAAGAGAGGGAAGAGTCACAATCCACTTCAAACCTCATTTCCAAGATTTTGAGTGTAGTTTCTTCAATCAAAAAGCCCACGAAAAAAGAAAAAAAATGGCTAACTCATCCTTCATGGAAGGTGTGCATCTTCCTCTTAGGTCGATTAGCTTGCCCTCAAGATTACCTTCAAGCTCTCTCAAAATCGTAGCCGAATTGTCCAAGTTCAAAGCCTCGGATTGCTCTCCGTCTTCCCTTAGAGCCGAAGTCATCCAAGCGAACATGGTGAGGCTCGCCGAGCTGTACGTCAGCATCGAGGAACTCATCGGCACTCCCCTCACCCAACAAGCTATTCTTCGAGACCGAAATGGTAGAGCGATGCAGGAGGCGCTCGACGGGTCGATTATGTCGTTAGATGCTTGCGGGTTCGCGAGAGACTTGATGGTGAGGATGAAAGATGAAATCCAAGAACTACGGTCAGCGATTCGAAGGAAGGGCGGGATAAATTCGAGCATCGAAAGCCATGCTCAGGGTTTCATGAGTTTCAGAAAGAAAGCCAAGAAGGATATAGCCAAATATCTAGGTCAGTTCAAGACCCTGGAAAGCAAAAACCCTAATAACTCATCGAAGTTCCTAAACTTAGATGACCACCTAGTCATGGCGGTCGAAGTCTTGAAAGAATTGAACCTCATCACCATTTCAATCTTGAAGTCCCTCCTGATCTTCGCCTCTCCGACGAAGACGAACACGAGGACCGGCGGCTGGCCATTGGTTTCAAGGTTGATGCTTCTCTCAAGAGAGAAAGGCGGGAAGAAAGTCTTCAATGAAGTGGAGAGCGTGGACTGTGCCGTGTGCTCCATCCATGGACAAGAGACTCGGAAAGCCGATGCCGGGTCCGACGCTCTGAAGGCGGCGCGAGAGCGACTCGAGACGCTCGAGCATCGCGTGGAAGGGTTCGAAGACGGACTCGATCAACTCTACAGATGCTTGATTCGAAATCGGGTGTCTCTTCTCAACGCATCGACTGCTCCTTGAGGATGTGACTCTTTGTGTCTCCTAATCTTCACGGCATCCGAATTTTAAAGGACTGTCTAGAACCTCGCTTTGGTCCTGCAGTTTTGTATAAATTCTTCATTGTTATTTGTACTTAATTTCTTATCAAACAAGGTAACACATCATAGCATTGCTAGTAAAGCCAAGTAGTGGCTTCTGTAAAATCCATGGGAAACACCGACTGATGTTAATCTCAGACATGCATCATAAAATCGATTAATGAGAAAAAGAAATTATAAGTTCGTAAATTCAAATAAATTACTAGTTTGTGTATGGAGACATTATTCTGTGGAATGAGGTCACTCTTTGTGGTCCTGTAGTTTCTCGACACTACATAGATCTATCAAATATTAAGATTCGGCGCACAATCACAACGAAGTAAAGCGTAAAACGAGAAAGAGAAAACCGACACAAGGTTTTATTCTGGTTCACCCTTAAACTAGGGCTACGTCCAGCAGATGATTCCACTATAATTAGCATCTCGCATCTCTCGTTACATTACTCAATTACAAGAGAAAATAAGTATATATAACAGTAACTATTCATGTGCCCAAACCTAAACTACCAATAAAAAAATATAGGCTTAAATCGTAAAAGTCCTCTGCCCCCTTAGACCCCCGCCGGGGCGTTTCCCCCTAACCCTGGCGCGCTCAGCATGGAGCGGGACCCACATGCTTTCATGTCGTTGGGGAGTATGAACTACACCCCAACATAAAAGGCATAAAAATGTCTCACTTGCGTCACCACATGACTCGTTATCCGTGAGCAAATCATGTATTAGGACATGGTCCGGCAACCGAGGTATAATGGAATTAATAAAAAAAAAAAAGTGTGTACTCGGTTTATCAAGGTTTTACTAGAAAGAATCAATTGCATATACAAAAGTATGCATAAATATTTTGTGTTTTCCATGAGATCCAAAATAATTATGACTGTGAATTTGTTGAACACGCATCAATCAAATTGATCGAGTAGAATAAATACCTATACATGAGTATAATAGTTAGTGCCGAGTGGTTGTATTTCCGGGTAATTCAGTATGTGAAATTAAGTTCACTTTAGTAAGCAATCATGATCATTATCTCGAAAATGAAAGATATGAGAGGAACACGAGGGATAATTTCTTGAGATTAGTCCTCAAAAGTTTACATCGAGGGAAAATGAACTTAAGACACTCTATCCCTTTTAAGACACAAGTTCTTAGTCGTCTTATCAGCTCGGGTATTCCTTTGAGGTTACAGAAATGTTCGTTCGCAATAGAATTCTACGACGCACATTTTATGAAACACATCATATCTGTATTGAGATGTAACCGGTTCAAATATATCCAGAGAATTCAATCCTCAACTTTGACAGTAATAACTAAAGTCCACATTGCATTGATTAAGTGCGTCTGGGGCTTAGGAAATTAATCTTGTTGCTACCAATAATTAGTTTTGTCTCGTTCATCTGCGTGTAGTTTTTCAAAGATGTCCAAGGTATTCAAATGAATTCGCCTTGTCGGCTTCTTGTCCCCAGAGGACAGAAGCAAGTATTGTATTAAACTAAGATTCAATGATTAAGCCCTCCTCTAATAATATGCCCAGAAAGATAGTTAACCATTTTTTTTATGAGACGCAGATCCATTTGTTAGCCGAGTTAGATTTTTACATTAGCTAAAATTCATATAATGATTCTGTCAGTCGGTCGATGAGACATATGAGATTTTTGAAGTTACGTTGTTGTTGTTATTATTATTATTATTATTATTATTATTGTCGTCCTCGTCATCTCATGCAGACATGCTTTAAAGGACGGATACAAGTTACAGAATGTACGTGATGATTGGGTAATGAAAAGGAATTATTTAGTGTGTGTTGTCTCTCTCTAATATTGTTGAGTGAAATTACTACAAACATGTGGAGTGCTTCCTTGTTTTACAGCGCCCTAATGTGCATTCCATTCTTGTAGATCCAGGAATGTTGATTCTATTGGGATAGAGTGACGGAGAGAACACTTTGCGTGCTTGGATCCCGATGCGTGATGGATTTGGGTAGATTGGGGTGACAAGTAGGGGTGAGCACTAAAAGTTCGGTGCAACCTGAACCGATTTGGTTCCAGCAAACCTAGGACCGGTTTAAGGCCGATTCTTAGGAGAACTTGGTTTGGTTCCCGGTTCTAAGGCCGGAATTGCCAATTCTATCTACGAACCGATTCTCGACTGAATTTAAAACTTCTTTCACCAACAAGTCACAACATAACCACTTGATCAACATATGTTCTTGTAGAGAAATGATGCTAACTTTTTTTTTGTCATAAGAATTTGATCTTCACACAAAACAAGAAGTGGGCCGATTTCAAAACAAACCACCGGCGATATGTGATGACATAATAAGGATTATTGTCACCTATTTAAGTTACTCGTTTCCTTCACAATGAATTATGGTTGAAAATATCTTGGGATTTCATTCGGTAAAGCTAGGTGAATTAATTAGGTACAGATTCACCTCCCAACACAGTTTTATAAGTAAACTGCGCAAGGTGGTGACCATTTAGAGGTATGTATTGATTTATGAATTACTCAGAAGGGTATCTCCCAACCACTGTAGAGCTCGAGACGTCACAAATTCTCTCGCTTAAGGAAATGGCGTCCTTGTGAGTGTTAATCCGTATCGCTCATTGATGCTTCTCATATTCGAATACGAGGTCCGAACTCTTCAGCCGACCCGAGCGATCACTCATTTCTAATATCCTTTGTACTAAAATCCAACATCCTTTCAAATGAGAAGTTGATTCGTGACCAAATCCAAAGTTATATGGGTGCCCCCTAGCCAGCTTTAACAAGACCATTGGATGTCATTAGGCAAAAAGGGATCATTAGTTACATTTCATTTGGCTTAGGTTGTCACTAACTTGAATGAGAAAGCTCCACGTGTCCCCCGAACAAACAAAAAGATTAAATGATTTATCATGGCTTAATTACGATGTTCCCAATTAGTTAATTACCCTCTAAAAAAATCTCAGGCCGTAGATTATTCTTGGCTTGCACAAGGTCTGCGATCATGATTCTTTTCTCCTAGAAGAATGCATTTTTTTTTCTTATTGGGGGGTCTGGAAAATTGAGACAGCCATGGCAGATTCATAGTCATTATTAGCTCCAATTTGATATTCCAATGATGGGGTTGATGTGGCAATATAGGAGGCAAGGAATGAGGGTGAGTCAGCCACTTAAGAAGCACAGAGAATATGACAAACCAGCAATCACAACTCATTCCCAATACTTAAATTTGATTTTTTGAAACGAACATCAAATCAATTTGGACCATGTGGGCCGCATATGGACACCCATGTCTCTTTTAAGTGTTCCTATAAGTATGCTGAACTTCAACTTTTGATGAGATCCTAGAACGTGACCACAAAAGCAAAGAAAGAAAGATTGCAAAAGTGGCCATATCTTCATCCAAATGCAGAAGCTAATGCCATGTTAGGTCAATCAGCTTGCCTTCGAGATCCCATCCCACCACTCTCAGGATTGTTGATCTGATCACCAAGCTCCGATCGTCACAGGACACGGCCTCGACTTTGGCATCCAGGTCGATCTGCGCCGGGCTCGTGGGCCTCGAGGGAGTCTACATTTGCTTGGATGATCTCCTCAACATGAGATCAACCCATCAGCAAGTCCTCTCTTGCAGCCAGCAGGAGGGATTCGTCAATGAGCTATTGGACGGATCAATCCAGCTACTAGACGTTTGTGACTGCACTAGGCAAACTTTGTTGCGCCATAAGGAACACGTGCGCGCGCTCGATCCTCTCTCTTACGGAGAAAGGGCGAACCGAGCATCGAGACGGGCATCACAGAATATGCCAATTTCAGGAAGAGAATGAAGAAGGATGCCAAAAGACAGATGACTGCATTGAGGAAGATGGCGATTTCACGGAATACGCCAATGTTTGAAACCTAGACTTTACCATGCATATCCTGAAACCAGAAACCTACCTTGTCGCGGTTCAAGGTCTACCTAGGTCCACATGTATTCTTAATTGAATGATTATAGTGAACCATCACCTTTAAAGGCCATCATTTATTGTTACAATTCACTAACCACATATCATATTTAGAAATACGAAAAATACAAAATATTAATAAAGTAAAAGTTTCAGACATGGATATCACCTGAAATAAAAGTTTAAACTAGTGGTCCCAAATTCCACACTCATCATCGAACGTCGTGAAATACCGCAGGACTGCGTGAAAACATAAAATAAGAAAAAAAAACAAATATAAGTTCCAGGTTTCAGACTTGGAACCTGGAGTCTACCCGTCGAAATCGATTCTCCGATTTTAGAACTTGAAAATTACCATGCATATCCTGGAACCTAGAATCGGACCGATGAGAATCGATCCGGTTCTATCTTGAAACCATGCTCACCTCTAGATCTGTTTGCCATGTGAGCATGTTGAAGATTAATGGACAAGCTTCTATAAAACCAATTATACAGATATCCATTATTCACTTTCCAAGTCCAATAACATTTACTTACCCACGTGCACCAAATTAGGTCAAATCTATGGAAACTCCAAGTTTTACTTTGAGGCGGTGAAAACACGGATGACACAGAGTCGCAATTCGCAGAAAACAAGAAGCAACAGAATGGTCTGTCGATGTCGGGAACGTCACGATGATTCTCCTCGACCAAATCCTTACCAAACAAAGAGCATCCCCATAACTTCTGAGGTTTCGTTCCATCACCCGATCGTGCTCAACTGGAGAACACGTGTCGCTTTGCTGGGGCTACCACGTCGGTTCAATCAAGACGGAAAAATGATTCATTTTCTGTCCAGTGCGTTCACCAACTTAGATCTACCCTCTAGCTTTTCTGGCTCGTTTTATCACGCACCGTGCCACGTCAACCCCATTCTCGATCGCCACGTGTCCGTGCGACATGAAGAGCATGGCCACTGGTACACGTGTCGAGTTATCTAGCGTCCGCTGTCCTGTCTGCCTTTACGTCTTTCCAAATCATTGAGGGTGCATTGGATGGAGGGACACGATGTTCTGGCCAAGACCTGCTTGATTAGCTCGGAGACGGTAGATTAACAACAACCCACCCGTGCACATGAGCAAGAAGGATTTAGTACTAATGGGATGGCTTAATCATGGCCTCCTCAACCTCTTAATCATTTTCCGACCCCCCCCCAAAAAAAAAAACAACCTCTTAATCACCATTTTATCATTAATCTTTCGATTTCTTGCCAGGTTTTTTCTTTAATGGGATTTTGCCATGATTGATGCCTTGACGTTCTGCAGATTCAACGACAGCCATGTCCGGACACCTTCGGAGGCTCCATTATTATATCTCTCGATGGTGGGCAATGTGGCAAGTTAGGAGGCAAGATATGAAGCTGACTCTTCACTTTTTATTCCTATTTTTTATTACCTTTCACTGCATAAACTTGCAAAACGACAAATTTAGCATGGGACACTCAACACCCTTTTCTTGAAATATTCAATTTGGCTTGAAAGAAGCATTTTAAAAGATATTGATGATAGCCCCATTCTTGATCCACGTGGTCTCGACATTGCCAAATTATTACCATGTACCAATCTTGAGTCTCAAGTTTCTTCGGAGACAATCTTTATTTATAGGGTCGTGGGATTGGTCGTGAGCTGTGACAGTCTCAATTGAAAGCAAGAAAAATCGAAAGCAACAGTTCGAAGTAAGAAGAAGAAGAAGAAGCAGAAAATGCCGACGGCTAGCTTCTCAGCCAAGAGCAACCGCAAGTACAATGCTAGATCAATTAGCTTGCCTTCAAGATCTCATCCAGCCACGCGCAGAATCGATATCGAGCTCAACACGCTCAAATCGTTGGAGGTGGAGCACCGGACGCCGTCTTCCGGGTCGGTCCGGGACCGGCTATCGGGTCTCAAGGAGCTGTACATTTCCCTTGATGACCTCCTCAGCATGCCGTCAACCCAGCAAGCCCTCTCTTGCAACCAAGGACGAAGCTGCACTGATGGACTATTGGAAGGATCGGTCCCGCTTATGGACGCTTGCGGGTTCATGAGGGAAATGCTGATGCAGATCAGAGAGCATGTCCACGCGCTCCAATCCGTGCTCCGGCGGAGAAGAGGTGATTCGAACGTCGAGGCGCTGGTCTCCGATTACGCCGACTTCAGGAAGAGAATGAGGAAGGATGCCAAGAGGTTGATGCAAATTGTGGGAATGAGCTCGCTTGGAGCTTCCACACTTCTTGTTGATGACCACCACCTCTCCTCATTAGTGAGAGTGCTAAGTGAAGTCGATGCTGTGAGCACATCGATCTTCCGGTCCGTCGTGTCGTTCTTGGCAATGCCGATGCCGAGGAGCAAGCAAAGCAAGTGGTCCCTGATATCGCGGTTGGTGCACAGAGGATCGGTAGCATGCGAAGACGCGAAGCAAGAAGATGCGAATGAATCCGAATGCATGGACGCCTCGCTCTTCGCTCTGTACAAACACGGCTCGAACGTCGGGGTCGATAGCGAGAAGTTGCAGAGCACACAACACCAGTTAGGGGCCTTGGAGATGAGCATTGGTGGCATTGAGAATGCCTTGGAGGGTCTTTACAGGAGACTGATTAGAACAAGGGCCTCTCTTTTGAACATAATCTCTAATTGAAAGAGCAATTGTGTCTATTCATAAACCCCAATTTTGACATGTATGGATAGTTTTGTACATGTATTGAGAAGAAACACACCCACTATACGATGAATACAAACATATTTACAGTTTATTGTACAAGTCATTTCATGCAGCTTCTTCTTTCACGTTCGATTTATACGGCAAATATATCAGATGCATGCCTAGTGCATAGCCGATGCGCTGCCCAGCGATATATACGTTAACAGATGTCGAAAAGAGATTACTGGTTGATAATTTGAAGAACCAATGCATTCAAGATTTAGTTTTAGGTGAACTCCGAAAGATCGCAAATCGCTCCTCGGCAACTCTTCCTCAATCGATGATACGAATGTATGGGGATCAAGACCATTTAACCTCTTCATGCGGAACTCGAAGCTTAATTGCAATGAGCCATATTGCAACAACTAAAAAGAGCAAGTGAAAGTGTGAAAGCTTCTTATGTTTGCTGATCTTATGTCTGTTGATCGCGGGGAGGCGCCGCCTGTTTACATGAGTTTACCCTTACTACAAGTATTTCTTTTGCACATATACCGACTAATAAGTCGAAGATCAGCCCCGCTCGGCCCGCCGTCGAGGTTAGAATTACTGAGGTCTCTATGTTCAGTTATGAAGTCTGTCGCTGATACATCCATCGTTTTTTTTTTTTTTTTTTTTAATTCGTGAAACAAATGTCTAATTTAGATATCAATGGAAGTTGGCTCTTCCCATTTAAATTTAGAAGGATGCTGGTGAACAGGGAAGCAAGTGGAATAATTCCCACATGGACCTATGAATCTTAGGCCATTTCTCCTCTCTGCTGATGGAATTTTCTTGTCCTAACTGTAAGCTCCTCACCATTACTAGTCACAAATTTGTCAATCTACTGTCTCCTTGTCTACCAAGGAAACCAACAGTACTGTCACCACAACCACATCACTCGTCATAGCCGATTTTGGATACACGAGAGGTGGTCGAATCGACGTGAAATCATAACTCATAAGAATTCCCTCCATAGAAGACTTGATTCATGGTCTGGAATTTTCTTTCCACGTTGGGGCTTTACTTTTTTAGACAAACCAAACATGTTCAGATTCTTTGATCTGGTGTCACTTTGGTTTCTTCCGAAGACAGAAGGCCAACAAGAATGTGAGAATGGATTAGGTTTGTGCTGTGTTGGGGCGGTGTTCCTGGTGGCAGAGTATGGTGCCGGTGACAACTTGGTGGGAAACGGCGAATCCAAGCACATGCTCTGCGAAAACTCTGCTTTCATCTTCAGGACAATAGCTTAAACTTAGAAAAGCATGTATCGAAAGCTAAAACAGCTCCTGACTTCAGTTCAGCTCAATGAACCAACTCCCTTGGAAGTCTACAGGCACAGCAAAAAGATGCGGTTTTTAGGAATGGAACAGCACCTAAAATCGGCTGGCGGATTCCCCGCATTCTTGGTCTCAATAATTCATAAATTGTCAGCATGTTAAGGCATCGAGTTCCGATTATCGAGTGAAATGAAGGTGACAGAATTACTCTGCGACCGATAATTGCCTCGCCACAAGTGGATTAGTCTGGAAATACTAGAGGAACGACCCACTCGTGCACAGGACAGACAATGTTGTCTAACACAAATGTAGACTCGACTCTACCATGGATGTTTAAACCTTAATCACCCTCCAAATAAAAGAATCTCATACCGTACAAATCTCTCTCGGCAGATCTGAAACTTTGGTTTCTTCCGAGCAATTCTTTAATGGGTCTTCGCCATTATTGATGCCTCGAGGTTCTGCAAAACTTTGAGACAAGCCATGGCCGAGCCCATCCGCCACCTTCCCTTTATTATATATCGATGGTGGGTAACGTGGCGAGCCTCGGGGGGCAAGAATGGAGCTGACTCTTCACTCATCTCTGCAACGAACACGCTACGGACAGATTAGGCAGAGACAACTCATATCGATTTCTTTAACGTTCATGGCTAAAATATGAAAAACGAGAGCTGATTCGGGGCTACACGAGGTTGCAGCCTTGCCATGGACAGTCTTTGTCTCTCTTACATCTTCTCGTATGAAAATATATTGGGTTCTTGAATTGGTTGGGACATCTAAAACCTTCGAGCTTTCTGAGGCGCGAACTAAAAACAAGAAAAGAAAATGGCAACCTTTTCAGCTAAGAACAATGCCAAGTACTCTGTTAGATCCATTAGCTTGCCTTCCAGATCCCACCCCACCACTGCCAAAGTGGATGGCGAGCTCAACAAGCTCAAGTTGTGGGAAGCTAGCTCGGCCTCGTCTTCCGGGTCGATCCGGGCCGGCATCTCGGGCTTGGAGCAGTTGTACATTTCCGTGGATGAGCTTCTCAACATGGCCTCAACCTGGCCTCAACCTGGCAAGTCCTCTCTTGCAATCAGGACGAGAGGTTCACCAATGAACTGCTGGATCGATCTGTACAGCTCATTGATGTTTGTGGCTCTGCCAGGGAGATTTTGGTGTACATTAAGGAAGATGTTAGAGCTCTCCGATCCGCGATCCGGCGGAGAAAGGGCGACTCAAGCATCAAGATCATCGGTTACAACAACTTGAGAAAGAAAACGAAGAAGGATGTGAAAAGATTGGTTTCTTCACTGAAGAAAATGGAAGCAAACTTCGGAGCCTCACCACTCTCGGTCCAGAATCCCCGTTGATCAGCATTGGTTGGCCGTTGTAAGGGTCCTCAGGGAAGTTAATTTATTGAGCATTTCGACATTTCAATCTCTCATGTCGTTCCTAGCCCCCCCCCCCCCCCCCCCCCCCACAACATCAAAGCCGAAGCAGATTCGGTGGCCACTGATCACGAAACTAATGCACAAGGGCGCGATCACCTGTGACGGAAACCAGGAAGAAGGGAAAGAGTTTGAATGTGTCGATGTTGCGTTGAACAATCTCCGTAAATGTCTCTCCCGTGGAGGAGCTGGTACTGAGCGATTGCAGATCACAAACAAGCAGCTAGAGATTCTAGAGGTCTGCATTGGAAGCCTTGAGGATGACTTGGAGTGCTTGTTCAGGCACTTGATCAAGACTAGGGCCTCTCTTTTGAACATCATCTCTTAGGAAGAGATTGTTTCTTTTGCTAGCCAATTTTGGCCCTTGAGGCGTCCAGTTTTTTCTGCAGATCGGCTAAGGGCAATTGAGTTTCGATGTACAGACGTAGTATCACATCCATGCACAATAACTTGAAATGATATGTGACAAAGTTACGGACAATCTCTCTCTATTTCTGTTTCCTTTTTAATCTAGTTTGGTTTCTTCAAATTATCGATGCTGTCCATGTGCAAGAAGAATATACCTGAAACCCGCTTACAATCTTCAAACAGATGCCGAGGTGCTTCTAAGTTCCTCATATCATCAGGAATTTTCTTAATTCCACCTGCAAAAGTCCTGGACCCACCGAAACATCATTTTTCTCCTCGCCTTGGAGCTGCACTGTGCATGAAATGTCCTACGTATGTTGGTAAGCCAGCTCACAATATTATCGGACTATACGAAAAGATCAAGAAAATGGTTAGAACCCTGCAGCGCCTTTGCAACTTTTCACCTATTGTTCCGGTTGGTCTTGTGGCTCTCATGCTGTAAAGTTCTAGCAGATAGTTATGTGAAAACATCGATACCCTCTTCACGTTACGGTGGTGCCTAAGTAGTACTGGCTCGTGGTTACTTTGTTTCTGTGAATGGTATGGGCTCCTATGTTCTTGGTCGTGATATACCTTCAGTTTCTTCCTGTTTATTCATTAGCTCCTGAATTTCGAGGAGCTTCATAGTCGGGATGATGATATTCGCATCCATATCAATGGCTTATCTATCCTTCAGCCAGGTTAGGAAGTCCTATAACAGTCTTGCAAATGATTTCTCATGTCCATGTTAAGTCGATGCAGCGACTTCCAATTCGTCGTCGGGAATAGCTTTTGATAGAGGAATCTTCAAGCAGAGAATCCCCACAGATTACAAGTTTCTGCGAGACTTAGTCTTGAAGATAAACCACACACATTGACGAGGAAAACGATTTAGTCCGTGTTAGGGAAAATCCCCCATGATGTTTTGAAGATGACAAAATAATCAAAGGCTACTAATGTGTTTATTGGTTGAGTAGAACCAGGTGAAAGAATCACAAGCCATTATGCAGATGGTGTATTAACAGAATATTTGAATGTTATGAGTTATCTATCAATGGTGACCAAGGCATTGGGCGTAGAGGTGTCTACAAGCTTAAGGTACCTAAGTAGAGGTGAACAAGCCTAGAACGGGAAGTTTGGTAAAGCTTGGAAGGACCTTGGATAGGTGAACAGTGAGGTAGAACCACAATTGCCAATATGCTTAGAGGAACCAGAAGATGGAGCTCAAGATACTGCATCTGAATTATGCATCTGAAGTTCTGGATATTGCATCTGAGAAGAAAAGTTTATATTGACCTTAGTTGGATGTTCAGACTCAAGGAGTAGTCGTCGCGTATGTGCTTTTGAGAAAGTTGAAGTCTTGTATTCAGAAGGAGGTTCGTGAAGACTTCAGAAGGAGGTTCGTGTTGCCTCTGAAGACTTCAGAAGGAGGTTCGTGTTGCCTCTGAAGACTTCAGATGGAGGTTCGTGTTGCCTCTGAAGACTTCAGATGGAGGTTCGTGTTGCCTCTGAAGACTTAATCTCGTGAAGACTTATATGCGAGCATCAACAAGGTTTCTATCAACAGCAAACTCAGTGTATCTCTGTTCAGAAGCTGTGACTTATTCAGAAGCAGTGATTCAGAAACTGTGACTTATTCAGAAGCAGCGATATATTCAGATTCAAGAGACTGCTTCTGAAGTCTGGTTCTGAAGACTGTTCAGAAGCTGCGAGATATATTAATTCCAGATTCTGAAGACCCACGCCTGACATATGTTGCTGAGGTATTTATGGAAGTTTGTAATCTTTGATTGACAGGATTATTCTATAACATGATTGATAGAATATCCTTGATTGGAAATTACCTTCCATGGGACAAGAAAGCTTCCATATTTGAAGAACTCCACTTATGGAAATCGAAGATTGAGTTGTATGGGCGACTGAATCTGAGGGGTTCAGATTCAACACCAACGGTCACCAAATCTCCCTAGATACAGTCTCGTTCAATCAAGATTGATGGCGTCCAATCAGAGATTGAAGAGCGATCCTTTGAAGACCTGTCCAACGTCTAGTTTGGGGGTGAAGGAGTATAAAAGGAGATCCATGGTGCTATTACGGTGTAAGATTAGAATCATCAATTCCAAAGTGCTAGAGTTATTCAGATTCATACTTGTCTCTGTGAGCTTAACGTTATAATCTTTGAGAGGCTTTGTAAGAGTGATTGAGAGAGGATAGTGTGATCTATCAAAGAGAGTATCATCACTTGTTGTAAACCTCCATTGATTCATCTAGTGGAATCCAGCCTATCGGCTGTCAGCGTGGGAGAGTGGACGTAGGCTTGATCTAAGCCGAACCACTATAATCGTCGTGTGCAATATTCTCTATCTCTAAACTCTTATCATTGTGTTTGATAGAATATTGCATGCTGGTGTTTATATTCAGAATTTGCATACTCATGTTCAGAATCATAAACTGCACATATTCATATTCAGATTCTATTTTGACTTGATTCTTTTAATTCCGCATTTTCTAGTCAAAATTATTTTAAATCACCCATTCACCCCCCTCTAGGTGATATTGCTAGATCCAACAATTGGTATCAGAGCTTGGTTGCTCATTATTTTGAAGTGTGTTACTTCAGAGTTAACGATCTATCATGTCTAGCAATAATTTTTCAGGATCAGGTGATGCTCAATTCCACTACAAGCCTCCTTACTTCGATGGAAAGGATTACAATGTTTGGTGCAATAAGATGAAGTGGTTCTTCAAGGCTGTAGACAATCTGACGTGGGATGTTGTGACTAAAGGAGTAAATCCTACCACTACTACAACTTCTGGAAATGGGAACAATGCTCCTACTCCTATCCCATCAGAAACTGGACGATCCAAAAGACAAGGACTTGACTCTAAAGCTGTTTATTCTCTCTTTTGTGCTTTATCGCCTACTATATATAATCGTATTGCAGAGGAAGAATCTTCAAAAGCTATATGGGATAGACTCCATGTCACCTATCAAGGAACCGACAGAGTCAAGGAGACCAATCTCAGCATACTTCTAAGCGATTATGAAGCTTTCAAAATGAAACCAGATGAAACGATTGCTGAGATGATTGACAGATTTCAAATTTTGGTCAGTGGTCTTACTCGGCAAGGTGCTCCTATTTCTGAACCTATGCAGGTTCGAAAGATTCTTCGAGGACTTACAGATGATTGGAACTACATCAAACCGTCCATTCAAGAATGTCAAACAATCAGACCATTATCCATTGACGAACTTGTTGGGACTCTACAGTCGTACGAGACAGAACGGGTCAACAAAGAAAAGGATACGAAAGGTAAGAGGTCGATTGCTTTAAAATCTAACATTGATTCTGATGATTCAGATTCTGAAGATGATGAAGAGGACGATGAAGAACTTGCTCGTATGGTAAAGAAGTTTAGAAAAATGGCTAAGAAGGGAAGAAAATTCAAAGGGAAGAAGCCATTCAAACAAGCCAATCAAAAGAAAACCTTCAACGATAGAGAAGAAGGTAAGGACATAATCTGTTTTCAATGCAGGAAAAAGGGACATATAAAGCCAAACTGTCCACTGCTAAATAAAAGAAAAGGCAAGTACGAAAAGTCCAAAAAGGCTTTGAAAGAAGAGACTTCGAGTGATACTGAATGCGAAGATAGCAATGATGAAGAGCTCGCACATATCTGTTTAATGGCTGAATCTGATTCTGAAGAAGATGAGGTAATTTGCTCAAATCCTATTCTCGATGATGAAGCTCTTTTTAAAGAGTTATGCGTGGAACACGAAAATGCATTGAAGAAGATCTTTGAATTGAAAAAGGAAGTCTCTAGATTGAGACAGCAAAATGTTACGAATGAGAAAAGGATCGTTGATCTGGAAAAGGAAAATTCCTCTGTTAAGGAAGAGAAAGATATTCTGCAAAAAGAGAATAATTCTCATAAGGAAGATTTTCAAAAGATTTGCAAGAAATTTTCTCTCGGCTCAAAGACGTTAGAGCACGTTCTCTCAATACAAATGCCGTACTACAACAAATCCGGTCTTGGCTACGAAGAGGTAAGTGAAATCAAGAATGATTTTCCGAAGGTCAAGGAGCGATTAAGGCGCAGGCCTTCAATCCAACATTATAGAAATCACTTCGGTAAGCATTTTGTCAAGCCTATTGGATTTCAATATAATAATTTCTTTAACTATGGTGATCCCGAGCGACAATATCCACATGATTGGAAGAACTCCAAATCAATCAATTCGAGATTTGATGCTTTCTCTAACAGAAATGGACCCAAGCTCATTTGGGTACCAAAGAAAAGATGAGTTGTTTTGCTTGTAGGGAATAAAATAGAAGAGAAAGAGAAATCGGTATGTTGTTGCATTTTCATTTTGCTTTGCGTGCATACTTCATTTATCTAAATTCTCATTGTACTTGATATTGTGCTTTGGTTGATTCGATTTTTTTTTTGACGTATTCGCTAATTAGATGTGCTTGAAATATCTTTTAGAAAGAATCGTGTGATGCATTTTTGTGGTTCGTGAGATGAGATTAAGCGACTGATTGATATCTTGCTTAGAGATAATGCATTTTATTTGATTGATATATATATATATATATTTTTAAAAAGATTTCAGATTTTTGAACCTCTTTTATCCATTTTGATCTTGTCACGTTTTGCAAAGATAAAATCTTTTTAAAGGAGATATTACTTGAATCAAACGTCATCTTGATATGGCATGTTGTTTTGCATCGTTAGTTGTGCTGCAAAGTGAGAATCTTATGAGATATTATTTGATTGGGCATATTGTTAGAATACTAATATTTATTTTATGCTGTTAAGGAAAGAATGTTTTGGAATCTATAAAGTTTCCTTATTTTTTGTTCTAACGTAAAGGAAGGATCCAAATACGTGGATACCAAAAAGGAAACGCGTTCATTGCAGGAAATCATCAAAGGAAGATTTGCAATCAATCAACGAAAATCTTAGTGCAATCAAGAAATCTCTCAAAGAAAGATTGACAAGGATCGTATTTTTTCTCCGCAATTCGAAGGAAGAATCTGAAGAAAGATATTTGGAAAGTTTGATCCGAATATTGGAGGAAGATTTCGCACAATTTTGGAAGGATCAGAAATTCTCCACTTCGCTTACAACTCTCGCAAATCATTGAAGGCATATTAAAATATATTGTGCAAGCCCTTAGAGTATCATGTGAAAGGTTAAGTAATTTCTTCGTTGAAATACTTGAGATGCTTACAATTACTACTCTATTTATTTGAAAGGGGCATGATTTATTACGTGAGATATCATACTTTTAACGCAAATTTGTGCAAGAAGTTTGTTGAGTTTATGCAGATTAAATTCGAGACGAGCTTGATTAAAGAAAATCGTCTTTCTCGAATCTCAAGACCAAATGAATGTTAAGAATATAATGCTGCTACAAAGAAAAACATCCTATTCAACTGGCGCAACTCGGCGATAAAGGTTACTCGCAAAAGCTGTCTTGATGACAGGGGGAGAATAGAAAGAAATGATCAAATTCAAGGGAAGTCTACTGATCAGATTCAGGAGGAGATCATTGATCAGATTCAAGGGGAGCTTGACACTCAGGTTCAGAAGGACCTTAGTTAGAAGGACATGAAAAGCTGCAAGCTTCTGTATAGCAAGAGATGGTGAAAATGATAATGGAAGAAAAGGTAAACGTATGTTAGAACTTGTTAAGTTCTACAAAATCCGGTTAGTATATCTTCCATTTCCCTTACTTTTTGTCATTACAAATCTCTAATCTGTTTTATCGCTTTATCATGACAAAAGGAAGTGAAATTTATCTGTACTCCTTTACATATGTTCACTGACATACATGATGATTAAGAACATGAGCTATATTGCATATCACCTATGTTCGTTTATACGTGTAGAAGATGTTGCATCTATGTGAACATGAGCTGTTTTGTATCTAAGTATATATTCTCTACATAAGACCCTTTTCATTTGTATCGCTTTTTGATTATGACAAAAAGGGGGAGAGAATATAGATATGCATATGTGTTGAATATTGAGCTGCGATTATGTTTCTATATATTTATGCTCAGTCCGTCTATTATCTCCTGATTACATTGCTTGATTATCATAATGTGGAGATCGCATTACGTGCTTATTATGCCTTGAGTTGAATTCTTATTTTTGGCAAATAAGTGTATCTCGTTTACTTTTCAAGTATACACAATTGAATATCTTTGAAATGTGTTTGCACATCTGCATATTCAGAGATTGTTTTGTCATCATCAAAAAGGGGGAGATTGTTAGGGAAAATCCCCCATGATGTTTTGAAGATGACAAAATAATCAAAGGCTACTAATGTGTTTATTGGTTGAGTAGAACCAGGTGAAAGAATCACAAGCCATTATGCAGATGGTGTATTAACATAATATTTGAATGTTATGAGTTATCTATCAATGGTGACCAAGGCATTGGGCGTAGAGGTGTCTACAAGCTTAAGGTACCTAAGTAGAGGTGAACAAGCCTAGAACGGGAAGTTTGGTAAAGCTTGGAAGGACCTTGGATAGGTGAACAGTGAGGTAGAACCACAATTGCCAATATGCTTAGAGGAACCAGAAGATGGAGCTCAAGATACTGCATCTGAATTATGCATCTGAAGTTCTGGATATTGCATCTGAGAAGAAAAGTCGTATGTGCTTTTGAGAAAGTTGAAGTCTTGTATTCAGAAGGAGGTTCGTGAAGACTTCAGAAGGAGGTTCGTGTTGCCTCTGAAGACTTCAGAAGGAGGTTCGTGTTGCCTCTGAAGACTTCAGATGGAGGTTCGTGTTGCCTCTGAAGACTTCAGATGGAGGTTCGTGTTGCCTCTGAAGACTTAATCTCGTGAAGACTTATATGCGAGCATCAACAAGGTTTCTATCAACAGCAAACTCAGTGTATCTCTGTTCAGAAGCTGTGACTTATTCAGAAGCAGTGATTCAGAAACTGTGACTTATTCAGAAGCAGCGATATATTCAGATTCAAGAGACTGCTTCTGAAGTCTGGTTCTGAAGACTGTTCAGAAGCTGCGAGATATATTAATTCCAGATTCTGAAGACCCACGCCTGACATATGTTGCTGAGGTATTTATGGAAGTTTGTAATCTTTGATTGACAGGATTATTCTATAACATGATTGATAGAATATCCTTGATTGGAAATTACCTTCCATGGGACAAGAAAGCTTCCATATTTGAAGAACTCCACTTATGGAAATCGAAGATTGAGTTGTATGGGCGACTGAATCTGAGGGGTTCAGATTCAACACCAACGGTCACCAAATCTCCCTAGATACAGTCTCGTTCAATCAAGATTGATGGCGTCCAATCAGAGATTGAAGAGCGATCCTTTGAAGACCTGTCCAACGTCTAGTTTGGGGGTGAAGGAGTATAAAAGGAGATCCATGGTGCTATTACGGTGTAAGATTAGAATCATCAATTCCAAAGTGCTAGAGTTATTCAGATTCATACTTGTCTCTGTGAGCTTAACGTTATAATCTTTGAGAGGCTTTGTAAGAGTGATTGAGAGAGGATAGTGTGATCTATCAAAGAGAGTATCATCACTTGTTGTAAACCTCCATTGATTCATCTAGTGGAATCCAGCCTATCGGCTGTCAGCGTGGGAGAGTGGACGTAGGCTTGATCTAAGCCGAACCACTATAATCGTCGTGTGCAATATTCTCTATCTCTAAACTCTTATCATTGTGTTTGATAGAATATTGCATGCTGGTGTTTATATTCAGAATTTGCATACTCATGTTCAGAATCATAAACTGCACATATTCATATTCAGATTCTATTTTGACTTGATTCTTTTAATTCCGCATTTTCTAGTCAAAATTATTTTAAATCACCCATTCACCCCCCTCTAGGTGATATTGCTAGATCCAACAGTCCGTACTGAGATTCTATCGATAAATGCGATACATTGTTTCTGTACAACATTTCCCTTCTGGCCCTTTGCTTGCACCCAAAACCACATTTCCCTTTCCCAATGAATCGTTTAGCATGGATAGCAAGTACGAGGCTTTTCTTTGCGATGTCTGATCCATATCTAATCGCAATATGAGCGGGTCCCAAATGGAAGGGAACGGATGCGAGGGAAGAATTCAAAATGAAAGAAATGCAGGTTAAGGTGAAGAGAGGGGCAATGAGGTGAGAATGGAACTAGAAGTAGACAAACCGAAACTCGAAGTATCTGATACTATGGTTACAAATCTCAAGTGTGAGATAACAATATGCAACTGGAAATGCTTGATTACGGCATCGGTAATAGAAAGGCCTTGTACACCGCATATCTAAACGAAGCCACAGCGCCGCTTTTTGGCTTTGCCTAGAGATCTCGCAAGAAGAACCCTGGTCCCATGAAGATTAGTTGGTCTCTATAGTTGACATGCTCTCCTGTGGTGGCCAAGAAATTGTTTTCAATGAGCTTCTGCAATGCGGTTCATCAGTTACTGCTTGGTATGCATGACTTGTTCTACGCTTAATCTATGAATGGTTCAGTCTGAATGCATGATCAAAGACAATATGGCAAGAATGACTTCGATTTTTTCCTATTAAATATGTGCACATTTTCTCTACTCCCAAACCCAGAAATAATTAATCGATGAGCTGAACAAGGGAGTGAAAGCAATAACATAGCTTGAGGAGAAATCAAAGGGAGCAGAAGCAATCGGGGAACAAGCCACTCGTGCACGCACTAATCTATTGAGCAACCTGTGGGAATCGTGTCTTAAGTGTCGTCTAGGAAAGTTAACCAACCCTTAATTTATCAGATACTCTATATCTTCAACTCCTAATCAGATCTAGATCTTGATTTGTTTGAAGGTTTTGCTGTACCCAATGTTGTTGAAGTTCAAGACAGTCCTGCAGAAACCCAATATTTTAACTTTGTCATGCTCCAGTATTGTAACTTCAATGGCAGGGTAGTGTGGCAGCACAGGAGGCAAGGAATGGAGAGACTCTTTACATATTTCTGCAACAAACGCACGCACGAACGAACGAACCACAGATTCGCAGTGACAACTCATTTCCGTATTAATTAACAGCTGAATTATTACGAACCATGTTGGTGATAGATGTGACAGCTCCGACGAATTCGTTGGAGGGGCCATTTCGGACCACATGGTGACACATTGGAATGAACAGGTCCTGTCTCGGATTGCCTCTATATATAGTGTGTGATGCGATTGGATCCACCATCCAAAAACGCCAAGCTTCAAACACAAAAAGGAGAGTAACCATTAGAGATGGCTAGTCCTTTATCTATGTTCAATCGCAAGTACCATGTTCGATCAATTAGCTTGCCTTGCAGATCCCACCCGACCACCCTTAAAATTGAAGAGGAGCTCAACAAGCTCAAGTTGTGGGAGGCGACATCAACTCTGTCATTCAAGTCAATTGGAGCGGGTCTCTCGGGCCTCGAGGAGGCATATGGGTGCTTGGATGAGCTTCTCAACATGTCATCCACCCGACAAGTCCTCTCTCAGAACAAGCAAGAGAAGTTCATCAATGAACTGTTGGATTCCTCGGTTCAGCAATTAGATGTCTGTGGCATTGCCAGGGACCTGGTCTTGCAAGTCAAGGAACACGTTCAAACACTCCAATCCGCGCTCCGAAGAAGGAAGGGAGATTTGAGCATCGAAACGTGTCTCTTGGACTATACAAACTTCAGGAAGAAGGCAAAGAAGGACGCCAAAAGATTGAGTGGGGCTCTGAAGCAAATGGAAAGCCGGTTCGCTCCTCTCGTCAATCAAGATGACCATTTCTTGGCCGTGATGAGAGTTCTGAGAGAAGCCGGCGAGTTCAGCATTTCCATATTCCAGTCCATCCTCGGTCCATTCTCAGGACCCGTCTCAAGTCCTAAAGAGTCAAGATGGTCGCTGATCTCAAGATTGATCCACAAGGGGATGATGACAAGCGAAGAGAGGCAAGAAAGCGAGAACGAGTTACAATACGTCGATGACGCCTTAAGCATTCTATTAAAGAACCTTTCGGGGGATGAACCTGGGGCCGAAAATGTACGGATTGTGCAGAAGCAATTGAAGGATCTGGAGAAGAGCCTTGGAAGTCTTGACGAAGGACTCGAAAGCATTTTCAGGCAGCTGATTAGATCAAGGGCCTCACTATTGAACATAATCTCCCAATAGCGGGACAACTCGGTCGGCCCTTGGTTTTTTGTCCTTGAATCCTGAAAAGAATCCAAAATTTTAGTGGATCTGTATAGGGATTTGCAGTTCTTGTTTTGCATTTGTATCAAAATCCATACTTGTACATAAATGAAACATAAGAATTCACAAAAACCTTGGTGTCTTACTGCACATCCCTTCTTTTTTTCCTCTTTGCAGAATGCTCAAGAAAGTTGCCCCCGTGCAAACGCGCATGTACACTTCACTGTTAGAATTTCCGTTCTAGCAGCCTCTTACTAGAAAGGAGGACAATGGCAGAAGGAGGACCTGCTTTTGCAATTGTGCTTTCGATACTTCATTAATGTTTCACATCAGCAAAAGTTGAAGCTGACAAATTTCAGTATGTATAAGAAAAATGACTGATACGAAAAGAATCTAACTGGAGATGGCGGAATATTTTTAGTCATATTCTTGATATTTGCCTTGGCATCTTTAGAAGTCTGCCGATTTTCGAGGTCTTAACGTACTATGTATATGCCCAGTTGCAGTCATTCATATGGAAAAAATTGCTTGGGAGATGATGCTCCTTTAACCTCTTATTCAGAAAAGTTAATACATGGATGAATAACCACGAGACGAGCATCCAGGTTTTAGTTAATGGCACTTGTTTGGTTATACTTGGAGTGAAGTTTCCGCTTGTTTAATTTGACTGAACTTTTGAAAAATCAGATCTGATTGGAAGACATGAATCACTGCCAAGATTTGCTTCTCTGTCCGTGCTTCTTCGATCGACAGAAGTTGTCTTTGATATCGAGCGCGGAATCTGCCATCTCTAGATCTTTGGGCAAGGCATTAGCTCGACTTATTCTGGCAACATTTCAGTATGGAAGATTATCCACATTACTTGCGACAACAGATGAGTCGATTCTCATAAGGCAGAGAACAGTTTCAACTCGTCGAGGTGAGTACATCAGGTAAAAGAAATAGTTAGCCTCGTCACCGGGACAATTCGGGAAAAACACTAGAAAACGACAGTAAAGAGCAATTGAAACGGCTAGGATTTCTACTTTCCATGCATCTGATATCTAAAGAACCATGAACTTGGTCATATCCGATCAACCGAGAGCCAGAACTAGTCGGTTCGCAAAAGGGACTGGTCGATTCTTAAAGATTTCTTGCAGACAAGACATATCCGAGGACTCGGATACGGCACATAATACATGTATGTGATCTGCGTACCTAACTGAAGGATCCTGGATTGGCAGGTTGCTGTCCTGAAAGGAGACACCAATTAAGTATGCCACTCGTGCGTCGACTATACTAATATTATCTGCTTCATTTGTTTATCTCATCATCATCCACCGCCTACTTCTGCAATAATTAGTACCGCATTTAACAAAAAACAATGGCTCTTGATCTCTGCAGATCTCCAGTTTCTAGTCTCTCAAGACTCTTCTTTTGTCTTGAGATGATGAATGCGCAGATTATTTTAATGCGCCTGCCAACTCCCCGTGGGGCGAAGAGGCAAAGGCGAGAACATTGCCGAATTTGAAATTTGAATCGAGTGATTTTGTGCGAAGTACAATAATCAAGATACAACGTACCCGGAAAAAGAATGGAGATATATTCTAGCTACATTACATGGATTCAATGCCTTGTTGGTGGAAGAAATGACAACAAAGCTCATACCATAAGAAACCCACACTGTCTTCACATGCTCATCTTTTGTCGATTAAGGATCCAGATTGAACATAATTCAATAAACCCCTATTGGATATAAATACATCATTTTGGTGGATGGTGGCATTTGATTAATCCAACTTGAGCTGACAATTTCTAGTGCATCATGAGAAAATCAGGACTGGCCGCTTTCTGGCCCGCAGCCAAGTGCCGGTACAAGAATCGTTCCATAAGCTTGCCTGCTCAGTTGCATCCGAGCGCCCAAAAAATCGAGGAAGAGCTCGACAAGCTCAGGTCTTGGCAGGACGCGCCACTGTTGTGCCCCAATAAGGCGGAGGAATTGCTCCGAGGCCTCCTTGGGCTCGGCGAGCTGTACACGTGCATCACAGATTTCCTCAATTTGCCATCCACCAGGAGAGCTCTAGGACAAAGCCGGCCCGAGATGTGGCTCGACGGGTTGCTCCGAAGGTCCATAAACTACCTAGACGCGTGCGGCAGGATCCACGACGCGATCTCGTCGTTGAAAGGAAGCGTTCGAGAGCTTCAATCCATCCTCAGAAGAAGCAAAGTCAGAGTTCTCGACGTCGAGAACAACGTCCACGCTTTCGTTTCCTTCAGGAAAGGGATGAAGAAGGAAATCGCGAGATCTCGAGCAATTCTTAAGCAACAAGAAGATGACATGTTTGAGGCATTCACTTCCTCACTGCTGGATGACAACCTTTGTGCCGTAACGAATGTACTAAGAGAGGCAAATGCCGTTACAAACTCGGTCTTCTGCGCGCTCCTGCTATTCCTATCACCATCGGTCTCGAAACCGACGCCAAGTAGATGGACGTCGGTCTCGAGGTCGGTGCTCAAACGGGTGATCATTCGCGACGACGATGGTCAGGAGAGCACGGGACCGAATGAGCTAGAGAGCGTGGACATGGAACTTACCAAATTGCTGGAGTCCACTTCAAGCAAGCACATTGAGAGCAAGAGGATTGAGTCAGCAAAGTTGAAGTTACAGGCTTTAAGTGATTGCATTGAAGGCCTTGAGAGCGGATTAGAACGCTTGTTCGGGCACTTAAGCCACACAAGAGTGTGTCTCCTGAATTTATTTTCCGGTTAAGAAGTCTTACCAATTTATATTTCCTTTGTTCTTGTTCATGTATAGTCTGGTCATGTAAATCAAGAAAGTTAATATGTAGAGATGAATGATTGATTTATGCATATGAATATGCATAAGTGATATTTCCTCTTTCAAGAACAAAATGTTCAATATAAGAGTGCGTTTGTTTTGCGAAAAATGAATGATTTGGGAGACATTTTCCTAAAAATGATCGTTTATATTACTTGAAATAACGAGTCGATGAAATATGTTTTCATTACCGACAACAATTTTTGTCTAAATTTTTTCGTGGAAGATGAAAATATGTTTGCTCGATTATTCTTGAAAGCGATTATTTTTAGAAAAATATTTTCTACATCATTTATTTTCGCGAAACAAACGGAGACTAAGATGTTTTTTTATATCACCTAAACAATGCATGATCTTGTCTAAAAAGACTCTAAAAGACTCCTTAGTTCATAAAGAAGCTTCCTCAAGATAGATGGCTTACTCAATCACAAAGTTTGGGCTCCTAAAATATGGTGCCTTGGGGCTTTCTATTTGATTATATCGAAAGTCCCAATTCATTAGGATTTCCCTATTGAGCCATGTTATTTCGGGACAAGAGAATTATTTATGATGAAAAGGAAGAGCTTCAAGAGAATGATTCGGAGTTCCAGTTTCATAATTTTGCTTGCTTCTTTTAGAGATCTGTCATGATTTCTTCTTCTTCTTCTTCTTGACAAAGAACCTTCGATTTGATTCAAATAAAAGAGAAGGACAAGGTAAAAAAAAACTCCATTATGCTTTTCATTGCTTCGAGAAATTTGATTAATTGATTATTGTCGGTTCACCTTATTATGCTAATCAATCAATGCCACTATAAGCACAGCAAAGAGTAGGTTAAAAGGACGAGAGAAAATTCTAAATAGGAACCTAAAGTGTCTTCATTTTTTTAAACAATGATTTGAAATGGACCTTATTTCAAATAAGGGCCCGATGTGCGTGATAGAATGATTAAATATTAAACCACGCCTTCATCTAACAGCTTAAGCTTTTAGAACAGTTGGTAGTGATGTATCATTCCCAACTATCACATTATCATGTCCATGGTAAGGAATGGCATTCACAAGATTACTTGGATCATCTGTCATATGAGTATTAGCACCAGTGTCCGGATGCCATTCTCCATCTTGTGAGTTTGAGATATGAAGAGCAGCTAGGCCTTGAGAGATATTGATATTCTAATAACTATTGTCGAAACGATACTAGCAATTCAATGCATCATGCCCCTTCTTCCTACAGATCTGACAAATAAGAGATGACACTCCTAAGTTTGAATTTGGCGATGCACAGACGGTTTTTGTTTGCTGAGCAGTATAGTGGTTTCCCAAAAAGTGCCGACCATTCTGGTTTGTTTGAGAAAAGCCACGACCCCTAAAATTGAAAGTGGGTCCTCTAGCCTCTACCCCTTCCTCTAGGGTTGTTGTTGTAGCCACCGTTATTTCGCTCCGAGATAAATGCCATTGAACTGTTCAGAAGCAAAGTTGAAGTGCGTTTGTTTCGTAACTCATAACTTTGAAGTTGTGCAACCACTTCAGCATGAGAAAGAAGAGGAGGCCTGAACATAGTCGTTTTGAATGACTCATAGCTATCATCAAGTCCTTCAAGTAATTTAAAGACTTTATTAGCATCCGACACAGGTTTACCAATCAAATGCAATTGATTGCAAATAGATTTAAAATCACGAAGATAAATAGATAAAGGCTTATTTCCTTTCATGATGTGTTGAAGTTGTCCGAGGAGGTCAAATTCACAAGTCACCGAACTTTGCTTGAAATGATCAGTGAGAGCTTTCCATACTTCTGTTGCTATTTGAAGTCCAACGGCATGTCCAAGAACCTCTTTTGAAAGTGTGCCCACGATCCAAGACTTTACGAGTCGGTCTCTACGCACCCATGATGTATATTCTAGATTACTGACTTCGGTTGCATTTTCTGCTGTCCAAGTCTGCGGTGGTGCCTCTGTCTCTCCGGTAAGGAAGCCAAGTAGGTCCTGACTTTCAATCAGAGACAGTACCTGTGTCTCCCAAAGTAAAAAATTATTTTCGCTGAGCTTCAATGTAACAAAATTTGCCACATTGATGTTTGAAGGGAATGGAAATCTCGGGTTCGAAGGAGTTTGTGTTGGATCTAGCAATATCACCTAGAGGGGGGTGAATAGGTGATTCTGAACACTTTTTAATATTTAATGCGAAAATTTATAAAGGGTTCAGAACGTAGACCGAAAATGATCAGTAAGAGGACGTGCAGATAAACTAAACACAGCAAGATGAGTTTAGGGAAAGAGAAATTGCACGCAATGATTATAGTGGTTCGGCTTTAGCAAGCCTACGTCCACTCTCCCACGATGATAGCCGATCGGCTGGATTCCACTATGAGTCGTTGAAAGATTACAGGCGTTGTCACTCCAATCGCTCTTACAAATGAACCTCTCAAGACTACGAATTTTAAGCTCACAAGAACAAGAGAATGTGTTTTTGAACAACTCAGCACTTTGGAATTTTTAGTTCTCGATCATTTTGAAACAGTCACTATTGATCTTCTTTATACTCCTTCAGCCTTGAACTAGCCGTTACCAAGGCCCTTCAAAGGATCGCTCTTCAATCTTTGATTGGACGCTATCAATCCTGATTGACAGAGACTGTATATGGGAAGATCCAGTGGCCGTTGAAAGTGAATCTGAACCCTTCAGATTCAGTCGCCCATACAACCAAATCTTCAGTTTCCATAAATAGAGTTCATCCAAATCTCCAAGATATCTTGTTCACGGAAGGTAATATCCAATCGCGGATATTCTCCTGATTTGATTGGAAAATAATCCTGTCAATCAAATCTTACAAACTTCCATAACAAGGCGCGGCCAAATCAGAAACCTGCCAAACGTGGGTCTTTAGAATCTAGTAGCGAGATATTGCAGAATCTGAACGTTGTTCAAAAGCAATCTTCTGAACTAGAGAGACTCTCTGAATCTGAACAGATTGGAACAGTGACTCTGAGCTTCTGTAAGATCCTTGCTGACGTGTCACATAAATCTCCTAGAGATGAGTCTTCAGAGGCAGCATAGACCTCCTTCTGAAGGCTTTAGATGCAACATAGACTTCCTTCTGAAGTCTTCAGAAGCACCACGATTCTCCATCTGAATGTAGGACTTCGACTATCTCAGAAGCAAGTGTGCGACGACTACTCCTTGAGTCTGAACGCCAGTCATGGAACATTATAAGCTTTTGTTCACATGCTCATGCCTGCAATAACAAATTATTTGTATTAACCAGATTCTCTTACTAGAAGGATAGTTTTGTCAGAATCAAAATATTCAGAGGGAATGTTTTCTCAACAATCTCCCCCTTTTTGATGATGACAAAACTTCCTTAATAAAAGTTGGTATATATTTTTGAATTGTAAGAAAGTTAAGCTCGGAGAAGATTTCAATAAAAATATGAATATAATTCAATTGAATCTTTTCAAAAAGGTGTGCATTTCAAAAAGGTGTGCATCTGAATATATAAGATATGCATTCTGAGTGATAGATGGATATCACCATATGTTGTATACGACGCTGAATTCGTTTGAGCGCATAGGTATAATTCGGGTGTATGCATCCTGCAATATGATGAGGTATGATGAGGTATTCTCTCCCCCTTTTTGTCATCAGCAAAATAAAATGTCAATTTACACAAACATGAACGGAGATTCAACCATATATTGTAAGAATAGCGTAACATTCAAAGCGCACACAAAAAAAAAAACATCCGACAGATAAAAACAAATACGGACAATTTGAAAAATAATTTCAAGATGACGGAGGTGGGTTTTGTTTTGAAGATGAGGAGGGAACATCAATAAGCTCTTCATCATCTTTCTGAGCAGCTTCAGCAGATTTGCCCATATCAGCAATGTAGGTTGCGAATTCCTTGAGTTCCTGCATCTCTGGAACTTCTTTGCTGATCCTTTCATCTCTGATTAAAGTATAAGTACCAATGCTGGCCATCTCAGAGCAGAAAAGGCGACAGTATTTATGAAGTATTTCCTCAAATCTGTGCAACTTCTTTTCAATGTGCATTTCCATCCTGTCCATCCTCTGCATAACTTCTACCCGAAGTTTTTCAACTTCCATCTGAACAAGACTTGAAGCATTCAGATTCCCTGCAGAGGTCTGTTGGTTTTCTTCCTCCACCATCTGAGCTTTTCCCTTTGAATTTGAATCCTGAATCCTCTGCGAGTTTGACTCCCCCTGAGCCTTATCAGGTGCTGAATCTGGAATGACTATAACATCTTCAGCAATCGAAGATTCAATCTCTGTGGGTTGCTCTTCAGGTATCTTCTCTGGAATTTGTTCCTTCTGAACAGCACTTTCCTCAACAGCTTTTTCCTTCTGAACAGCAGTCAGAACCTCTTCAGTCTGAACAACATTTGATTCCTCATGTTGTTCTTTTCTGCTGGACGACTCCTTTTCAGTATCAGCCTTGTCCTTCTGAATAACTTCAGTCTGAACAGCAGATTCTATAGGTTGCTCCCCCTGAATCTGAGCTGTTACAACAGGAGTGACTTCTGTTGATCCTATAGCTGTGACAACAAAGTCATCAGATTTATCAACCTCCATGTCTTCAGGTGGTGATGAGGACCTCTTCTTTTGTTCTCGAGCAACCAGAACATCAATAGTTGTTCTGTCATCTAGTTGCTCCTCCATTATCTCCACATATGCACTTGTAGCAAGCTGAGCTTCTTTTTCTGCTTTTTCACCAGTAGTTTCAACAGCTTCTACATTTTCACTCTCATGAGTCTTATGGGGATCCTCTTCTTTGTCCATAGGATCTTCCAGCTCATTTGCTATTTCACCAGTTTCTTCAGCTTCTGAACTGATGTTTCCTTCTGATAGCACAGTAGGGGTCCTCTCATCATCTCTTGATGATACACTTTCCTCTTCTTCTGCTTCCTCTTCTTCTGAAGACTCACTCTGAACAGTGGTCTGTTTTCCTTTTGTGGCCTCTGTCTTCCTTCTTTTTGCAGATCTCTAACTCTCTGCATTCTGTTCTGCAAACTCAACCAAGACAGCCTTTTTGTTCTTGTTGATCCAACCACCAGCAGACTGTCTAAAACCCATCTTCTGAATCATAGACTCCCCAGCTACCATTAACTGAATTTCATCTTGAAGGAGCTTTCCAGGAATGTTGATATTTTGGAAGGACATGATCCGATAGATCAACCCTGCATAGGGTAGTTGTCCTTTGGTCTTTTGGACAGTTCTGTACATGTGGAGGAGAACATTATGTGCTAGCGAGATCTTGCAGCCATTCAACAGACCCCACATCAGCTTGGCTTCATATTTCGAAATATCAGTTTTTGAAGCAGCCTTGGGTCTCAAGCTTTCAATGACAACCTTGTGCATTACAATGTGCTTCAGGGGAAATTCATTGTAAGCAATGTGTGCCTTGGAGTCTCTGGAGTAATTCTCTTTTCCAATCAGAGAACTGTAGGCATCATCAGGTTGCACATTAATGGGCATAAAGTCCATTTCCTCAACTCCCATTAATTTTGCCAGCTCCTTAACATGCAGATGGTACACCACTCCTTGAACCGTATAAAATAAGGAATCAAAATTGGTGAAACATAAGCTAGAATAAAAGTAAGCTGCCAAATCAGGAAAAGTTGGCCTCCTTGCAGTTGCAAAGTCCCTCAACTTCATTTCCTCTAGATGCTTCCTAATAGGGATACCAGCCCTATCAAAATACTTAAGATCAAATACCCTGTGGGGTATAACTCCTCTTTGCTTCATCATCTCGAATTTGTCAGAGTGCAACTGACTTGAAAATAGTTTGCTTTCAAAGTTCTTGTCCTTGATGACCCCTCTGATTTTCTTAAAATCTTTAAACAGCACGTCATCGTCGTCATCAGGCCTCCCCTTGGTTTCACTCTCTTCAGTTACAGCCTCCCTGATAACAATGCTCTTAGATGGAGACTTAATAGGTTTAGAGACTCCAGTTTCTACAACCTTTTCCTTGCCCTTCCGAGATACATTCTCAGGAACAATAGTGGCAATGGGTGTCACAGTTTGCAGAGGGAGTTCTAATATGGTAAGAAAGTCTTTCTCGCTTGCAAACTTGTGAATATTCAACAGCAACTTGACGTTTTCGTCACTAGAGCCAGCGTTCTTGAAAGAATCATACAGAGGTTTTATAGAGAGAGCCAGGGCGACTCTTTCATCGAACTCAGACTGAGACAAACCTGATTCCTTCTGAGCAATGTGTCTTTCTTCTTCATGATCAGACCCAGAGATATCAATGGATTCGGAGAGACGAGCTTTTCTGCCCTTCGTCAGCCTCGACGATTTTCTTCTCAGACTAGCACCTTCTTTTGCTGCTTTCTTCATGGTAGATGATGATTTCGGAGCCATAGATGAGAATGTTGGAGTTTTTAGTAAGAAGGATTTGGAGAGAGCGAGAAGGAGTGTAAACAGAGAGAAGGAAATCAGTTTTTAGGGTTTGAGAGAAAGTTGCGATATTTGATGGAGGTGCCGGTTCAGAGCCTTATGAAGGTTTTGAAAAACTGTAAAGCGGTTATTTTAGGAAATAAAATCAATTTAAAATAAAATCCAGCGATCAATACAAAGAAACATAATTAATCCAATCAAACAAAGAGGCATATGTATAGAAATTTGAGAACGTAAGATTTAGAGAACGTACCTTGGATTTTTGCCTTATCGAGAATTTCTAAATATAAAGAGGTGTAAGATGAACTAACCTTGCTTCTGAAGTACTTAAAAATATGCTTCTGAACAAAGGTTATGCAAATTTGCTTCTGAGCAGTTTTGGTTCTTAGCTCTGCTTCTGAGTTCTGCTTCTGAGCAGTTTTGTTTCTGAGCTCTGCTTGTGAACAGTTTTGCTTCTGAGTTCTGCTTCTGAACAGTTTTGCTTCTGAGTTCTGCTTCTGAACAGTTTTGCTTCTGGGTTCTGTCAATTTACCTGTACTCAATATATCTTAAGAAAAAGGATTAGTAATAGCTAATTCGTTTCGGATAAAATTGAAAGACTCTTTCACAAGAGGTTTAGTAAATATATCTGCGAGTTGATTCTTTGTATCAACATACTGAATGTGAACATTTTCATTCTGAACATGATCACGAATAAAGTGATGTTTGATCTCGATGTGCTTCGCTCTTGAGTGAAGAATACGATTCTTGGTTAGATTAATGGCGCTTGTATTGTCGCATCTGATCTCCACATTTGAATCCTTAACTCCATAATCTCTTAGCTGTTGTTTTAACCATAGAATCTGAGCACAACAACTTCCAAGAGAGACGTATTCTGCTTCTGCTGTACTAAGAGCAACTGTGCTCTGCTTTTTGGAATACCAGGAGATAAGCATATTTCCCATAAGTTGACAGGTTCCTGAAGTGCTTTTCCTGTCAATTTTACATCCGGCGAGATCTGCATCTGAATATCCCTTCAGAATGAAATCAGAATCCTTTGAGTACCAAAGACCATAAGCTGGATATGTTCCAATATATTTGATAATTCTTTTGATTGCTGTAAGATGCGATTCTTTTGGACATGACTGAAATCTTGCACATAGGCAGACGCTATAAAGAATATCTGGCCTTGATGCAGTGAGATATAGAAGTGATCCAATCATACTGCGATAAAGCTTCTGATCAACATCTTTTCCTTGTTCATCTTTATCAAGCTTAGACGAATGAGACATTGGTGTTTCCGTCTTCTTGCAATTTTCTAAGCCGAATTTCTTGATAATTTCAAGAGCATATTTCTCTTGATGAATGAATATTCCTTTCTTGGTTTGTTGAATCTGAAGTCCAAGAAAGAATCTTAATTCTCCCATCATGCTCATTTCGAATTCATCCTGCATTGCTTTAGAGAAGTTCTTGCATAGATATTCATTAGAAGAGCCAAAAATAATATCATCTACATAAATCTGAACAATAAGAATATCCTTACCCTGCTTCTGAATAAAGAGAGTAGTGTCAACATTACCTTTAGTGAACTTCTGTTCAGATAGAAAGCTGCTTAACCTTTCATACCAAGCACGAGGTGCTTGCTTTAATCCATATAAAGCTTTCTTCAAGGAATATACGAGATCCTTTCTTCTTGGTTCCTCGAACCCAGGAGGTTGCTCGACATAAACTTCTTCTTTGATGTAACCGTTTAGGAATGCACTTTTTACATCCATCTGAAACAGTTTAAAGTCATTGTAACAAGCATAAGCAAGAAGTAGCCTTATGGCTTCTAACCTGGCAACTGGTGCGTAGGTTTCATCGTAATCTATTCCTTCTTCTTGAGAATATCCCTTTGCCACAAGTCTTGCTTTGTTTCTAACCACTTTTCCTCTGTCGTCCATTTTGTTTCTGAACACCCATTTCGTTCCTATTACAGGACGATTTTTGGGTCTTGAAACGAGCTCCCAAACATTATTGATCTTGAATTGATGAAGTTCTTCTTGCATGGCATTGATCCAATTTTCATCAGTAAGAGCTTCTTCAATCCCTTTAGGTTCGATTTCAGAGACTAATGCTATATTGCTCATTGCTTCCTTGAATTTCGATCTGGTTCTGATTCCTTCATCTAAGCTCCCCATTATTAGTTCCTTGGGGTGATTGGATTTATGTTTCCAGTTTCTGTTGAATTTCCCGTCTTGAGCATCATTTGGAACATTAGAATCAGACGGTGTTACCTCTGTTTCTTCTGCGATTTGTTGGCTTGTTTCTTGATTCTGAACTTCTTCAGAAGCATGATTCTCTTCTGAATTTTCTTCTGGTTCTGAACCTTGATGAGGAGACGAAACTTGAACATATTCAGATTGATCATTCTGAGTCTGAATATTTTCATCAAACTTGACATTCATTGATTCTTCAACACATCGAGAGTTTTTGTTGTAGACTCTGTATGCTTTGCTCGTTGTAGAATATCCCAGAAATATTCCTTCATCTGACTTCTCATCAAACTTACCAGCTCGATCATTTGCATTTTTCAGAATGAAGCATTTACAACCAAACACACGGAAGTATGCTAAATCTGGTTTTCTCTCTTTAAAAAGTTCATAGGGAGTTTTCTCAACGATAGATCTTAAGGAGACACAGTTTAAAATGTAACATGCTATTGACACAACCTCTGCCCAGAAATGAGATGCAATTTTACTTTCGATCAAAAGAGTCCTCGCCATTTCTTGTAGAGAACGATTTTTCCTCTCAACAACCCCATTTTGTTGAGGTGTGTAAGGAGATGAAAAGTTATGCTTAATCCCAAATTCATCACAAAAATTAGAAAAACTTTGGTTTTCAAATTCTCCCCCATGATCAGTTTTGATGCAGGAAATAGAGTAACCTTTTTCATTCTGAATCTTTTTAGAAAATTTTGAGAAGGATGAGAAGGCATCATTTTTGTGTGCAAGAAATAAAACCCATGTAAATCTTGAGTAATCATCAACTATGACAAGGCAGTATTTCTTACCTCCAAGACTTAGTGTTCTGTTGGGACCAAAGATATCCATGTGAAGCAACTGCAGAACACGTTCAGATGATACATGATTAATAGATTTAAAAGAGCTTTTTACCTGTTTCCCAAGTGTGCAGGCTGAGCAAAGCTCTGATTTCTCAAACTTTGATTGTGGTAAGCCTCGAACTAGTTTCTTGGATGATAGCTTCGAGATGTGTTTGACACTGATGTGTCCTAGCTTTCTATGCCATAGTTCAGATTCATCCTTGATAGAGATGAGACACTTGAAATCTTCAGAATCAACATTCAGAAGGTAGATATTTCCATGACGTCGACCTGTGAAGGTTTGCTTCTTGTCTTTGCTAACACCTGAGCATTCTGAGTCTTGAAAACAGATTTGATAACCAGAGTCACATAGTTGACTAACTGAAATTAAATTGTATTTGAGTCCTTTGACAAGAGAGACATTGTTGATCGTGAGATTTCCGATTTTTACAGTGCCTTGGCCAATCACTTTGCCTTTATTCTTTCCACCAAATGACACACTTCTACCACTGTAATCTGAAAGTTGTATGAAGTTTTCTGGATCACCAGTCATGTGACTTGAGCAACCACTATCCAGAAACCATTTGTCTTTTCTCTTCCTTGGTACCTGCAAGTGGGAAGTAACTTACTATTTCTTTGGTACCCAGTTTTTCTTGGGTCCATCTGAGTTAGTCACAATAGATTTCTTTCTATTAACAGGTCTCCATATCATAATGCAATTATTTCTAACGTGATTTCTAGCACCACAGTTTTCACAATGCATTGGATAAAAAGATTTTGTAAACTGTTTTTGGAAATGCCGTTGATATGCAAATTTGGAAGGTTTACGGGAAATCCTGTCATTTGTTTTTGGAAACTTATTTTTGAAATCATTTTCCTTTTTGAAACCAAGACCAGATTTGTTACCATACGGAATTTGTCTGGAAATAATGTTTTCCAAATTTTTTGAACTTTGGGAAAATTTCTTTGAAGTATTTTCAATTTTGGTTTTCAAGGAATCATTTTCTTTCAAGATCAAATCACGATTCTCCTTGATTTGATGAAATTCCCTTTGCAAAAATTCAATCTTGTCTTTTTGAGAATCACTCTGTTGTTTTAAGGATGAAACTTCCTTTTTCAAAATGGAAACCTTTTTGAGAGCTTCTTTATAATTTAAGCACAACTCATCAATGTATTCAGAGACTTCATCTGGCAGTTCAGAAGGATGTACCTCAATATCTGAATCTAAATCTGAATCTGACTTTGCCATAAGACATATGTTAGCATAGTCATCCTCGCTATCTTCAGAATCACTTAGAGTTTCTGCTTTCAATGCCTTTTTGTATTTCTCATACTTGAACTTATCTTTCTTCAGAAGCGGACAATTGGGTTTGATGTGTCCTGCCTTCTTACAATGGAAACAGATTATATCTTTGTCTTCCTGTTTGTCATTGCTTGATTGTCTCTGATCATTCTTTTTGAATAATTTCTTCCCTTTGAAGTTTCTTCCTCTACGAGCCATTCTTCTGAACTTTTTCACCATAAGAGCAAGTTCTTCGTCGTCTTCATCTTCATCATCTGAATCTGGCATTTCAAAATCAATTTCAGATTTTAAAGCAATAGACTTCTTACCTTTTGAATCTCTTGTTTTGTTGGTACGCTCGGTCTCATATGACTGCAAGGTTCCGACTAGCTCATCAATAGATAGAGGTCTAATTGTTTGACATTCCTGTATTGATGGCTTGATGTAATTCCAGTCATCTGTAAGTCCTCGAAGGATCTTTCTGACTTGCATCGGTTCTGCTACAGGAGCACCTTGTCTTGCAAGACCACTTGCTAGGATTTGAAACCTGTCAATCATTTCAGCAATTGATTCATCGTGCTTCATTTTGAAAGCTTCGTAATCACTCAGCAGAATGCTGAGTTTTGTTTCTTTCACTCTGTCAGTTCCCTGATATGTGACATGAAGTCTGTCCCATATAGCTTTGGCTGAATCTTCTTCTGCAACACGATTATATAGAGGAATGGATAATGCACAGAAAAGTGCATGCACAGCTTTAGAATCGAGTCCTTGTCTTTTTGCTCTTTCAGAATCTGACAGTGTTGCAGTAACATTTGTATTGTTGTTTCCTTCATTTCCAGTGGAAGGGGTTGCTGTTACATTAGGAACTACTCCATTTACGACAACATCCCACATCAGATCATCTGATGCCTTGAAGAACCACTTCATTTTGTTGCACCACATATTGTAGTCTTTCCCATCAAAATAGGGTGGTTTGTTGCTGAAATGTGCATCACTGGTTCCTGTGAAATTATTGCTAGACATGATAGATCGTCAGCTCTGAAGTAAAACACTTCAAAATAATGAGCAACAAGGCTCTGATACCAATTGTTGGATCTAGCAATATCACCTAGAGGGGGGTGAATAGGTGATTCTGAACACTTTTTAAGATTTAATGCGGAAATTTATAAAGGGTTCAGAACGTAGACCGAAAATGATCAGTAAGAGGACGTGCAGATAAACTAAACACAGCAAGATGAGTTTAGGGAAAGAGAAATTGCACGCAATGATTATAGTGGTTCGGCTTTAGCAAGCCTACGTCCACTCTCCCACGATGACAGCCGATCGGCTGGATTCCACTATGAGTCGTTGAAAGATTACAGGCGTTGTCACTCCAATCGCTCTTACAAATGAACCTCTCAAGACTACGAATTTTAAGCTCACAAGAACAAGAGAATGTGTTTTTGAACAACTCAGCACTTTGGAATTTTTAGTTCTCGATCATTTTGAAACAGTCACTATTGATCTTCTTTATACTCCTTCAGCCTTGAACTAGCCGTTACCAAGGCCCTTCAAAGGATCGCTCTTCAATCTTTGATTGGACGCTATCAATCCTGATTGACAGAGACTGTATATGGGAAGATCCAGTGGCCGTTGAAAGTGAATCTGAACCCTTCAGATTCAGTCGCCCATACAACCAAATCTTCAGTTTCCATAAATAGAGTTCATCCAAATCTCCAAGATATCTTGTTCACGGAAGGTAATATCCAATCGCGGATATTCTCCTGATTTGATTGGAAAATAATCCTGTCAATCAAATCTTACAAACTTCCATAACAAGGCGCGGCCAAATCAAAAACCTGCCAAACGTGGGTCTTCAGAATCTAGTAGCGAGATATTGCAGAATCTGAACGTTGTTCAAAAGCAATCTTCTGAACTAGAGAGACTCTCTGAATCTGAACAGATTGGAACAGTGACTCTGAGCTTCTGTAAGATCCTTGCTGACGTGTCACATAAATCTCCTAGAGATGAGTCTTCAGAGGCAGCATAGACCTCCTTCTGAAGGCTTTAGATGCAACATAGACTTCCTTCTGAAGTCTTCAGAAGCACCACGATTCTCCATCTGAATGTAGGACTTCGACTATCTCAGAAGCAAGTGTGCGACGACTACTCCTTGAGTCTGAACGCCAGTCATGGAACATTATAAGCTTTTGTTCACATGCTCATGCCTGCAATAACAAATTATTTGTATTAACCAGATTCTCTTACTAGAAGGATAGTTTTGTCAGAATCAAAATATTCAGAGGGAATGTTTTCTCAACAGTTTGCGACATGATTGTATTGGGTTCTCCTTTTTCTTTTTCTTTTTTAACAAGAAGAGATCAGTGTGCCCTTGCATGGCACTGATACCAAGTTAGAATTTGTGGGATCACTGCCAACTATTCTAAAAGCTTAAGCTGTTAGATGAAGATGTGGTTTAATATTTAATCATTCTATTAGTGCATTCATTATTTCAAAGAAAGGTTAGAGTATTTTCATCATTTACTTTTTTCTTTTTCTTTTTTTTGCCCTTCCTTCTCGCCGGCCACAGATGAAGGGGCTGCCCTCGCCGCCTCCGAGGGCCATCAAGGTGGAGGACGATGTAGGCACTAGGGCTGAGAGGGGAGTCGGAGTCGCCATAGCCCTAGAGGTTGGGGGCAACAGCGCGGAAGCTGCATGAGTCGAGGAAGGCCATCTGGTGGCGCCAGGCGTACCACGCTTGGGGGAAGCCGTGGAGGAGGAGCACCACGTGCATCCATATCTCGTTCGTCCTCACCTTGCTGTGTTTCACCTCGTACTCGGAAGGCATTGATGACATGCTTCAACCCGTCCCACAAAACTCAAATGACTTGGTGATGAGAAAGAGATGCCAAATAAAACTATACTTTGTCCTTGTTCGGACAAAGGAAGACAACAATATGGAGGAGCCAAGGAGAGGCGGGCAAGGGCAGTCCTCGCCACACCCAAGCGAGAAGCAATGATGGCATTTCATGTCCTTATTTGAAATAATGTCCACTTATAATCCTTAATTGAGAAAATGAAGGCATTTCATGCTTTTATTTGAAATTTTTCTAAAAGATAATGATGTAAAAATAAATCGTATAATGTTCCTCAAATCGTGGGGACATCATCCCCTCAACGGGGGCAAAAGTAGCAAAGAAAATACTGAGATCAAATTATGGTGCTGTGTCAAAGACGATGGATGTTCTCAATTACACAAGATACAGCAAAGTGTAGTGGTCTCTCTTTAGCATTTAAAGCCGAGAATTTTTTCAAAAAAAACCATTCATTACTTTTTTTAGGGTCTTGACTTTGGTTTGTTTCGCAAAAAATAAATAATTTAAAAAATACTTTCCTAAAAATGTTCCCTTGAAATAGTTGATCAGTAATTTTTTTTTCATTATTGACAACAATTTATATCCGAACTTTTTTAAAAACGATAAAAATAATTTTCGTTCATTCATTTTTTTTAAATGTTACGAGCAGTCATTTTTACGAAAATATTTTACTATTTTTTTTGTTTTTGCGAACCTAAGTATATTTTGCTATTGTGTGCTGGCTTTGAGATTTTAATGATGAACACACGTTGAAGAATTTTTGTCTTAAGAGTTAAGCCAATCACAAAGAGTAAATATGATCGCAGCCGTTGATCATGTGAGATCACTTCCACCGTGTTTGCGATGGATCGGATCCACGTAGGCCCGGGTCCAAGTAAGAATTCGACACGCATCTCATACGACACGTGTCCTACGGAGAATGGAGGTTGTAACGGCTCCTCACAGCCCCTGTCGTGGGATGCCGTAACGAAGCACGCTCTCGGGCTCCCCCAACGGCTACTTTTCCCGAGTCCCAAGAAGATACGGCGCCACCGCATTCAGCCAAAGCAACACCCCCAATCACCACCGTCAATTCCCAGCTGATCAGGTAGGCGTGGGCCCTACACCGTACGATCGACGACCCCGGGCCGATCAAGCTGACCGTTTACGCAGTTCACTCCCGTTCACCTCCCCAGAGCAAAGCAAAGTGCTTCACAGCTCTCACGCCTTTTCCCCTGTCTCTCTCTCCTCTCTCTTCCGTGTTAAGAACGAGAACGAGGAGCAATGGCGGTCACGAGTGTGGCTGCTTCGCAGGCGAAGAAGCTCATGAGGCTCACCATCTCGCTCTTCGGACGACGCTTCAACTCTTCGAAATGGTAACTCCTCGCAAAACCCACCCCATTACTTCTCGTAGAAGATGGCTGCAGCAAGCCGCGATCTGCGTTGCTCGCAGAGCGAATGTGGAAGAGATCGATTGCGATTTCAGCTTCAGGGTTTGGTTTTCACTGGCGCTTTGCTCTGTCGTTTTAGAAAGGAATAGCCGCGGGTCGTCGTTGCCTTTCGTTTAGTGTTCGGTTTTTGCAGTTCGAGAGAATGTCGGCAAATGGCAAACTATTCCAAAACTGAAAATGGTTTACTTGTGGCTTTCCTTTCTTGTTGTGGGTATAACAAATTAGTGGTGAGGGGTTTCTGATGATATTTATGGAAACTTTTCGTTACTTATTTTGGGGGAATGAACAGCAAAACGGCGGCGAAGATGACGGTGGCCAGGATAAAGCTGCTGAGGAACAAGAGGCAGGCGGTGGTGAAGCAGATGAGGAGGGATATCGCGTTGCTTCTTCAGTCTGGTCAGGATGCCACTGCTCGTGTCCGGGTACATCTAGTTTTATTGCGCTAAGCTTTGGTTAATGCATTGGCAGTCGGCGTTGCTTTGCTTGTGTTGGACGTTGTTTTGCTTGTGCTGGACGGAAGTTGTGTTTGTGTTGACAAATTGGTCTTAGGAAAGGGTCACTCTTAATTTTCTGGTGATTTTTCCCGTCTAATTTATAATTAGAATGCTTTAAAAAGTGATGAACTTGAAATAGTCATATTGGTTTTTGTGTATCATTAGCTTGTGAAGCTAGAGCCTGTATCTTGTGATGAATGTTTCCAATTGCACTTTTTGGTCTGGCTAGCTACCTCTGCAATTTTTCGGTCTTTCTTCCGTCAGAAGATATTTAAAGTGTTTGGGCATTAACAAATGCAGTTACCATCATAGCTTCATGGCTTGTTAATCAGTGATGGAATTTGGAAAAATCATTATTCCCTGGCTAAAGTATGCAGATTGGCTCTCAACAGGTCCGTAGTGAGCTGTCTGAGCTGAAGTCAAATCTGTCAGAAGTGAAATGAACAAAGGTGAAGCAGAAAAGTATTTTAGGCCTAGTTCACCTAGGTTTAGAGGTTTTTATTCAGTTTTGGGCATGCGTCTTAGGTTGGAAGAGTTAAGTTATTTTTCATGTTAGGTCAATGGTGTTAACGTAATCGTTCTGTGTCTCATACTCTTATTGGATATGAGCATGTGTTATAGTAGAATTGTCCTTAGTATCACTTCTTTTATGCGACAATCAATTGAGGAGACTATAGAGGACATTGAGGAAGATGATGTTAGCTATCTCTTTCTGCATGAAACTGCAATGATGAGTGTTGGAAGCACAACAGATGGAGCTTATGAAATTTTCCAACTCCGTGCTTTCTCAAAAAGAGACTATTGACAACTACTGGTTGGGTTAGTATTACAGAGAAAGACAGGATGTGGGAGTTCTGGGATAACCTTTTGAAATACCATAGCTTGGACCGACTTAAGTAAATCACATAACATACCTAGCTGCTTAGTTTTCTCGGAAATTAGTGACTGAAGGACCATTTCACAGTCATAGTTGTTGAAGGCCTTTCTTTGACGGTGCTGTGTATATCAAGGAGGGGTGAGGATGTCTCCAGTCGTTGATTATGTGGACGTGTCTCACATTATTGTACATGATTAAGTCTCTAAATGATGAAAATTGGTGAAGGGACAATCATCTAGTTGTAGGCTGCATCATTTTCCACCGTACATAAGTGTAATCCGTTTGCATGTGTTCGCTTTGCAGGTTGAGCATGTGCTAAGAGAGCAAAATATTTTGGCTGCAAATGAGTTCATCGAGCTCTTCTGCGAGTTAATTGTTGCTAGACTTCAAATCATTGCAAAGCAGAGGTAAAAGAAATGCCTGATCTACAGAAAACTAAGCAAGTTTGCGTGTTTACTGCTGCTCCGTGATTACTGAGTCCAGACGGGATCTTCTATACAGGGAATGCCCGGCAGATCTCAAGGAAGGCATTTCAAGTTTAATATTTGCCTCGCCGAGGTGCTCAGAAATTCCAGAATTGGCTGCAATTAGGAAACTTTTTGAGAAGAAGTATGGCAAAGATTTTGTGTCTGCAGCGATTGAGTTGCGACCAAACTGTGGTGTTAACCGGATGGTAAAACTTCGAATAGACTGGATCTTTACTTGCAATTCCTTGTTTATGTGTTCTCTTTTTGAGTTAAAGAAGTTATTGTTTCCTGTAAATGCATTGATATTCCGTCGATTGCAGCAATGATACATGTATCTTGTCCTACAATACTAACTTATATAATTTCTTTTTAGCTAATTGACAAGCTCTCCGTTAGAACCCCATCTGGTGAAACAAAATTGAAAGTATTGAAGGAAATAGCAAAGGAGTACCAGATTGAATGGGATATTACAGAGTCTGAACAGGAGCTTCTGAAGCCTCCTGAGGAGAAAATAGTGGGCTCTCTCTCTCAAATTCATTCTTTCCTGTTCATTTTTTTTGGGTCGAAAACTTGTTTATGTTGTCTGTTTCCTTCTGTTTTTTCTTGATTAGGAAGGAGCACGAAAGTTTGTTAGTGCAGCCAGCTTCCCGGTGAAGCCCGTGGGTGCTCAGTCTGTCAATCCAAATGAACATAGTGCAAGGTAAATGGATCCCATTTTTGTTTGTCCTCAATCATTTTCATCACGCGAATCGTTCTTATAATTGCTCTTTTGCTGCTTTCCCCTTAGATCAAAAGGCGGCAACAAGGAAACTTCGCAATATGAGGACTCCGCATCAGCTGCCGAAGCTGCTGCAGAATCTGCCCGGAAAGCAGTTGCCGCCGCGCAAGCTGCTGCCTATCTGGCAAACAAAGAACCAAATCAGGCGACTCACGTTCACCAATCCCCTGCTGCATTCGCGCGAAATGATTTTTCGGGCTTTTCTCACAATCAGGAGGCAACATTCGGACATCCGAATTATGAAAATCATGCGAACAATGAAGAGAGAAGGTATTCCCCACATATGGAGACCGGAGGAGCTCATAGAAGGCACAGCTACAACAGTGTCAGTTCCACTCATCCAGAATCAAAGTTCGAAGATGGAGTAAGTGTCGAAAAGTTCCGTTTTTCAGGAGACGATGACTTGCTCTCTACCCACGTTGGCCACGGCAAGATGCATCGTAGGTACAGCTACAATGCTCCCTCCCGTCGTTCAGACATAAAGTTCGACGAATCAGACTATGATGAAGATGAAGAGGCGGAAGATCCCTCCAGCGAAGCCCGCCCACCACCGGCTGGGCCTCCACCACTTGCACCATCGTCTGTTACCCAAAACTCGGTCCCTCGTGTTCATCCAAAATTACCGGATTACGATGACCTCGCAGCTCGCTTCGAAGCGCTCAAGTATCGGAAGTGAAGTGATGAATCTGACTACAGTCGATTGCTCCGTTTGCATGCCACTTTTGTCGATTACGATTTCCTATCTTGTCTATGCAACAAATCTATTATGAGAACACTAAACAGATGTAAATCGAAACAGGTTTGTTCGTAATCCATACTATACGTTTGTTTGTTCACTGGTTTGTGTTGGATTTATTGATAATCCCCTAAACAGCAAGATAACCAACAACAAAAACAACAACAACAACAAAGAAAAGATTATTGATGTCTGTCCTGATTCGATCGACGTGAATCGTAAGAAGGTGATTAGCAAAATTAGCTTCAGCCTCATAATTGGGGTTTCAATCCCACCTTAGATGTCAATCCAAACGAATGAACTGGAATCGGAGAGGCACGAATTGACTTGACATTCCGTGTGGGAACTGGACGATAAGAACGAAAGCTACGCATAACTGCCTATATTAAATTTTGCAGTGGTCGGACAGCTGCAAGAGCGACCCCATTAGCTGACTTTGGTCAATTCTTGATTGCTCTTCTTGCGTCCTTGGCTGTGTATCGTCGGCTGCTCTTGATTTTTTGTGAAGAAGAAAGCCAAAGATACAGAGTTATTGTAGGATGGACCCGTTAGGATATTTTGTGAGCCAGCAAGATGTTGGCTCGGATACCGATGGGGTTAATCTTTTTCATGTTGGCTCAACCCACGTCGAGAGTACTGGATCAGTCGAGGTGGGCGAAAGCTGATCCGGGCCCCTTCTAACCGTTAAACCCAGATAAAAAGAGAGCTCATCGGTATCAAGGGACCAGCCTTTACGTTAAATCCGAAAATAACATCGACAAAAGACTAATTTGGCGTCAACTCTTTATCCAAAAGCACCCACCATACCAAACCCAAGAAAATATGTCAACATGGAGTGCAAAGTTTAAATTTTTCTAGTGTCCACGACATGGCAGATATGATCTACGTTGCTTTCACGTAGACAAGCTTCGGATGCAAAAGTCTTTGGCACGTGAACATCTTGGATTAATCCGACCAAAAAAATAAATAAATAAATACCATCTTGGATCGACAGAACCCTACTTCGCACCCACATCGTCTCTTCGTCACTGTATTATATTACACTGTAACTCCCCCCTCTGCATTGACCTGGTCATCCTTACGTAGCTAGTTCTCAATCATTGCATGAAAAAACGCTTTGTCGTTTCATTCTGTAAAACTTCAGACCATTTTCCTAAAAAGAAAAAAGCCACCCAAATCGTTAAATTACTTCTCCTTATTCGCCAAAAATCCTAAACTTACAACCGTACGACACGATACATATTTGAAGTAAATGCGTCACGTGAATACAAAAATTTGGAGTAAATATATCAAAGTCGACGTGATTTATGATTTTTGGTGGCTCTAACCCTTACTAAAAGGGTACGACCAACTTGTCATATATCAATTCTTTGCATGTCGTCTCTTATTAAACGAGATGAATATGACAGAAAATAGCAGCCAAAGTTGAGAGTCCACCGTAATAAATTCCACAGCCTGCCATATCCAACCCTTTCATTATTTCTTGAGCTGCCTCAGAAGAGCATAGTCTCGTCACATGCCCATCAATCTCCCACTGGCATTTTCTCTTTTTTCTTTTTCTTTTTTCCTTTTCTAAAGAAAAATATCTTATGTGCCTATCCGTGAAAAAATATCCTATATGCCTATTGCACGTGTCATCATCAACGGATGGTATAAAATCCAATAAACAAAATCAATGATTGACTTGCTTCTTCGCGTAAGCGGTGCAATGTGTTCATAAAAGAGTTTCTCACTCAAAGAAATATTAAGAGTGCGTTTAGTTGAGGGAAAACGCCATGATAAAAGAAAATACTTTTCAAAAAATGGTTAATTTTTCTATATTTGGTGATATGTGACCGAAAATATCTTTCGATGTTTGAATCTCATTCGAAAAATGATTTCCATTTTATGACTTTATCTAAGCCAAAAAAAAAAAAAATTAAATAAATTTTAAAGAAATTTATTCTTTTTTTGTGCTTTTTTATTTTTATTTTTTTTCCTTCTTTTTCGATCGGTTGCGGGCGAGGACGAGCTCGCCCAAGACCGAGAGGCTTAGCCTCACCAGAGGTTCGTGACTCGGCGAGGCAAGGCCGAGCCTCGCTGGCCTTGGGCGAGTTCTTCCTAGCCTGTAGCCGGCCACCGGCCGAGGAAGAAGCAAAAAGAAAAAATATATAAAATTATAAAAATATAAAATGTAAAATGTAAAAAATAAATTAAAAAATAAAATGGAATATGAGATGAGTAATTCTGGAAAGTGTTTTCATCTTTTTAGATTTAGGAATTCACTTTCCCAATTTTATACATAAATTTTCCGTTGACTGGAAAGTGTTTTCCGTTGTCTAAGTCATTTTCGACAAACCAAACGAGCGAAAGTCCGAAAAACCCATTCTCGAAAAATACTTTTACTGAAACAAGCTCACCCTAAATATACTATGATTAGTTTGTAAAATTAATTTATTAAATGATGTGACAAATTCATGTGGTTCTAAAATATTATCCACATCGATAAAGAAAATTTCAAATAAGGGTATGAAGTGGCCATGTCAGTTTTAAATAAAGGGCCTGATCTAGCCGGCCAGCTAAATATTCTGGCGGATCAAGAGCATTTTGGTCCAAAGACAATTATATATATTTTTTATTTTTTTCTTTTGTTATTTCTAATTTCCTTTTTTTTCTTTGTTGTGGCCGGCCGACGAGGGCTCGGCGACCCTCACCCAACCCTCTTCGGGCATCGCCAGCGGTGAAAAAGAAAGAAAAAATAGAAAAAGGAAAAAAAAAATCAAAAACGTAAAGGACGAAAATGCCCTAGACCATTTGAGACTGTCATGGCCACTTCATGCCATTATTTGAACGAAATTACACTTAAGACCTTTATTTAAGAAAATGAGGACACTTTAGGCCTTATGTCTACTTAAGATCCTTATTTGGGAAAATGGCACTTCCTACCTTCATTTGGAATTTTCCGACATTGATATTATGATTTCTCACTTTAGTTGGTGTACTTAGCTTTACTCTCCCCATTATCACTCTCAACTTGCACTTTCTTGGAAGACCCACTTTCATGGCCAAGGATTAGTTCCTGCATGCGACAAAGATCAAGTATAAAAACAATTGAAGTCCCATGAACATATTGCTCGAGTGAGAAAGTGTCTCATTGTCACGCAAAAGGCTCAAATTACAGGATGGCCGATGCCAGTGAAATCAATCCAGCTCCTCCGGCCACCGTGCCACGGGCGCCGTCGACCAGACCGGCCCCTCCACCGCCGATCTCTTGCCCTCCCTCCCAGTTCAGCCCAACCACTGTCCACCCCAATCCTAATGCAGTGGCAGTAACCTCTAGCAAGACCCCCAAAACCCCGAAAACGCCAAGAACGCCGAGACTGTCTCTCACGCCGCGGTTCCTGACTCCTCTGGGAAGCCCCATGAGGAAGGCGCTTCGCCTCACGAAGCTCGACCCACAAGACGCTTGGCTGCCCATAACAGAGTCAAGGAATGGCAACAAATACTATGCTGCTTTTCACACTCTCTGCTCTGGGATCGGCATCCAAGCTCTGGTTCTCCCGGTGGCCTTCACTATACTTGGCTGGTAAAAATTACACACCCCCACCAAAACTTGAAGTGAGATCATTGTCGAGTATGAGCTCAAGCTGCTAGTTTTGTTTACTGTGAGAGTGGCTCCATGGTTATTGACCACATGTGTCGTGTCCAAGTCGAGCTCGATCACACCGTCGTGCTCGACTCGTGCAGCTCACAAGCCTACACTGTAAAAACTACGCCTCATACGTTCAGGCAGTCATGGCGGTGTCAGCGTGTATCATTACCTTGATCCAGTCTTTCTTGCTATGAAGTTAGCACCAATCGAGTCTCGAATTCTTATATGATCTTACAAGCATAACCTCATGAGGGTTAGTTGATTTTCATCTACACAGACAAGCTTTTCCGTTCGTGTGGATCTGATGAATGATCTGCGTTTTTCAGGACTTGGGGAATAATAGGGTTGACTTTGGCATTTGTATGGCAGCTCTACACACTGTGGTTGTTAGTCCAGCTTCATGAATTCCCGGAAACTGGGATGCGGTACAACAGATACATCCAGCTCTGCACTGCTGCTTTCGGTTCGTGCTTCCATGCTTTTCATTTCAGACTCTTCTTAATCGCCTCAATTTGAATAACTTGCTTTGTTTTACTTAAGGATCTTGTTCTTCGTTTGTGTTTTCGCCGTCCCAGGTGAGAGGCTTGGGAAATTGCTTGGCTTATTTCCAATCATGTACTTATCAGGTAACAGTTTAGTGATTGGTCGGATATAATAGAAACTTGATATTCCGTTATCTCGCCGTTCCGATATGTTCAATGTGTAGTGATCGATCGCGTAGTCACAGACGTGGTCTTGGACACTACTGGGCATGTACTGACCGGAACTATCGTGCATATGTCATCGCCTAACTGTAGGCGGCACTTGTGTGGCGCTGATCATCATCGGCGGATCCACGTCCAAGCTCTTCTACCAGATCGTCTGCGGGACAACTGGGAAGACGCCGCTGACGACGGTGGAGTGGTACCTGGTCTTCACTTGCGGGGCGGTGGTGCTTTCGCAGCTGCCCAACTTGAACTCGATCGCCGGAGTCTCCCTGATCGGAGCGATAACGGCCATCGGGTACTGTACGTCCATATGGGCGGTGTCCGTAGCAGAGGGCAGGCTTCCAGGAGTGTCTTACAATCCAGTCAAAGCCGGGACGCGTTTTCAGCAGGTGAACAGTGTGCTTAATGCACTTGGGATTATTTCCTTTGCCTTCAGAGGCCACAACCTCGTACTTGAGATTCAGGTCAGCCACTATTTCACTCTAATCCATGTACTAGACTTCCTGGAAAGCTTTGCTTAACTTAAGATCCATTGACTGATCTCAAACTAGCTGTTAAAGAAAGAAAAGGGTGTTCTAATTCTCACCTTAAAGCGTAAAATCTCTCTGTTATGCAGTCGACTATGCCATCAAGTGAGAAGCTTCCCGCACATGTACCTATGTGGAAAGGAGTGAGGGTTTCATATACACTCATCGCAATGTGCTTGTTCCCACTAGCAATTGGTGGTTACTGGGCTTATGGCCACTTGGTGAGGCTCAAACTTTTAGGGTTTTCAGCTGCAGAATGACTTCACTTCGATTGCACTGAATCGATTCACCGTTAAATATGAGTAAAAAAGCGTGTTCTTTCGACAGATACCTGTAAATGGTGGGATGCTCACGGCCCTTTACCAGTTCCATGACCACGACGTCTCTGGATTCGTGTTGGGAATGACGAGCTTGTTCGTGATAATCAACACTTTGAGCTCGTTCCAAATCTACGGCATGCCCATGTTCGACGACATGGAGTCGAAGTACACCAGCAGGAAGAAGCAGCCATGCCCGTGGTGGCTCCGGTCGATTTTCCGGGCCATGTTCGGGTTCGGTTGCTTCTTCATGGCGGTGGCGATCCCGTTCCTGGGGAGCATGGCTGGGTTGATTGGAGGGGTCGCGCTGCCTGTTACTATGGCATATCCGTGCTTTATGTGGTTGAAGATGAAGAAACCAAAGAAATACAGTTCAATGTGGTGGCTCAACTGGGTCTTGGGGACCCTGGGGATGTTGCTGAGCATCTTGCTGATTGCAGCCGGGGTCTATGTCGTTATAGACACCGGCATTGAAGTGAGCTTCTTCAAGCCTCACTAGAAAGCTTCAAGAGCGCTACGATATAGCTACTTTGAAGTGTGCAGGTACTGACGTTCGCTGCCTTTTGTTGAAGAAGCCACGTTTGGAGGGAAAACCACAACAGTGGTTGTATTATGTTTCTTTAGGACTGATATGTGAATGGATTGATTTTCAAGATTGGTGAACTTTGGTGAGACACTATTACGAAACTTTTACAGGGCCAAATGAAAGAAAAACCGAACGCCCCCCTGCAAAGTATTTTCTATGTACCACCAAAAGATCAACAAACAAGCTCGTATAAGCAATTTGACAGCGTGCATGCCAGCATCTGAACTGTACAATATGCACAGAGAAAAATAGTTGAGTTGAATTGTAAATTCGTCGAAACCTTAGCAGCAACGGCATGTTAGAACATCCAAGCAAGTGTATGGTCTCAACTTCTCTTCAAGTTCGAGAGCCGTGGGCAGCCTTTCCATATCGTAAATGCTGCTTTGAGCACAACAGAATCTGCACAAGTTTCTGCATACACCTTTACTAAAAGGGAACAGTCCTTCAGGAATTCCTCTGCAAATTCACAAGAGGAACTAGGTGAGAGCTCTAAATTCATCATTAGTGCACCTTACAAATTTGGGCAATTATGATTAGCTACTCTAAGCCTAATCTCTATGATGGGTTTGTCAAAGAGAATTTTCAGTAACTTAAATGGACCGCAAGCAAATGCTCTGTCATTTCATGTTTTGTTCAACACTTACATGAAGAACATAGATTGGCTAACATACATGCGCTTGAAAATTTTCTTCACATAAATCTTAGATTATACATTATCTTCAGAATAAAAAAAACTAGAAATGTCAAAAGTTTCGTACAACGCTCACTTTGGTGCCAAATTTTTTTTTTTTTTTTTGGATCATTTAAATGCCACTTGAAAAAAAAATGATCACTAAAGTGTCAATTTCAATTTGGGTCGCCGGAAATGCAACGTGGCCATATTTTATTAATTTCTGCGGCTAACATGGCTCGCCAGCATGCCCAGTCAGCATATATACCCCTAAACGACGTCTACATGTTTTGCCCCAATTCGAAACCCTAAATCAGACTATCTAACATTTTCCCAAATTTCCCAAATATAAACCCTAATTCTCAAAAGAATTGCAGGCAAAAGTGGATTCCAAATGTCCAAGGAGATTTGTCAAACTCTTAATTCCAAATATAAACCCTAATTCTTTGCTTCGAAATTGTGTAACGCCAAACTTGCCGAGGCAATCAAACTCCAGAATCACGTTCTTTTTCATGCGGCAACTCAGGACCAGAGGATAGTTATTGATGTCCTCGATCGTGAGCCCCAATTTGTGAAGAAAATCAATTTGCTCCTTCATGACCTCGATCGTGACAGGAAGCTCCAGCCTGTCGAGCTTGTCGGGGACAATCCCAATCCCGCGAAGGAACTCGTAAACCCTAGCGCGATTCTCCATCCTCACGCTCTTCATCTCCACCAAGCTGGGACGAATGTACAGGGATGAAGAGTCTCTATCCCTCCAGCCTAGTCGAACCCTGCTCTGCCTCACTACGGTCGCATCGTCCGACCTGGAGGACGAATTTTGTTTTGAAACGGAGGTCTCGAACTGTGAGATTTGCAAGATTTGGCGGTCACAGGGCCTCCGCAAAGGAAGGTGATTGCCATGAGAGCTTGAATGAGAGAGAGAGAGAGAGAGAGTAAACCGCTTTAGTGCGGCATCGTTTGTGATTAAAGGCCACCTCATAGTCCCCGTGGACTCTTTTTTTATTATGAAAAAGCCACCTAGGCATTAACATTTAATTAAAAAAGCCACGTAATAATTTTGGCTGGAATTTGTCCCCGGAAGCACTTAAATGACTGTTTGTTCTCCGATTTGACACTTAAGTGAGCCGGAAAAAACTTTTGACACTAAAGTAAGCGTAAGAGGAAACTTTTGGCACTTCTAGTGTCCTTATACCCATTATCTTTACTAGAGAAACCTTATGTCAAGCATCTTCGTTAGAATGTAACTAAAGGAGAGAAGATTAAAAGAAAAAACAACATATTGATCAAGTGTAAAAGATAGGTGTTGCCTAGTGAACTAAATTGTAAACAAGCCTCTCTTAGCTAATTACTCTAAACCATTGGATGGAGATTTAGTAAACATGCCAAAACACTGCAGCAGTGAATAACTTACCTGAGGTATGGGATGCGTCTACGTCTGACAAGTTCATACGTGGTCTGATTCGTCAGCACAAGGTAGCTGTAGAGAAGGTGATGCAAGGATTAACAGGTATGAATCCACATAATATATGAAGAACATCTCTCACAAAACATTCAGGTCATTCAGCTGCTTATATGGAATGTGAATTCACAAACTTCCAGAACCAGTCAAGACACAAAATAACAACAGAATACGACGGATCGAAACATGGGTGAAGTTTATCCAGCTCATCAAACAAGTCAGTTTCCCGAAACATGCAACCAGGAGAAAGAATTTGCTATGATAAGACCATACAATAAGAGGGTTAGAAGGATTCTATCATTAACACTCCAATGACGGATAATATCTATGCATCCAAGTCATCAACTCAAATAACATGACAGCCGACAATCAAAATCTGGACAAGTGACCATTCATAGGAAATAAGCCGAGACATACAAATGACAATAAAGGGAAAAATGACACTAGAAGTGCCAAAATTTATGTATGGCGCTTACTTTAGTTCCTAAGATTTTTTTTTTGCTCATTTAAGTGCCAACTTTTTTGAAAAACGATCACTTAAGTACCAACGCCGATCTGCTTGGCTGGAACTCTTCACCCATTTGTTCGCCGGAGGATCCACTCAGCAATAATAAAAGCTAAAAGTTTAAAAAATATATATTAAAAAATAAAAATTGAAAAATAAGCTAAAAAACTAAAACAAAAAGTTAGGAAAGGAAAGGAAAGGAAAGGAAAGGGCTTGGCAGCGGCGAGGGCTCGCTGCCAAAGCCCCCCGCCGACCACTGACCGAGGCTCGGCCATCCCCCAACCTCGCTGCCACAAGCCCTAATTATTTCTTTTTAAACTTTTTAAAAAAAATTAGCTTATTTTCTAAATTTAATTTAATTTGCTTATTTTAAGTTTAGAAGTCACGTGGACTAATTTCTTTAAAAAAATTTGGCACATGGACTCCACGCGGACTGATTTTTTTTAAATTTTTGCCACGTAATATTAAAAATTTAATAATAAATGTTACGTAATCAGTTTGACCGGAATTTCTCCGATTTGACACTTAAGTGATTGTTTTTTCTCCGATTTGGCACTTAAGTGAGCCGGCGAAAAATTTTGGCACTTCTGGTGTTCTTTTTCCATTAATAAAGGGAGAAATCGAAACTTGGATAAGCAAATTCTTTTGAAAAGATAAATGATAGGAAAATCTGCACATACCTATGAAAAAGCAGTAGTAGGAGAAGAAAGATGAATAAAATCACCAGAGAGATCAATAGTAGTATCATTATCAGATCCTTCCACCTGTCAACATTATCAACAAGGACCTCAGACACTAACAGATAACATATAATTATAAAAAACACAACTTACACGGGATCAAATAACCATTGTCACAAACCAATTCACTCTCCTTCTGAGGGACTGTACAGTAATAAGCAATAAAAAAGTGCTCCCATTATAGAGGTACTGATATCAGCTATTTAACATGCCTAATGACTAATGCAGGGTAAGCAAAGAAAGGATACCGAGCACTTTGAGCTTTTGAACCTTTACATCTTTTGGAAACCGGGAATCTTAGTTGTAAGGAATAGGTGGTTACTGTTCATTCGCTTTTTGCTTAAGGGAAAATATCTAGCCTTGACAATATTTCCATATTGGACCTCAGATTCTCCCTCTTACAAATGATTCTATGTAGGGCGGTGCTCCCTTGGTACCAATTCGATTAAGTATTTTTTCTAGCATTTTATATGAAGTAAAACATCTTTAAGAGAAAAACGCATACCAAGCCCCAGATATGCTAGTCTTCAGGTATGTAACGTACAAGATGCCAGTCCACAAGCACAGAGCAGTCTCTTCAAATATATACCACCTGGGAAGATAAAGCACAACCGTTCAGGAGAAAAGATTTGTCATTAAGAAGGTAATATATCCTAAAAAGTTTATTATTCATCATTTGTTACTTGAGGTGATGGTTCAGTTAGAGTGTTGCTTGTATCTCATCGTGCTAGTGTTAATTTTGCAATAAGAAAAGTTTGTTACTTATCGTGCTTCAGAAAGTCTTTAAAGAACATAAAAAAGTAAAAGGCCAGTGTTAAGAACTTAAAAAAAAAAAAGGGAGGACTCGAAATTGAATGGTCCACCATGTGGATGGAGATAAATTCTGCAGAGGGGGCACTACCTCTGTATCATTGCTAGGCTATCAGTTTTTTTATGCCATGATTCACTATGCTTTAATCACAATTCACAAGATATTAAGGAACCATTTCCAGATCCTCCCAGTGGCTCGGTGCATGTTCCAAGATAAATGTTCCACCAAGAATAATGTGCTAGCTAAGGAAATGTCTATTTACAGGGGTAGCTACTGGGGGTAAGAGATATAAACTCACCAAAAACGACAGTGATTACCCTGGCCAACGCATGTTCCAAGCCATACACAGTGGTGATCAAATTGAAGAACACATTTATCACAATCATGACAATGCTTTGCTCTTGGAGGCTGCAATTTGGATTCGGTGAAGTTAAACCAAGGATTACTTATCTAAAGGACACCAAAATCTAGTGCCAAATTAGAAGAGATAAAAGTATCTAGTAATTAGAAGATATCAAATTGTCACAGTTTTGACTCATATGAACAAAAGATGATAATCATATCAAGGTAAAAATTGGATATAGGAGCAGGAAAGCTCAACAAACTCTCTGAGCTTCTCCAACTACAGCTAGGTTGCTGTTGCAAATGCATGCAGACAGAGTCCGTCAAGAATCTTATCTACAACATGCCGAGCAGGAGCATTTGAACATGTAGTGAGATGTTTAAGTGTTGGATTTTGGTTTCCGGTTTGCTCATAAAATCATAGGGAGCAGAGACGCTCACTGCAGTGGTTGACTGACCAAATAGTCATCTAAAAGTCAGTAGTTGATAAATCAACTCAGCCAATTTACCCAAGTAAAGGATGTACAGAGAAATACGAGTTTGCAGTGATAGGGTTTCGTATGCCCATACCAAAGAAGCAAACATTGCCCCTTGCCAGTAAGACATCACCCAATTAAGTATCTCAAGGAATGGAAGTTAGTTCATGCTATAAACTTTTATGACAAACACAGGAGCTCCTGTTCTGTTGCATATGTCAAAGAGCATTAATGGAAGCATGCCTGGATTATATGCAGATCGGTAGCCTAAATCATAAAATGGAGAGACAGTTACCTGCTCAATATTACAGTACGAGCATGTCAAAGTTCTGCATAATCATTACAAAGTAGTTAGAACGAAAAAAGTTTTGTTTGAAGGGAAAAGAGATCCTCTTAATAAAAGCTAATTTTAGAACAACTAGGAGGAATTCAACAATAGTCTACAAATCATAATACTACACTGGAAGAGCTCGACATGAAAAGTCCCAGCATATTGCTTCCGTAAGTGTACACATATCTTTGCCATAAATGACTTCCTACCTCATGGAAGTTCCAGGGGGATAAAATTCCATCACCATCTTTGCCCAAGAACTACTTCCAACAGAGTTTCTTCGAGACTGACTATTATCCACAGTCCCAATCAAGCTACCATTTTTGCTCGAAGCAGGATGTCTTCACTTAAACATTGTAAAGATATCCAAGCAGCAAAATGAGATGAAATGCATAATCATGAATTTTGTGTTTAATAACAAAATCCAGAAGAAGAATTAAGTTCTTACTTTGAAGCTGTGGGATTCGTCTTAAACAGTGAGTTTGCTTCATTGAAAGTTTTCATTGCATCAAGAACATATCTAAAAGCATAAAAGAAGAAAGTACATCAGGTATAAAGAGACCTAGGTAGATCATTTACTCCAAGACATTTGACACATAGTATCTCGGTTTTGACGTCTACCCCGGAGAAGATCCAGCTGTGACGAAGTATTGGATTAATGCAGCAACAAAAAGCAGCAAATACAAGGCAATGTACCTGACAATATAAGAAACAAAAAGTAGCAAAGTGAAGTAACTGATTTTTTAAGTCGAGTTATTCACAGATTATATAGACATCTATGGACTCGGTGCTCATTGTCAAGCAATAACCAATGCATTTTTAGGACAGTGAATGGGTAGACACCTTCCAGATATCACAAGTGGAAAAAAAAAAAAGACCATCTCATTGCTTGAGCAGAATTGGTCACAGCAACTATGGTTATGAATTTCAAGCTTCATCGGGAACTTTCTCATCCAATACAATTTGAAGTATGTGTGAAATCTGCATTCATTTTGTATGACAAGAAACCCACCTTACGTAGGTAAACGTCAAGTTCATGATAACCACATAATTTCATGGCCCATATGTGCAAGCTAAAGCCCTAGTAGATGGCCTAAACATGAAATTGTTCACACTTTTGGCCGTATGGGGACCGTAATGTTCTGTGCGCGTTATCCATGCATATAACCTTTTCCTTAACTACTAAGCCAACTCCATGAGATTCTATTACTTCATTATAATTTCCCAATTTGGACTAAAAAAATATACCAACACATTGAGGAATGTTTGGGGTGGTTGCAGGTTTGTGGCTTTTGACTATGGTCTTTTCAGTTGAGTTATGATTTGACTATGGTTGTTTGACAGACGTCTGTCACGTAGCCTTTAACACTCAAATATTTACAACTCAACCAAACTTAGTGTATTAAGTGATTAAACTTGTTGAAACATTAAAATGAGTTGCCAGACAAGCCCTCAATCCCCGAAAAACCTGAATCTTACTTCCCTTCAGTGACTCCCTAACGGGTAAAAGTGACCTTTACCCAGACGAATTCGACCAGAACACTACAGTGGCTAAATTGAATTTAAAGACAGTCCAAAGAGTATCATCTGAAAAAAAAAAAAAACAATCCATTCAATGCTCGAATATTATTTCAGGGCCGAAACTAGAGCTCTAAAGTTCTATCCTTCTTCCCACTAGTGCTTTCTCTGCTCAACCAATCTCGTGTTAACTCGGAAGTGCGACATCCACAAATCTCACTCCAAAACCTCAATTATAACCTTTATCCAATATGATGGTAACAACAAAGGAGAGGTAATTAACGTACCACGGTTCCCTTCTCGTCTTCTCGATCAAGTCTTCGTCAAACAAAAATACAAAGCCCGCATATACAAGATGCAGCGCCACTAAAGACACCTTCAACGCCAATGAAGATCTCCGAACTGCAAAATTACACCATCACAAATTGAACACGACAGTCAATCAAACCGGCACAAATGCCAAACGTTAGGAAAGCCTCTAACCTCGTCAAATTAAACTGCAGAGAAAGTAAACCCACGAACTCGCGAAGAAAAGAACTCCTAGTAACAACAGAAACGACGACAGGGACAGAAGAAGAGCTCACCGGGATCGGCGAGGCAGGGGAAGCAGCGGGAGCATCGGTCCAACGCTCGACCGCGCAATTCCCTGATGGGCGCGTATGCTCCGCCGGTCGACATTCAAAACGCCGGCGCGAATTCGCATTCGAGGGTCGATCAGGGTAGGTCGAGGCTCTTGCGAAAGCCGTTCGTCTTCCTTTTTCCCCAGGAAACAAAGTCCGTTCCTCTTTTCCCGGGAAAGTCTCGCGTGCGATCGAGTCGTGAGAATAGCGAGTTCACGGAGCAGAAACAACAGCTGTTCGACAAGAAACGATGGAGGGAGAGGAGTGACAGAGGAGAGAGAGAGAGAGACGGTGAACAATGATTCGAGCGAGAAACTGAACGACCGTGGAGCTGTGGAGCTGGAGGTGGAAGATGACAACTGGTGTCTGGTTTTCTTCGCCATTTCTTTTTCTGCTTTTACTTATTTTTTATTGAGAACATTAGAATTTTTAACTTTTTAACTTTTTTAAAATTTTTAAATTTTTAAATTTTTTAAAAAAAAATTACATTTTTTTAATTTCCCCGAATTTTTTATTTTTAAAATTTTTTGCATTTTTTTGAATTTTTTATATTTTTAATTTCCCCCCTTTTTAAAAAAAAATTAACTTGTTTTCTTAAATTTTAAACCTTATTTTTAAATTTAATTTTTAAAAAATGTGTTTAAAAAAATTAGTAGTTAGTAAATTTTCAATCTAATTTTAATTTTTTTAAAGTTCAGAAGTTTACGTGGATTTAATCTTTTTAAAAGAACTGAGACTTTGTTATTTTTTGTGTTTCTCAAAAGTGTTCATTTTTTGGAGAAACAACTTTTTTTTTTGTTTCTTATTTTTGGTCCAAAACTGTTCCCAAGAACAGAATCAGAATTAGAATCATTTGCGTTGCCAAACATGTTTCTAATCCTTTTTTGTTCTAGGGAACAAAAATAGACAGAAACATTACCAAACAGGCCCTAGAAACCTAAAACTTGTCATCAAAATATAATCAAGTCTAAAAATATACAAAAATACAATCAATTCTTAAATTTTGTCAAATTGATACAATCCAGTCTTTTCGTTAACTCCGTCCAATTTAGCTAACGAAAAATACTAATCTGGCTTTTTAAAACATTTTCTCTCTCATACGTGTATTTTATATCACCTATGTGGCTAAAACAATGTGATTTTGGTTTAAATCTGACTTTTAATATAATTTTTTATTAAACCTGATTTAAAAAATAAGGTAAATTAACCCAAAAAAAGACAGTAGCAAAATAGTGGTCGCCACCTCACCACCGTGCAGGAAGGGCTGATAATGGTAAGGAAGTAGTCGGCAGGGGTCGTCGGGCCTTGGCCATGGGCCGGCGACCCTCGTCGACCGATGGTGAGGGCCAGCTGGTCCTCGGGCCATCACGTCGTCCCCAATCTCCTTCCCCTTGTTCTTCGATTTGAGCTTGCCTGTGTTGCTCTGCAACCGATCAAGTTCGTTTAGTGGGTGTTGGCAATTGATCTCCGAGGAAGAGAAACCAGCAACCATTCGAGTATCACACGTTGTCGGTCCCGTGAGTCTGATGATCCAAACGGGCTGCGTTGAGCCCCGTAGTCCCACCGTGGACGCCAGACGCCTTTGTCCTGCCCCGATCCACGGATGGCACCGCGGCGACAACCGTTTCTCTATCTCTTCTGTCCTTGTTGGTTTTCCGGCGAGAACTTTCATCACCGAACAACCCTCAAGAGCAGCTAGTCACTACCACAAGCGCCATTATCAACTGCCGCCGTTAACAATCACCAAATCTGGGCGAGGGACACCAGAACTAGGCGAGGCCAGCTAGCCCTCGTGCGACCCCCTGCCAATCACATCCCCACCATCACTGGCCCTTTCCAGTGGTGGTTGGGCAGCGGCGAGGGCTTAATTTAAATAAAAATATTAAAAATATGATTAAACGGAGTTAATGGAAGGACTCGATTGCGCTGGTTCTACTGCTGTTCTCTCTCTCTCTCTTTTTAATTTTACCTTATTTTTTAATTGATTTAAATAAAAATATTAAAAATCAAATTTGGACCCAAACGACGTCGTTTTTGCCACATCATCGCCACATAAGAGAGAGAAAATATTTAAAAAAGTCATGTTAGCATTTTTCGTTAGCTAAATTAGACGGAGTTAACGGAAGGACTCGATTGCACTTTTTGCAAGTTTTAGTACTCAATTGCACTTTGGTGACAAATTTTAAAACTTCTAGTGAACAAATCCCTTTTTTATTTAAATCTACTTTTTAGGATTGGGTGCTCTTAGCTCTACATATTTAAGCCGTTGCTCAATAATTCTTTTTTGCCGGCCAAAATTATTTAGATATAAATATGGAAAAAAGGTGTATTAAATATTGGAAAATTTTCAAAAAAAAGCCTGAAGTAAACATTGTTTCAAATAAGAGCCTAAAGTACCATCTTTATTTCAAATAAAGGCCTAACCAATGACATTTTCGCTATTTATTTTTTTATTTTCATTTTTCCTGTTTCTTTTTTTTTTCTTTGTTGCGGTTGGCTAAGGCTCGCGAGCCGCTAGCAAGGCTCGCGAGCCGCTTTTCGGCAGCTAGCGACCTCACCCAAGTGTGGCCAGGCCTCGTTGGGGCAAGGATCATGACGGCAAGGAGTGGCCTCGCCCAGCCCTTGCTGATGGCCCGTCATCGCTTGAGACCGGCCACCGATGAAAAGGAAGGGAAAAAAAAAGATAAAGAAAGAAAAAAAGAAAAAAAATTCAGAAAATGTAAATGACGAAATACCCTAAGTTAGGCCTTTATTTGAGAAAATGAGAGCACTTCAGGCTTTTATTCGGAATTTTCCTTTAAATACTTAATCATCGATTCATCATAATAAGTTCCCAAATACGTGGGATGTACATAGTAACGATTGTACTTCTTCAATGAATACATGATACATCTACATGCATTCCTTACCTTAGCAATCATCGTGTTGATACTTGATAAACATTATTAAAACCTAATTCCATAACTATAAACAAGAAAAGCTGTTTAATTTTAAAACTTCCAAGTTTTGACTTTAATTTATTGTGAAATACTCGAAAACTTTACACATGAATACGTTGCGTAAAATATGTCTATCGTTTCTGCAACAGCAAATATAGGGTTATCTATTGAGTTTTAACCAAAGACTTTTATTAGCATATATGCTTACTATGAAAAAAAACATCATAAGTCAACGTTGGTACGAAATGGAAAAACTCATTAGTTAAAGAACCACGATAATAGCTTTCGCGTATTCAATTTGACAATAATTGGTCACATTTTATACTTCAACTAAAATCTTTGACATTTACTATTATTTCAATCTGTATGTGAAAAATTACCTTTTTTAATTTTATTCAAAAACTATGTGCTTAAGCTGGAATTACCATATTAGGGATGTTATTTCATATCATACAGACTCCTCCTTCGAAGTATCATATGTTGACATGTATACCTATCATTTTTTCTAAATCTAACGAGAGTAAAAGTACTTCTGCTTTAACCAATCTTAAACGAACAAACTCAATAAGTCACTAATAGTGATGACATGAACTATGATGCAAAATCTGGAAATCAAAATTAATGACGCTTCTAAATCACATATATTTCTGCTTTTTGTTGTTGTTATTGTTGTATTTGATCAATTTTGTCTTATATCGGACTTTAGTTGCAATCTGGCCATGAAAAACAAACTTCTGAATCTCCAATGCTTATAAGCTTTTGGTCCGGTTGAAGAAGTATAGCATGTATAGATGTTCTCCTCGAAATTTCAGCACAAATCGATAAGCAACGACTACATAATGGACGGTTCCGCAAAATCGTACGAGATATACATGTCACCTGTCACTCACATATCTCTCTCTCGAACGAATGAATACTTCCTGATGTTGGTTCACCATTTCCGCCGTACCAACGCATGAGTAATGTGTCATTATACCGTCCTCAATTTCTGGCGGCGCATTCGTCGATTGCGCGAGATCGTGCGCTAGAAGCATCGGTTTTCCCGAGACTCCTTTGTTTTCCCTCGTTCTCCTTTTTTGTGAACGAGACCGAGGAAAACTAGCAGATAACACGAATTTGGGTTCGCGCAAAATTGGATTTAGTTTTGCATATCAAATTGTTGGATGGTCTTGGGTCTTTCTCATCCAAAAAACTAGCTCAAAAGATGAGGCTTTCCATCACACTTATAAACCGACCACCAACCCATTTCACAACCGATATGAGATAACCTCAACAATCTTCCCCATCACACATCGGGCCTTGGGTCGGAGGCGCAACAACTTGTATCTTTCCCGTGTAATTGTTGGGTCCAGAGTTGTTGGTAACCTGGGCTCTGATCCTAATGTTGGGTGGGCGCAGCAGAAGTCCGATACATTCACCCGGAGAGATGGCCAAAGGGGAATCCAAGTCCGAACCCATCAACATATCCAGTTGGACCCGCCTTCACTCAAAAGCTTAAGCCAATGAGTTATGGATCAACTTGGATATATTAACTGCTCCAGACCACATCAATTCTCCGATGTTTGACTTCTCTAACACAATTCACACATGCATCATAATAATTTTCCCCTCACGTGTGAGCTCCAGTGTTAAGTCTGCTCCCCCTTAATTCAAGTATCATTTTGCACTAACATATCTCAACTTGAATCTCCATCAACGCCCATCGAGCCTGCGTTGCTACACCACAATGCCCACCGGCCCGGAAACTACGTTGGTCACCAGATTCCTTTCTTGAGATATTCACCGAACACAGATACATATTGGGAGTAGGCCACCAATCAACCATCGGCTTTGATACCCTTCCTCTGACCGAATCCCTTAACAACCAATCTAGCTTTGTATCGTGGTTGTAAAGTATGTTCATCTTGTTTCAACCTGTATACCTACTTGTTCTTCAAAGCTCTTTTGCCTTTAGGCAACTTCACCAGCTCATAAGTATGATTATCATAAAGTGACTGCATTTCATCCTGCGTGGCATCAAATCATTTGCTTTTGCACTCATCTTCTATTGCTTCTACATAGCACTCTGGTTCACCTGCATCAGTCAATAATATATACTCATTTGCAGAATATCTAGTGGAAGGTCGTCGGTCTCTGACAGATCTTCGGATTGGAACATCTGATGGAGCATCTAATAGAGCTTCCAGTTCAGGAACAACATCATCTGTTTCAGCATGTTCTGGGACGTGTGCATTATCTGGAACATTTATTTCTGGCTGATCCTCATCAACCTGTGCAGGAACATGTGTGTGAGGAACTCGATCCAAGTCAATCAAATCATCACTAACCTGTGGTGCTGAAATCATATCTGATTTCTCAATATCCTCTATTGTCTGATCTTCCATAAACACAACATCTCTGCTTCTTATAAATTTCTTTTCAATTGGATCATAGAGCTTGTAGCCAAACATATCCTATCCATAGCCAATGAATATGCATTGTCATATTTTCACATCAAGTTTAGATCTCTCATCTTTGGGAATATACACAAATGCCTTGCACCCAAAGACTCGCAAATAATCATAAGAAACATATTTTCTTGTCCAAACTCTATCAGGAACATCAAACTCTAAAGGAACACATGGAGTAAGCAACTATACTTAAAGCCTCACCCCCAAAATGATCTCGGTAGCTTTGATTGTGAAAGCAAACATCTTACCCGTTCAACCAATGTCCCATTCATTCTCCTAGCTAAGCCATTAAAGGTGTCTTGGGAGGTGTCTTTTGATGTCGAATACCCTGTTATTTGCAATATTCATCAAAAGGTCCAATATACTCTCCTCTGTTATCAGTTCTGATGCATTTCAACTTCTTTCTAGTCTGTCTCTCAACTGAAGCCTGAAACTGCTTAAAAGCATCTAATACTTGATCTTTAGATTTCAAGGTATAAACCCAAATTTTCCTTGAATAACCATCTATGAAAGTAACAAAATAAAGAGACCACCAAGTGATTTTGTCTTCATAAGATCACAAACATCAGAATGCACTAAATCAAGTATACTTGACTTTCTCGAAGGATGGGAGCTTTTGAATGCAACTCTATTCTATTTTCCTGCTAAATAGTGAGCACACTTCTGCAATGCTGAATTTTTCATTTCTAAAAGGAGCTTCTTCTTGGACAATACTAACAAACCCTTCTCACTGATGTGACTGAGCCTCTTGTGCAATAACTCAACTGTCTTTTCGTTGTCTACTGCATTAATTTTGTCTGTGGACAATTTTGCCTGCATAATGTACAACGAAGAACATTTGTTGCCTCTAGCCACAACCATAGAACCTTTAGTAAGCTTCCATCGACCATCATTGAAGGTGTTGCAATACCCTTCATCATCCAACTTACCTGTGGAAATCAAATTCAAACGAATATCAGGTATGTGCTTAACATTATTCAATACTAACCTCGCGCCATTGTCGGTCTCTAGGCATACATCACCAATGCCTATAACTTCAGCCATCCCATTATTTCCCATCTTCACAGATCCAAAGTCACTTGCCCTATACGATGTAAAGAAATCTCTATGAGATGTAGCATGAATAGATGCACCATTATCGATTACCCAACTGGTCTCATGACATACAAGATTCACTGCATCACCATAAAAAACAATGAGTAAATCTTCAGAAAGTGCAGCAACACGATTGTCATCGCTGTTATTATCACTTTTCGTCTCTTTACTTTTCTCTTTATGTTTCTCTCTTTTCAACTGACGGCAATACCTCTAGATATGTCCCTTCTGATGGCAATAATGGTACTCAATAATTGCAAATTTATTAGATTTGCCTCTGCATTTACCTCGACTCTTATCTATGTTCCACAAACCTAACAATTGTTGGGGTTATCCCACATTGATTGTGGAAGATGCTGGTGGTCGGTTTATAAGTGTGAGGGAAAGTCTCATCCTTTGAACTAGCTTTTGGGATGAGAGAGGCCCAAGGCCACCCAACACAAATTTGAAGATCTAATTGTGTTAGTATGTAGAAATTCAATTGTTGGAAAGGAGAGGGGGGTTGATAAGATGAGGCATGGACCTATTTAGACGAGAGTTCTACTGGAGATAGAATACAAATACACCATCGAGACCCCTAATCAAATGACCTAAGAATATCCATATGCAGATATGTGGAAGATAAAATTTACGTTTTCTTTTTATTTATTTATTTTAAACGAGTTACAAGGAATCTTATCCCAATTTATGAAAACTCTACTAAATGTCCTAGGAATGCAATGTTTAACAAGCAAATAAACTTTTTAAGGAAAATGAATTTCTATTTTTTTTTAAAATATGTGAAAAATAAAATGTGGGCAATAATTTAGGTGTCAACGTCTCTGCAACCGACGCTATATGGAAAGTTACTCCAAATATAATAATCAGCCTCTAAGTCCAATGTCTTGCCTTGTAATAGTCAGCATCTTCTCATTGAGAGTCGAAGTGAGCTTCAAGTTTTACCTCAGCAGGTGGCCAACCTTCTAGAAATTCTATGGATGTTGATCTACCTCATAGTTCCAATATGCGAGAGATGCTATATATATCGGCTATGGCCAGTAGACATTGTCCAAATCAATATCGATCGTGCCACGTAGGACGGCCGGTGTGTATGTCAACAATTTTCGGTCAATATTGGCAGGAAGGAATACATTAGCAAATCGTCAAAAGATTTAGGACTAAACCGTTGTACGATAGGTTTAGGATTTTGTGGACGATTTTTCCAACACGAAGTTGTGGAATGAAATTTGTCGAATTGAAAATTTGGGGGAGATTCTCAATACCATTTCAAGACAAACTTATCTAGGTCAATGGCTCTTGACTCTTGTATAGGAGAGGTTCAGAATTGAAAACGTTTGTGGAACCTGGACATTGTGTCGGAAGGTACTTAGACCAATTCAGAGGAAAAATTTCCTCAGCAGTGAGCAAATTTCTCAACTTTTAAGGAAGGTTAGAAAGCGACGAGAAGATTGTCTTTCCTCGTTGTTGCCTAGAGAATCCAGTTAACAAGAGCTGCCCTATGTGATATCCTGAAAGCGAAGTTTGTATTTTGGCTGGTATGAATCGGTTCATAGATTTCATCCCAAGAGATCTTGTATAGCACTTAGGAATGCAATAGTTAGCCAGGCGTCGCTTGCTAGATTGGCGAACTCTATTTGCCGGCGACAAGAGTCGAGATTTTCAATTATGTGAATCGGAGTTCGGTAGAAGAACTATCTAGTAACTTCCAAAAATTCAATGGCTGTCGTAACTGAGCACTAACCGCAAACTTTGAGCTCAAATTCTTCTTAAAAGAATGACGTTTCGCTAGGTTTCGATGGGGTTAAAGTTTCGACGAGTTTCTAAACAACTATTGAAGTGCATCCCTGTTCAATATCATAATAAGATGTACGTCACATGAATGCAGGACCTCCATTAATTTAGTGGGGATAATATTTAAGCACCCTTTCCCACATGCAAACATGAGCGAAACAGGATCGAAAACCTAATTTTGTTATTACGTGAGAATATCCAATTCACAAAATAGACTTTTTACACATATATTGGGTCTCCTCACTGCCAAATTAAGCACGCGGGTCCGTGCTCCTATACGTAATCTAAATGAGATGCGCAAGTACGATGATTCGAAAGCCAGATTTTACGCAAGGAAGACAAGTCCTACTTACAACATCAGATTTGATATTGTTGCTCAAAAGAGTATCTGTTTGTGGACTGTATTTAGAGGCAAATGTCTGCTTGGACAGTTGGGTCCTGAGCAGCCAAAAGGTGATGTATGAACAACCTAAGCATTTGGCATCGCAAATTAAGTCGAAGGTTGTCTTTTCTTGTTGCCCTTATGCTCGTAGCAATTTATTCCCATCGATCTTGCAAACTTGTTTGCTTCGACAGTACGCGGCGTAAATCACCTCCTCTCTCTTATGGGCTTTAAACTCTCTCCATTCGTCTTGTTTAAGAATGTGTTAGAACATTCCGCCCCAATATAGTTCAGATTTTTCACTTCTCTGCCTAGAGAGCCAGTTGGATCTTGGGATAATGACCCCTTAGTTCAGCTCGCATCATAGTATTTTGCTGTAACCGCTGCTTCTCGTACTGCTTCCGGCCTCAGGCTGCTGAGTGCATACATAAACTTGCATGGCCTCCTCCACAATGCGGAGCAAGACTGACCAAAACCCAACTTTGAAAAATCTTTTTGAAGCCTAAATTTTCCTGAAGGGAAGGGAAAGAAGAACATTTTGCCATGGCAATGAAGCCCTCAACATCTATGTTTCTTGTTATGGCAATGACCATGTCGATCTTGCTTCCCGTCAAAGCAGACAAGCCCCCGATTTTCTTGTTTGGCGACTCGACGGTGGATGTCGGGACTAATAACTTCTTAGAGAGTGGAGCAAGGGCCGACGTCCGTTTCTACGGGATCGATTCTCGCGACTCGCGGCCGACGGGGAGGTTCAGTAATGGCTGGAACACTGCTGATGCACTTGGTAATTTGCTTTTGACAACAATGTTTATCGTTGGATTCATACCTGTAGTAACAAACGCGGAAAAAACAATAACAGAACATAAGGATTACGTAGTTCGATCAAGGTGATCTACGTCCACGGCGAGACAAAACAAAGGTTCCACTATGAAAAACGAAGATAAACAGAATTACAACCCTAGCGACCATATAAAAAGAACCATAAAAACAAATTTCTCGAGGGCTGCGCCCCCGAACCCCCATGGAGATCTGTTCGTACCCCATAGAGATTTGTTCGCTTGCTCCGGGTTGGGCCTATCGGCCCAACCCTCCGCGTCGTGAACTAAATCTCAATTTTCTCTCTGCTTTTTGGGTTGCACAAAAATATGTCGGGTCGGGTGATGAATCGGGCCGAGTACATAAAATTTCAAGACATATTTAACAATACCAAAGATTTGAGTTCATTGCAACAACAATGGTCATTTTATATTTTGGGGGATTCTCTTTTTGGTCTATGTAGTGAGGTTAATGGATTACAAGAGAAGTCCAAGACCATTTTTGTCGCTCATCACCCAGATGAGCTACTTCAAGAGGAATGTACTCGCTGGTGTCAGGAATCCTGAACACTACGGGCAAGAAATATGTAAGCTCTCACACTTCAGACCAAATAGCATTCTTCCTTTAATTCGCATGGAGAGATTGCGATTGAATCGACACCGAGATATATCGCGCACACCGCGACTGCTTAACCTCTAAGTACTCTTACGCCCTAATAGGGGAAAGTGATACCGCTCAGGGAACAGGTGGAGCAGTTCGCGACGGTTCGGAACAACATAACGGAATTGATGGGGACATCACGAGGGGAGACCATACTCTCTAATTCCGTCTTTCTCATCAGCGCCGGAAGCAATGACTTCTTCGACTACTTCGAGTCCAATCAATCTCGCAGCCCCGACTTCCTCATAAACCTTGGTAACCAATATGAAGCTCACTTGAAGGTGTGTATCCTAACCTCTTTCCTAAATTCCGGGGGTAACCGGCCAGTCCTTGCCTAACATAGAAAAATTATTAGGCGAATGTGGATCGGGTGCATATATCCGGTATTAGTCTGAACAGTCGAATCGGGTGGGTCCATTACAAAACCAAATATGCAGCAGGTGGACCCATATCGGGTCGAATGGCTCGGACGCATTTTGGTGGATGATTCAATTAACTGTATGTTTACTACGTTCCGTAGAATCTGACGAGACTTGGAGCGAGGCGGTTCGGCATCGTCGGCGTCCCATCGATCGGGTGCGTCCCGATCCAGAGGCTGTGGGGCAACAGCATGGACAGTTGCATGGAGGACATCAACAGGTACGCCGAAGCGTTCTTCGTCGTGGTAGAAGGAATCTTGCAGAAGCTGAAGTCGGAGTATCAAGGAGTTCAGTTCTCTATCGGGAACTCTTATTTGATGACCATGAGTATCATCGACAATCCCCTTACGTTCCGTAAGTGACATTCATTATATGACTATGTTAAGAAAATTTTCGGCTTTGTTTGGGTTCAAAAAATTTCATGATATTAAGGGTTTATTCCCTGGAAATAAGAAAAAATTTACCCGTCTTTTGTAATAACATTGCGCCACGCACCTAAATGTTCGGACGGCAGCTCACACTTGACTCCATATAACAGACCCGAACATGGGCATGGTGACTAGCCGGCCGAGGCAGGCCGGCTCGATATAATGTTTAGACCCGTTTGAGAAGGGCAAAGCCGGGCTCGAACCAATTTTTTATTTTATTTTTTAACAAGAAAATTGCTGTCTTGATCATCCTCTCACGTGAATCTTTCATGGATTACTTCGTAGGCTTCAAAGAGGTGAAAACGGCTTGCTGTGGCAACGGAACGCTGAACCCAGAATCGGCATGCTCGCCGACGGCCCGAGTGTGCCAAAACCGGGAGGAGTACTTGTTCTGGGACCGTTACCATCCGACACAGACTGCTTCCGAGCTGGCCGCGCTCACCCTCTTCGCCGGCTCGCCCCCTTTCGTGAACCCCGTCAATTTCAGCTCCGCGGCTCAGATTTACGTCTAGCCAAATGAATCTCGACATCTCTGCCGATTCATCCACTGAGCTTGCAAGTCCAATAATAATGTTCGGACATCTAAGTGAGTCATGTGTGTACGAGATAGGGCAGCAACTTTCCATCTGCTTAATAAAGTTTCGAGTTTCCTAGTTCGCGCTGCTTTCATGAATGATTTGGGACCATGAACGGTGGCCTTTGCATGTTATCAAGATCTAATCATCTGCGTAGATCCGAACGTTATCGCCGGAATGGCGGAATGATCGCCAAATAAACTAATCCAGTTGAGTTCAGGCTTTTGATTTGGTTCGACCCAGAAAAATCCTCAAACATTACTTACCAGACTACATTACTATCCTACCAGTAACGGATTTTGTTAAGGGCAAATTGGACTAGGGTTCGCCAATTCCGATAATTCCCGCCTTTTGGATCCAATTTTTCTAATGGTTCATAAAAGTTAAACCTATCCTTAATGTGAAAATTGTCCAAAAATTCTTAAACCTATTATATGGTAATCAAGTTGGTCGTAAACCTTTCCATTGTGACAATTTAGTCATGTACCTTTTAATGAATTACCAATATAGTCCTTCAGGCTATTTGACCGAAAATCGGTGACGTAGCGGTTCAGTCAGCGCCGGCCTCCTATGTGGCACGGATGGGCTGACGTGGACAAATTTTAAATTTTAATTTTCTTTTCTTTCTTTCTTTTTTTATCTTCACAAGGTCGACTGGGCGCCGGCCACTTGCCGAGGGACAGCGACCCCTAGGTGAGGGTGTACGAGCCCTTGCCAAGGCCCTCGTCGACCATAGCAAGGACGTCGCGGCCCTCGCCCGCCCTTATTGTGGCCACGATGCCTTCGCCTTGTGGTCGCTATGGCCGGTGAGGGCTTCCCGGCCCTCGCCTTGGGGCCGACAGTGGTCGCCGACCCTATGAAGAAATAAAAGAACAGAAAAAAGAACAATAAGCAATTTTAAAAAAATTATCTGCGTGAGCTTCGATCACGTCACTATAGGACGACTAGTGCTGACTGGACTGTCAAGTTTGGTAATTCGATCACGTCACTATAGGATGACCACGTAGGATGACCGGCACAATTTAATTGAAAATACTACATTGGTAATTCGTTAAAAGGTATAGAACTAAATTGGCAAATCTACAAAAGGTTTAGGACTAAATTAGCAAAATTGAAAGGTTTGTAACTGAATTGGCAAGTTGTCGAAAGGTTTAGAATTAAATTGGCATAATTGAGAAGTTCAAAACTGAATTGGCTACTTTATAATAGTTTTAAGATTTTTGGACAATTTCCCCTATTTTAAGAAATTACCAATGTAGTCATTCTGACTAATTTGTACCAGAAATCGTTGACATGGCGATTCAGTCAGTGCCGGTCATCCTACGTGGCGTAATCGGGGCTAACGTGGATAAATTTTTTTAAAATAAGGAAAATATTCAAACTTTAGGATTAAATTAGCAAAATTGAAAGGTTTAGTAAAAGAATTGATCAATAGTCAAAAGTTAGAAAAATTGTCCAAGAAGTCCTAAACCTATTGCACTTTTGTCAATTTTGTCATAAACCTTTTAAGTTTGCCAATTCAGTCCTAAACCTTTTCACCTTTCGATAATTGAGTCCTATTGCCTAGAAATCGCTGACGTGAATGTCGGCCATCCTACGTGGTACAAGCGGCGATGATGTGGATTTTTAATAATGTTTTAATATTTTCTCGAATTTTTTGCTATTTTTTTTTTGTTATGTTTTTTCCTTTGTTTTTTCTTTCCTTTTCTCAGCAGCAGGCCGCTGGCAAGGGCCGCGACTCTTCACCCAGATCTGGGCAAGGTTAACCTCACCCCGACCGCGATGGCCTTGCCCAGATATGGGTGAACCCGAGCGAGGGCTAGGTGACCCTTGCCAGCCGCTAAGAAAAGAAAACCAAAGAAAAATTAAAATTAAAATTAAAAAAAATGTTAAAATATTATTAAAATTTATTCACGTCACCGCCAGCCGTGCCTTGTAGGACGGCCGGCGTTTATTTCAGCGATTTTCGGCCAATAGAACGCAATTGGCAAAAGGTGAAAATGTTTAGAATTGAATTGACAAGCTTGAAAGGTTTAGGACTGAACTGATAAACTTGCAATAGGTTTAAGACTTTTTGGATGATTTTTTCGTAAAAAATTTTAGGGCTAAATTGACACAATTAGAAAGTTTAAGACTAAATTGACTTGCCTTAAGATAGATTTTAGACTTTTTGGACAACTCTCCCTATTTTTAATCAACATCTCGATGTCATCAATAAATATTACAAAGATGCGGTTTGGAAAAAAAAAATATTTATATTACTCAGATGCTTAAGAGAAAGATTACCTCATGATCAATTAGCTGCATTTCCGTCCACGTTTTCCTTTTCTGCCACACCGTATCGACCCACGTTATAATTAAGTTACATACCCACCCATCTAGGGTTTGCCACCAAAATCTCTTTTCATGAAATATGCATGGTCTTTTCCTTTTGGATTTTTTCCACGTAGATACATACTAAAATTCAAATCCTATGAATTTACTAGGATTCTCTGTCCTTTTTGTATGTTCCACGAAAATAAATATACATCGAGTTCGATTAGAGCATGGAATTCACAATTTTTGTGCTTAACGTCAGATACGCGACTAATCGCCGTGGCTAATGACCTTCGACCCAAAGATTTCATCAATTAGTCGTATCACAAAGCGCATTAAATTTTATTGTCTGTTGTCAGCTCTTGGTTAAACCATAAGACGATGAAATTTCGTGACTATATAATAATTATTACATAAACCTATTGGATGGATATCAATTAAGTCCTAAACTTTTCTGCATTGGTATCAATTGAGTCCATCCGATCAATTTTGGCCTGAAATTGTTGACGTGTACACTGGCGGTCCTACGTGGTACGACCGGCGCTGACATGAATATTTTTTAATAGTATACTGATTTTTTTATGATTCATTTATTCGTTAATTTTTTTTCTTTTATGTGCTTTACTTCTTCTTCTTCTTCTTTTTGGTTGTGGGCCGTGACACCCAGATCGGGGGAGAGGGCTTTGCGGCCCTTAGCAAAAAAAAAAAAAAAAATAGAAGAAGAAGAAGAAAAAAATAGAAAAGAAAGAAGCAAAAAAAGTTATAGTAAAATTCAAAATATTATTAAAATTGTTCACGTCAACGCCCGTCGTGCCACATCGGCTAGTCGGCGTCCACGTCAGCAATTTTCGATCAAGTTGGTCAGATGGACTCAATTAGTACCAATGTAAAATATTTAGAACTGAATTAGTATCAATCCAATAGGTTTAAGACTTTACTTTTTCCCACTATTTAAATATGCAAGCACCCTATTATACTTGATTTCTCAGTCCACGTTGGCATATAAAAATTATCTGGTCCTAGACAAGGCAATGTTAAATTTGACGTACGAAGCGAATGTGAGACTTTCTCCTTGGCATGGGGCTACCTTCCACGCATTTTACATGTTGGCTCATTACACACGGCACGTGCACATTGGTTAAAAACTAGGGCTCTCGAAATAATTGTCATTTTACAAAGTCGGGTTCGAACTTTATCTGCTTGTTCACTTCCTAAGCCCCCATTCTTATATCAAGATCCACTGCAGATTCACGAGCCAAACCAACAGTTGGTCTCTCTCGAGTCTTAAGAAACTCGAGACGATCTCAACCTCCTTGAAACTAGACGGCTCCAATGTCCTCTCCTCCTTCACCATCTTCTCACAATGGGTACTTGCTTCTCTTCTTGGTCATTAGCGCCCTGACGGTCTCGGCTAGGGCGGAATGACGTGCCGACTGCTTTCATATTCGGAGATCCGACGTTCGAGGTGGGGACAAACGACTACATAGCTTCCATGGCACAAGCCAACTTCCGTTATAACGGGATCGATTTCCCTCGCTCTAAACCAACGGAGAGATTCAGTAACAGGCATAACAACGCCGACCAGATAGGTAATAATGTTATTCAAATGCTATCCATTGCGGCTTACACCATATCCAGTCGGGATTTGTCGGTTGCTCAAAGAGTCTCCAGAACCGAATACTTAACGATGGTCGTTTTCTCTCGATTTCTTCTTACTAGTGAGGCTACTGGGTTACAAGCGAAGTCCGCTACCTTTTCTAGCTCTTCTCCAAGACCTATCGACCTTCCGAAGCAATCTACTACAAGGTGCTAACTATGCCTCAGGCGGAGCTGGAATTGTTAATCCAACTGGAATGGAAAGATATGTGAGTAGCACTCACCTCACTCTACCTCAAGATTCTGCAGAACTTTTTCTGTGTTCTTGATTATTAACCATGAGATGAATTTGTACAGCAAGACGTGATAACAATGACGCAGCAAGTACAACAATTCGCGACGGTTCGGGGCAACATCACGCAGCTGCTGGGTCAAGATAAAAGTGCCGAGTTCGTCGCCAAATCACTCTTCTTCATCAGTGTCGGAAGCAACGACATCTAGGACCACCACCGTTACAACCGGACCACCGTGTCCCGGCAACAGCTGATGGCAGCCATTCAGTCTAACTTCACCGTGCAATTGACGGTAGATATCGAATTAACGCGTACCGGTCCTTTCCAGTTAATTTTTCTTCCTTCAAGCTTATGCAGGCACGATGGTGCAAACGGCACAAACTCTGGCTAGCGATAGATTCGCTGCAAGATGTTGAAAAACATCGGTGCAATATTAAGCAGGAGCGAATCATTTACCTGATGCATATGCTAACTATGCCTTTCTTTTCATGTTTCTCAACAATATAATGCCAGAATTTATACAACTTGGGAGCTTGGAAATTCGGCATCATCAGCATCCCTCCGCTCGGGTGTTGCCCTTCCGCGCGGGTCGAGCGGGTCGGATTGCTTGACAGAGATGAATGATTACGCTCAGGCCTTCTATTCGATGGTCTCGGCCCTATTGCCAAGTCTGAGCTCACAGCTCACAGGGATGATATACTCACTCGGAGATGCATATTACATGACATCTACCATGATGAAGGATCCCTTGGCCTTTGGTGAGCTTCATTACTAATCAGGCTATGATAGCCAAAAATTTCGATCCTGTTGTTATACTCGTTGCGAAAGATTTAATATAAGATGATCGACCGGTTTCTTCTGATTCTTCCTCTTTGATGATCCTATCGTGTCATTTCACGATTTAAGAACATTGAAGAAGCCTGCTGCGGAAAAGGGCGGCTGAACGGAGAGAAGCCTTGCTTCATCTATTACCGCCCGAACCTGTGCCTGAACCGCAAGGAGTACTTGTTCTGGGACATGTACCACCCGACCGAGTTCGCATCTGAGCTAGCCGCCCTCACTCTGTTCAGTGGAAACTTGAGCTTCGTTGCGCCGATGAACTTCAGTCAGCTGGCTCGGGCCAGTCCATGAGATCGGCGGAGACGCTGTGGTCGGTCTCAAAGTTGCCAATAAGGAACACCCTTTCTAGGGCATTTCCAGGATCAAAGTTGCTGAATCGCGGCACCGGAAATAAACTTGTACTCGTACAATTCAGCATCAGTTTTTCTTTTTCCGCCTCTTCTTCTTCGTCAGCGTAGTCGTCGTCGTCATTATCAATGTCAATTTCCAGATGATCTTGCTTTTCGACATATAATGTTGTCCATTCACATGAGAATTAACCAGAACGGGAAACTTCTGATTAGTGATGTGGAGTCTAACAAAAGCACAGAGGAAACCTCCACCAAGTACTACTTACTACGAACACACGGAACTGAATCAAGAACTTTGTTATTCCGTCATTGGCTTGGAATAATTAGGCAATTGAAGCTATATGGACTAATAAAAGGTTAAAGTTCTAAACCTCTCACTAATCTTTTGTATCGTTGTATTTTTGCCAATTTTTTAAAATACTCTAAAATAATAAACTAGAAATTCTCTCAACTAAATTAGGTTATAAAACGTGTGAGAGATAGAAAAACGGTGCCCATTCTACATGTGATAGTATGACTAACATCAACAACTTCATAGAGGCTAACCTATATTTATATCCCATAAAGGATTATGTCCTTATAATTCATCCACGAAACTTAAAGAGCATACTTAGAGCATGGAAATAGGTTTGGAACAGAAATCTGTTTAGTAACGCAATTTCATTTTTCTATTTTCGAGATAAATTTTTGGCCTAGAAATAGGTTTAGAACAGAAATAAGAAGTAAAAATTTTCTAATTTTCTATTTTTAGAATAGAAACAGAAATACAAATTCTTCTCATTGCTCACTCCCTCTTTCTCACATGCAGTCTCCCTCTCTCTCATGTCCTCGTCACCGGTCACCGTCCTCCAGTCGCCCGCCGGTCGCCCGCCGCTAGTCACCCACCACAGGTCTCCCGTCCCCTGCCACAGCCGATTGCCTCTCTCGCACCCTGCTGCGAGCCGCCATTCGCCATCCATCGTCCGTCGGTCGCTTGCCGTCATCTCCGGTCCTCGGCTCCTGTTCGCCTTTCGCCATCAGCCGAGCGTCGGTCTCTATCTGTCGGTAACCGGTCTCCGTCCACCGGTCTCCGGTTGCCAGCCGAGGCCCAGCAGCCGGCAACTGTAGAAATTTTATGCTGTTATCAAACGAATTTTTGTTCCAGAAATAGAAATTTTGTATCGTTATCAAACGCGTGTCTCTACTTAGAAACTCGTCCAGGAATAGAAATAGAAAAATCCATTTCTTACTAGAAATAGAGCTCGGGAAGAGAATGGTTGTCACTTGCACCCTAAGGCTCCGTTTATTTCGCGGAAAACAACTTTCAAGAAAAAAAATTCGGATTTTCTGACGTTTGGTTCACAGAAAATAAACTAGTCAAGAAAAAAAAAAATTTCTATTAATGGAAAAAACACCTTTAAAAGTGGGGGAAATGATTTCCTCTTTTTGAAAAGACGAAATCGTTTTCCCTCATCTTTCCTCTCTGCACTCATTCACATTCCTTTTCTTTTTAATTATTTTTTAAAAAATTCTGAATTATTGATAATTTTTAAATAATTTTCAATAATTTTTTATTTTTTTTATTTCTTTCTTTCTCTATTGGTCACTAACCACAGCGACGGCCGACAACTGGCCATAGGTGAGGCTCCACCTCACCAGTACCTTGCTCGAGGTGGGTAAGGTGGAGCCTCACAGCCTTGGGTGAGCTCTTCCCTCAGCTGTGGCCAGCAACCGACAAAGGAAAAAAGAAAAGAAAAATAAAAATAATCAAAAGTTCAATTTGTTTTGGTATTTTCTCTAGAAAAACCAAATCAAATTTTCCTTACCAAACAATGGAAATATTTTCCTATTCATTTTCAAGTTGTAGGCAAATACCAAAAACTATTGTCATTTTTCTGGAAAGTGATTTTCTGAAAAATATTTTTCAAAAATGTCTTTTTTTGCGAAACAAACGAAGCCTAAGTGTGCCTAACATATTTTATAGTCGCCTAATCTCCTTGCTTTATAATGTTTTATTGATGTGGTTTTCATTTGGTTGTTCGCAAAGTATATTAAATTTGGCAAAAATGTTATCATAAGTGTCATAACTTTCGTGCGGTGCTCACTTGAGTGCTATAACTTTTTTTTTCCCGATTACTTGAGTGCCATAATTTTTGCTACGATTACTTGAGTGTTATATAACTTTTCAATCGATCATTTGAGTGCCATAACTTTTTAAAAATATTCACCACAAGTGCTATGTCACGTCGAATTTTCGACGCTTAGATGAACATTTCTATGAAATTTTGACACTCAAGTGATTGATTGAAAATGATGCACTCAGGTGATTGTTTTTTCGAAATTGTGGCACTCAAGCGGTCGAAAAAGAAGTTATGGTTATCAAATAAGCGCCATAAAAAAGTTATGGTACTTGTGATGTCCTTATCCTTAAAGTTTGTAGCCAGTTATCATCTCTCTTCGTAGAAACCAAAATGGAGAAACCACAAAGTCAAAAAGAAAAACAAAAATCATAGAAAAACACGAGACCATGAAAATGAAAAGGAAAGATCTTCTGATCACGAAGGTCACTGATGAGGTAATTAGATCTGGGTGTTTTCATCTGCCAGTGAATTTTTACAGGTTGGTTGATTTATTAAGAAGGGGGCATATGCCAGAACCTTCGAAATGATCATTCTTTGTTCCCAAGTGTGTGTTTATATTGGGTCGAACTAGGGCTGTCCGCCGAAATATCTGCTTCTTTCACTTCCTAACCTGTCTTATATAATGATCACCTCATCTCTCCAAGAGTCAAAGAAACCCAAAAGAGTTAAACCTCCTGAAGACATGGCTGAAATGTCTTCCTCCCTGTTGCCTTCACTGTCTTCCCACATTCGTAGGAACTTGTTTCTTTTCTTGGCCGCCGGCACGATGCTCGTTTCGGCTGTGGGAGACCCTCCCGTCTTCATATTTGGAGATTCGACGGTCGACATCTGGACGAACAACTACATAGCTTCCGGGGCAAGAGCCAACTTCCCTTATAACGGGATCGATTTCCCCTACTCCCAACCAACGGGAAGATTCAGTAACGGGTATAATAGCGCCGACGAAATAGGTAAAACGATAACTTCCTAGTTCCTCTTTTGCAACTAGAAACCCTTTCTCGTTCGAAGTTACCATGCAATAGTTCACAATTGATAAGTGTGAATTCCTATTACTAGCCATGCAGTTGGGTAACAAGCAAAGTCCGCCACCTTTTCTGGCTCTTCTCAAAGACCCATCAACCTTCCAGAGCAATATACTTCAAGGTGTTAACTTTGCCTCGGCCGGTGCCGGAAGTCTTGATACAACTGGATTCCAAAGCTTTGTAATGTCATGTTGAATTCTTCTCCTCCGTTCTTTTTTAAGCTCTTCCATGCCGTTTAATTTCTTCATTGAGAAAGGAGCGTGATCTGGCCTAGTCGATCAAACTTGAGGTTTTATAGCTGAAGCTTGACTAAATAAAGCGGTCCGCGTACTCGCAGCTGCGTGTGTCGTGGCTAAACCACATGTTCACGTTACACAACCATCATACTCAAGCGAGCCGAGCCCGAGTCAAGCATTAACAGGAAGCTTTAATTAACGCTACCTCGTACTCGGATAAATCCTAGTTCAAGTAGTCCGTCTGAATCAACAATGGATCTTCCGCATGTACAGGGTGACGTGATACCGATGGCGCAACAAGTGCAGCAGTTTGCAACGGTTCAATGCAACATCACACAGCTCCTGGGTCAAGATAAAAGCGCTGAGTTCATCGCCAAGGCGCTTTTTGTCATCAGCGTCGGGAGCAACGACATCTTCGATCACTTCACTTTCAACGAGACCACCGTGTCCCAGCCAGAGCTAATGGCCGCCATTCAGTATAACTATGCAGCCCACCTGATGGTAGGTATCGACTCCATACTGTTGCTGTCGGGGACTATTTCTCCTTGTCTGTGAAAACCCTAGACCGACCTCCAGCGAATCTTGAAACTTAAAATTTCGTGAGATTCGCATATAGAATAACCCCGAGTAATATGGTCCCAAAAATTTAGTTGAGTTATTAAGCAGGAGCTAGTCATTTGATTTGTCCAACTGCATATGTTCACGACTTTGCATACTAACGGGATGGGAATCCCAGGCTTTGTACAACTTGGGAGAGCTCGGAAATTCGGGATCTTGAGCGTCCCCCCGATCGGGTGCTGCCCCTATGCGCGGCTCCAGAACTTAGTGTGGGGGTCGGGCTGTTTGACGGAGCTGAATGATTATGCTCAGGCCTTCTATTCGACAATATCGGCTTTGTTACAACGTCTGAGCTCACAGCTCCAAGGCATGATATACTCGCTTGGAGACACATATACCATGACCTCTATCGTTTTGAAGGAACCTTTGGCCTTTGGTGAGCATAAAATTAATATCCATTTTTGTTCAATATTCTTCTTATTCTTTGTTTCGTTTGTTCTTTTGATTAACCAGTTTGTTCTGAGTTCATCTTTGATCTTATGTTGCAATTAGGCATCGAAAACATAGAATTTGCATGCTGCGGAAGCGGACCATTGAATGCAGAGAAGCCATGCTACATTGCGGACCGCCCCAACCTGTGCCCGAATCGTGGTAAATACTTGTTCTGGGACTTGTACCACCCGACTCAGTACGCGGCCCACCTAGCCACCGTCACTCTGTTCACCGGGGACCCGAGCTTCGTAGCTCCGATAAACTTCAGCCAGTTGGTCCAGGCCAGCGCATGAGGTCGACATATGCGATGCTCTCGTCTCCTCTCTCCGTTCCGAAACAATTTACTTCATGTTTTCCGTGCATCGTCATTTCGGCTTCCAATAATAAACGCCCTCTTTAGCCTGTTTCCGGGAACGAACGCTGCGGATCCCGGGATCGGATGAGCTATAACTGCTGTTGCAAAAGCCTTGTCCTTGTGGGCACACCAATAAATTTCCACTCATGTTCATCATAGTTTGTTCCCTCTCTCATGTTGATTTCTAGACGATATTGATATTCTTGCCACTGATCTCCCCGATTCCCATGGAAAATGACAAAGAGAAACCTCGGATTAAGAGTTTGTGCGAGTCCCACGTCGATGGGAAGAGAGCAAGTGAAGCGATATGGACTCATAAAATGCTAAAAGTCAATTTGAGTTTGGAAATAGACATGAGGACATATGTTATAAAATCAGTATTGGCACGTCCTATGAAATCAAAATCCGTGACTAATCTTTTTGTCTCCTTGTATTTTGGCCGAGTTTTAAAGAATTCTGAAAATAGTTTACTAAAATGTCTCAACTAAATTACGATATCATACACTAACAGAAATTATGTCAACTTAGTTTTCATCTTAACTCCGACGGTCGAATGGCTAATTACACAACGTAATGTCTTGATTTACACATAATTAAACTAAATACACTGTCAAACTATCCCATGTAACTTGAGTTTTGCAGTAAAATCTCCATGACTTCTTAAAGGCTAAGTCATTATTTCATACCCCTCTTCCACCGCCATTACAAGGAAAGTTCTAGAGCAATTACATGGATATTTCTCTAGATTTTTCTACACATTTCACATCACTTTTCTAATATCTTAGATATTTGCTACAACTTTCTAGACTATTTATCCAAGTATCTATTCTCTAAATATCTTGAGCATACTGGAGACTTCTAGAAATTGGATCACTATTTCAACAATACTAAACAATTTTGTCGTTCGACGACAAAAAGAAAGAAACCAATCATCCTCGAATTCCTCCTAGGAAGCTAAAGCAGTGTCCGCATCCATCAAGTTTCTACACAACACTAATTCCGAGCCTGAGAACTAACCAACTTCGCATCGATTGTACCCTTGGCAAGAGCAAATCTAGGGTTTGTGAGCAACCCTGAGACAAATATGAAGTCTTGCATGAGAAGTGATAAAACTGGATTAAAATGCCCATGGCAAGAAACCCTAGTTGGTTTGCCAACAAAGTTGCTTCAAGGGAAAAGGAAAATGCATGGCCTTTGTGCTCTTGGAAATTTTCACGAAAATATACACCTTCAAATCCTAGGAAGGTACTAAGATTCTGTCCCCATAATTCCAATCCACGAAAGTTAAAAAAAAAAAAAAAACATATTTAGAGCTTGGAATTTACAATAAGGGTGCCTGATCATAATTCAAACGCGACTAATCTCCGTGGCTTATAATCATTTAATCTAATGACGTTTTCATTTGGCTGTTCATAAGGTATTTATTATATTTTTGTGGCCAGTTGTCATCTCTCTCGGGAAAAACCAAAATGAAGGAACCACAGACAAAAGAACATATCATTGAAACAAACGAGACCATGAAAAGGAAAAATTTGTACGATCCTGAAGGTCAATAATATGACGAGCGATTAGGTCTTGGTGCATCTATCTTCCAATGCATTTTTCGCATGTGGGTTGATTTTACAAAGGAAAGGGCATATTCTAGATCATTGGAGAGATCGTTTTGGGTTCCTAAGTGTGTTATGTTCAATTTGAAACTAGGGCTGTCCGCCGAATTAATAGTTGTATTGTTCTTTTGTTTTTGTTTTTGTTGTCTTTCGAGTAGTATTCGGAACTTTGTTTGCTTGTTCACTTCCTGACCCTACTTCTATAATACACTGCAGGGAATCATGAGACAAAACCCATCATCACTCGATCTCTCAAGAGTCGAGAAACTCTAGAAACATGGCTGAAGCGTCTTCAGCATTGTTGTCTTCTCACAACAATAGGAACTTGCTTCTTCTTTGTGCTATCGGCACGATCCTCGTCTCGGCTTTGGCGGACGGCGTGCCCCCCGTCGTCTTCATATTTGGGGACTCGACGGTCGACGTGGGGACTAACAATTACATACCTACCAAGGCAAAAGCCGACTTCTACTATTATGGGATCGACTTCCCTCACGCCCAACCGACGGGGAGATTCAGTAACGGATACAACAGCGCCGACTTAATAGGTAAATCACATCTTCCTGATCCTGTCTTTCATTTGGTCGTTCCATTAATTAAACTAGGAATCCCTTCTTTCATGTGGATTTGACCCTCTGATGGTCCACAATTGACAATTGTGCAATTCATATTGCTAGTGAAGCAGTTGGGTTACGAGCAAAGTCCACCACCTTTTCTGGCTCTTCTCCAAGACAATTCCACCTTCCAAACCAATATACTTCAAGGTGTTAACTTTGCCTCAGGCGGCGCTGGAATTCTTCATGGAACTGGATTTTCAACCTGGGTGCGTTTTCAAACCTATGTGAAGTCATGTTAAATTCCATTACTCCATATTTTGAGCTCTTCCATGCCCTCTTAATTTCTTCCCCGGGGTAAGGAACATAATCGAGCCGAGTTAAGTCGCCTAGTTCACTACCGGAGAGCTCGACTTGTCTGAAAAGTTCAGTTATTTCCCCATAAAAACTTTGATCAAACTTGACGTTTTATAGCTGAAGCTTGACTAAATAAAGCGGTCTGCGAATTCGAAACTGCGGGTATTGTGTGCTACACTATTCAAAATATCAGTTTCGATCAATTAAAGCCGGGCTCAAGTTGCTAATGGAGAGCTCTGCGAGTTGAGCCCGAGTCAAGCATGGACAGGGAGCTTTAGTTAACGCTACCGCATACTCAGATAAATTCCATTTCAAAGTGTTTAGAGAATTAAACTCTGGATCTTGCTAATGTGCAGGGTGACGTGATACCGTTGGCGCAACAAGTGCAGCAATTTGCAACGGTTCAGGGCAATATCACTGGGATGCTGGGTCAAAACAAAAGTGCCGAGTTCTTTGCCGGCTCGCTCTTCTTCATCAGCATCGGAAGCAACGACATCTTCGATCACCACCTTTACAACGAGACCACCGTGTCCCAGTCAGAGCTGATGGCTGCGCTTCAGTCTAACTACACAGCCCAACTGACGGTACATACCGACTCGATATTGCAACTGTTGGGGGACAATGTCTCCCTTGTCTGAGAAAAACCCTAGACCGACCTCCAGCAAACCTTGAAACTTAAATTTCGGGAACATCCGCATATAGCATAACTCCGAGTTGCCTGGCAAACGAATGTTGAGAATAATTTAGTGAGTTGTTAAGCAATAGCTAGTCTTTCAATTTGGTTCATCTGCATATGTTAACGTTGCATATTGACTTGAATGGGAACGCCAGGCTTTGTACAACTTCGGAGCTCGGAAATTCGGGATTGTGAGCGTCCCTCCGATCGGGTGCTGCCCGTTCGCGCGGCTCCAGAACTTGTCGGGGAGCGGGTCGGGCTGCTTGACGGAGCTGAACGAATATGCTCAGGCCTTCCACCCGATGGTCTCGGATTTATTACAAAATCTGACCTCCCAGCTCCAAGGCATGACATACTCGCTTGGAGATGCATATACCATGACCTCTACCCTTATGGACAATCCTGGTGTCATTGGTGAGCATCCAATGACTCTCCAATTTTTTTTACCAATTCTTCTTGTTCTTTCTCTCTCTTTCTTTATCTTTGATTCGCCCATTTCCTCCGATCTGGTCTTTCATCGTATGTGCAATTAGGAATCGAGAACATAGAAGCAGCATGCTGCGGAAGTGGGACACTGAATGCCGAGAAGCAGTGCAACATCTCGGAAGGCCCCAACTTGTGCCCGAACCGTGGTGCATACTTGTTCTGGGACATGTTCCACCCGACCCAGTTCGTGGCCGAGATTGCTGCCATCACCCTGTTCACCGGGGATCTGAGGTTCGTTGCGCCGATGAACTTCACCCAGTTGGCCGGGGCCAGCGCGTGAGATCGACATATGCGATTCTCTCAGCTTTTGTCTCTTCCTTCCGAGACATTTGACGTTTCCGCAGATTGTTATTTCGGCTGCCAATAATGATTCAGCCCGTTTCTGGGAACGAGCCTCGCGGAGTCCCAGGATCGGTTGAGCAATGTTTCTTGCGGACTGACAAATAAATTCACTTTCCCTTTTCAATGCTCATTCTCTAGACAATCTCGATATTTTTAGCAGCTAGTCTCGCCGATTCCCATGATAGCGACAATGAGAGACCTCCAAAAGTTTGTGCGAGTCCTCCGTTGTTAGGAGGGGAGCAAGTGAAGCACAAAGGGGGACTACCCAATGGTCAACTTAAGTAAATATTATTTCTTGTAAGTCAATTATCTCAAAAACCACGCATGGATTGAAAAAGAAAATATGATACATTGATCAGAATTATCTCAACTTAATTTCCATCTAAGTCCCCGACTGCTGAATGGCTGATAGTACAATGTAATGTCTTGATTAACATATAATTAAATTAAACATATGATTAGACTATCGCATCAAACATAAATGACAACAGAAATCGAGAGAGAATATGTTGATCGTACGCGCAAACGCGAATAATTCATCCAATACCCCCAAGACTATATAAATATATCTGCTCGTGATTGTATAACTTGCATTAGTCATCTCTATACCTTCATAAATGCTAAGCTATTATCCTATGTCATGTAAATTGAAATCTCGAGTTCATATTAACAAAATTTTAGTAGACTTGATACTTGATAAGAAAGAAAGATGAAGAGAAAATAGTATTTGTTCTCTAATAAATGGTGTGTGCAATAATGTACAAGATGAGCCTTTATATAGGCTTAGAAGAGGTGAAGAGTTTAGTACTCTTCCTATGTGGGACAAAAGGAAAAGAAGAAAAGACAAAGGGGAAAGAAGAAATGCCTATAAGTCTATAGGTTCTAACCCCCCCTCAAACTCAAGGTGAATCAAACAACGAGAGTTTGGAAAGAAGAAATAGAAAGCGTTGTGATGTAAGAGCCTTTGTAAAACAATCTGCAAGCTGATTCTCAGTCCCAACAAAGGGAAGAGAAATGGTGCGAGCTTAGAGACGATGACGAGTTAGATGACAGTCGATCTCAATGTGTTTGGTACGCTCATGAAAGACTGGATTCACGCCAATATGGATGGCACTCTTGTTGTTACAGTGCAGAGGAGTGGGATCCGGAAGTGAAACACCGATGTCGGCAAGTAAGCGGCGAAGCCAAACAATCTCAATAGTAGTGTCGGCCATAGCACGATACTCAGACTCTGTAGATGAGTTGGAGACAATCTGTTGTTTCTTGGCACGCCAAGAAATGAGAGGATGGCTAAGGAAAATGCAATAGCTAGTGACAGACTTGCGATCAGTCACATTGGAAGCCCAATCAGCATTAGAATAGGCACGTAACTTGAGAGCAGAAGAAGACGGCATAAATAAGCAACGCGTCAAAGTGCCCCGAAGATAACGCAGGATCCTCAGAACAGCAGCATAATGAACTATACGAGGAAGAGCAACAAACTGACTGACAACATGAACAACATAAGCGATGTCGAGTCGGGAGATAGTAAGATACAAGACTACCAACCAAAGTCCGATAGTAGGTCACATCAGAAAGAGGTTCCCCGTCGTCCGGGCAAAGCTTCTGATTCAGTTCAATAGGAGTAGCAGCAGTGCGTGAATTCGAGAGAGCAGCCCTGGAGAGAATATCAGCGATATACTTCTGCTGAGAAAGAAGGATATCACGCGAACTGCTAGCAATCTCAAGCCCGAGAAAATAGTGCAGCGGTCTAAGATCCTTCATGGAAAAATGCTGCTGAAGGTGCCTCTTGGTATGCTCAATATGAGCACGGTCATCTCCGGTGATGACCATATCATGCACATAAAGAAGAAGAATAGTGCAACCAGCAAAAGAGGTATGAACGAACATAGCATGATCAGCCTCACTTTGAGCAAAACTAGCAGATCGAATAGCATCACCGAATTTCTCAAACCAAGCACGAGGGGCCTTTTTGAGACCATAAAGAGCCCGCCGGAGGCGGCAAACCTGACCAGAGGTATGAGCAAGACTAGGTGAAGGTTGCATAAAGATATCCTCCTGAAGATCCCCGTGAAGAAAAGCATTCTTCACATCAAGCTGAAAGAGAGGCCAATTGCGTATTGAAGCAACAGCTAGTAAAGCACGAACATATGTCATCTTTGCTACGGGAGCAAAGGTCTCCTCATAATCAATACCATACTCCTGCGAGAAACCCCGGGCAACTAGACGCGCCCTATAGCGCTCAATACTGCCATCAGAATAGGTCTTCACCTTGTATATCCACCGGCAGGATACCAAGGATCGACTCGGAGGCAAAGGCACAAGCTTCCAAATACCAGTACTCTGCAAAGCCGAGAGTTCCTTAGACATAGCCTGACGCCACTCGGCATGTTGAACTGCCTCGCGATAACTAGTGGATTCCTATATAGCGTGAACAACAACCAAAAATGAACCAAACTAGGTAGAATAAGAAGTAGCAGCAACATACCGAGCAGGCAGGGGCCAATCTCGAGAAGGATTACAGCATGTCTCTAGAGGTACGGAATCGTTAAGGGCGAGCGGAGCAAGAGGTGCAGCAGAAGGAACAGGCGAAGATGGAGAAGGTAGCGATATATCTGGATCCGGGGTGGAAATGGGAACGGGCAGAGATGGTGAAGGTATAAAGATGACTAGATCCGGAGTGGAAATGGGAGAAGGAAGATCAAGGAAAGGATCAGCGGGGAAGTCCATAAATGGAACAAGAGACGACACAAGAGGTGTGGCGTTTGTAGGGAAGAAAGGGACATATTTATGAAACGTAACATTGCGAGAGATACGTATATGCCGTGCATTTGGGTCATGACAACGATAACCCTTATGCTCGGTGCTGTAACCCAAGAACGCACACGGGATAGAGCGAGCGGTGAGCTTCATACGTTCAATGGGGGGAAGAATGACAAAAACAAGTGCACCCAAAAACTCGCATATGAGTATAGGTGGGAGATCGAGAATGAAGATACTGAAAATGGGTGTCCTGGTAGAGAACGGACGAGGGTTGGCGGTTAATGAAATGAACAGCTGTGAGAAGGGCCTCGGCCCAGAACTCAGTAGGAATAGAGGTGACAAGTAAGAGAGCGCAAGTGGTCTCCAGAAGATGACGGTGCTCGAGTTCAGCAACCCCATTCTAAGCTGGAACCCCGAGAGAAGATAGCTGAGGAAGCGTGCCATCACTAGCCAAGAGAGAATGAAAAACACCTGAGATATTCTCCCCCCCGAATCAGATCGAAAAACTTTGATTTTCGAGTTAAACTAGGTGGAAACCATGGTAGTAAAAGATTGATAAATGAAAAAGAAATCACTGCGCTGACGCATAAGATAGACCCATGTATAACGAGAATAATCATCAATAAAAGAGACATAATATTTGAAACAACTCTTGAAAGAGAGTGGGTCAGGACCCCATACATTAGAATGAATAAGATCGAAAATAGCAATAGATCTAGAGTTACTGATAGGAAAAGGCTTACCAGATTGCTTGGCCAAAGGACAGATAGAACAAGGAAGAAGACTACCAGAAGAAACAGGACCTAGAACGCCTTGTTGATGAAGGACGGTGAGAAGAGAAGAAGGAATATGCCCGAGACGCCGATGCCATCGAGCAAAATCGAGGGTAGCCAACTCAGGAACATGAAGGGAGGAAGACGGAAGATGGAGATACTGCATAGTATAGAGTCCATCCCGTCTATTGCCCTTGCCAATCATCCGGCCACTCAAACGATCCCGCACAAAGCAAGAGCTGTCAGTAAAGCTCACAGTACATCCGGCATCAGTAAGCTGTCCAACAAATAATAAGTTAAGAGCCAGGGAAGGAACATGTAACACATCAGGGACACTAAAATCCCAAGAGACGGTGAGAGTACCTCGCCGAGTAGCTAGGAGAGGAAAACCATCAGCTGTAAAGAAATGCACTGGATGCTTGAGCTCAAAGAGCTGAGTGAGACGAGCAGCGAAAGCATACATATGTCTAGCAGCTCCTGAGTCAAGTATCCAGGTAGCAGAAGTGTCACCTAAAGAGGGAGTAGCCGTAGCAGTGCTGCCAGCAGATGAAATAGCTGTAGGAGTGCCGGAGCCGGGAAAAGAACCGGGCAGAGAATGACTCAACCGAGCAAGTTGGGCCTTAAGAGCAGCAACACGGTCATCCGTAGAGGAAGAAGCCAGAGTAACAGGCTGAGCTAGTGGAGATGAGGTAGAGTGCTGAATAGGACGCGGTGGCACAGGAGGGCACAAAGCATCCTTCTTCTTTAGCCAACAATGTGACTCACCATGACCAAGACTGCGACGACGGTGACAATAAGTACATGGAGGGAGGCGAGAGCCACGAGTAGGCGGAGCACGTGGTGGAGCAGTCAAAACAGCAGTGGAATCAGAAACTGCAGAAAAGGAAAGCAGACCTAGACGAGTTTAGACTCGAATATCCCCACTCTGAGTGAACATCTCGGCGAGCTGATCCCACAAACGCTTCGCTCTCACAATTTGAGAAAATTGAGGGCGAAGGGCAGGATCAATAGAACCAAAGAGAATAGCCCACACCTTCCGATCAGTAACTGTCCGTGCTCGAATTTCAGCGGTACGCTGTTGAACCGCCTCAATAGATGGTTTGGACGAATCGGTGTCCTTGAGAGTGACAGGACAAAGACGGAAACCCTCAACATGCTCAAATAAATCGCGGTAAACAAGTACAGCCATGGCCGATGGTTTCCAAAGTGAATAGTTGGAACCATCGAGCTTGATGTCGATGCGGTCACTAGAATCGCCATGATGATCGTCGTGAACTCTAACAATAAATAGGTCTGAATCCACTAGAAAAATCACTGGCGAAGCTCGAAGCGAGAATCGAGGTGCGCAGGTCGACCGAATGGATCCGGATGCAGGAAGCACGGATTAGAGGCACAAAGTAAGCCTATGGAAAATGGAAGTAGAAAGAAAAAAAATTATGGAGGCACGAATACGTGGAAGCTTAACTAGGGCAAGCAAGAGTGGCGGATCAATAGCCCTAAACTCATTGTCGTAATTTCTAATGCTGAAGATCCAATTTATGGCAACATAGCATACTTTCAAACAATGAGCTCATTTCTTAATTTTTGATGCGAAAGATCCAATTTATGGCAACCGCAAAGCATACTTTTGAGACATTGAACTTGGCTCTGATACCATGATAAGAAAGAAAGATGAAGAGAAAATAGTATTTGTTCTCTAATAAATGGGGTGTGTAATAATGTACAAGATAAGCCTTTATATAGGCTTAGAAGAGGTGAAGAGTTTAGTAATCTTCCAATGTGGGACAAAAGGAAAAGGAGAAAAGATAAAGGAGAAAGGAGAAAAGATAAAGGGAAAAGAAGAAAGGCCTATAAGTCTATATGTTCTAACAATACTATCTATACAGAACTAGCGATTGTATCAATAAACAATCAGCAAACGACCAGCGAAAATAAATGATATTAAGTTTTTCTTTGTCTAAAACTTATTGTCGGCACACACACAAAATTTTTTTTTTTACTAAACATTTGTTTATTATCGGTTAGTGGTAAGCTCGGTCGATTAGATCATAGTTTGATTAAAATAGAAGTTATCAATGAACAGAACCGTCGATAACTTAAAGGAAATCGATAAAACATCAATAAAGTCATAGACAACAAGCATTATAGAAGTTATTGATGAGGGACTTCGTTGGTCGACGAGGGTCATCGACATCCAGCTATTGCAAACTTTTCTAAGCGTTGAAGGTCAAAGATGATGGACCGATGAAAGCTCGTGACTACAATCTTTAATATCGACACTCCCATTTTCAATTCTTTTACTTTTCATCCGTTTACTTTTCTGTTCAAAATCAACAAAAGGACCATTTTCCGTAAATATCCCTTCGATTTCATCCATATTATTAGATTTTCAGTCCTATGAAAAGTACTAGGATTCCATCCTTAAAATCCATCCACGAAAGTCAAAGCACACATTAAATTTTGTGGTCGGTTATCGTTTCGCTCGGTAAAAACCAAAGAAAGGGCATATGCCACATCCTTCCGAAGTGCATTTTTTTGTTCCTAAGTGTACTATATTCTGTGAAAAACTAGGGCTCTCCGCCGTAATAATAGTAGCATATGTGTAATTTTGTATTAATCTTGCTTGTTCACTTCCTAAACCCTCATCGATTATTACGCAGGGTGTCATAAACAACAAATATCATCGCCACTTAAATCACTCAAAGAGTCAAATTCCTAGAAACATGGTTGCAATGTCTTCCTCATTGTTGTCTTCTCACGATAATAGGAACTGGCTTCTTATTTGGGCCGTCGGCATGATGCTCGTCTCGGCTTTGGCGGACGACATGTCTACCGTCTTCATATTTGGAGATTCGACGGCCGATGTGGGGACCAACAATTACATACCTTCGAGGGCCAGAGCCAACTTCCCTTACAACGGAATCGATTATCCCTACTCCCAAGCGACGGGGAGATTCAGTGACGGATATAACAGCGCCGACGAAATAGGTAGATAATGTTTTCCTGATTAGGTCGTAATCCATTTCATTGGTCCATCAATGCAACTAGGAACCCTTTTTTATTATTTGAAATTTAACCCTTTGATGGTCCACAATTGACAATTGTGAATTCATATTGCTAGTGAAGCAGTTGGGTTACAGTCAAAGTCCGCCACCTTTTCTGGCTCTTCTCCAAGACAGTTCCACCTTGCAAGCCAATCTACTTCAAGGTGTTAACTTTGCCTCCGGCGGCGCTGGAATTCTTGATGCAACTGGAAATCAAACATGGGTGCGTTTTCAAACCTATGTAAAGTCAAGTTAATTTCGACTTGTCTGAAAAGTTCAGTCATATCCCCCTAAAAAACTCGATCAAACTTGAGCTTTTATAGCTGGAGCTTGACTAAATAAAGCGGTCCGCGCACTCGAGGCTGCGTGTATCGTGTGCTCGACTATTCAAAATATTAGTTTCGATCAATTAAAGCCGAGCTCGAGTAGCTACTGGAGAGCTCGAGCGAGCTGAGCCCGAGTCAAGCGTCAATAGGAAGCTTTAGTTAACGTTATCTCGTACTCAAGTAAATCCTAGTTCAAGTAGTCGGAGAATTAAACTCTGGATCTTCCTAATGTACAGGGTGACGTGATAACGATGGGGCAACAAGTGCAACAATTTGCGACGGTTCAGGGCATTATCACACTGCTACTGGGTAACAAAAGTGCTGAGTTCTTTGCCAAGTCGCTCTTCTTCATCAGCGTCGGAAGCAACGACATCTTCGATCACTACCGTTACAACGAGACCACCGTGTCCCAGCTAGAGCTGATGGCCACCCTTGAGTCTAACTACACAGACCATCTGACGGTAGATATCGACTCGATACTGTTACTGTTGGAGACAATTTCTCCTCGTCTGAGAAAAGCCTAGACCGACCTCTCGCGAATCTTAAAACTTAAATTTTTCGTAACATTCATATACAGAATAACTCTGAGTTTCCTAGGAAATAATGTTCAGAATAATTTATAGAGAAATTAAGCAGGAGCAAGTCATTTAATTTGTTCAGCTGCAAAATGTTAACGACTCGCATATTTATGGACCGGGAACCCAGGCTTTATACAACTTGGGAGCTCGGAAGTTCGGGATCGTGAGCGTCCCTCCGATCGGGTGCTGCCCATTCGCGCGGCTCCAGAACTTGACGGCAAACGGGTCGGCCTGTTTCACGGAGCTGAACGATTACGCTCAGACCTTCCACTCGATGGCCTCGGGTTTATTACAAAATTTGAGCTCCCAGCTCCAAGGCATGATATACTCGCTGGGAGATGCATATACCATGACCTCTACCCTCATGGGCGATCCTAATGTCGTTGGTGAGCCTGTAATAACTATCCTTCTTAACCAATTCCTCTTAATTCTTTCTTCGATCTTTCTTCTTCTTCTTTTTCTGTGTTTTGATTAGCCAATTTCTTGCGATTTCATCTTTAATCTTTTGTGCAATTAGGCATTCATAACATTGAAGAAGCATGCTGCGGAAGTGGGAAATTGAATGCACAGCAGCCATGCTATGTCGCGTACAGCCCGAACCTGTGCCCGAAGCGTGGTAAATACTTGTTCTGGGACTTGTACCACCCGACCCAGCATGCGGCCCACCTAGCCGCCGTCACTCTGTTCACCGGAGATCTGCGTTTCGTGGCGCCAATGAACTTCAGCCAGCTGGCCCGGGCCAGCGGATGAGACCGACCCTACCGCGATGTTCTCATCTTCCCTCTTTGTTCCGAAACGATTAACTCTTTCCGCGCATTGTTGTTTCGGCTGCCAATAATGAACACCCTCTTCAGCCTGTTTCCGGGAATGAACCTAGCCGAATCCCCGGGATCGGATGAGCTGCACAGTGCAATTGCAAATAAATTTCTCATTTTCCTTCTTCAATGTTGATTTCTAGACGGTCTTGATATTTTAAGGACTAATCTCGCCAATTCCTATGGAAATGAGAATGAGAAACCTCTCATTAGGGATGTAAATGCACAAGTTAATTCCTTAAAAGTAAAAACTACATAGCAAAGCATGTCCACATAATCTATAAATGCAAGGAAAATGTCTGGGCTTATTAAGCTTGAGATCTTCTTCATTTGAACTGAGTTGAGATGAGCTGGAGGCCCTCACTTTTTTCTGTTCCGCTCATGCTCAAGCAGAAATGTCATTACTCAATCGAGCTTGAGACGAGCTTCGAGCACCTAATATACGAGGCGAGTTAACCTCAGGCATGGCTGAATTTTGGCTTCCGTTGCCGCTATGTCGCCGTATCTATCCATAACCACAAAAATGCCTCAAATCATCAGATTACTAATCCTACAAAGACCCAAAGAAAGGTTTAAGTGTTGGGGTGTGGTTCATACTCCCCTACGACAGGAAAGCACGTGGGTCCCGCTCCACGCTGAGTGGGCGGGGGTCCGGGGAGCCCCGGTGGGGGTCTCAAGGGGGCCGCGCCCCTTGGACACCAGAGGGTTTTTACGATTTAAGCCCGTAAATTTTCATTAGTAGTTTGGGCTTGGGCTCATGAATAGCTACTAGTATATATATACTCTTTTTCGCTTGTAATTGAGTGATGTAACGAGAGGTGCGATGTGCTAATTATAGTAGAATCCTCTGCGGGACGTAACCCTAGTTTAAGGGTGAACCAGGATAAAATCTCGTGTCTCGATTTCTCTTTCTCGCTTTACGTTTTACTTCGACTTGATTGTGCACCACATCCTAACATTAAGTTGGAAACATTGTCCAAGAGACACAAACATGAAAGCGACCTCATTTGCTCTTTCTCGTTCTTCTTGTTTCACTACCACCACCTCGTTCCCTCTGTCGGTTTTCCCAGAAAATCTGGCCCGAAAGTCCTTCATTTTCTCGTCCTATCAATTCCCTTACACCTTGATATATACGCTTACATTGTTCTAGTTTTGGTTTTTGCTTTGGTTGCCGATGTGATGCGGGAGGATCAAATTCCATTGATGATAATCAACTCACAAGCCCACTTCAAACCTTATCAATCATCCCAGCCCATTGGATATTTTTGCAAGCAAATGGAGATTTCGGCTATAACATGATCCGATGGGCCCAACGAGGAAAAGGTGTCCAAGATGGCGTTTCTAGACGTTGAAAAACAAAGGCAGATTCGGCCAAATCAAAGCTGGAGGATCTTTTCCTAGTTTAAATAGCTTTTCTAATTTAAGTAAGTTTCCTAACTTGAGTAGTTTTTACAGGTTTCCAAATTTGAGTAGGCTTTATAGTATAACTAGATTTCACAATTTGAGTAGGTTCAGGTTTTCTAATTTGACATTGGTAGTTTTCTAAGTTTGAGTAGGTTTTCTAGTTTGAGTAGTTTTACTAATTTGAGAGTTTTCTTCCGTCCATAGGTAGGAGGTTCATTCTCAATTTAAGTAGGTTTACATTCCTAATTCAATGTTTTCAAGTTTAAGTAGGTTTACTAGTTTTAAGTAGATTTCCTAATTTGAATAAGTTCCCAAGTTTAAGTAAATTTCCTGATTTTATTGATTTCCTAATTCAGTGTTTCCTAGACCATCTATGAATAGGAGGGGGGAAAGTGTCAGAAAAGTCCTAAGCCTATTGTATTGGTGCTAATTTAGTCCTAAACCTTTAACCTTGAGCCAATTTAGTCCTTCCCCCTAATTTTGGTCGGATATTGCTGACGTTGATACTGGTCGACCTACATGATATGGCCGGCGGACCGGCGCTGACGTGGACATCTTTCTAACAATATCTTAACAATTTCCATTTTTATTTTATTTTCCATTCTTTTTTTTGTCTTTTTTTTTTCTCCTCTTTCCTTCGGTGGCCGGCACGGCCATGGCCGACAAGGACCGGCTTCGCTTGAATGAGGGTGACCCTTACCGTCACAAGCAAGGGTCGGCCTCGCCGGGGGTGAGGGCGAACACCGGCGAGGCCGCCCTATCCAAATCTGGCTAGGCTGAGGGTCGCTTGGGAGAGGGTTGGCCTCGCCCTAGCCCAAACGATGTCCGGCGACACCACCCTAGCCCAAGTGAGGCCAGCCTTGCCCTGGCGAGAACCCTCGCCCATGCGATGCCCAGCAACACCTAGCCTCGCCAGATTTGTCAAGGGTGGCCTCGCTGACGTTTGCCCTCACCCCGGCAAGGCCGACCCTCGCTCAGGTGAGGCCAGCCCTCATCGGCCATGGTCGTGCCGACCACCAGAGGAAAGAAGAGAAGAAAAGACAAAAAAAAAAAAGCAAGAAACAAATAAAAATAAAAGAAAATCGAAAATTATTAAAATAATATTATAAATACATTAGCATCGGCCGGCATCCATGTTAGCAATATCGGGCCAAAATTAGCCGAAAGGACTAATTGGCTCTAAGTCAAAAGGTTTAGGACTAAATTGACATAATTGAAAAGTTCAATACTAAATCGGCACCAATGTAATAGGTTTAGGGCTTTTCTGACACTTTTCCCAATATGAGTTGTATTCTTAAGAATGCAAAATTTGAGTGGATAATATACGACAACTCTTCTCAAGTGAGCGATTCCTTCCGTTTTTTTTTTTTTTCCCATTTCTTTGTGGTGAAACTTAAAGGCGGTGGAACATTTTTTTTTGCCCTGGTGGTGAATTATTCTACCCGAAACATACCATCATACACATTCCGCATTCTCACAAACTCAGAGTCTGGATGGATGGCTTGAATCCAAGATTTCAAACACCACATGTGCAATATGAGATGAAGATAAAGATTTCTGATTAGAGCTTTTGTGGTATTTTGAAGTTTAGAATGTTTCATCTGGCTCTCTTGAGCTGATCTTATCCCTACTTGAGATTTCCTATGTAATGTTTACTCATTTGCTAGTGTGGCGTACTAGTTTCCGGTTCTCGGGCTTTCGTCGTTCTATCAGTCTGCACGCGTGCAAAGCCTCGACAACGCAAATTATTGTCATTGCTATAATTTTTGGACTATTTCTTTGGTTGATGTATCATTCCGCATTCCTCAGATTGAGCCTTTTAGATTAAGATTGATTGACTATGCATGCGCGTGTGAACTGCTTACATTATAATTCATCCTGTTGAATTTCGATGGTTTAGTTGTCCCAAGGCAACCTTAGGAAGTGACTTGGAAGCAGCTGGAATTCCGGCTTCGGCGCCGGTGCAGGTATAGCACAAGCTCCTTCAAGCCGGACATCGCTATTTAGACGTCAGGTTTGTGCGTATGACTACAATCTTCTTAAATTATTTGCAGCTCTAATTTACTGTAGAAACCTAGAAAACTTGTGTGCTGTTTGGCAGACTATGTTGATATCATGAACGGCTTTTAGTTTATCCTGGGCCTGGGATTGTGCACTGTAAGACTCCCGAAGAATTCGGTACTGGTCATGCATCCGGAGCTATTAACATCCCCTAATGTGCAGAGTTGGATCAGGGTTTCGATATATTTGCTTAAAAGAAACCAAGCTCATTTCATTCGAGTTCGAGACGCTTTCGCCTACCTGCTATTATTAGTTGATCGCGCAGACCACTAGATCTCTTCAGTAGTTTCTGCAGAATTACTTATCATGGATCTTTCTATTCCTTAGCTTGAGTGATTGAACGTGTAACGTTTCACAGGGATGCCAGAGAGGGAAATGATCAGCGAGGGCTGCGAAAGATCTACTAGCTGCGGGAACCAAATCGTCTCTATCGAAATGTTTCAGCACGCTTAGAGTGATGGTGTAATAATGGGCTGCTTAAGCCCATTATTTTGTTGGCCGAGCCCAAGCTCTAACCCATTCCCTTTCCTCTTCACCAGATGGGGGATTGTAGCGCAAAAAGAAAAGAAGAGGACTCCAGTGTTGAAACCATATAAGGGAAAAGGAAAATGAAGAAAAAGAGAGGAGCGAGAAAGCTTCGCGTACACGCCACACGGAGATCTCGCCAATTCGGATTAGGTTCATTTCGCAGCGTCTGTTAAGTAATCGAAGTCGCTGTTCGTCTAATCGGAGTAGTTGTCGTAGTTAGATCATAAATTCAAAGTTACGTAAAATTTGAACTGTGAGGTTCGATTGAGAAGTTATTAAACTGTGATTTTTGTGGGAACGATAGTTTAGAACATTGTGGAGTCATAGGGTTTGGCTACTATCTATTCTAGCTTATGGTTTGATCAACACGGATTTTGAAAGTCACGTGTTACGGACAAAGAAGAATGGTCACTATAAATGAGTTTCTTCCTTAGCGAGTAAGAGTTGATTGGTCGACAAATAAGCGTAATTTAGCCGACTGTTCATTTGTGTAATACTCATTTTTCGATTAATTGATAGGAATATGAGTACGCCAACTCGAGTAACCTTCGTAGATTGGTTTTCAGCTTTCTCAAGTGAGTGATGTTATTTTTTCTTAGAGTTTATAAACTTATATTTTGAAAGTGATATGAATGAGATATACTTTGAGTTATAAAATGGCATTTTTATTGCATAAAATCTAGATCGAGCATTTTCTACCATTTTTGTCTATTTGAAATGAAAAAGTATCTATTAATTATAGTTTAAACTAATTATTAGTCAATGATTTGTGGAACCTTGTTATGAAAGAATTACGAAAAGTTCTTGACTTTGAATATGATTTATAAAAGATTCTATGTTTAATGAATTGAATCGTGAAAGTTTAAATGAATTCTGGATTCCATTGTGGGCTATTACCGAATGTTATCAGTGGATTATTCTCACGTCACTATGGTTAGAACTCATTGAGGGATAAGTATGCATATGTTATCAGGACGTCCTTCTAGGCCGAACCACCGACTGATATATGCTCAGTATATAACTGTGATCACGAGCGTTAAGCGTGATCACAGTTATATACTGAGCATTAGATTGGTCGATGAAATGGACCATCGACGTTTGATTCAATATAGATTAATTAATGAAATGGACCATTGGTGATTGATTTGTTATTGTTGATTTGATATTGTTTATTGGTTTAATATGAAATGTTTTGTTGAGAATATATAGGCCATTTTCGATATCTTACATATATGGCCTATTGAATTTGGGATATCAGTTATGATATCATTTTATAAGATGCATAATGAATCTTCGATCTACTTAGAAGAGATATACTATTCTTTGGGCTATGGTTGCTCATATCCTTCTTTCCCACTTTCTTTAGCCAGCGAGAGCTCTATCGGCAGGGAGCTTTTGGTAGTTGTGTTTTAGATATTAGTTGAGTTGAGATAGTTTAATATGTCCGATGATATTTGTTGGGATATATATATGTGTGTGCGCGCGCGCGCGCGCTCGCGCGCGCGTGTGCGTGTTGTGTATGGGGTGAATTATAGAATACCGATTGTGTAATCAACTCCCATTTTATCATATTTGTGTTTGAGGTTGAGTTCTTTAGGTAGAAGGACTGCCGTATTCTTGCTTTTATACTTGTAAGAGTTGGGGAGTGACAGGTAGTTCAGACGATTCTGCCATTACCAAGACAAGTGACACAGACCGGTTGTTCGGTGTCTGTGTGTCCTCCCACACTCGTATAACTTTGAAGTGGAGCTTATTGGTGTCATCATGGTGAGCGAGCGATGCAAAGGGGAAGAAGTGGGTATATAGGAGCGGTGTTAAGGTGGTTTGTGCTGGGCGTTCTAAGATAGAATGAATATTATATTAGGAGCTCTAAAGGCGAGGTTGGCCTCCCGTGTACAAACTGGTCGGGAGCTGATGCCGCTCTCCTAATAAAATCATGGCAGGCCGACACCAGTTGTGATGCCTAAAGTAATCTGCTCTTGCTCGATATAACGGATGCCCAAGCCAGTTGTGATGCCTAAAGTAATCTGCTCTTGCTCGATATAACGGATGCCCAAGCTAAGCTGGACGTGATATATGATCCAATACGGGAAAGTTATTCGCCTAAGTGTTTTATGGGACAACACGAGAAAACAAGGCTAGCCTGGCGTGAACAACTCGCCAGGCGCCTCACACGCTTATTCCGTGGCTAGGAAAGTGCCGGCCGTGACACAATGGTCACATGAGAAACGAATGAATGTTCCGCGATACAAGGAAGAACTGGTGTTCAATGTGGGCGACTCTTTGCATTAACCATATCAATCAACAGAGAACTTCAATGTATGATGATAGTCAGCAGGAAAATTAGTGATTTCCAATTAGCTGCGAAATATGCCTGAGTTTACCCCGAACTCATTTGTGTTTTTTGCAGGGTTTTAGCGCCATTGCGGACGTAGCCAGCGGCTGCGCCGCTTGGACAGAAAAGGACTCCCCACAGACCTGTGAATGGGATCGAAGTCTTCCTAGAGATGAGGCGTGATGGCGATTGGACTTTGCCACGGGAGAAGCAGAGTAAGGCTCTGCATCATCAGCTTAGATCTCACGGCTGGCAGAAGATGCCACCCGCGTCGTCGATGCGCTAGAGATACCGCTCGTTCCAATGTCGAAGCACGGTCATAAAAGTAAGCGCAGGATCCATGCTCGTTCCTTTTATTCGACGATCTCGGCTTCATTACTGAATCTGAGCTTGCGGCTTCGATTAACAAATCTCTTCTGATCTCGGGCGCGAGACCATGAAAAGGAAAGATTATGTGACCATGACGGTCGAGAGTATCTTCCGATGCATCTCTCATGACGGTCGAGAGTATCTTCCGATGCCACATGATCTATCGACCATGTGGCATATCCCACATCCTTGGATAGATCATTTTTTTGGTTCCTCAGTGTCTTATATTCTGTTAAAAACTAGCACTCTCCGCCAAAAAATAACAGTTGTAATTTTCTTTTTTGGTCGTTATCTGCTGGTTCAATTCCTAACCCCTCTTCTGTCGGACTGCAGAGTGTTTAAGTTTCAGGAACAAAAGACAATATCACTTGATCTCTCAAGAAGGTCAGGAAACTCAAAAGCGTCAGCCTCCTAAAGACATTGCTGAAGTGTCTGCCTCATTGTTGCCTTCTGTGTCTTCTCGCGGTAAGAGGAACTGGCTTCTTTCTTGGGCTGTGGGCATGATGCTCGTCTCGGCTTCGGCCGACAACGTGCCTCCCCCCATCTTCATATTTGGAGACTCGACATTCGACATGGGGACTACTGACTACATACATACCCACCAGGGTGAAAGCCGACTACCCTTATAACGGGATCGATTTCCCCAACTCGACAGCGATGGGGAGGTTCAGTAACGGATACAACAGTGCCGACGAAATAGGTAAACCGTGATTTCCTAGTCCTGTCATAACCCGTTTCGTTTCGTTGCTCCACTAACTCGACTAGGAATCCTTTTTCATTTGAGATTTAATCATGCAATCGTCCCCAATTCCTAATTGTGAGTTCATATTGCTAGTGAAGTAGTTAGGTACAAGCAAAGTCCACCACCTTTTCTGGCTCTTCTCCAAGACAGTTCAACCTTCCAAGCCACCAACTTTGCCTCGGGCGGCGCTGGAATTCTCAGTACCACTGGATTTCAATCCTATGTAATGTCATGTTAATTTCTTTTACTCCATCTTCTAAGCTCTTCCATGTCCTTTAATTTCTTCCCCATGTAAGCAGCATAATCGAGCCGAGTTGAGCCGCATAGTTCAATACCGGATAGCTCGACTTGTCTGAAAAGTTCAACATTCATCTCCCCCCCTAGAAGCAAAGATCAAACCTGAAGTTTTATAGCTGGAGCTGGACTAAAAAAAAGTGGTCCACGCACTCCAAGCTGCGTGTGATGTCTGCTCCTCTATCCAAAATCTTAGTTTCGATCAATTAAAGCGAGCTCGAGTAGCTAAATCACGGATTCATGTTACTCAATCATCATACTCGAGCGAGCCGAGCCGAGCCTGAGTCAGGCATCAACGGGGCGCTTTCTTGTACTTAGGTAAATCCTAGTTCGAGTAGTTGAAGAATTACACTATGGATCTTCCTAACGTACAGGGTAACGTGATGACGATGGCGCAACAGGCCATTATCACACTGCAACTTGGTCAAAATGCGAGCGCTGAGTCCTTTGCCAAGTCGCTCTTCTTCATCAGCGTCGGAAGCAACGACATCTTCGATCACCACCTTTACAACAAGACCACCGTGTCCCGGCCAGAGCTGATGGCCGCCATTCAGTCTAACTACACAGCCCAACTGACGGTAGACGTCAACTCGATACTGCTACTGTTGAGGCCAATTTCTCCTTGTCCGAGAACAGCCTAGACCGACCTCCTGGGAATCTTGAAACTTAATTTGAAAGATGTTTGGAATAAGTTTAGGGGTTATGAAGCAGGAGATAGTCATTTAATTTTTGCTCAACTTCTTGTCAAAGTGGTCTTAATTTCTCTCTGATGGCTTTAGCATATTCATGGAATGGGAATGCTAGGCTTTGTACGACTTGAGAGCTCGGAAATTCGGGATCATGAGCGTCCCTCCGATCGGGTGCTGCCCGTTCGGGCGGCTCCAGAACTCGACGGCAAACTGGTCGGGCTGTTTCACGGAGCTGAACAATTATGCACGGTCCTTCCATTCGATGATCTCGGCTTCATTGCGGAATCTGAGCTCGCAGCTCCAAGGCATGGTATACTCGCTTGGAGACGCATATACCATGACCTCTACCCTCATGGACAATCCTCGTGCCATTGGTGAGCATACAATGACTAGCCAATTTTTAACCAAGTTCTTGTCATTCTTTCTTCTTTCTTCTTCTTCTTCTTGTGTTTTGATTAACCAGTTTCTTCTGATGTGATTGATCCTCAATCTTATGTGCGATTAGGCATCGACAACATAGAAGAAGCGTGCTGCGGGTGCGGGACGCTGAATGCGGAGAAGCCGTGCTTCGCCAACAACAGCCCCAACCTGTGCCCGAACCGAAGCGATCACTTGTTCTGGGACATGTTCCACCCGACTGAGTACGCGTCCCAGAAAGCCGCCGTCACCCTGTTCACCGGGGCCGATGAACTTCAGCCAGTTGGCCAGGGCCAGCACGTGAGATCGACCACACCGCGATGCTCGTTCATCTTCTCCCTTCGTCCCGAAACAAATTAAACATTTCCGCGCATTGTTATTTTGGGTGGCAATAATAAAACACCCTCTTCGGCCCGTTTCCAGGGAGTGAAGCTGGCCGAATCCCGGGCTCGTTCGAGCTGAACCCACCGATTGCAAAAGCATCGTCCTTGTGGGCACACAAATAAATTCCTGGTCCACTCTTTCTAGACGATCTTTGACTAATTTTAGCTACTAATCTCGCCGATCCCATGCAAAACCAGACTGGCATACCTCTGATCAGGGATTAGATTATGCAAAATTTATGAGGGGGGTAATCGGGATTTGGCGTTATAAATCAAGATTGACAGCAATCAATACGATTATGCAGAACCAAATGTCTGGTTTCCATATCCACAGGGAAACGTGATAAGCCCAGACTCCTCGAGTCTCTGACTCAGGGCAGCCGTGGCGGTGGGCAAACTTTCACTGTTGAAACTTATCCATTGCAGGATTGGAGTAATCCACTTGGGTGGTTTAGAAAAAGCACTTCATCAATCATTTCTCATTAACACGCCAAAATAATTCTTATTTGGTTCAGTAATTACTCGCAATCGACCCGCCGCCTGATTTGAATAGAACTTGTTGCGGGGAACAAGCTATCGAACGATAAAATAAACAGAATAAGAAAATAAATCGAACACTAAATGTACGTGGTTCGGTCGTAGAGACCTACGTCCACGGAAAAAGTAGTAACGAATTCCACTATAAATCAAGCGATACACGGATATTACAAATCACACTCGACTCGGTCAAAGACTCTCGATATTTCCTAGCCCCAATTACATCCAATAACGCACACAGTGTTTAGCACATATTCGTAATCTGCACGAAGCTTATCCAAAATATTCAGTTCGGGTTCGTTCAACGGGCTCAAATTCGAGACATATTTCTAACAATCTCCACATTGGCTCGACGTTTGAGCAAAGTTACAATCGCTTCGTTAATAATTCTGAACTTCGCTACTACTCTTCCACAGCCTCAATGAGCTCAACCGCCACAGACGTCTTTCAAGTCCAAGCCACGCTTGAACTTCGCTATAACCGTGGACCTCATCAGAACATCAGCTGCACATGCACCTTTAACTACTCTACAAGGACTTCCCGACACAAGCTCCTCTACCACAGATAAAGAAAAATCATTATTGCATCCATATCTGTCAGGAGATCGAATACGCACCTTGTTAATATCAGCAGTTACAGCAACTGTTGGCTTTACAGGCTCCACATCGCTACAAGTACTATCTGTGTCGATTACTTCGCTAGTATCTGCTACCTTAGGAGTTTCTAGTTGTAACTCCACCTCAAGCTGAACACCGTTCAGATCCGTATGAACACTGCTATAATCACTCCTAGCTAGAAGTACTAGAGACTCGTCAAATGTAACTTCTCTGCTGATAACAGGTGAATTTAATTCCGGACACCACAACCGATAACCACGTTCACCTTGTGCATAGCCTAAGAACATGCACTTTCTTGCCCTTCCATCGAGCTTACCATCACTAACTCGAACATAACATGAACAACCAAATATTCTAATAACAGAATAATCAGCAACGTTACCTGACCACACTTCTTCAAGAGTCCGACATCCAATCGCAGTCGATGAGGATCTATTCACCAGGTAGCTCGCCGTACTAAGCGCATCCGCTAGGAATCTCCTAGCCATACCAGCACTAGAGAGCATTTTATGGACCGTCTCTAGTAATGTTCTGCTCATCAACTCTGCAACATGTTGTGGTTCACTGGCATTAGTGCGGTATCTCACTATGCCTTCATTCATGCAGAATTCGTTTAACAGCTCCGAGCAAAACTCCATTCTTTTGTCAGTCCGCACATGCTTGATTGTTTTACCAGTCTCCTTTTCGATCAAAGCTCTCAACTGCATGATCATGACAATAGTATCAAACTTGTGCCTAAGCACAAATACCCAGGTCTTCCTCGAGTATTCATCAACAACTGTTAACATAAATATGGCACTCTTCCTCGAAGAAAACCGCAACAACTTGTGAACATCTAAGTGAATTAATTCTGCAATTTCCGTGGTTTCTCTGATAGTTGCACTAAACTGCACTTTCCGCCGTTGATCTAAATCACAGCACCTGTATACATTCAGTTCGTTGGCAATAAAACCACATAATAAATTTCTTTCACTTAGAACCTTCAGGCTTCTCTCGCTAATGTGCCCCAAACGCATATGTCACAATTCAGACTCTCGAACATATGCATCCGACGTCTCTGCAGCAAATTCTGACACTGTCTCACCTTGAAGTTCATATAGGCCATTGTGCTTTATTCCTTTCATTATCACCAAGGCACCTCGAATAATTTTCATAACACTACATTCTGAAGAATACCGACACCCAGCTGAATCCATGGCACTCGAGGAAATCAGATTTTTCTTCAACTATGGAACATGCCTCACTCTTGTCAATATCCTCACATTACCATCATGCATTCTAATTCTAACATCACCACTACCTACAACATCGCATTTAGCGTTGTTCGCCAACTGCACTTTACTACTATACGTGCACTGATAAGTAGTAAACCAGTTCCTATTTGGTGTAGTATGAAACGAACAACCAGAATCCATAATCCATCTGTCAAATGACGAATCCTCAGTGACAGACAAGACAAAATCAGCATTATCCGAATTACTATCAGCTATAGCTGCAACATCATCTGTAGATTCAACTCTAGTTCCTTTGCCCTTCTCCTTTTTCAGCTTAAGGCAATCCCTTCTAAGATGCCTCCTCTTGCCACAATTCCAACAAACAGCACTACCAGTCCTAGACTGACTGCGTCTATTCATATTTATATTACTTCTGCTAACACGAGCACTAGTTCTTCCTCTATTTTCACCTACTAAAGTAGCAGATATAGATTCACCGGATTCTCTTCTACGGATGTCCTCACTCAGAATCAAATCACAAATCCCATCAAACGTTAAACTTGTTGATCCAGAGGAATTACTAACAGCAGTAACAGTATTATTCCAACTATCATGCAATGAGGATAATAGAATCAAAGCACATACCTCATCTTCAAAGTCAATATCAACTGAACTCAATTGACTAACGATCACATTGAATTCATTGATATGATTAGCAATCGATGCGCCTTCGCTCATCTTTAAGTTAAACAGACGTCGCATCAAATAGACCTTGTTGATCGCAGAGGCTTCTCGTACATGTCCGATAGGGCTTTCATCAAACTCACAGTGGTCTTCTCTTTCACAATGTTAAACGTGAGGTTACGAGCTAACGTCAGCCGAATAACACCCATCGCTCGTCTATCTAGCAATTCCCTATCAACTTACTTTATCGTCTCTAGTTTCTCTCCAGACAAGGGCAAGTGTAGTTTCATCTGATATAAATAGTTCTCAATTTGCATCTTCCAAAAACTAAAATCCTTCCCATCAAATCTGTCGATTTTCATTTTTTCTTCTTCTGTCGCCATCGACTCGCTTCAACTTCAGCCAAGCCTAGCTCCGATACCAATTGTTGCGGGGAACAAGCGATCAAACGATAAAATAGACAGAATAAAAAAATAAATCAAACACCAGATGTACGTGGTTCGATCGTAGAGACCTACGTCCATGGGGAGAGCAATAACGAATTCCACTATAAATCAAGCGATACACGGAGATTACAAATCACACTCGACTCAGTGAAACACTCTCAGTGTTTCACAGCCTTAATTACATCCAATAACACACATAATGTTTAGCTCCGCAATTCCTCACGAAATAATATATTAATCCCGCAAAGGGAAATAACACAAACCTTAATACAAGATTTCTATCGACTTCAACACTTAGAATTTCTTCGATTTTCATGCACGAAGAAAGAACAAAGATGCAGTAATTCGTCGAAGAAGTCAGACAGCACCAGGATGTTAATCACGAAGGATCTAATCCAATACCAATAGATGTGCCGCCGCTTGTTACCTTCTGCTTCCCAACCTAAAAATCGTGTAAAACAAACCCACACTTTATATACTTATGAAGTCCACCGCCTGAAGAAGTCCCCGTTTGACTTGTCAAAGAAGAAAGCTCACCTTGGACTTTACCCTTTTTGACCAGGTCAAAATCCAAATCCAAAGTCCCTGTTGGACTTTCCTGCTTCAAACAGTGGGAAAAGGACATTTTTAGTGCCAAAAGTTATGTACGGAGATCACTTGGTGCCAAAAGTTTCTGCTGAATCACTTTAGTGCCTATTCCGGCCAAAAGTGCCACGTGTAACTAATAAATAATTTTTTAATGTAAATGACATTTTTTTTAAAATAAAAAAAAAGTCCACGTGGGCTGTCACGTGGACTTCTGCACTTTGAAATAAATTTAAATTCATTTAAATAAAAATTTTATTAAAATTAAAATTAAAATAAGCTTTAAAATGTAACAAAAAACCTTAAAATTTAAATAAATAAATAAATAAGTGGAAATCAGAACCAGGTGGCGAGGGTTACAGCAACCCTCACCGCCTGATGCTATCCCCTTTTTTTTTAAAAAAATTAGCTTTTTTTTTAATTTTTCAGCTTATTTTTCAAATTATTTTAAATAAAAAATTTAAAATTTAAAAAAAAATGCCACGATTGACCTCCGGCAAGCCACGTCAGCGTCATATATTAATAAAATAAGGCCACGTCGGATTTCTAGCGGACCAAATCGGACTTGGCACTAAAACGATCGTTTTTCCAAAATTTTGGCACTAAAGTGATCCGATTGAAATTTTTGACAACAAAGTGATCTCCGTACATAACTTTTGGCACTAAAAGTGTCCTTTTCCCTCAAATCGTAGACTCCAACAATCATTAGGAAAATAGATATTCTCACACTTCAATGCAGAAAGTACCTTGATTATTTATCACGACTTTAGTACGGAAATAATATTCGTAATCTTCACGGAACGTATCCAAAATATTCAGTTTGGGTTTATTCAACGGGCTCAAATTCAAGACATATTTGTAACAGAACTCGAGTCCCTCGAATATCTTGTTGAGTCGAGCTCGCGAGTGCTCGCGCCATAGGCGTACGAGCTAATCAGGCCTAATAGAACTTCTTATTACACCAATACGTCCACACTTTAGAAAATGCAAGAAAGATATCCTAGCTTTAGTGTTAGGATCAGACGAACAAACACAACAAAATGTAAAGACGAGAAAGAGAAATCGAGACACAAGGCTATCCTAGTTCACCCTTAAAAGGGTTACATCCAGCAAATGATTCCACTATAATTAGTACATCTCACCTCTCTGTTACAACCCTCAATTACAAGAGAATGAGATTTTATATAGGCCACTTAGAAGCTATTCTTGAGCCCAAACTCAAACTACCATATCCAAACTAGAAAAACCTTCTTGTGTCCCGGGAGCTCTTAACCCTGGACTCCCGCCAGCTCACTGAGGAGTAGAATCTCGTGTCTTCGTGTCAATAGAGAGAGTAGGAACCACACCCCAACATTAAAATGAGACAAACTCGAGTACCTCTTGTTGTCGTTACTCTTTGGCTAAGTTCGTACAGAAAGACATGTGAACAAATGACTAACCTGCAACCAACGCGAAGTAGAAATCAGAATATTGATCCGAGCCCAACGAAAGTCGTTGTGTCCTTAAGACGAATTTGCCCCCTCAATCTGTACCCGAGGACGTCGGACAATTGTCTCCCAGGATAGAACGGATCGCGTTCCTTTGAAGCGGTACGTCTTCAAAGGACTCCTTCGAACGCAAATTTGCAGAACAATCGCACAAATGAAGATGAGCAATGATTTGTAAAAAAAAAAATGTCAGTAGTTTTGAAAGTGATGGTCGCTCTTTGTATTTATAGACAATCATATATCTGTTCGGATGAAAAGGAATGTCCAATATGTCTATTCAAATCGTGTCCCTTCAATTTAAAAAGAATAGAATAAAAATAAAATTGATGGAATTAAATAAACGCGCGGACCCGGGCCCGAACCGAACCGAGCCGGCCGGCGGACCGATCCACCTTTGCGTAGGTCTGCGTAGATCCTCCCCCGTCCACAAAAGTGCGGTACCCCTTGGGGCCCAAACCCATTTGTGAAGTTCCAATATTTAAACCCATCCACCATCTACTCTTTTTCCTATGTGGAACTCTCCCTCTTTCATTTCTCATTCACTTCCCATGGGATTATTCATCAAATCCCAACACCTCTTCGGCTCAAGCTTGAGCAGAAATGTCGCTACTTGATCGAGCCATGAGTCGAGTTTCGAGCATCGAACATATAATTCAAGTTTGACCCTCAGGGGCGGCTGAACTTTAGGGGCTAGGAGAGGGAATATCTTCACATGGCACTGTCATAATACGTTGTTGTTCGTGAGAAACGAACAAGAAAATTTGGCTGCCCATGCCACCATGTCGCCATGTCTATCCATAACAATCATCGGATCAGGAGCAATCACGTAGCGCTCGTTCAACTACAAACGTTGCCGATGCAAAACCCCACAAGACCCAAAGAGAAAGGATAAAGCTGGAAACGTAGTCCAAGAAACACAAAGATGAAAGCGACCTCGTTTGCTCCTTCCCTCCCTTCTTCTTTCACTACCGCCACCTCGTTCCCTCCGTTCGTTTTCCTGGAAAAACTAGGCGCAAGGTATCTCCGTTTTCGTCCTATCGATCCCTTTCCAAGCCTTTCTTCGTGCCCGCGTTTTTATGCTTATGCTGTTCCGGTTTGTTCTGCTTTGCTTGCAGATGTCCTTCGGTGTCAGTTTCGATGGCGAATCGGCGGAGTCAGATGGATGGCTTCAATCCCCAGAGTTCAAACACCACTAGGTACGCCGCCACGAGAATAGGATCGGTTTCGATACCACTTGCGCTTCTCATCCAAAACTTTGTGGCATTTTGAGCTCATCCTGCTCTTTTGAGCTGATTCTATTCCTAGCTTGAGTTTTTTTTATGTGATGTTTATTCATTCTTGTGCCTGGCGTAATAGTTTCCAGTTCTCGAGTTTTCGTCGTTCTATCGGTCCACATGTGCGTGAAGCCTCGGGATGCAAATTATTATGGTGGCTATTCATCTTGATCTATTTATTTGGTTAATGTATCATTTCGCTTCGTTAAAGCGAGCCTTTTAGATCTAGATGGATTGATTATGCGTGCAGATGTGATTCGGCTATATTGTTAATCATCTTATCGAATTTCCTTGATTTAGTCCCAAGGCAACCTTGAGAAGTGACTTGGAAGGAGATGGGATTCCGGCTTCGGTGCCGGTGCGGGTAGCGCACGAGCTCCTTCAAGCCGGCCACCACTATTTAGATGTCAGGTGTGCCCGTATGACTAAAAATCTTCTTTAGTCATATTTAGCTTCAATTCACCGTAGAAATCTACAGAATTTATGTACTGTTCGATAAAATATGTTAGTCATAAAAGGATTTCAGTTTATTCCGGGGTTGTCAATTTGTCATTGTGTACTGTAGGACTCCTGAAGAATTCTGTGCCGGGCATGCATCTGGAGCCATTAACATCCCTTACATGTACAGAGTCGGATCAGGTTTCCAATTCTATTCGCTTTCAAGAAACTGAGTTTGCGTTTCCTTTGCGTTCGAGACGCTTTTGTGACCGGCTATTACTAGTTGATCACGCGGACTACTTGATTTTTTCAGCAGTTTCTGCAGAATTACTGACCGTGGATCTTCTTATTCCTGTATTTTGAGGATTCCTTACTCTGTTTATCATGGTTTCTGCTTAATCCTGCAGGGATGACAAAGAACGCGACCTTTACCGAGCAAGTCTCGACGCGTTTTAGAAAGGATGACGAAATTATCATTGTGCGTCACCGGACTTGATTGTAATTTGTAGTCATTCCTGACGACTCTCGGGATCGCGATCCTTTCTTTTCCTCTTTCGAGCTGTGCTATTTTATTTTTTTGGACCCTGTTCGAGAGATTCAATGTGTCATTCTTCACAGGGATGCCAGAGTGGGAAGCGATCAATGATGGCCGCGAAAGATCTACTTGCTGCGGTAAGCTAAACGTCTCTCTCGAAATGTTTTAGTACGCTTAGAGTGATGGTTCAGACGAATTCTGCTATTGCCATGACTAGGGTCGCATGAGCAACCAGTGAATGTTCGGCGATTTAAGGAAGAACTAGAGTTCGACGTCGGCAATTGTTAGCATTAGCCAGATCACTCAATAGATACTTCAATGAATTGACGATAACCGCAGGCATATTAGTTGATTCTAATTAGCTGCTGAGCAATACGCATATTAGTTGATTCGTCTGTGTTTTGCAGGGTTTTAGGGCCATTACAGACATAGCCGGTGGCTACGCCGCTTGGACACAAAATGGACTCCCCACAAACCTGTGAATGCGCTCGCACTCTTCTTAGGGATGAGGCGCGAGGGCGATTGGATTTCGCCGGCCAAGAAGCAGAGTAGGCTCTGCGTCAGCTTTGATCTCATCGACAGCAGAAGACGCGACGCATGTCTTCTATGTGCTAGAGATATCGGTCATTCCAACTCGAAGCACGCTCATAACCATGTGCAATGAACAATGTAAACTTGAGTTCACATTATACACTCATAACCATGTGCACATCTTCTATGAATGGCTGGTGTGCTAGTTTTCAACAGATGGCCCTTTACAGTGTTAATATCATCTCTCTCTCTCTCTCTATCAGCAGGTAGATTTCAGAGTAATTAAGCCAGAGCACGCATGGCAACACTTTCGCTCTAAAAATCAACTTCTGCCCAGAAGTTGATTTTTCTATTTCTGCTTCTGATCAACTTCTGGATAGAAATAATTTTTTTTTTACTTCTTTAGATAGCTCCAAAATTACTTCTGGAGCAAAAAATGCTCTAGAAGTAGAAAAAGGAAGGTGCGGATTTCTGCTTAAAAAATTACGTGACATTCAGAAGTGTTGTGATGAGCGCCTAACCTGGCATAAAGCGTTAGGCTGGTTGCTGCAAGCAATCTTTTAACACAAGTACACTTGCTGTCACAATTCTGAGCTATAAGAGAGATATCACATCCATTTTCCCAAAGTTCCCTAGAAAAAGAAGTATCCTTCTTGGGAATCAAACTTACTAAAAGGTTTCGGTAACATTTCAAATTGAATAAGATTGCAACACTTCATGCTAGAATTATGGGCGAGGTCATATGATTTTAAGTCGGGAAACACGCGAAAGAATCTCGAGCCATAACCTTTTTTTTTTAATTTTGTGGCAGTTCATTTATGTGTCCCTTCATGTATTCTTCCAAATTCAACAATGAAGTGCAGTTTACTGTACTCTTTTCGACAATCATAAGTTGAAAAATAAACACCAAAATCTTGCGGAAAACAATAAAGAAAATTTTGGAATCTGGGTTGGAACACCCTTTTCTTGATGTTCGATTGCTTCAAACCCACATAACATATGACATAGGAAATCATCCGGCCACGTTGTCGGGCTCGAAGAGGGAGTTGTTGTTTGGCAACTACTGACTGAACCAACCATCTTCAGACTTGCCACTAAAGCAAAACATGGTGCGCACATCTATCATACCCCCTTCTTAACACCAACCTCCTCCTTTGTCACTGCTTTTTCTTTTTCCTCATCCGGTATTTGTACTCGAAGAACATAAACAGAGGTCCGAGGTTGAACACAGAGAGAGAGAGAGAGAGATGGGATTATCGCAGAAGTGGTTCAAGCTAATCCGCCAGAAGTTCCGCAGATCATCTCATAGGAACGTCCTCACCCGCAGCGATAGCGACCACGGTCCTATAGAAGAGGCGTTAATATCAGATCGGGTCAGCAACGACTTGCTGGACCAACAAGCCATCCTACTAGATGAACCCCTTGCATCAATGCCAATACGGTCGCGGCGACATTTCACGGGAGAGGAGCTCGCAGCCATCAAGATCCAATCTTACTTCAGGGGCCATCTTGTATGTTTGACTCTAATTATGTCTGCATGTTCTTCAATTTGAATTATTCTTCCTCAGCTTTGTTCTTGCCTATTGCTATATGATGGTATTGACTTGGAAATCAACCGGTCGGGGAACAATAGGCGAGACGGGCATTCAGAGCGCTGAGGAGCCTCGTGAAGCTGCAAGCGTTGGCTCGGGGCACGTACGTGAGGAACCAGGCGCAAATAGCGCTGCGGTGCATGCACGCACTCGTGCGGTTGCAGGTCCGGGTTCGTACGCGGCAGCTTCTCGGAATCTGTACCGATGAATGACCAATATGGCGAAACTTACTCAGGATATGGGACAATTGCTGTAACAGAGGATCATGCTAAGATGCTGTCTGACTTTGTGAATAATGCAGAGGTTTCGGCATTAGAGTTTGGTCGGCCGCCTTGATCCTAACCGAAATCCTGACGTCTATTAATGCATTTGTTTCGAAAGGCGCGACAATGAGCAACTTATTTTGACGAATAGTTGTTTGATCATGTTGATGTTCATGTTCAGAAATTCTGATTCCTGACCAACATTTTTTTCCAAAGGATGGATAGTTTGTTCACAGAAGAGACTTCTTTTTCTGAATAGTTGGTTGACCGTGTTGATGCTCAGTTGCGGTAATTCTGATTCCCTGACCCACATTTTCCCGAGGATGTATAGCTTGTTAACAGGAGACTAAGCATGTTCATCAGCATGTGCTAAAGTCATCCCGATTCTGCAGATTCGGCCTAGATATGCCGGTAGGAAAGTACGATAGCGGAGTCAGGTCAACTCAACTTCTTAACTTGAAATTCAGCTAATAGCTTTCGATCGGTTAGTAACTTTACGAACGATACTTGACTCGAGCCAACTCGATAGAGATTGAGCTTGATCAGGCCTTGCTTATCATGTTCTTAACTGCATACTCTTCATATTCGAAGACCATTGTTCGCAAGTGACTCAAATCAAAGCACAAGTTAGGCAAACTCGAAATAGGAAAAATAGGTTTGTTGTGCTCGTGGTATTGGCTGTATTATTGCACAATCTATGGACCATGTGGACCAATATCATCTCAACGATTAATTATATGGATCCCAGTATCGATGAAGATGAGCTTGGTCTTCATAATCTCTAAAGACCATACAATATGTTTTTCCCCAGAAAAGGACTTCAACTTCTAGAGAAAAGAAAACCTTTCGGATAGTTAAAGTTTGTCCGGAATGACATTTGAAAATGCTTATAAGTTGACTTTCCCATAGCAACGAAAAAATCACTTCAAATTCTTAATGACTGACTAGAAAAGTTAAACAATTTCAAAGAGATTAGATTGTTTAATACCGAATATACGTGAATACTCTAACACTAAAGCAAGCAACCTTAGAATAAGATTCAGATTGAGTTAAACAAGCTAACAACATTTATAATCAGATCAACGTCGCTCAATCATACATCAAGAGAGGAATACAAATGGCAGAATGAGAACACATAAGCAAATGGATATTGTACCTCTTTCTTTATCCGGAAGCGAAATAGCAATAGTATCCCTAAACTTTCATAATTTTGCACTTTAGGGCGCCCATGACAACACTTAAGGAGAAGAATTTTTGCTCCAGAAATGCTTCTAGAGCAAAAATCCATTTGGTAACGCAACTTCTGAAACAAAAATCCGTTTGGTTGCACAACTTAATTTTTCTACTTCTGAATCATTTTTTTGCTCCAAAGTAGTTTTGGAGCCACTTGAAGTGAAAAAGAATTTACTTCTCTCCAGAAGTAGAAAAATCAATTTTTGTTCAGAAACATAAGTAAAAAATCAACTTCTGGCCAAAAGTTGATTTCTAAAACAGCTGCCGCCCTTAGCTCACAAGAGTTTAAAGTTCCACATTCTAAATGTAGAAGGGAGCTCTTATTTTGCTCAACAGTCCCTGAAGTATTCGATCGATTTAAATCAGTCCTCGAAGCCCCATTTTAGACAATTATGGGCCACGTTAGCAAACTTCCTCGACTAAAAAAGTGCAAGGAAGTTCCCCTAAATTTGCTAACTCCACAGCTGTATGTATCACAAGCAAGAAACATGCCCAGTAGTCGACTAAAATGAGGCTGGAGGACCAAAACACGTTCGAAAAAATTTTGGGGACAAAAGGAGCAATTTCCCATTTCCTTCCTTTTCTTTTGGGTAAAAAAGAATATGGCAATTACTTAAGCTCCCAAAAGAAGAGGCAAACAATCGTAATGACTTTGGTTAATCACACAGGCAAATTCTGTACAGAATGCAGCTACCCTGTTGTCATCAGCATCGCGCTATACCATTAGATGGTAGAATGTATACAGACTCTTGAGTTTGAGTTTCAACCTCAATGATGGCTCCTTTTGAATGCCGAAAAGAATCCGCCAGATGATTTGTCCTTGCGTTTATCTTCCCCTTCCTCTCCAACCTAATTCAAATGATGCATATCATTAATCTACTTGCTAGGAACGAAGAATTACTTGCAAGCAATGGGTTACCTCCTTTGCTATCTGCTGAAGGATCTCCAAGATTTCAGAGAAGTTGGGCCTTCTCTTGGGGTCTTGCTGCCAGCATCCTTGTAGTAGTTCTGCAAGTTCTGGGATAGTGCCTTTCGGAATGGAAGGACGGAGACCCTAGAAATATGTCCATTCAAGAAAAATTGTCATTTCTCAAAATAACCCGAACCGCTGAATTATGAAGCATAAAAAACCAAAAGTGACGATTCGAACCTTTTGTACTACTCCAATAGCTGCTTGAAGAGGGGTCAAGTAGGTGTAAGGAAGCTGGCATTTCAGTTGCATAAATAAATCAACTTTGAAGGCATTCATTATATGGAAGGAAGAAGAAGAAGGAGGAGGAGAAGAAGGAGAAGAAGGAGAAGCAGGAGAAGGAGAAGGAGAATTATATGGAAGGAAGAGGAAGAAGAAGAAGGAGGAGGAGGAGGAGGAGAAGAAGAAGGAGAAGCAGGAGAAGGAGAAGGAGAAGGAGAAGGAGAAGCAGGAGAAGAAGAAGCAGTAGCAGCAGGAGGAGGAGGACTTACTTCTCCAGTCAGAAGCTCCCACAATACTATGCCAAAGCTGAAAATATCTGCTCTGTGGTCATACTGTCTGTGTTCAATTACCTACGTTTAGCAAAGCCGACATCAATAATGGCCATTTACAGTAACCACAGAAAAATGAGTATTACTTTTTTTTGGGTCGAATGAAAAATGAGTATTACTTAACCAATAGAAAAATTGCGATGAAGTGCAGCTGGCCCAACTGATTAAAGAAAAGGACTGAGAAGATATCTTAACTCTCATCTATGGATTTGTGGGACAATATTTCGTGACAGACAGTACTAGCTGAAGCAAAAACTGAACCCCAGAACCCCCAAAAAGGAAAATGGAAAATCCCCCAATATGGTAAGCATATATAAGCCCACAATCAACTAGAAGCACCATGATAACCAACTCGAATAGATTATAAGAGTGAGTTGAGCAGCATAGGAGAGACTGAATACAACAATTGGTACTTTGGCGTGCTTCAATAAGATAAAGCAGCTATAGCATCCGTAGTAAAAAGGCTAGATGTTCAGAAACAATGAATGCTCTCATTACTTGCATCCACGATACACCAAGATGGTCAGATATGGCGACACAGAAGATCATGGCAGGTACATATAACGTAATATTATCCCTGATCAGCATAGCCTTACAGATAATAATATTGGCATTGATCTTCAGACAGAGACGCACCTCTGGGGCCATCCAGCGGTATGTTCCCGTTTCAGCTGTCATTACTCCAGTTTCAGCTTGCACCCTGGCAACCCCAAAATCTGCCACTTTAACCACCTGTCAGAAACAGGAGAGAAACCTTAAAGCAGCAAGTTTTAATCTCTCAAATCTCTTTGGGAATTAGATCATCACAATAAATTTGTATCATCTTGATCCTAGACTACTAGTTCTTAGCCATACATGAACTTTGTGCATTGGTATCTCAACCCAAAAGAAGTGCTCTGTTTCCTTGTTGTCCTGAACCTGATTAGCTACTTAGACAGTAGTACTTGCTCCACCTTCTCTTACATTCTACAGCCCCTTATTTAACATGATTTCATCTGAAAATTGCTATAGATATTCCTGCCTATTGTTGAAGGAACAACACTTGAACCAGCATTACAACTTTTTGTTTTGTTTCTTTCATATCTTGATGAACATACAGCAATGGGAAAACTAATATCATGATAAAACTGTTACAGCTTCTTCATGCCGATTCAATACTTATAATTGAATGACGAACATTATGCATCAGAGAAGGAAATTTTAAATTTAGTTCTTCAAAAGAGTCAAAACTCTTGTTTCCCTGTTCTGATTGGTCACTCATGATAAGCACTGGAGTGTAAATTTCTCAGCAGATAATTACCTCGTTTTCATCCATCAGAAGATTGGCAGTCTTCAAATCCCGGTGAATTATATTGTTCTGGTGCAAATAGTTCATCCCCTTGGAGACATCAATAGCCACTTTAAGTAGAGAATGAAGCTTAAACGCACCATTTTGCTTATGTAAAAAGTCGTATATGCTTCCTTTGGACATGAATTCTGATAAAGCAAAGCACAACCAAAAATTTGAGGAAACAAAAAACTGTCAGCTAAATTAAAAGGACTAAAACTCCATCTTCCAGTACAAATTTGCAATAAACTTCAAAAGAGAAAAATAAATGTCCATCACATATGCAACTTTCTGTTTATGAACTTCTGCAAGAACATCAATAACCTTATAAACCAGTAAAACATCCACAATAGTATCTTATTCGAATCTAGAATTAGTCTCCATGACACTTTTACCCTATCATGCAACATCACATATACCGAGAGTCTGATACGGATCAAAATTCTATCCTAATATCAACAACATCACAGCTACTCACTTAGAAAACACTCAGAAGACTAACCCGTCACAATGCATAGGTTTGGTGGGTGGGTACATGCACCTATAAATTGCACAACATTCTTGTGTCGAATTTTCCTGGAAAACATTAAAACACAAGAATTTCAGGAATATGTTGGCTCGGGCTAGTCCAAATATGAAAATGGTAGTTTAAAACAAAGGGACTATTTCCAAAAAAAAAAGGAAGCATTCATGCATTCCTAAAAAGAAAGCTGCAGAGGGGACCTTTATAATGCAGAACTCTTAATTAAATTCACAACATTCCTGGCTAAGGACAGGTAAAAGAAAGCTGCCAGAATTTGTGCTAAATCCAGCATAATCCTGGGGAGGATCATTTTAAATCAGTTTAAGTGTAGGCATTGTACTTTCTGTAAGAAAGTGTAAAGTTAAAATAAGGACCTCTCAACAACCTTTTTCCTTGTTAGTTTGACAGTACTGGTGAGATCAATATATTTTTCAAAGCATGCGACTGAGAGATGACTTTCCAGATGTCTTTCTAGCTTTCCTTTTAGCACCAAGGAGTGAATATTGTCTACTTGCTGTTTGAGGAAAGGCTTTGTGAGTCTCATGAAATCCAAACTTCACCATATAGGCAATGGGCTGAATCCTAGACGAACTTAAAAAAACGTATGAACAAGCAGGTGAATTACAAATATTTCTCCAGGAAGTAACATAACGGGTATGCTATTCCTCAGAGCTAGGTGACATGTTGATGAAAGTGAACTCAAAATGCTCCGTCTCAAGCAGCCGGCTAACCTCAGAAGTATGTTGATCAACACCAAAAGACAACACTAGCGTAACAAGAAATATATCAACACAAACCTCATTATATAAATTTCCTGAGCAAAGTCTCTCAGTATGGCAGCGTTGACACGTCCAGGCTTTAGGATCTTGATAGCCATTTCCTGACCGCAATATGTACCTCTATACCTGAAGAAGTGAAACGGCATAAAGTACTGCATCCCAAGCATATTTCAAACAAGCCTCCCAGGGGAAAGAACTTACAAATCACCAAATGATCCAGAAGCAACTTTAACTCCAGTATCTAGCTGCCTCAGATCTATTTCCCATACATCAGTTCCATCTGTGGGAATTTCAACACATTCTGGAAAACATTCAGTTCCATTTTGGTTGTGCTCGCCTGGGGCTGGTATAGAATGATGTTTTGGCCAAACCTGCTCCTGCTGAGAAGGTTAAATGGTTTATCCGTAGTAATCGACTTATTAATGGTCAAAAAGACAGAGAAAGTACGAGCCAATCAACACCACACAAATAGTATTATCATATTCAACTCAAACAGAAGAAGTGGAGATGGAGATTGGAATGCGTCATGGACTAATGGCCAGAAAGGGACAACTTCTGCTACGACTGAAGTGTTGGCATCTTTAGTTTAAAACCAAGCAACAACAACTAACAACAACTTGCAAACTTCAGTTTCCTCTCAAAAGAGGGGAGCCCATAAGTTAGTGCATGTGTAACAGTTTTCAGGAAGTAGCTAGAGCCTAGATCTAATCAGCAGCAATTGCATTGCAATACTATTAATAAGATTTGAGGTTTGTTAAAATCTTGTGAACGTCGGTATCAGCAATCAGACTCCATATTATCATTGCAAGCTCAAGTCCATTAGAATCGTCCATTTTCTCCTTTTCATTGTAAGAAAGGCTTTCTAGAACCTTCTCTATAGTCTAATACGGTTGGTTAAAAAGCTTAACCCTTTAGATGTAGATGTAATATTTAAGTGCTCTGACAATCCTCCTCACTTATAGGCCAAGATTAAGCAGGAGAGAAAAGTGTGGAAATTTATTATAAATGGAAAAGAAATAAGGGGCCTAAGATATTCAAACGATGGACATCTTGCTCTGGTGCTAAATAGAAATAGTGGAATCACAACCAACTCAAAAAAATAATAATAACAATGGAAAGCTTCCAGGCATAAGTATGATTAATCTAGTGGCTCTACAGTTCTCATCAAGCGCTTACTAATTGAATCTATAGGGATGGATGACTCCCAGTAATTGAATCACATGAACTGCTTAACACATAAAACCACCTCTAAACATCCCAAAAAGAAATGAAGATGCTCAAGTCAAGAGAAAGACAATTACCTTCAATTTTAGAATTCCTTTCTCCACTTCGTTCCTAAGTTCCTCTTCCTGAAATTTCTCAAAAATAAGTGACAATAACATATATATGTGAAGCAAACGATAGAAGTTTGGCTGTGATCTTTCTAAAGATATAAAATGTTAAACAGGTTTCTTCAATCATGAGAAGGATTAAAAAAACCTGTTAAATAAAGACAGGAAATTTGCTCACCCAGAAATAGGATGTTATTTCTTGATTTAATATTACACCAGATGGCGAAAAGTGCAATAAAAAAATAAACAGGTTTTTTCAGTCGTGAAAAGGATTACAACCTACTAAATAAAGACAGGAAATTTGCTGACCACGAAATATGATGCAAGTTCTTGATTTAATATACACCGGACAGCGAAAGGTGCAAAGGATATGCCAATAAAAATCCTACTCAGAAAGACCAACGGATATTGGCATCCAGAAAGAAAAGCATATTATTCTACAGAACAAGCTATCCAGCCTATGAGGGGAGGAAAAAACAATTAAATCCCCAGCCTGATTGACAAAGATAACAGACGATTACTGAAAAAATAGTAATGGAAGTGCAAAGAAAATAATGCAACTGACAATTAAGAGCATAGTTGGTCAGTTCTTAGATAATTAAGTAGGCAAGCTACAGGCCGCTCCATCAAATGCAACAAAGACATCTTCTATGAGACAACTGCACAACAGTAGAGGAATAGAGACTGACTGAAATTCCAACAGATGCCAAAAAAATATGACTTCAGCATCAATGGATGCTAATTACGTGTTGATAAGATGTAATATGCAGGCTGTGGTAGTCATGAGAGAACGCTTTCAAGTAACTTCTTGCACATTTTGAGAGATCCATCATATATCAAACTAAAACTTGAAGTTCAATTGCTAAATATAATTACATATAATGATAAATACATACCTCAGAGTGCCAGCCATCAACTACAAAGACATCAAGAGAGAACCCATCAACAGTTGAAAAGGCGTGAGCTTCTTGGATGTTAAGTCCAATCTCAGCAAGCAAGGCAGTGAGCTGGATCCAATTAAAACTAATCATTTTGATACATACATACGCATGCGTGCGCGCATATATAAAGAGAGACAGAGAGAGAGAGAGATCCAACATGAGGATCTGTACATGTCTCGCATTGTTTTCAAATGTTCTAATTTTTATGCATCACACCATAATCAATGCATCTGCTTAAAAGAGACATATTGAACCAAAATTGATTTTAACTTCTGCCTCTTTATGTTGTACCTCCCCCTTGGCAGGAAAGAAAAGAATCATTTATTTCCTATGTATGGAGAAGGAACTCTGCATGTTCATCGAACAAGCTAAGCTGCAACAACCGTATCTTTAAAGCCTATTTCACCATCCAATTGACAAGCGAAAGATGAAAACAAGAGAAAGGATAAGTCTATACTATAATTTTTTCTCCTTAGAAAGCCAGACACAAAGAACTACAGCAGTCACCTTCATGATGTACGCACGGAACCAAGTACAGGTAACTATTTAATTCAACCTTTCTCCAAGTTTCCATATTCTATGACAAACAAAACGAATATACCCTTAAAACATATTGCTTGTTTCTTATGAAGCAGAGAAGTAAGTGTACTTGGCAAAGAGACCCAAATAAAACTAAAAACTACAGAAGGATTCTGGAAACTAGAAAGGCCAATCAGCTGCAAGAACATTGTTCGGTGAGTCTTCCATGTATACCTAAGCATGTAATTCATACAATTTGCAGCTCAAAGGAAATACGCTAAAAGGTAAAGTCTTTTCTGTCAAAACAATCAATTATCACTTTGTCCTTAGTGATAAGCACTCTCATTTGGTCAGATCACGATCATCTTCCTAACAATGAGAATTTTAACTCGATTTCCATTGTACCTATAAAGGGGATATTGCAGGAACATGTAGCTAGACATAAAGACTCTCCATAGGAAATATGTTATCATTTCACACTAACATTATTATCAGCCCAAAAAATCATTTTCCCGTGCAGATGAAAAATGTACATCCCAATCGGCAGTGGTTAGCTATCACCACACTAAGCACTTTCGAGTCTTGACTCCATTTTAATAAATATGGCAGCATAAAAGTAATAGAAAGACGATAATGCTACTGGATCATGTACTCACATCATATAGACTGCTTTCTCCAGTTTCATTTTCTTGTTATTTATTTTGAGTTCAACTGCTTAAGTTTAGTTCCTACAAATAGCAATTATGGAGTGGAGCAGACCCTTGGTTGTATTTCTTGCACTAACAAAAATATATGTTGATCAACAAGAAAGAACATATATATGCAGCACCCACAAAGGTAGAATCATTGGTCAATTACCTCACTTAATAGCTTTCGCTTGTCAAGAGCTGAGAAGGTAATTTCATGCATAGGCCTACAAGACACACGTCCACACGAAATGAGCAAGATGAGAATTGCTCACCTAACTGAATATTCAACAAGCTGCATAACAGCAACAACAACATTGACATTATCTCAACCCGACAGAACAAAAATGTAACTAGACCATAAAACACCTGTTGTATGACCTGGAGTAGTAAATTACGCATAGAGAGTAACCATGATAGCAGAGTAGAGGAAAGGGTAGGTCAATGCTTTCATGTATGCAATTTGAGGAAAAACCAAGCATGCATAGACAAGCCAACTCATGTGGACGTCACAAACATAGTCAAATCACCTTCAGTATTTGATTTTCTAGAACGATTAATGTGTGCTTTCTAGCATGCTAAAATCTAGGACACTCAAATTGAGCACGTAATAGAGTAATAGATGCAGCATCAGGTGTAATGGAAGAATTGGGCATACGCAATAAGATGATTGACGATTAAACACAGAAAGGGATATCTCACAGCTATGTCTTTCATAGCAATCAGTCAAGATAAGCAGGGACTTGACAGTCGACACATCATGTGAAGGAGGGTATTCCAAGAACCCTTTAAGTTATTAAATCTAATTCCTTATATGAGAAACATTCAAAAGGAATACATCCTGGTTCTTTTAGAAGTAGAGTTTTATTTGGTAATAGAAAAAAATCAAAAAGTAAGACAAGACAAATAAACCAATAATGGAAAGTGTTGTCCTGGTTACCGAGAAACTTGTGCATCTGACTTCACTACACTGTCTCCATCCTCAATGTTGTATCTATCTGCTTGTAAGTTGAGTCCTTCGAGATTACTCGATGAACCAAATGTAGGTGGTAGATGAATTCTAAACAGGAGAATACAGAGAAGAAAGAGTTAAAAGAGATACTGATCAGACAGTTTAGAGGTGAAAATTCACAAGGTACGATGAAGTACTCCACGAATAATGTGGCCAAACATACCCCACTCTACCAGAATGATTTAGACTACTTTGAGCATCATCAGCCATGGCAGAATCTGAATCAACAGATTCATTGTGGTTCCCATTAACATTGGGATAAACCTACATTGCAAGAGATATTGCTCAAGAAATATCTATAAATGCAGAATCTTTTGGAGTGTACTTATCATATATTGGCTCCTCACCTCAAATTTTCTATAGCACCCCTTACTCTAGGGACATCTAAAGCCATTAATAGTGCCATAAACAGGGAGGTACAAACATAAAGCACAGATGCTCGTTTATATCATGAATGCATCTTCAACAACATAAAAATATAGAAAACCCAGTTGAGTCAAATCAAGTGAAGACGATATCTTCAAAATTGAAACTCGTGAAGGATTTGCTGATGACATAACAAGTTGTAGAATTACTGACGTTGCATTTCTTTCCCTGGAACGTGACGTTATCGAATTAGTGCTTTTCCCATTGTTTGCTTGAGAGCATCTCCAAAGCATTCGTCCAGTATTGCAAAATCAGAATTTGGAATATTTATAAATCAAATCTCAGTTTCCTAAATATACACACAAGAAAACAAAATAATATGATTGGTAACAATCTAGTCATGTGCTGTATATCCACCTGATTTACGTACGGTTATCTCCAGTCCTCACCACTCATGTATTTACAAAAGAGGCAAGCAGTGAAAAAGTCCATCATAGCCATGGATAGAGCAGCATTCTGATCAACCTAGGGATTACCCGAGTAAAAGTGTTTCCTTTCCTCAAGGTTTGGTTTCAAATCAATGCTTTCTCTGGGGACAACAAGTATGGACCTACAATTACCTGGTGTTGGGACACTACCAAGACCCATCCCAATGGAATTAAAGGAGTGCTAGAGAAGAAGAGTAGTATTAAGATCAACTCAGCATTTACTTGGACAGGTCGAATATCAAACACGGGCCGAGTAGCAGGATCTTCAGCCAATTTGAGTAGTCTCTTATGCGTGAGCACATCGTCTGCTCTCTCCACATTCACATCCAGTGCATATCTGCCAAGTAGCAGAAAGATCATCACACAAAAAAAGAAAATGTCCGCGTGCATCCCTGTGCGTGCGCATATGAGAGAGAGAGAGAGAGATCATGTCCTAGTATGGAACTAGAGTCCGGGGACTCAACTGAAAGAAGTAGCTACTAGCAAACAGGACGAACCCGTCAAATTCAATCTGTCACGAAACAAGTGTAGGCCCTCTGAATCTGTCTAATTACAGAGGGAATTTAAGAAAAAAAACGCAAGGAAATCAATTTTTCCATCTGTACTTAGTAACCTGCTTGACTTTAATCCATTACAACTTTTCCCGCTGCTGAACAAGAAGGTTAAGAAACAGAGAAGCGGAAAGGGTCAACCCCGATCAGTCGACTTTTTCTCTGTATGTTTGACTGTCGATCGGTTTCCTATTGCTGGCGGTCAAACCTTCAAGAAAATCAACTCGATAACCCCGACCGAGAACGGTATTCCGCAATTCCACCACTCCCTCCCAGCACGAACGGAACGACGACTCAACACACAATCACAGAATAACCACACCACCAAAAAAAAAAAAACACACAATAAACGACGAAAATGTGCAGGATCAAGGTCATCAGTACCGCGCAGGCAAGCGATTGAAGTGGAGCCAGAGCTGATCGTCGAACCCAGCGACATGAGCCTCCTCGCAATCCGACGCCTGCAAGCGACGGAGCACTTCGGTGTAGGCCTCGAGCTTCTGCCTCTGATCCCGGGGCTGCGTCTGCGCCGACGTGTCCGCCGGCCTGCTCGCGCAGCTCTCGACGTCGTCTTCCACGGCCATCGGAGGTCCGAGAACGGAGAAACGGACGCGAAATCCAAGCCCAATCGAGATAGGCACAAGAGAGATGAACGATCGCAGAGGAGTGCAGCGGATTCAGCTGGATTAAGCTACTTCGCTGGCGGATTAAAAGTACGGAGGAATCAAAGAAACCCGAGAGAGAGAGAGAGAGAGAGAGAGGTTTCAACAGTTGCAGAGGAAAGTGGCAGAAAGAGAGAGAGAGAAGATGCTCTTTTGGGTCTTCGGCTGTGCGTTCTGCATTAGACATTTTTTCCAGTGTGGAGAGACTCTGGTTATGTTATGGCGTCGTGGGAGTAGGATAAGCGATCGCCACGTCAGCATTAGGGGCCCCACTGCCTAGAGTTCTGACTTTCTTAAATTGGCAAATTTGACGTATGCGGGTGGGGCCCAAAATGGTCGTCGAAGTTTCCCAGAACCAAGCTCAGAGGCGGATAAGCATTGGCTTGGCCCCAAAGGCAAAGAACCCGAAAATAAATATAACCAAATAAATAAAAGCATAGGGAAGACAGAGCCTAGGTAGATGAGAACAATTGGGCACAATTACCAAATAAAATAGTAAATTTATTACATTTTTATCGATTAAATATAAATCTTTCTTTTTCCCAATTTAATCCTAAAATCTTTAAAAATTTGCAAATTGTTCTAAACATTTCAATTGCGCCAATATGATTCTAAAATTTTTTACGATATACCAATTCATTCTTTCCAATCAATTTTGGCCGAAAATCGCTGACATGGCAGTGTAATCAGTGCTGGCTATCCTAGGCCAGCACTGACATGGATAGATTTTATAATTTTTTTAAAAAAAATTAATCATTTTCTTTTTTTCTTTTCTTTTTCTCTTCTTTTCTTTTTTCTTTTGTATTTTTTTTTTTCAACCTTTGGCTGGCGAGATCGCTGGCCACAGGCGAAGGCCAACAACCCTCGCCTGGTCTGGTTGAAGGCGTCACGGCCCTCACCCGCAACCAGGAAGGGCGCGGAAGCCCTTACCCGTGGTCGGCGAGGGTCGACCGGGATCTTGCCGGCCCAAGGTTGGAAACAAAATAAAAATAAAAAATAAAAGAAAAAAGAAAGAAAAAAACAATTTCAAAAAGTGAAAAAAGTGTCCACGTTAGTGCCGGCTGCGGCACGTAAGACGATCGGCACTGATTAGATTATCATGTCAGCGATTTTCTGTCCAAATTGTCCGAAATGACTAAATTGGCAAATCGTCAAAAGATTTAAGACTAAATTGACACAATTGCAAGGTTTAAGACTGAATTGACAAATTATCAAAAGGTTTAGGACTAAACTGGCCAAATCGAAAGGTTTATAACTGAATTGGCACAAATGTAATAGATTGAAGACTTCATTAGGAATTTCCTCGAGCAATTGAGATACCCCAAGCTCAATTATTTCGATGAGCCAAGAGGTCGCAGAAGGGATTAACATGATCATGTTTCAAACGGAGCATGTTTCCCATATTCGGGTCTCGGCAAAAGATGATTTCCTTTTCACTCGAGAATCACACCATCTTGATAACGACACAATCGCGAATTCGAAGAACGCCATTGTCTGTACCGTGAGATAAGATGTTCATACTGAATTATATCGATAAGAATCAGGATCACATTCAAGTCATCATCCCGCGCAACAATGGTTTTAATCGAGTTTATTCTGCACACCTTTTCATTAAATCGAGGCACTTCTCAATCTCCTTATAGCAATGTATGTACCAAAATCTGCGGTCCTTTTCTCACATCAAACATGATTAGGAGAAGTTATGCTCGAGTTTACATATCTATTTTTTTTTTTTTTTTTGTAGCAATCGTGTTGTACCTTATGCTAGCTTTCGCGAAACAATCTAAGCTTCTCTCTCACGATCGGTCAAAATCAGGTCATTCACGTCCAGACTAAGGGGGTGCATGACAATCATTCTGTTCCAGAAATAGATTTCTGGTTAGAACTAGAATTTTCTATTTCTATTTCTATTTCTAGATGAGTTTTTGAGCAAAAAAATGCGTTTGATAAAAACATAAATTTCTAATCCTGAAATAGAAGTTCGTTTGACAACAATTGAAAATTTCTACTTCTAAAATAGAAGTAGATGGCGACCGGCGGTGGTGGGCAGCCGGCGGCAGCGGCTGGCTGTGGTCGGCAGGGCGGAGGCGGTGGTCGACGCCGCGGTGGCGGCCGGCGTTAGGAGGAGACATCGAGTGACTTTTACGAGTGTTCTGTTTCTGATTTCTATTTCTCCCAAAAGCTATAATTTTGTGTTTCTCATTTCTCTTCCAAATCTATTTCTGGAATAACTTTTTGTTCCAGAAATAGAAAAATAGAATTACGTTACCAAACGAGTTTCTGTTCCAAACCTATTCTGGAATAGGTTTGGAACAAAAATAGAGAAGTAGAATGATTGTCATGCACCCCTTAAGAAATTCGTGAGGAATTATCTCTGTCTACGGCCAAGAACCAAGTGGTCACTCCCAGTAGAAATTGAACATCGAGACGTCAATCTCTGAAGGCGCAAGCCCAATCATTTTACCACTCGAATGTTGTTTTGGCGGTTATATCGGGATTATTATAGTCTTAATTCGAATTATCTTTTGATCGACGACCGTGATTTGAATTTCGCAATGTATTCTTTGATCTTCAAGAACTACTGGTAAATCTTAAGTCAGGTTACTAAAATAGTCCGAAAGCCAGATTCATCTTGATTGGTCCATGATGGAAGCATCGGTTTAAAAAGCTTCGTTGGACGTGTAAGTCGCACCAAATCAATCATTTGTTTAGGCCACGAGCGGTTCAATGCCGGTTCAAACTCGATTTGACCGGTCCAAACCGGACACAACTTGTTCTGTCATGACGAGCTATGTAGCACTGATACGACACTCCGACATGTGATTTCTCAAAAAATAGAGAATTTCGATACATTGTATGTTAAATATATATCATGTATATATAAAAATATCAGCAGTAAGTTCCTTCTTCTTCTATTAGGGAGTCACGATTAGATTTTTTGGGGCTAGCTGGGTATATTAATTTTGGGGTGGCTGGATTTATGACTTAAGCATATTTATATTTTTGATAGATTTACGTTTTGACCCCTAATTTATTGAAAATGCTTAAAATTGACCAGGGGTGTGTCGAAACAGCGTGCTGAAATGCTGGACTCGCGTGTCGCTGGCGTGTCTGGAGCGATGACCACGTGTCGGTCGCACGTCGGAGAGTGTCAGAGAGTGTCCGACGCGACATGACACCACACGAAGGCCTCCGGAGAGTGTCCGTGCCACATAGATGACGAGCGCAATCACGTGATCGAGAAAGATTAAAGATGGTGTAACATATTTTGGGAAAATTATCCAAAAAATCCTAAATCTATTGTATTTCTGTTAATTTTGTTCTAAAGCTTTTCACATTTCAATTAAGTACTATTGCCCAAAAATCACTAACGTGCACGTTGGTCGTCCTACGCGCTGACATGGAAAATTTTTAATAATATTTTAATAGTTTTTTCAATAAATTTATTATTATTTTTCTTTTTTTCCCTTCTTTTCCTTTGCTTTTCTTATTGTTTCTCAGTGGCCGACGAGGGTCACCTAGCCCACGCCCGCCTCAGGCGAGGGCGTCGCGGCCCTCGCCGGCAGCTAAGAAAAGATAAAATAAAATAAAAAAGAAAGGAAATTTAATAAATAATTGAATAAATAATAAAATTTTGTCAAAAATTATCCATGTCACTCCTACACATTACTTGACTATAGTAAATTGTTACCAAACATTAAAAAAAATGGATTTTCTTATTAATGCTGCGAATTGATTCGGCGCATTAGACCGAGAAAGTTGCAAAACGAAGAGCTACGATACTAGTCAGAGTGCTCATTGTCGAAAAATTGGTCGAGGCATTTGAGGAAGAAGTACACTAGAAGTGTTAAAAGTTGTGTACACACACTTTAGTGCCAAAAGTTTAAAAACGATCACTTAAGAGTCAAAATCAGAAAAAAAAAAAAAAAACCCCAACAACGATCACTTAAGTGCCAAATATGATAAATTCCGAACAAATTACTTACATGGCCTTTATAATTAAAAATCTTATCTGACGTGGTAAATTTAAAAAAAAAAAAACTACTCTGGCCACAACCTCTAAGATAAAAATTTAAAACCAACAATAAATTAAATAAAAAAAATAAGATATTTTTTTTTTATAAAAAAAAGGTTTGTTTAGGTGGCGAGGGTGGGGCGGCTGCAGCGAGGGTTGCGGAAGCCCTCGCGCCTGAACATGCACATTTTTTATAAAAGTTTTTAGCTTATTTTTCAAATTAATTTATTATTTTTTAATTTTTTACTTAATTTTTAAGTTTAAGTTCACGTTGACTTCCGGCGAGGATATTAATATAAAAAAAAGGGCCTCGTAGGATTTTTGGCAAGCTTATCGGAGTTGGCACTAAAGTAATCGTTTTGGAACTTTTGTCACTAACAGTGTACAACTTTTGATACTTTTAGTGTACTTCTTCCTACAAATCTCGGTTGGAAAAGAAAAGAGCAAGGTCATGGGTTTTTATACGCGAGTGCCACACTGGTAAATCATTGATATCGAGAACGGGAAGCATCAAATTCGACGTCAGAGACCGCTAAATGAATCACTACTCAAACCGCATTAACATAGTCTTGGACGACTTCCATTAACAGATCTCTTGATGCCGTGAAAGGGTTACCGTCTCAATGGCACGATGATACGATCAAAGTGAAAAATCAATGCATTTTCAACCTATTTTCTCGTCATTCTCCATCAATATAAAGTGTCTAATTCTTGAGAAAAAGATATCACAAATGTCATGATCCTCGTAAAGCACTTACTTAAGTGCCATAATTTTATTTTTTTTAATCTTTTGAGTGCCGTAACTTTTTTTTCAATCACTCGAATGCCATAAATTCGTAAAAACGTCCACCACAAGTGCCATGTCACGTAGGATATTAGGCACTTGAGTGAATGATGCTAAAAGGTTACGGTACTCAAGTGATTGATTGAAGGTTATAACACTTAAGTGAGGTCGCAAAAAAGTTATGATACTCAATCGAACGTCCTAAGAAAATTCCGTTATTTGTGGTGTCTTTATTTCCTTATTGTTTTAGTAGCCATCGCAAGAGCAACGCATGAAGAATGCCTTGCTCTCTCTCCATACCTTAATAGTCTGTGATGAGACCTTCCTCAGGTGATACCCATCCGACCGAAGTCCTCGACCGGCCAAAAAAGTCAAGACGACCTTTGAAAGCTGTAAAGAGACGGAGCTGACCAGGGATGTTCCCAGATGCGGCAGGATTCGGATCACTTAATATTGAGGTTTTTATGACATGAATAATATTACTCAAATCATGCCGTCCATTTTCATTTCGTCGATCAAGAATGGGCCACGACATTTGTTGAGGGGGAGGGAAAAAAATTGGGCAGAAATTTTTCTGGGATTTGAAAAATTTTGAATCCCAACCCTCTCTCAAATCAAGCCGTCCATTTTCATTTGGACGACGTGATTTGAGTAATGTTACTCATGTCACAGAAAGCGCAATGTTAAGTGATCCGCTTCCGATGCGGCAAGCTGTAACCGCTACCTTAATCGTTTGTTTTGGTCATATCCATATCCTTATCCGAATCACGGACAGATCAAAGAGAGACACTTCAATTTCGCCTCTTTCTTTTTCATATTCCTCGACAAGAAGATAAACAAAAAGAGATTAGAATAGAAGATGAGCAAGTGGTCCCAGCTGATTCAGATCCACGAATCTGTTCCGTAAGCAAAACCCATTTTGGGCTCACTCGTGTCGTGTTTATCCACGACCACACTGCATAAATTATAGCACGCCCTGCTAGTTTGAGGTTGCGCGGGATCGTTATGATCAAGAGTTTTGAGTTCTCTGCTAGAGGAGCCAAAAACTTTCAAAATTAGGTGGCAAGGATCCTAACCACTTTCACTAGGAACTTTCAAATTTTGGGGTTTTGATGTCTGATGTGCTGCGATCTCGAGAAAGTCGTATGATTTTTTCTCACTTTAAATTGATAGGATTGCTTGGACCTAAGTAAGTCCTTAAACTACTTTGTCTGAAGTCTCATCCGAACTTCGGATCCTTCAAACGTAAAGCAAAAATTCCCCGTCGTCAGGGAAGAAAAAGATATGATGGCAATTAGGGGGTGACAATGGGGAATGTAGACTCCACGTCAACTTCGATTGGCTACTGCCCAGCAAGGTCGTATAGTACCGACCTGCGCCTGGAGTGAGTCATCGGAGTTTCGAAGTCGTATGATTTTCCCTCACTTTAAATTGATAGGATCGCTGTCCTTTTCTCTGCTTCTTCTTTAGTGGTCGACATGCACTCTCCTCATAGCTTATGTCTGGTGGTTGGGTACGAGCCCGGGCTAAGGAAGAACCAGCCCCGTGGCTCGACCGGGAGGCCACGGTTTGGACCATAAATGGGCCGCCATCAAATGCCTCGTACCAGGAGAGATGACTCATCAGACACACCCCAGCCTTCGAATTTGAAACACGTGCTCCTCACGCGGCATTGCAAGTCCCACTTTAGATGAGAGAGGTCCGTGTAAATTCATAGGTAAGACTTCTCTCTAAATGGTCACGATCATGAGTGGTCGCACTTGAGTGATCCAAATCCGATCATGGGTTTTACGGCCCAGTGGCATACCCGAGCAAAATGGGCTCGGAAAACAATTTGTGGACTGGTTTGAACAAGTCCATTTAGTGATTTATAAAGAAGCATAGCTCTCGAAGTATGACGTCTCAAGTTGCATGTCGAATGAACGAGATCTTCCGTAACGATTCACAAAATAAGACTACCTCCCAAATAGTCACACTCACACCTTAAGTGATCACATCTAAGCACTCCTTTCGAGGTTCTAACCCACGTGAAAAGAGGCCGATCGTTTCAAATGACATCAGAGCAGAACCCCTCAAATAAACGTGACAAGGTAGTGACTTTTACTAGGCTTCTAGGATGACAAGTGCCCCCGAATGAATTACATCACAAATCAAACCGGGAAACATCACTTGGCAATGTGTAAGACCTTGAACATTGGACGGTTAGAATTGTTGTTTTGTAATTCATGGAAGAAATAGACATGGGATGGTGATTTTTTATTTTTTTTTTGGTCGAAAGGGATGGTGATTATTATGAGTTCTTTGTCCCAACAATTTACTCTTCCACACCAAAGAAAGCAGAGTGATAGAGATTTCCACACGACTTCAAGTAGATCACAGAGCATAGAAGTCATTCTAAACCTTCGAAGTTCAGTGATTTGACCAATACATTAATTTTCTGAAAGAAACATGCGCACTAGGCAAGCTTGATAGGACAGGGTAGAGCAGCAGACGAAGCAAAGCCATTAAATTTCGGAGGATCCCGTGTGGTTGAAAAGTATCACATGAAGGAGATGACATTCTACTGCAAAAATTTAATAAAATAAAATAATATTTATTTATTTATTTGGGGTATGGGGTTTCTGAATGGTCACGTCCAGAGATTAAATGTCAACTCCCCCAAATAGTTAGGTGGGCTTCAACGAGGAGCGATTCCGGTCTATGTTACATTAATGCTTTATGTGTATGTCATATGGCTAATGCCATTCGCACTTTGGAACTATGGACACTCACTTTTTTGGACAAAAAATTCATGGGGTATCTTTTAAAGGTCGATGTACCGAAAACGGGACGAGCTACTCTCGAGTGGCCGACCGCTCGGCCTTAGTGCCGTTTTGTTGGTTCGCAGCGAATCTAACCGGCTGATCGATCAACATACATATGGGCTATGTATTTTAAACACCACTGATCACTGATTTACGATAGGAATCGTAGATAGAAGTGTTTTTGCTACTGTGCTTCTTTTGACGTCTAGAAGTTTTGTCTTAGGTGAATAAATTTTGGGGTCGTTTACGTGTTTTACTTCTCAATTAGTTTCACTTTGAGCTTGCATCCCAATCACCCACAAATAATAATAATAATAATCGAGTCGAGCTAAGTCAATTTAAACTCGAGCATGTCGATAGTTATAAACATGGAAGAGGCCAAGAAAAGGGCCTCCTTAAATGTCGCAGCCTTTTGTTTCGGGGAAAACTACAAAAATAGTCCTAAACATATTGTAATTGTGCCGATTCAGTCCCTTTTTCTTTTACAAATTGAATTCTAAACCTTTTGCATTTATGCCAGTTCGGTCCATTCGGCCAACTTTGGCCAACTGATGCTGACGTGATAATTTTGATAATATTTTAATATTTGCAAATTATTTTATTTTATTTTTTCTTTTCTTATTTTCTTTTCTTTCTATTCTTTTTTTTATTCTCCTTCTTTTTCAAATTATGCTGACGTGCCGATTGGCGACCGGCAAAGGCAAGGGCAAGGTCGGCCTCGCCGAAAAAGAAAAGAAAAGAAAAGAATAAATGAATAATAAAAATTTTAAAAATATTGAACTATTATTAAAAATTGCCACGTTAGCGCCCCCGGCCGAACGAACCGAATTGGCGTAAATGCAAAAGGTTTAGAAAATAATTGACCAAAAAAAAAACTGTAGAACTGAATTGGCACAATTACAACAGGTTTATGACTTTTTTGGTAATTTTCTCTTTTGTTTGGTCAACGTGAAATCATGAACTACTTTTTTGCCCCATTCCCTAACTTGTCGAGCATAACCACCAATTTACTTAATCTAATTATGTACATTTCGATTTTATCTCATTGAACAAAAGAAATTTAGACGTTCGTATTGGCACATGAAGTGGGTTTGTAATGTGCAAATTGATGTTGAAGTCTTTGAGGCAAATGATGTCAAAGATTCGAATTTAGAAAGAGATTATGTTCTGATGATCAATATATGCATCTAAAAAGGGGACGTGTTAATGAGTATTCCGGAAAAATTTTTAATTATATTTGATGTGGAACGGTGCAATTTTTCAAAGCGCCGATACGACATAACATGAGAAAAACCATGCATTGAAAATACAAATTTCGTTATTTGAGATGCCCGATGGGCACTTATTAACAAAATCTAGATGAAAAAATGCTAGAAGTTATTGCATACTCTCAAATCAATTTGCACCATTAAGTCTTTTGCGGTCCAGTCAGATTTACAATGGATAAATTCAGAGTGCTTGGTAAATGAAAATCTTTCGACAAAAAACCACACGCCACTTCTTCTGTCATAAACTCAGAAAAATCGCCAACAGACATGCGGCCCTGCTTGTAAAGGGATTGGAGGGGTGATGACACTAGTAACATAGGTGCGGGGTTTAACTCTCGCGCTCTGCAAAGAGGCAGAGTAAAAATTAGAGAGATGAGTGCTAGAGATAAGATAGACAATTTTTTTTTTTACAGAAATAAGATTTTTTTTTTTTTTACAGTATGTGTGGGACACTGTACTTTTCTTGTTTTAAATTTCCATTTGGTACAACAATTGCACAATATCATAACAAGCAAAACCAATCACTTGTTCAACAAAACTGGCTTTCCACAACACCAGATATTCAAAATATTAGTCGTTTTCGCAATCTCAAAATTCTGATCGATGACTTGCTATGCATCTGTTGTTGTGTTAGATACTTTCTCGTGATTTTAGACCGTTTCGCTCTGTGCGAAAGAAATTGAAGAAGATTATACCTAATCGAAGGAACGCTCGCCGGATTTTCTTCCAAATCCTAGACTGTAAGCAGAAAAAACATGTGGGATATCCCGTGAACCGACCGTCCTTAGCATAAAAATGATTTGCTAGCCAATGCTAGCCAAAAGTGGTGACAAACTATAGTTATAATCTAAATAGATACACAAATGCACTTGCAGGATGTAAACGATCATTTTTAGAAAAATATTTTTCAAATCAAAGACATATTAAGGCTGGTAATCGCCTAAATTTACACATATACCACTCTAACCACGTCCGGAGAAATGTCTTTTTTTCCCTCGCTTATTTTCCGCATTTATTGCGCTTCTGATTTAGAAAATTTTACATCTAAGATACCCAAGTACGAGCTTAGTTATAAATGTTTCTCCATCTGACAATCCATGTAATTAGAATCTCCAAACGAGTGATTAGTCTAATTTAAGCCATAAACATCGATGGTTTATACAGCAAAGCAAATCATTGTGTGACTATATTCTGAAACTCTTTCTCTTCCTTAACAGGGACCACAACCTGTCGATAATCCTCCGGAAGCCTCACACGCAGACAGACACATACCATGTATGAACCGTGTCCATCGAGCTAGGGTTTCTTGACGATTCCACAGAAACCAAACATAAACCATGAGACCAGGAAGAGGGAACAGAAAAATTTGTTACCTTTGTTGCTGGCAAAACCGAGTAATAAACTTACCATCGGTGTCGCTTCGGATCGTGCTCCGAGAGGACCTGAAAATTTTAGGGCTTTGGCGAACCCTCGCCATGGAAGAGGAAGGGCGGAGAAATTGGAAGAGCACTGAGATATTGGCACGGCTCAATCAAAGACCAAGAAACGGAGAGAGCAAACCACTCTCTCGTCGGAGTCTCTTTGCTGCCAAAAATGACATCTTTAGGCGGTGTCTGAGTGAACCAGGCCAATATCCAAGTGAACTGTTCCATGTACACCATCACAGTAGAGAGAGAGAGAGAAAGAGAGAGAGAGAGTTCTCTGTTATTGCATGGACGAGGATATGAAAGAGATCATGAAGAGACTCTCTCTCTCTCTCTCTCTCTCTCTCTCGTGAGCTCTCTCTTCTCTCTGTGTGTTTGCTCTCTCTCTCTCTCTCTCCGTCTCTGTGAGCTCTTTCTTCTCTCTGTTTGTTTGATGTTCTCCGTGAGAGAGAGAGAGAGAGAGAGAGAGAGAGAGAGAGAGGAGTGAAGGGGGAGAGGGGGAGGAGCGGTAAGAATGTCTGAGGGAGGGGGGGATTTAAGAAGACGCAAAGAGGGGTGAGAAGCATTTATCACCCGCGACTACCAAAGCAGAAATTTGGGCCACTACATTTAAACCTCCCCTGTGTATGTTTGTGTTATTCTCTCTCTCTCTCTCTCTCTCTCTCTCTCTCTCTCTCTAAATTATTTTGTCTACTTGTTTTTTCCCCTCTAGACTCCCATTATTCACGCCACCTTGGGGGATTCTTAAAACCCTAGTTCTGTTGCATGCCACATCAACCGCATAAGCCATGTTAAGAGAGAGTATACCGACCGTCCATGTAAAAAAAAATGGTGGATTATATAGTTATTATAGCAAAAGAGTTGCGATAATGTGGTGAATTATTGAATTATTTTTTTCGGATCATATAAAGACCGGGACTTCAATTATATTTAGAGCCCTCCTGAAATCAAGGCATGTTTTCCAAAAGTCGGTTCTAGAGAGCTGTGACTTTCAAGGTGATACTTATTAACAAACTGCCAGAGTCAAAAACACTTTTCCAAAATTGTTATATCAAAGATATTAACGAATAGCTATCCGACTCCGTAGAAATTTAGGCATCTAGCACTTAGGTCACCAGGGTGAGCTAACAAAAAAAGGCACACTTTATGCAAGAATGGCAAATTATTGTGTATCCCATCCATCATACACATCATTGACCACATTCGAGACTTTTAAATTTACTAGAGCATGTCAAGCGAAAGCGGTGAAAGTCCATCTTTTTTATAGCATAACATGGACAATTCCATCAACATCTTGGGCAAAAAGACATGGGTTTGCCATTTCTGTCAACGACTCTATTTCACTGTATTAAATCACGGTATAAAAGAATAGTTTATAAAGGATCAGCGACATTAACAAGTTGCGCCCAAGGTTGAAATGTCGAAATTCACATCGAAAGTAAAGGAGGGATCTAGTCCTTTCGATTGCGAATAAGTTCTTGATTCATGGGGTTTGCAAGAAGTTTTGAAAACAGAGGAGGGGATAGAAAGAAAGTAAGAAAGAAAGAAAAAACCCTAAAAACAGAGAAACCTGAGATACCCGACGAAGCGATCAACCGCATGAACAATGATGGCGATACTTACAGTAGTACCGAACCAGAGAGGAGGAGGAGGAGGAGGAGGAGGAAGAACCACCCCCGCTTTAAATGAGAAAGAATCTCTCTCTGCAAAGCAGCACAGTCCCTGCAAGAAAAAAGGAAAGTAAAATAAATAAAAAGAAGCCAATTAATGAGCAAGGCGCCCATGACCCATGTCCCTCTTTTGCAGTTCTCTCTTTATGAAACCCTAATTTAACCGTATCGGCTCCTCTTTTGGACTCTTCTCCTTCGAGCGAAGGGAGGAACGGAAAAGAACACAGTTGACCTTCATCGTCATCAACAACGTAAACGCTTGATCATACAAAGCTACTTAGCTTATTTAGGAAGTGAAAAAGCAGTGGTTGACTTCATAAAAATGCAGTAAGTGACGTCTTTGACGTTACACAGATGCATTATTAGAACCCTAAGAAGAAAGATCCTGCCAAACTTAGGTCGTTTCTTGAAGAGGATGCGAGAATTTTCGTCGTCTCGCCGGTTAACCTAAAATGGGTTTTTTTGCAAACAGATTGCAAATGGCAATCAAAACGAAACAAACAGAGTCAAGATTAGGGTTTTCCGGGGATTTTTCTTTCTTTCTTTTTCTTGACACTCTGTGTGAATTGGGTTGTTTTTTTTTCTTTTTTTTTTACTGAACCATGCAAAGTTATGGCGGTGTCTAGTAAAAGCTACTTTGCATCCCACCACATGCGGATATGTTCGGTACACTTGTACTGGTCTTCCCCTTAAAGCAACAGCAGCATCAAAACCCTCGAATTTATTATGAGAGAGACACACACACACAGTAGAGAGAGAGAGAGAGAGAGAGAGAGCATTTCAATTTCGAAATCACATCTACTCGGTACGTTATATTTGACTGAATGGCCTTGAAATTAATTGTGGATTGTGTCTTCGAATTTGTTCTTGATCTTCACCCAGATCGTGATGTAACTTTGATGAAGTCGAGGCCAGATTTTCAGGTTCATGCAATCTGCTCAAAATCGCCATATGTGGTCTGTTATGTTGATGGCGCAATCGTTACATAAGATTCTTTCTCGTGAAAATATGGAGTTTGGATCTTCTTCTTTTTTTGGGTCGAAAATCGGCATATATGTTCTGTTATGTCGATGGCGCAATCGATACATAAGATGCTTTCTCGTGAAAATATGGAGTTTGGATCTATTCAAATAAACTAAAGTTAGGTTAGGAGAATCTAGTGAGGTTTCTTACCTAAGATTGTCGAATTATAAGTAGTCATCTCGGGAAAAGACTAGCATAGTTACCTTCCTTCAAGTGTAGCCACGTCGAATATTTCAATTTTCAAAATACTCTGCTCGAGCCAAATCTTTCGATAAAAGCAATGCACTTGTTTTGAATCCGACCCGTTTGATTAGGTATGGTTCAACGTACAAAATATGCATGACCCTATCTATCTATCTCGCATAAACTACTTCAATTTAGCACCATAATATTAGGAGCATCATTAAGTAAAATTTTGTTGAAATCTCATCCTGCAAGGTGGGTTCATATACAGACAGATTATTCACTATGTACGTATGAGCTACCGTCCTTTCGAACTTAATCAGTAATTTGACTTCTGCTTCCCCTTTCTTGATTTTGGGCAACAGACGATAAATTAAGGGTGTGTTTGTTTAGCGAAAAATTGAAAAATATTTTTTCAAGAATGATAGATAGCAAAAATATTTAGACATAAATTTTTATTGAAAAATTTGTAAATTATTGAATAATTATTTCAAGCGGTACAATGGATCTTTTTAGGAAAATGTCTTTCAAATTATTTATTTTCCGCGAAACAAAACGAAGGCTAAATCGCAGGCCAGTTTTACTTCAACATAACTAATGATCACTTCATGTACTTTGGGAGCAACTAGCTTATGACAATGTGACCTTATAACGCATGCCTTACAGGGGGAATCTCACGCGCTCATCACATGTAAATCGCAGGATAATTTCCTTGCCGTTTCCTTTCGTTGGTCATAGGCTTTCAAAGTCAAAACGGAACACTCGCAAGTAACTTAAAGATGTAATTAATCTTAGGGATAATGACACAAATGGTCCATGAACTTTAGCCTAATGTGTAATGTGGTCCCTGAACTTTTAATTTGACCGATATAGTCCTTGAACTTTTGAAACATGTTCAACTTAGTTCCTGAATTATAGAAAGATGTTCAACGTAGTCCTTCCATTAATTCAAGTTCAGATATGACTTTGAACATTTTCTTATAGTTCAGGGATTAAGTTGTACATGTTCCAAAGTTCGGGGACCACAATGAACAAATTAAAAGTTTAGGGACCACGTTGCATATCAGGCTAAAATTTTATGAACCATATTGATCAAATTAAAAGTTCATGGATCACATTGCACATTAGGCCAAAGTTTAGGGACTATTTGTGTCATTTTCCCTTAATCTTAATAGAGGTATGTAGTACTTGAGAGAAGAAACAAAAAATAGCCCCCGTTGTACGTATCATGCTTATATTAAAGAATGAATTAGAAATGAATTTCGTCGTTTTATATCAATATTCTTGAATCCCGGCTTCAATAAGATCATCAACTCGGAGGAACTCTATCATTCACGATTCTTGCTTCACTTCATCTTAATGTGAGAATCAGACGCTTTAAAAAGAAAACTAGTATGAAATGGCTTTTTAGTCCGTCCGACATGAGTATGATATGGAAACGATGATTGGTCTGGTTTGATCTCCCACCAGAACACAGTCAAAGAAGTTTTGTGTTTATGCTCTCTTTGCATTTTCCCCATATGTAAGAAGAGTGATTCTCATCGACAAAGTCATCATCTTTTCGACAATGATATAAGGGCTGTACAACATGGGTGTTACGCGCTTGAGCCGACCAATGTACTATTCATGACCAAGGATTGTACATGCCACACGGTCCTTTGAAGCGAGCCAACGGGGCAGACCGTGACACTTATCGAGTGTGACCTTTGGTCATATGGGTTAATACTAATGAAGACACCGGCACTAGGCCGAAAGCACAAATTCGACGGACTTGGGCAAGCGATTTCCTCCTTGGCCTTGGGGGCGCCCACCCGCTTAGACCTGCTCGGGCAAGTCTCCGTCCGCCTCATTTGTTCTTTCTTTTTTTTTAATCCTAAGGTCATGTGAACGGAGGCCTGACTACCTGAAAACCCGATCCGGTTATTTACATCAAAATATGCAGTATTTTATGAAATCATGGGTGGACTAAGTTCATATTTCCTCTAGAAGCCAAAACAGGAGACCCATTAACTTCGCACGTGGTGTGCTGAAAAACGTTCGCAACGTTTGGTGAGTGAAAGAAAAGTAGATCCAACATTACCTCTCTCAAATTCTTGTACAATCTGTCCTCCCTCTAGAACTTCCAAAGTTCAGATTTAGCAAACTTTTTACCTTCTCTCCTAAATCTCAAACTTTGTGTCCCCCATTGCTTCGACATGTGATGTACGCGCGACTTTGTCCGAAGCTAGCATCAATAGCAAGTCTCACATGACCGATTAATGCATCTAGTCAAACCATTCAATGGCGTGTAGGAAACTTCCATGGCGACTTCAAAGATAAAGAGAATTGTGAGGAACATAGAGACTAGCATGAGTTTACTTTACGAAAAGATTTGGCAATCGGTAAGTGAAAATTCGAATGACCGGGTCGTGCCGTCAGTACTCCAAAGTCTATCACGTTATGATTTTCATATCTAGACATTATTCACGGATCAGATAATTTGTAACACGGGATTTGCCTAAGTACAATGCCGATCCATATCAGAGGATACGATAAACGAGTTTTTCTTTTTCAACGGTTTCAGGTCCCACTTGGAACATGGAACTTACCCGTCGGAACCCGTGCCCCATTTTTTGGAACCTGGAATACCCTGGAACCTACCATGTTACACGTTCTAAGGTCGGTTCCAAGATCTACCCAAATTCTACCAGTATTCTTAATTGAATGATTACAATGAATTATCACCTCTAATGACCACAATTTACTGCTACAATCCCATGGCCATAACTCATATTTATACACTTGAAGAATATGAAATATTAATAATGTAAAACTCTCAGCCATAGATATCGCCGGAAATGGAAACTCGGACTAATAGTTTCAGATTACACACTCATCATCGGATGTCATGGAATACCACAAAATTGCGCGAAGACATAGATTAAGAAGACCACAAAGACTTGTTCCAAGTTTCACTTCTTGGAACCTAGAACCTATCATTCAGAACCGATTCCCAATTTTTAAAATCAGGAACCTAGCTTGCATACCCTAGAACATGAAACCTGGAACCTACTATGTTTCCACTGGTTCGGTTATCCTGTTCCTGGTTCTACCCACAAACCATGCCCACCCCTAATTTTTCATATATTGCAAGTTTTCTCTATTACATATGTTGTGTCGATTCACGAGATTGACACAGTTGATTAGAGCGTTGGGGGATTTCTAACTCAAGATTTAAAGATCACTCGCTGAAATTCCACCAACTGCATCTAAATAGCTTTGGAATAGGGTTATCTTCATAGGGAAAATGTCACGCCCCGCGTCCCACGAGTGCGCCAACATCCCGCGATGGTCGTAAGAGATGCGACAACCCAGGACTAGTTGCCGATCCAGATCAAATACTTAAGATCTTAAAGCGAATGCTAGCGAAAACGAACTCAACACCCAGACAACAATAAGAGAGAGGAATAGAGAAGAGAGAGAATGAAAGGCACAATAATCATAACATAAAACATAATATCTGTTACACAAAAGAACAAGTTCACCCAACGCGACCACGCGCTACAAAAAGGAATCGGTGATCTACCAGCCTATATCCGCTACAGGGATACACCAAAAGGGGGAGGGAACCTAACTATGTCTTCAGTCCCCACCATCAGACGAGAACTCCGGCTCAGGGTCTGACTCCATCGGTTCCTCTTCTGGATCCGACTCCATCGGCTCCTCCTCAGGCTCGGACTCCTCAGGTCCGGATCAGTGACCTCTCCGTCAGCTGGTATCGCCTCCACTGGGTCTAGCTCCATGGGGTCCCACACTCCGCCATCGGCATTAGGAACATCAAAACCTCGCAGAGGACCAACTACCTCGTCTCCAACTCTTTGGGACCACGCTACATAGGTATGGGGCTTCTAGTGATCCTCGCCTATATCTATCCATACTGTACTATAGTGCCTAAAATAAATTGCGCCATCGCTCTTGGTGTACTTCGTCACCGTACGCTCTATATGTTTTGGTATCCCAAAAGGTGGCGGCAGAACCATGCTTCCTCAAGGTCGGGGGTCTGAAATGTTTTACTTACAACTATGAGAATAAATCTCAATAAGCTCACCCCTAAGTCTCGCTTAGGACAACAAGTACCTCCAGACCAACCTAGTATGCAGTCTAAACTATCCAGACTACAGTTCCACAACGCAAAGAAAGCAAACAAGGTACAACCAACACAATTAACCCCATTAGGCTCAGATCACACTTCCAACACTTAGCACTCAGCAATGCATCACATATACGTATATAAACATATATATATATAGCTCAAGTCTGAAAAGATCGCGACCCGCGTTTAACGCCTCAGGTACACGTCACAACCCGCGTTTAACGCATCAGGTTCGGGTCCAAAACCCAGTCAGACATCAAATCCCGCGTTTAATGCCTCAGAATTGCACAACACCCCGCGTTTAACGCCTCAGGGTTCAAATCACATATAATCATCACAAAGCAATAATTTTCAAAGCGAGCCTCGCGTAACACGCATCAAGGCCTAATTAAAACAAACAGCTCGCACGACCACACGTGCACATCATAAGATCATCATTCAACCACACAATCCAGAGTACAACTAAGCCAACCCGAAATTCACATTTGCACAAAGTGCTCTAAACCGAGCCACATACAAAGCATTTGAACACAACCAATTTCCACCACCCCAACCATACTATCTAATGCCTCAATTGCAATCTCAAGCATCCACATATCAACATGCAAGTCTCAATTTTCGGATCCCCAATGGGCAGCCCCCAAATCACCCATATTGCACAATAAACCACCCATTTCAAGTGTAATTCAATCATAAACCCATCTAGGATAACCATACCACACTAACCATACTTCTAACCACCTAATTCATCACCCATGAGCTCTAAAAATAATCCCAAACACTTTTAAATTTTCGGACCTTCAATGAACAATATTTTTCTTCAATGAACAGTACTTCCCTTCAATGAACAGTATCCGTCTTCAATGAACAGTAACTTCGGCAGCCACTAAAATCCACTAATTTCTACATCTAAGCTAGTCCATTGATAACCCATCATCCTATTCAAGAGTTAGGGGTTTGCTTACTTGATTCCAAGCTTGAAAACCCAAGATTCAAGTCAAGATAAGCCCCCTATTCAAGCAGCAGCGGCGGCGGTGGACGGCGGCAAGGCGAGCTGGACGGCGGCGGAGCAAGGGCTGGTTGGCGATGACTCGGTGGCTGGACCGACGGCGGCGTGGAGGCTGGACGGCGGCGACGAGGCGGTTGGACGGTGACGCAAGGAGGGAGAGACGATGAGAGAGAGTTCAGCCAAAGGGGGGGTTTAAGGGAGGAGAGAGGATTTCAAGAGCTTCATCCAATTCTTCCTTAAGCCTTGAGTGGGGTTGGTGAGGTTAGTTAAGATTTTGGATTGCTTTTGGGTGAGATGAAGAGGTGAGTGGGAGTTGGTGATGGGGTTTGGTGAGGAAGAAGCCAAAATAAAAGCCTCATCAATTAATTTGGCTCTTGCAAATAAATGCCGGATGATAAAATTGGTAATCTGCAACTTTAGGATAGGTCGGGAATTTTGGTTCAGGCGATTGGTATGGCTGGCCAACGAACACTGAACCCCAATGAGGCGATATCCAAGTATTAGTGGTGATATCCTCGAAAATTCGACGTCCAAATTCGGAATCTAATTGCGATCAAAATCGATTGATTACGACTTTAGCAAATCTCAAACCAACGGGCGGCTTTTAAGAGTTACATGTATCGACCCGCGATCGATTTATCATCTTATCGCGTTTGAGCTACTTGAATTATGGTGGCCTTAGTTGTCATGTAATTGCGAGGGTCAATCACTAGTACTAGAGGACGCGATTTTTAGAAATTGGTTTTGGGACGTTTGCAATCCATACGATAGTATAACGGAATCACCCGCGATCCAATTGTATGGTATTTACAAATCGCTCCATAACCGTTCTTGGATCGGTCCATAGTGGTACAAAATATTCACTCGTCAATCCTTATGGCCAAAGCACCAATCCATAATCGAGTCTTTAGGTCCACGTACTTAATTCCTAGTTGGCCTTTCCCTAATGGTTAGTCTTCTTACGAGTGATCAATTCTGAGTGAGATTAAACTGCAGCGTATCAACAAGATATCCATTCATTTTATAAATCCCGAAAATGGGTCGAATTTCAGAATGTCACAGAAAAATTCCAAATAAGGGCCCCAAGTGTTCTCATTTTCTCAAATAAGGGCCAGAAGTTGACCTTGTTTCAAATAAGGGCCTGAAGTGCCCTTGTTGTATCAAAGAATAGCTCGAAGTGCACATTGTTTCAAATAAGGGCCTGAAGTGACTATATTAGTCTCAAAAAAGGGCATGAGTCACTTTAGTTATAGGCATTTTGGTAATTTACTATTTTATTTTATTTTCTATTTTCTATTTTTTAAGATATTTTGAAAAAAAAAATAAAGAAACACAGGCGGGAGGACTGACCTCCAGCCTATGGCCACCGCCCCACCACCGGTGGGGCGGCAACTACGACCGTTGGGCCGGCGACCCGCCGACCAAAGGCGAGGGCCAACCGGGAGAGGGCCACGGCCATCAGCCAGGATCGGGGTAGACGGCGCCCTCCGACCCACCCCGGTCCCCGCCGATGGCCACGGCCCTCTCCCGACTCAGGCGAGGTCGCCATCCCTTGCCGAGGCGCCGGTGACCCAAAGACCGTAGCCGTCGCCCCACTGGTGGTGGGGTGGCGGCCACAAGCCGGAGGTCAGTCCTCCCGCCTAAGTTTTTCCTTTTTTTTAGACTTTTTTTTTGTTTTTGTTTTTAATTTAATTTAACAAAAAATTAGATTAAATTTACATTTTGACAAAAATACCCTTAATCAGCAGGAAAATTTGGTCGGCCGGCCGGCCGACGAGGTCAAGCCCTTATTTGAAACAAGCATAGCCACTTTAGGCCTTTCTTTGAGACAATAATGGTATTTCATGCCCTTATTTGAAAAAATGAGAGCACTTAGGGCCCTTTTTCGAAATTTTCCCTCTTCATAGGCAAAACAATCGTATCGTTTTATTTCTTAAGTCCGCCGGATCTCCAAGCCCAAAAAAGGGAAGTCAATTTTGCCACGATCCATGGGACTCTGTCTCTCTCTCTGCCCACTCTAATGGACATCTAGGCCTTGCCTCACCGGAAGTAAATAACCTAACATTGAAATTTCTGTGACATGAGTGACATTACTCAAATCAGACCGTCCAAATGAAAATGGACGGCCTGATTTGAGTAATGTTACCCATGTCACAAAAACCCCAATATTAGGTGATCCGGATCCTGCCTCACCAAGGTTATATCTTTCATTTTTTTCCTTTCAATTGATATTGTTTAATTCTTCCTATAAATAATAGATATCCCTGATTTACCTATATTAAAATCATATTTTCAAACTTTTTGTAATATTTGGTTTATACAACATTTTGTGTGGTTCTTACCACTTAAGAGTTGAAATAAAATGAAAGAGGGTCTTTGAAGGTGTTGTTAGATTAGTAACATTTGTTGAGGTGTGGTTCATACTCCCATGCGATAGGAAAACACGTGGGTCCCACTCCACGTTGAAAGGGCGATGGTCTCAAGGGGGTAGCGCCTCCTCTACACCATAGGGCTTTTACGATTTAAGCCCATATTTTTTCATTAGTAGTTTGGGTTTAGGCTCATGATACTATTTCTCTCTTGTAATTGACGGATGTAACGAGAGGTGAGAAATGCTAATTATAGTGGAAACCTCTACTAAGGGTGAACCAGGATAATATCTTGTGTCTCGATTTCTATTTCTCGCTACTTTTACTCTTTACTTCGTGTTATTGTGCGTCGATCCTAACATCATTTAGGGTCATAACGATGAAACAATTTTGTGGGGGCAATGGCGTTGAAGAGAGTGAGGTCTACACCGTCGTGTAAGGCGGGGATGGGGCAAGATGTTTGGGGCGTAGAGCAAGGCTGAAAATAGGGGTGGTCAGTGTCCAATCTAGAATCGGGAACCGACCCTATAAAACCCCTCGTTTAACCGGTCGATCGAGAAACTGTTTGATTCTTGAACATGTGGGTTTCTGTCCGATTCCCTGTTCTATAATCAATGCTTCTTAAAACTGGCTTTGAATCTACCGGTTTCATCCTGACTCCCGAGTTAAAAAATTTTGCATTTTGAATAGTAAATCTCAAACAAAACAATCATCTTCAAATTAATTCAATCTCACAATCAACCCAATTTTATCCGGATATTATCCTTCCAACTCAAAATAGAGGTTAAAAAAAAAACAAAAACAAAAAAAGAAATCAATAGCTCCAGCTGTACAGTCCGAGGTTATGTTCACATACGTGGAAAAACATCGAAGTCGTCCTCCTGCCGCCCCGTAACTACTTTCTTCATATATGAGCATAAATACGCGATGACCCAGTTACGGAAAAAAAACAAATAAACTAATTAACTTAGCTAAATTTAATTAAAGGCGACGTGGGCCTGAAGAAGACGGTGAACTGTCTCGATCGAATCTCAGCCGTACGTTGATGGACCCCACCCCTCCCCACCCTTCATCTCCAAGAGATGAAAGCTGGTTAGGCTTGCTTCTGGGAAATGAGCGGATGAATTCACACGTACAAATATATAGAGAGAGAGAGAGAGAGAGAGAGAGAGAGAGAGGAGTCGGTGACGTAGAAGATTAATCTCGGATTTCTAGGGTTGTGTCCTTATCATCGGCGGCATATGGTTGTATCACAGAAGTTTGGATTCCTCTTCTATATATGTGTATATACGTACATGTATGTGTGATCCCTTGTTCTGATTTATATTCTCTCGGACGGACGGACGGACGGCGGTGATGAGCCTCGTTCGCAAGTGAATTTAAATGGGTCAATGCAGCTCCCGGCCGGCATCGAGAGACGGCAAGCGGTGGCGGCACGGCGGTGGCGGCGGCGGCTCCTCAGGCAGTCCGGGAAGGGACGGGTGTTGGGCCATGGTGAGGGAACAGAGATGCAGGTTCTACATTGCCAGGAGATGCGTCGTGATGCTGCTTTGTTGGCACAAATACGGCTAGTGTTAAATTAAAAAACTCATTCATTTCAATTCTTGCTTCTTTTCCTGATCTCCCTATTTCACTTATTCTTGTAATTTATGGCAATGTATTCCCCCCCCCCCCCCCCCCCCCGCCCTCTCTCTCTCTCTCTCTCTACAGGTCGAATAAAAGTGGATTCCAGGTCAAATTAATTGTTACTGGGTTTCAGAATTTGATTCCCAAGTGCTAAAACGACGGTATATGTACAAATGGATGAATTGGTTATGATTCTGCAGTTGAGATATTGATGGGTTATTCCGGAAGTTGGGCTTACATGTTATGGGTGAGCGGTTCCAGAATCCGTATAGGTTCCAAGACCCACCAGGTTCCACATATATTCTTAATTGAATAATTGAATCTGTCAAATTTAATGACCACAATTTACTGCTACATTTCACTAACCACAACTTATATTTAGACACATGAAAAAATATGAAATATTAACAAAGTAAAAGTCTTGGTCATAAATATCGCTGGAAATGGAAGCTCAAACTAGTGATTCCACATTACACACTCATTATCGGACGCCATGGAATACCGCAGAATCGTGCAAAGACATAAATCAAGAAAAACACAAAACTTGTTTCAGGTCACAGGTTCTAAGGTCCAGATTCCACATTCCACCTACTTAGAACCTACTCGTCAAAACAATTTTTCCTATTTTTGGAACTTGAAATCTACCCTGCATACTTTAGAACTTAGAGCTGGACTGATGCCCCATAGGTTTGGTTTCAAGTTCCAAATTTTACCCTAAAACCATGCTCGCCCCTATTACCTGTCATAAGAAATGATTCAAACGAAAAAAGCATGCGTGTGTTTTGAATGATTTTGATCGTATAAAAGAATTTATTTTGAATCGATATAAGGTGTGTAGCGATTTAAATTCTCACTCTTTTTGGTAGGTGTTGTATTTGCCAAAACCTTATCTTAAATGCAAGTGACCTAGAACATTAATGCACGTGTTCTTCATTCTCTTTCGGCCCTTCTTTCTAATTTTGTGTTTTTTAGTGTCCACGCATTATAGCACAATTCTATTGCTAAGAATTCGCAGGTACGAATCTCTTATTCTATGCTGGTAACTTTACTAGGGGAAAAATTACAAAAAAAGTCCTAAACATATTGTAATTATGTCACTTCAGTCCTAAATATTTTTTTGCTAATTCAATCATAAACCTTTTGCATTTGCGCTAATTTAGTCATAAATCTTTTGCATTTGTGCCAATTCAGTCCATCGACGCTGACGTGGATGCCGGTCGGTGCTGATGTGGCGTTGCTGGCCCTTACCTGGTAGCTTTTAATAATACCTTTTTAAAAATTTTATTTTAAAATCTCCTTTTTCCTTTTCTTTCATTTTTTTTTCTGCTTCCTCCTCCAGCCGGTCGCCAATCCAGCGACTGGCCAGAGGAGAGGGCCGGCGAGGTGAGGGCAATCGGTCAGAGGAAGAAGAAGAAGAAAAAATAGAAAAAATAATTACAATAGTATTAAAAATTATCCACATCAACGACGGCGTCCAGGTCAGCGCCAGCCGGCCAAAGTTCGCTGGACTGACTGAATTGACATAAATGCAAAAGGTTTAGGACTGAATTGGCAAAAAAAAATTAGGATTAAATTGACACAATTATAATAGATTTTGAGACTTTTTTTGGTAATTTTCTCCTCTACTAGGCGTTGGTAAGTGTAAAAAACAAGTCGATAAAAAAATGACTGGCAACTTTGTTTTTCAGCTCACTTGTTGGTTTACCAGTACTTTTATTATATTGCCAACTCTATTTTATAGTTCACAGCTGACCAAGTGACTAAGGTGGTGCATGACAATCATTCTGTTCCAGAAATAAATTTCTAGCTCGAAATAAATTTTTTTATTTTATATTTCTGGATGAGTTTTTGAGCAAAAAAATGCGTTTGATAACGACATAAAATTTCTGATCTTGGAATAGAAGTTTGTTTGACAATAATTGAAAATTTCTACTTCTAGAAATTATTATTTACAATTTAAAAATAAAAATTATTATTTATTTTTTACTCCGGCAATGGTTGGCGGTGGTCGGAGGTGGTGGTCAGCCGTGGCCATTTGCGGTGGCCTGCGGTCGGTGGTCCGCTGGCGGCGATGGGTGTGGCGGCAGGCAGTGGGTGGTGGTGGCCGACGGTGAGGCGGGGGGCGACGGCGAGCGGGGGCGGGTACTTGAGAAAAAGTGATGGGTTATTATTTCTGATTTCTGTTTCTCCGAGAAGCTAAAATTTTTTGTTCCAAAAATAAATTTGGAAGGGAAATCAAAAACAAAAAATTTTTAGCTTTTCGGAGAAATAGAAATAAAAAATAATAACCCCTGCATTGCCGTCGCAACCACTGCCGTCGCCACCACCGTTGGCCGCTGCCACCCACTGCCGTGACCACCGTCGGCCGCCGCTGCTGCAGAGCACCGCCAGTAGCCGCCGACCACCGCTGGCCGCCGACCCCCCCGGCCAATTACCACCCCTGGTCGCCGCCGCCGCCCCACTGCCGACCGCTATCGGCCACTACCGCCGCCCAATAGAAATTTTCAACCGTTGTCAAACGAATTTCTGTTCCAGAGTCAGAAATTTATGTCGTAATCAAACACATTTCTTTGCTCAAAAACTCATCCAGAAATAGAAATAGAAAAATCTATTTCTGGAACAGAATGGTTGTCATGCACAACCTAACTGACTTACCAAATAACTTTGCTAACAACTCGAAATTACTAACTTCTATAAGAAATTCCAATCTTAATCAACGTGCGTACAAACTTTTCTTCCGTTGAGTTTCCAAATAGTTCTTTGTTACAAACTCTCATTCAAGTTATTTACAAACGTCTATTTTTGTCTTTAATTTTCTAAATTTTCTAATTGAGTTACCACGTTTTATTTGCCTTGGACAATAACCCCTTAATATTTCTATCCTTTTCTTTTAGAGATTACCAACCTAAATTAGCGCTGCTTACCAACTTTTCTCCAATTAAATTATCATATTGTGTTGACCAAAAAGAATTACCACGTTGTGTGGTTAACAACTCTAATTTGAGTTACTTACAAACTATGTGTTTTTTTTTTGTCAGCTTTTCTTATCATTTGCAAATTTTTATTTGTCTTTCTCAACAATGCCTTAATTTTATCGACTCTTTTTTGAGATAATCTATCTGAATTAGAATGACATATCATTATGCATCTTCCTCCCATTTCATGAATGGTTCGTGTATGATTACATATCATATTCATGCGACAAACCTCTGTTTGAAAATTACGTCTCACTACTAGATAAGATTACAAAGATCAATTAACGTCCTCGATTTGATTGGTCTACGACTATCACTGATCGAATAGTGCATATGTATTAAGGTACAATCAAACTTCCTAAACGGGTCATCAGTGTTTTCGCACAATATTTCGACACTGATAAGACTAGGGGTGAGCATGGTTCCAGGGTAGAACCTGAAACCTGGAGAACCGGACCGGTGGGAACCAATCGGTTCCAAGTTCCAAGTAGATGGAACCTGGAACTTGGAGCAAGTTTTTATATTTTTTCTTGGTATATGTCTTCGCGTCATCTTGTGGTATTTCATGGTGTCCGATGATGAGTATGTAATCCGGAATCACTTTATTATTGAAACTTTTACTTTGTTAATATTTCACATTTTTCGTGTGTCTAAATATGAGTTGTGGTTAGTGAATTTTAGCAATAGGTGATGGTCATTAAATGTGATTAATCACTGCAATCGTTCAACTAAGAATACATGTGGAACCTGGGTGGAACCTGAAACCGACCCTGGAACCTGTAACGGGGTAGGTTCTAGGTTATAAGGTATGCAGGTAGGTTTCAGGTTCCAAAAAATGAGGAACCTGTATAGACGGGTAGGTTCCAGGTTCCAGGTGTAACCTGTACGGAACCTGGAACCGCTCACCCCTAGATAAGACCCTAACAAAGATTCAGGAAAAATGATACGCATCATCCTCATTTGCTAACTTATAGGTTTTGTCAACTCGAATTAAACTCTGGTCCCCAATTAAGAGATAATCTAGTTTATTTTTAAGCACATAAATTCAGCATTTGCCAAGGGGAAAAACATAACCAAATAATTGGGTCCATTTGTATTCATCATGTTTTCAATTGAGGCGCCAATTGTACATATGTCTACATCCCATATGCCCCACTCAACTTCTGTTGGAGTAGAATCACTCTTGGGTCATGATGTATTTAATTACCTTTGTACACACTCGAATCACATTATAGGATTTCAAATCCATGGGGTCATTGATTTTAGGTTACCAACTCTTATTTGAAATAATTTACCTAGTCTTTTTTCTTTGAATTATTAACTTTTCTCATCTTTTAACAACTTTCACAAATACATTTTTCTTGTTAACGATAATGAATAAGACTATCGAAGTTGATCGGAACGCAATCAAGTGAGAGAAACTATGAGGTGGATCATTCATACGTGAAGGGATTTATCACACACCGAATCAGAATGATCACACAGAAATCAAAGAAAGTTGGACGACGCACGAGATTACCCAAGTTCACCCCAGAATAGGGCTACGTCCTGCAAAGAGACTTCACTATATTTTCGATTTACAGCCACTCGACTCGTTACAATGATCAGAAAAACGAGCAAAATATATATGCCCCAAACGGGCCCAAAACCTAAACCTATACGAAACCTCTTAATTCCACACCATACGGGCCAGCTTAAATAAAAGCACAAACCCGTTGAGGTTTCGGGGGCACTGCCCCCGAACCCCTGCATTCCGCGCGCAGGAGTCACATGTCGTCGGATAACACTTCAGTTTTCCTAAGCTCACGTGGGTGTACCCGATGTGAGAAACAAGGGTCCTCGAAGTATTCGCCAACTCCAACAATACGCGCCCAGTAGCTTAACCCGAGCCGTCACATATAACGAATCTGACGTGTAAAGCACATGGACCTTACCATACGAAGCGATCCGAATACATTTTGGGCGCATGCAAACCGGGCATCCAATGTGGTCGAATGCATGATATAATTGAGCGCAGCACAATAAGCTAATTAGCATAGTGACCCCAATATGGTTCGAGTACATAATTAGAATAGTACAAGGCATTTGTTATATTGGAGACATGCTGGATAATACTGGCAAAATCGACCGTCTTCTTCTTCTTCTTTCTTATTTTGGCAGTCGGCCGGTGTCATCCATGTCTAGATTGGAGCAAAATAATTAGCATGTAGTAGGGAAAGAATATGAGGTGACGTTCGGTGAACATGGAACAATCACACATGTGTAACTAGGCCTCCCTCAACCCTCTTACCCGAGAAAAGTATGTTTTGCATTCGTCAAACGTTGAGTCAAACTAACGTAAATATTATCGAGTCTACATTTTACTCGTGAATTCATGAAATTCGAAAATGTTGGCGATCCGCGAAATATGGAGAAGCAGAACTAACCTAATTTAGGCCGGAATGACTAAAGAAGAAAGGTAAAAGATTGAGAAAATTAAGTAAAAAATTGAAATGAACTTCCACACCAGTAATTCTAGGCCAAAATTACTAGAAATGATTAAATTGACAAATCTTCAAAGATTTAGGACTAAATCAGCATAACTGAAAGATTTATGACTGAATTGGCAAAGCCGCATAATAGACTTAGGACTTTTTGGACAACTTTCCCATGTTATAACCATAGCTGAGCGAGGACATCATGGGAACCAAAGCAAATAGTACATTAGAACGTCCGCCTACACAGCTCATCTTTCGTTCCGATTTCTTACTCTCTCCTTCTCGACATCATGCAACGCGTGCGCGTTGGACTATGAGAGCTCGGCTGTCCCCCAAGAACCTAGACAAGTTGCACACAATCCATCCGGATTAGCAAATGAATCTAGGCGGTACGTTCACTCCAAACCTATTAAATTTTTGGCAATAGCCAGAATCGCTCCGTTTAAAATGGAAGGAAAGAGCAAAATGTACAGATTTATTACTCTGTCTAATATCCAGTGGAAGGATGAGAGAGCTTCATGGTGGACCGGAGATGTGTTTTACTCTTGCCCTATTCTTATTCCTGGTAATTAGGGTTGAGTGGTTTCAGGTTCTATACAGATTATATCCGAAATCTAGAACCTACCCGTCGAAAGAGGTTCCCCACCATCCAGTACCAGGTTCCAGGTTCTACCCTTGAACCATGCTCACCCTAGTGGTAATTAGGTAAGACTTTTTCATTATTTTGCTACCTAAATATTCATCCTTTTCAGGTCACATTTCGTGTGATGTTTTTGTCTTGGAGTAAATCTTTGCCTCAAAGCTTGTGCAATCTCAAATTTGGTCATAGATTACTTCTTCTTCTTTTTTCCTTCAATAAAAGATCCTCTAATTTAGTACGATGCAAAAGTTTGCTGCATTTAGAGGACTCTCTTGGCTAAAGCAGCTCCTCTTGTCTTCGACCTACGGGTCGGACCAAGGACCCTAGTGCCCATGACCTAGGACTTTGAGATCGGACTCGGGAACCCAATGGATGCTATAGCAGTCCATGTGTGAGCAAAAGCGAATTTTCATAGGGCGATTGCCACTGCTTATTAACGTGAACCTGAATGATGAAAGTTTGGACTAGTAAGCGAGTAAGGGCTTATGGGAATGGGAGCGATAAGAATGTAATCTAGTTATGTTTAGAGATTGCGGTTGTAAATCTTCCATGAATATAAGCAGCAATAGAGTCAAAAGATGGACCAATCATAGCAAGTTTTATTTCTATATAAGTTGCCAAAGTTTAAAACTTAATTATTGATTGAATTTAGAGTCAATCATTCAGATTCATTCGTCCCCACTCACTTCTATTAATCCCCCGCACAATCGAGTAAAAGAGCACTTTTCATGCAACATTTTCTTATAAAACTATCCGTTAACTTGAATTAATGGAATGATATTATTTGATATTTTCGTATAATTAAAAAGTTAAATTAATCATACACCAAAAGTTCAGGGGCCGCATTGAACAAATTAAAATCTAGGGACGACGTTGCACATTAGTTCAGGGATTGACATTGCGCAATAATACTGAGCATAGTTCCAGGGTAGAATAGAGAACCAGAGAAACGAACCGGTGGAAATAGGGTAAGTTCTAGATTTCATGGTATGCATGGTAGATTCCAAGTTCTAGAAATTGAGAATTTCCGACGAGTAGGTTCTAAGTTCCAAGAGGTGGAACCTGAAACAAGTCTTTATGTTTTTCTTGTTTTATGTCTTCGCGCAATCCTGCGGTATTCTATAGTGTGCGATGATAAGTATATAATCTGAAACCACTAATCTGAGCTTCCATTTTCGATGATATCCACGATTGAGACTTTTACTTTGTTAATATTAATGTTTCATGTTTTTCGTGTGTTCAAATATGAGTTACGGTCGTTACACAATTGGCCAAAACTTGACGGACCTCATGTGTTGTCTTCCCTTCGTTTTCTTGTTGGGTCGTTGCTTTTGAGTTTCGATTGGGAAAGATTGCCGCAAGTTAGACTTTAATATTGCACAAACACCGTCATCCTTTATAGTTTCTATCGAATCAACAACACCAAAACTTTGTTATGTTATAAATGATACAGTAATACACCTTATGTTTAAAAAATAATTATTCAAATTCTTTTAAAACCCGTTCCAATGAGAAGTGTGCAGATATAACTCGAGACAACTGTTGGCGAAAAAAAAAAAAACATGTTACATATTATTGCTTGGCCGAAAAGAGACTATGCAAAGTTAATGTTGACGATTGTTAAGAACAATCGAAGTTGAATCTTGGAGCTATAGACAGCAAAGAATGTTAGAGGATCCTGATACCAGCCAAACCCTTAGATTATAACTATGTGATCCCCCCATGCATATACCTCCAAAACTCCCTCTTCTTTATTATTCAATCCCAAAATTTCGATTCCATCTCCATCACAACCCTCTAGCGCGACGATGAGTTACGCCGACGGCGGCCTGGTATACTTGCCGAAGAACCTCGCGCCGAACGAGGCATCCCCGGGGTGGAACAACAAGGGCGACAACGCGTGGCAGCTGACGGCAGCAACGCTGGTGGGCATGCAGAGCGTCCCTGGCCTCGTGATCCTGTACGGGAGCATAGTCAAGAAGAAGTGGGCGGTGAACTCGGCCTTCATGGCCCTCTACGCCTTCGCCGCCGTCCTCGTCTGCTGGGTCCTCTGGGCCCACTCCATGGCGTTCGGGAAACCCCTCTGCCCGCTGGTGGGGAAGCCCCACCCGGCGCTCTCCCAGCACTTCCTCCTGGGCAAGTCGAAGTCGGGGTGGATGCCGATGGCGGACTACGTCTACTTCCAGTTCGCGTTCGCGGCGATCACGGTGATCTTGCTGGCCGGGTCGCTGCTCGGGAGGATGAACTTCTACGCCTGGATGATGTTCGTGCCGCTGTGGCTGACGTTCAGCTACACGGTCGGCGCCTTCAGCATATGGGGAGGAGGTTTTTTGGATCAAAAGAAAGGGATTATGATCATTGATTATGCGGGTGGTTTCGTGATCCATCTCTCTTCGGGTGTGGCGGGCTTCACTGCTGCTTACTGGGTAATGAACACTAAGTCAATAACAAGATTTATCTTATGATACTTAACTCATTAGTGATTCTTAGATTGATTCAAGTAGAGTTCATCGTATAATTCATGTAGAGTTCATCGTATAATCATTTCTGCGCACAAACTGTTAGATCATGCACAGTAAGCTCCGAGTGATCATGAAGAGCAAAGCCGATTCACTCGAAACGAGCAACGCCGTTGGTGGCGATTTTCCTAGGAATCTCTCTCATTCTTGTTCTTCGTTCGATCTTTCCGATGAATGTAGTAGCGCTCGTCTGTGCGCGCATCTTACATTCTGTTTTCGTTACTTCTCATTTTGGTGGGCGATTTTCCATGTGCCGTAGGTCGGACCGAGGCATTCACACGACAGGCAAAACTTCCCGCCGAACAACATAATACACATGCTGGGAGGTGCAGGGTTCTTGTGGATGGGTTGGACCGGGTTCAATGGTGGTTCCCCGTTCGTCGTCAGCAGGATCGCGTCCCTGGCCATCCTCAACACCCATCTCTGCACCTCCACAAGCCTCATCGTCTGGGTTTCGCTCGACATGATCTTCTACAAGAAGAGCTCTGTCATTGGTGCTGTGCAGGGAATGATCACTGGCCTTGTCTGCATCACGCCCGGGGCAGGTTCGACCCTCTTCCGAGTTCGGAAACGCGCCCGTTTCGTGTCGGAAAACGGTTTTCAGTTTATGAATCTCCTAGTTTTCATTTTCAAAATGTGAAAAACACTATTATCTTCGTCTTGCAAACTGTCAACAAAATTTCACAATGTTTGGACTGCATCAAATACGGCGAGCACTTTCCTGGACTCCGCCGCCAACTGAGTACAGTTTTTCAAGCATTGTACACCCAGTCTAGAGTCGACATCATTCACCGAGCTAACTACTTGGTCACCAATCTTATTATCCGCTTGCTTGCTCGCGCTATTAATGTAATTTACAGCCACATTCCGTTCACTAAACTCGACCGATCGCTCACTTAAAGCGATGAAGCCGCAAGGTACGGTTTCTACTGATTAAACTGGCTGCATCACTGCATAATTTAAGCCGGTCGCAACTGCAGGAGTCGTGGACTCATGGGCAGCAGCTTTGATGGGAGCAGTGTCCGGCGCAGTACCATGGTACACCATGATGGTACTCCACAGAAGATCGGCTTTCTTCCAGAAAGTGGACGACACGTTGGCCGTCTTCCACACACACGCGGTGGCCGGAGCTTTGGGGGGCATCCTCTCGGGGCTGTTCGCGAAACCTGATCTCCTGAGCATGTTTTATTCGTCAGATCCTTACACAGGCTTGTTATATGGCATCATCGACGGGAAGGCCAGCCAAGGACTCCAGCAGATGTTGTACCAGCTCGCCGGAGCGGCTTTCATCACGGTATGGAACGTGGTCGCCACGAGTTTCATCTGCCTTCTCATAGCCAGAATTGTCAACCTGAGAATGTCGGAAGACGAACTGGAAGTAGGCGACGGCGCCGCGCACGGGGAGGAGGCATATGCGCTCTGGGGAGACGGGGAGAAAATGCCGAATCCTCTGCGCCTCCGAATACCGCCGAGAATCCCCTCCATCTGTCGGAGCCTGCTTTGATTTTTTTTCCTTCCCGACCCAAGGTCGATGATCATCACTGCTCGGTGATGCTCGAGTTGAAATTTCTCTGAGATATATTAGCTTGTATTATGGCAGTAATGCTCGTTACTCCAGCATTTTCTCCGGTTTGGATGTGTTCTTTCGTGAATTCTGGTTCCATGAATTACATCAGTCAGCGATTGTACATACAATCCTGATGATTCTGTACAAATTGTTGCATAACAGGGGACGTAGCATTCACAAGTGCAGAAAATTACATGAACTGAGCTAATCTGTTAGCCCTCTGTGACGGCCAGCACTGATCTATGCCAAAAGAAAATGAATTAGCTAGGAAGTCCATGTCAACTATTTTTTTATGGGAAATTGAGTGCTTCCCCAACATTGTATTCAGTATCATAGTTTTGAGCAAATATAGGTACACTAGACCCCATTCGTTTCGTGAAAAACGAATTTATTCGGAAAATACTTTCCTAGAAACGTTCAATTAGTCAATGAAAAATATTTCTATTAACGGTAACAATTTATGTCTAAATATTTTCGCCCTCGATTGTTTTCAGAAACATGTTTTCTAAATCATTCATTTTTTACAAAACAGTCTAAAAATAATTTAGTAATTAGGTCAGTGAGCCCATTAAAGCACACTGCCACGTAACTTAAGAGTAAGAATTTAGTAGAATCATAGCGTATTTACAATTACTCCAAAGTACTAATTTGAATAACGAAAGCTAGCTAGAATTCTTTAAACACATCTGCCAAACATGGGCTTTCTTTGTTAGACTGACGAGATTGTCAATGGTCAGTTGGTAGAGAAGGCGGATCAACCATCGCCAGAGATGGGTTCCTGGTAACAGTTACGAAGTTGAACGGGATCGAGCATGACGGAACTGCGCCACAGTTCAGTCGGTCAGCCGCGAAATTTCAGTTTCGGGGATGCACGTTTAGGCTTGTCAGGAGATAGCAACAGATAAAAACTAATGGAAGACTGACCAGTTAAGACCTCTCTTCGAGAAAAGAGGAACAAAAGCCCGGCTAGAAACAGGCCGAAACAGACAAATTTGAATTCCTAAAAGCAGAGTTCAAACTTCGAAAGCCACACTTCCTTAACTTATCCAACCCTTTGCTAAATAATGAGAGACATGTACAAATATATTGATATAGACACTAGCATTCGACTGATATGCGGTATTACATATCGGTCATATTTTGCGACGATATTTTGCTACGATACATATTCAACTATGCGGTTGAGTACAATCAGTACTTTTGAGTAATAATGGCGCTCTGTAGTGTAAAAGGAGGCAGGCATACATGATTGCGGAGTCAAGTTAGAGGCAGCACCCATCTAACTCAAAGCTGTACATTTCAGAGTTTGCCTTGATTTTCCAGAACTCAGAAACTAACTTTAACCGCCCTTCGACCTGCATTTGATCCCTTATACTTTTTACCCCATTCAATTCTGGGAGTTAACCGAGCGAAGTCTGGAAACATGCCAACCATCACTTTCTTTTGTACAAGAGAATCCTAAAAGGAAAATTAACAAGGAGAATAATGTCAAATTCCGCAAATTGTACCCCAGTACAAGAACAAAAAGATAAAAGCATAAGGAGGGATGTCTGCTACAGCAGAGCCCGTAGTAAGCCACTAACCTACAGATCTAAACATTAGTTTCTCACAGACTATTTATACAAAAAAAAGCTGCAATGCATTCCTGTGCCATTGTTATGGTATTGAGGTTAGATCTCATTCTTGATCACTGCTACCACATGTACACCCCGAAAACGCTACATTAACATTTTATCTATGGAAATCCAGGCGAACTACATCAATTGTATGTATAACAATGATAAAAGTCACAATTCAATTATCCAATTGAAAATGGACCAAAGTAAAGTGATCACTGATAATATTTACCCCAAATTGAGATACTAGTTGAGAATCAATATATTACTTTAAAATCAAGAATCATGTCCAATTTTCAAGGTCAGGCAAAGGAGACTAAACTTATAATCCTTGCCTTAAGAAGGCAAACAAGTAATAAAATTAAATCTGTTGCAAACTAACATGTTTTGAGTGATGTAAAGTGATTCAATGCCACAATGCCCGGGGTGATGGCGCAGCACCAAGGGCTTAACTTGACAATTAAGATTGGCAAGTTTTGACTTCTCGCCCCTACACCTTTTCAATCTTTACTGTCACCAAGGTGTATGGGGATTGAGGATGGCGTAACCCCGAAGAGATTTTAAAGACCCGCGGGCCAATGAGGAAATGGATTTCCTCCACATGAGCCAAAAAATGGTGATTTCATGACAATGACAAAGAAGAAAGCCACTGACACTTAATATCGTATTATAGGAAATATTGCTATATATAGACTCAAACCAGTTATATCATTTGTATATGCTCCGATCTCACAATCACCATAAAAAGGTAATACAAAAATAGCTCCAGCTTATCACCGCCAGTCTGTTCAGGGTTCCAAACTCAACGTATTGTGGCAGAACTATCATCCCACATTGTGGATTACTTTTACTTTTAACTAGAAGCATTTGAAATATGTCAATTTGGTAAAAAGTGGAGAACAAAAAGGTCACGTGTGTTCATGCTGTATAAATTCACCAGTTGCATTGCCATGCATGTTATACATGGGCTTGCAACACAAGGTATATATACATATTTTAAGCAAGAGATTAGTTTTAGAAATTCATGAGTGAGGGTTAACTTTCTATTTTTCATATGCTTTTGTTTACGTTTTCTATCTGGTCTAGTTTTTATTTTAAGTAAAGGGTTAATACCACAAAAACCCCAAATTAGTACACATGTGACAAATTTATTCCAAACTAATTTTTGAATCACCAAAAACCCCAAACTAGTATATTTGTGACAAATTTACCCAACCTGGTTTTTGGTACACGCGTGACATATTTACCCTCCGTTAGCTTCCGTCAATTTGACAGTGAAATTGCTAAGTTAAATGACACATGACAATAATTGAGTTGACCTGCCAAGTCCACGTGGAATCCAAGAGATGAACAAATAGATTTCCGGACATATCTAAGTAGACTTTTTAATGGTGGTGGAGTTCGGTTCATAGAGCCTAATGATCGGAAGACTGTTATCCTTCCTTCGTCAAAATTTCAAGTAAACAGATAGAATTACCCTTCTACTTGCCAGGTCAACGAGTTATTGCCATGTGTCATCAAACTCAACAATTTCACGGTAAAATTTGATGGCAGCTAACAAAAGGTAAATGTGCCACACGTATACCAATTTAGGGTTTTTGGTGACTCAAAAATTAGTTTAAGGTAAATTTGTCACATGTGTACTAGTTTGGAGTTTTTTGTGGTATTAACCCTATTAAAAAAAAAAAAAAAAAAAACAGCTTAGCTTTGAGTTTGAGTCGGCCTACTTTTTATTTGTGACTCAATTGTTCTTTCATCCTTCGGTTATATCTTTCAATTTAGCTGAACTATAAGAAGTCGCTTCATGTTTTGTTCTGGTTAAGAGACTTTTCATTAGTAAGAGTAGTTTAAAGAAAAAGTCAGACCTTAAAAAATTTAAATTTTAGAATAAATGTCCCTAGTTTCTTTAAAAGTCCTCTTATTCTGAAGTGCATAGATGGTTAGACACAATAATGTAATTATATTATAGATTTCATGGGTTCGTACTATTTGGGTCTCCAACAAAGTTGAATTGGAAAATTAAAAGTGAAAAAATTAGTGTGTATGAGTTGGGGCTTCAAACAATCACTTTTTTGTTTTCCATTTTATTTAGTATTTTAACAGATTATAGGAAAATGAAAATGTAACAAAATGTCAATATTGTGTATGTTTCTGACGCCTTGTGTATCAAATAAAAGTCAAAGCCTAGAAAAAATTCTAAAAATAAAAACCACCCCAAACACCCCCTTAGATTCTAAAAATGTGCCTATGATAGCAGGAGTCAAATAATCCATAGAAACTTTTCATTCCTCGATTGTCACAAGAAGTAGATTAAAATTCATCGAAAGAGTAAGTACCTTTGTATCTGGCCAATCCTTACGTCTTTGATTTACGAAGCTTCATTAGTTTATCTCTCCACAAGGCTGCAAAAGTTAACAGTCAAGAACAAGAAACCCAGAGAGAACTATTCGTGAACTTGATCATGAATTACTATAAAACCAGGAAACTCATGCTTGATGAAGACAAACTTCGTGAGAAATAAGGACAAAAATAAACTGCCTCCAAATGTACCTGCATCGTTGTATCGTTCTTCTTTGATAGCTAGATTCATGTTTCTGACTAAATCAAGTTCTTCAGCCAGCACATCTGGACTGTCTGAAGCACTGGATAAGATGTAAGTCATGCTTAGATGAAGTCCGTGTATATTTACGTACTTTGAGTTTTCTACATCACTATACAAAACTTATGCTCGTAAGTCCAGTTACCTGTCAAGTAAGACGTCGTAGACCGGTTTTCTGTCACGCGTTGTCTTTGTTCCATAACCAAATCTGATAGCATCTCTGAGGATAATTTGCTTATTTACATATATTGGCACCTGCAGAACACAGCTTCCTATCAGGAACAAAGTCCAAATAATGAAGCTGCCAGCCCCACCAGGCAAAAGAGACACAACTTATTGCTACACCAGGCACCTCCACCAATGCCACGTCTACTTATTTCAATCCAGATAAAGGTAGGCATGGTCTGAACCTAAAAGGGGCAAAATGTGGTAGGTGATGATGGATTTCCGCCAACAATTTGGACAACATAATCAACATGAAGCGAAAGGTCTTTTTGAATGATAGCAAAAACAAAAACAAAAACAAAAACAAAAACAAAATAAAGAAAGCTCAGCTGATTATTCCAGAACTAGACTAGTGAATCACACCAATACCACAAATCTATATGAGATCAATCCATTGAGCAATTACCCCTTTCGCATTTGTCCATTCAGTTTACAATTAGAAGGAACTTGAATCTAACCAGACTTAGTGGTACAAGCATGTATCCACAAAACTTCAGATGTCAGGCTTGAGGGGGTTTCTCTTATCCAATATTTGCAGAACAAATAGACACTTGCAAGCAGGAGAGACACATAGTACAAACCTTGCACCTATAAGCCACATTTATGGCATCTGATGGACGAAGGTCTACACTTAGTAAATCATCTTTCCCTGACTGCAGAAAAGGAATCATTTTGTTGTACCATCAAATAAAGAACCATAAGGCTGATGAAGCATGTTCTACAGGCAACAAGCTTTTAGTTACCTTACTGAAATACAATCTGGCAAAGTAGGTATTTGCCACTCTCTGTGTGATCCTTACCATCTTTATCTGCAAAGAAGGGAAACAAGATTCATCTGTTATAACCTTTAACTACATCTCTGGATGAGTAGTGTTGAACAAGTCAATTTGCAACAGAAAGCCAACACCAGAAACGCAGATGAGAGAGGAGCAACAGAAAGGTTTTAGCAATATATTTAGTGTTCACTTATATCTCTAAAGCTAATTCAAAGTTTCTAATCAAGATTTCTTCCGTTGCTCTACTGAATTCTTTAAACACTTCACTTACCCAAACTTGAATCAATGTTTCCTATGCCTTAATTCCACGGAGACCAAATCACACTTTGATTTCAGAATCAATCTTCCGAACAACACACTTTGGGATTGATGGTATAGAGCATGGTACTAGATTAATAACTCGAACAACTGAATAAATGAATTTCGTTCATACGTTATGCCCCAATAACAGCAACAAGGTCAAGCCAATGCCATATGCAGCACAGAAGTGATGGGACTATTTGAGGGTATACGTTAATATCTTTAAGGCTTAGTTCTTCACAGTCCCTTAATTTGATATGTCAAAGCAAGCAGCCTGTGCCAATAAGATTAAAAAGAGGGTATGTTTGAGAGGAAAAGCCACTTGATGGATTCTATTATCATAAAAAAAATTATAGTAAATCGCTGTGTTTCCAGCCAATGATATAAAATGGAGTTAAATGAAACAGTGGTGTACACTGTATCAGTTTTTGGGTAAATCTTAATGTGTCATTCTGCGTACCCCATCGAAAATCTTAAAACACCCAAATGCTTGCTTATCCTGTCGCAGTGCTTACATAAAGCTAGCAAAACACAACTAAGCTTCAACCAGTTCCTAAAAGTGACACTTATATACGTACTTCAAAACCAACTTTGTCTGTAAGATCCTTCACCAAAGCAAATTGATCTGTACAACCCTGCATAAGACCATCATATAACATTCAGATTAAAAAAAAGAAATATAACATTCACTGAAAGCCACAAATAATTAGTTACCCCATTTTCACTGCTGTGAAGGGCATCAATTAGTTTTTCAATGGCATACTCTCCTAAAGAGAAAAAAAAATTACCAATACATTAGTCCAGAAGCTCTGGAAAACAAGGTAAAGGACAGGAGAAAAGTGTGCAGGAAACTGTTTGTATACCTACGACAATAGGTAGCAGGAAAGCTCCATCACAAACAATCTTAAGAAAAATTGTAGGACTGTGAAACCGGTGAAGGAATCCTTGATCTATACTAGGACCCCTTGCTTTAATTGCAAATGGATGCAGTTGGCTTGATAACTGACTCTTCACATCTACTTGATATCCTCCCCTCCGCATACGGTAGTGAGAAACGGTTTCTGCCCCAATAGTATTCAGCATCAACCAATGCACATATAACTTGTGCAAAAACCTCCAGGAAGAAGGTTATCCAAATTCCAAAAGAGCTAGTCCAAAGTTTACTTTTTTCGATACATGGATAACTTGTGTTTTATGATGATTTACATCATTAGAAGAAGTACAAAGAGAATTATAACCACGTTGTTACAAGTTATTGGAAGTGTTTAAATGAATCTGAAGTGCGTAGAAAAGTATAATCCTTCAGCCTTTGACACATAGGTATCTCTTGTGCAACCAATTTCGTAACATCGTCTTAACACTCCCCACCCCATTCACGGACTGCTCCCAATCAGACTCCAGGCAAAATGACCAGGTCGAATTGAGCTCAATCGGAGACGACACTCGCATTCAACAGTTCAAAATGATTAAGACTCGCAGCCACCGATACTCAGCACGATCAAGGCATTTGCCAATTCATAAAACGTAATACGCGTGTATTTCCAATCAAGGACACTGCTATCTACATAAATGCACGTAATTCAAAATCAACGAGCCACGCCGAATCCCCATGCAAGGCGCAGACGCCATCACAGAAGCAGAGAGACAATACCAGCGAGGAGGAGAGAGGCTTGGAGGTAGTCGTCATCGCCGTCTCCGTCGTCGGCGCCGCTCGATCCGCCGCCGAGGCTCCCGCTGGGCGACTTGCACGAAATGACAAGGGGTTTGACGCCGCGACACCGCCTCCTCCCGCTACACAGCCGGACCGACACGCGAAGGGAAGAGGAAGTGCATGGAGTCGCGATCAACCGGCTGGCATGCGATTGCTCGGCCACGCCGTAGCCGGAGATCGCGCGGACGCACAGATGAGCTGCGAGCATTGTAGAGAGAGAGAGGGAGAGCGAGAGTGATGAAGGCAGGTGATCCCGGATGGAGGAAACAAGAACGGGACTCGGGGTTGGAGATGGAGACACGCATGTCGCAACTCTGTTTTCACGTTTTCTTTGTCGTCCTAATTTCCCCTTTTTCAATTCGACCAAAAACAAAATCCATTTTTCAAATATGAATTTTTAAATTTCCTTTTAAGGAAAAGATACAAATTTTATTTTATTTTATTTTCTTATTTATCCGTTAGTTGGGTGAAATTAAAGATCGCGCAGAAATTTTAATTATACAAACCGGCAAAAAAAAAAAAACAACTTGAATCATGCTCACTACGACATTTTTACCGTGAACTTTTTTTTTTTTACATAAAAAATTTTAAACTATACATTGTGTGACACATTAACCTTAATTTTTTGCTTGTGACATAAAAAATCACAAACTTGCAATTATTGTGATTTATTTATCTTCCGCCAAAATTCCGTCATATGGTTTTTCAGACAAAACAATGTCATTTTTGCGCAATGTCAACACAATTTGCCTTTGTTTGCTTTTCGACATCCATATAGACAGATATTTAACGGTGCTCATTGACGAAACCTTGATGGAGAGTAACCGTGCCACATAAATATAAGTTTGGGATTTTTACTGTCATAAAAAAAAAATTATGATAAATGTGTCGCCATTGGTATAACCTAAAATTTTGTCACTTTTGCCCTTATACGACTCAAGTTAAATTCCGCATGACCGGTGTGTGATGCCGGTCACGCTGAGAAAAATTAATTTATCGTCCCTCCCTGCCGCTTGGCTTATCGCTTCTACCAAAGAATTTTACATAGTCGAATCATTTATCCCTCGATCAAATTAATAAATTGTTCCTACAGGGACTGCTACGATAGTAACGAAACGGGTCGCGGCCTTAGGCGGAGCTTACCGCTAACTACTTGTTAATGATGTAGGAAGAAATTGCGAAATTGAAGGTGACAATGCTTACTGTCCGGATCACGAGGAATGAAATCTCCCCATCGAATTTATAAACCTGAAGATCATCTGTCATGTATTTATTTTATTCCTAGACGAGCCAACAAGGCAACTTTGAAAACGACGGAACCGAACGACAGCATACGACGAACTACCGTCTGATTATAGAGTTGATAAGATAGACAACTCTTCCCTATCCGACATGTCGGATTAGTTTATAACCACTCTCATGAATGCCCCACATGCACATTGGTGCTCAAATACTAAGAACAAATTATATTTGGATGAGACCATCTTAAGTGGAAGGCCGATGAGACTTACAGAACAGGATATGTGCGTTTAAGTCTCGGCAGCTTCTCACTAAGTATTAAGAACGGTTTTTCTTCGACTTGCCTGTTGATGTGGAGCGACAGTTGCTACCGTCCTGCCCCTGCGCCAGCACAAAGGTTTTCTGAGAACATTTGCCCGGCGGCGGTTATCGGCTGAAATTAGATGTGCGATGCTTCGCTTCACTTTAGAAGAGCAAGCTGCGTTTGCCTCGTGCTGGTCCTGTACACGTGGCCTGCGATGTGTGTGCTGTTTCTACTTTCTACTCTTTCCTGAGGAAGACATCTTCAATGACTGCCCTCGAGACCGAGAGCTTCATCACTTTCACGGCATAATTAGCTTTGACTTGGGAAGCCGCTTCAGTAACTTGATGAGCTCGTAAGTCCTCAAGTCTCGACCAGAATGTAGACAAAGGTCGAGCGGAGTCATACCATCCTGAAAAAGGAAATGCTTCTATTTTTGGCTGAATGAAAGAGGATAATTGCACATCACGGAGAATTGGAATTAAGAGCACATCAAACTATTTACTACATGCTTCGGCTGAAAAAAGAACAAGACTTAATTTTACACGCTAAATTCACTCCGGCTCGACCAAAAAAAAAAATCACTCCGGCAATAGTTCATCAGGGAAGAGATTTTCAAGTTTGAAGCTCATATAAGTAAGGAAAAAGCAGCGAATCAAAAGAAAGCAGGGACCAGGCAAACTAAGGGCATGAATACTGAGAAAGAGGATGATATTTTGGGTACGTAGACCATAAGATGTCATTTCAGCTGCTAGTTGTTCAACTATCTATTAAAGATAAGCGTGTCCATAACCATAAACCCAATGATCGTCTCAACCAGTGAGCATATCCATCTTCCTCACTAGATTTTTAAGGGCAAATCACCACTTGCAATTCCCGAGGCCATCCTTAGGAGCTCAGGTCTGTGTGCTCAGTGTTTGTCCAATGAATGGAGCAGAGACCTATCATAGGACATTAGTGCATTCTCTTGAGGACACTCTAGGAATACGGAAATGTCCCCTCCAGTAATTACATGGTTTATAAGGAAGCGGGGTACTACCACAAACATTCTCCTCGGAGAACAGTGCAAAATATTTAATTTTTACCATGAGCTCAACAGCGAATGGCCTGCCTAAGAACAGCCTCTAGATTAAGAAACAATTGGGTAGCAAATTGCAATACCAAGAAAACTGGAAGTAAATAAATCCCCTAAAAATTCTGTGCAATATAACATATCCAAATAGGTCTACCTGGTTTTTTATTGTCTTATCAGCTCCCTTGATTAATAACAGTCTCACCACATCAGTTCGTCGAGATTGGACAGCAAGATGCAATGGTGTCCATCCATTCTGAAGAATAGAGACAAAATCCTCAGATATAAAGCTACGGACCTGACACACACAAAAATGCAAGAGTGCCCATCAACATTTAGGGTCCTCACATTATCCTGGAGGTTTATGTCAATGTTATACAATAGAAGAATCTTTATCGCCTGACTCGATGCTGTTTGGACAGCATAGTGCATCAATGTAGCCCCGTCCTAAATAGAACACACAAATGTGAGAATACAGATCCAGATTAATATGACTCAGATAAGAAAAACACAAGAGAAGCCGAGTTTTCAATGACTTATATACACAGTTATTCTCAAAGACCCATACAGACCAAAGTCTAGCCAAAACAAGATAATGAAGAAAATTACTCTGTAGCAATAATAGCCACTAACCTAACAGAACATGAGCACTAATCATGCAGCATCTGTGTATCCATACCTTATCGCGAAAAAATGGATTAGCAGATTCTCTCAAAAGATAGTTCATAATTGCTTGCTTCTTGCCTATAATTGCTTTGTGGAGTGCGCTCAAACCATCCTTGAAAGAACACAAGCCAAAATTAGCATCACAAGTTCACAACTTGAGTGTTCAATACTGAGAAATTTTCTCAATGATTAATCATCTAATAATCAGGCTATCGTACCTTATCTACAGCGTTGATATCAACATTGTGTTTCAGCAAAGCATTCATAAGGTAAAACTCTCCGGACGCAGCCAATGTGTGCAGGGGTAGCCATTTGTCCTGCAGCAACTTTCATCATGAGCCAAAAAGACCAAATCCTCAACTTCTGTTGCTAAAAGAAAATGGCATAACAAAGGAGTAGCTAAGTCCTTGCTTCTGATCTTATTCTCATCCCACAGGATAATTAGACACCTATAAGTCTGTTAATCTCCAATTGAGAAACTTTGAGCCAAAGAGATAGGTTAGTATTCACTTAAAATATCTCAAGAAAAGTATTTGCATAAAATATGCAACAAAACGCTGAACTAGAACACAGAGAACTTACAGATGTCGCAGCAGCCAGGTTAGGGATCCGTTTGTTCAGCAGAACCTTTTCTTCCTTAGTAAATAGCTTGCGGGGACCTATTTTCAGGCTTTGAAGTTACCATCCTATCTTCGTAATTTAAACAACCAAATTCTGAACTAATCATTTGAGTTATGCATTTCTACCATCTGGAAGACCAGAATAAAATCACAGTCAACTGCATTCTAAACACTAGAAACTAGAACTAAAAGGATTAGATATATGCAGAGGAGGAAAGTATGGATCAGATACATCATCTGAAGCAATATTGAATCAATGTCTTTCACACTAATATATAGAAAATTCCAGCTACTTTGAGGCTTTCAATTAATTCAAGTCAACCAAAGCCATACTTACTTATGTGATGCTTAAATAGCAGGTTTACCTTCAGGTTTTTTACCAGGTTCATAGTTTCCACTGTTGAAAAATTCAGTAACATCCTCCAAGCCCCTCCCATAAACTTCCCATCTTGGATTCCGTGGTGCCGCTCTTTCACTTAGCAACTCTTTCTCTGCACCCGCATTAGCCTCCTTATCCTCTTCTTTCACTGGAAAACTAGAAGGACTGCCAAGAGCCACTGGTTTCAACTGTGCCATCTTTGCCTCTTTGTAAGCTTTATATTCTTCTAAATTCACGGTCCTTAAAGGAACATAACCTTGTTTTCTCTTCTCCACACTGCGACCAAACTCTAATTCCTGTGCGATCTTGCGCCTATCTTTCTTTGTAATGTTAATCTCTGCTTGCACCTCTCTCCAATTTTCGGGCACTAAGTTTTCAGTTTCAACTTCATTTAACCTCTTTTTGCCTTTGCGTTTAGGTGGAATAAAGTTGCCATGGTTGGTTTCACCTTGGAGGTATGGGTCTTCGAAAATACCATCTTCAAATACAACGCAGTCACCAATTACATGTTCTTCCTCAATGATGTCGTTTTCCCATGCTAATGAGGATCGAGAAGAAAATGAAAGACAATTCAGCTTTTTCGGGAATCGTATACTTCGAGAGAATGGCAACTGGAAGTTGGTTGTCAAAGATAAAGGATAGGTAGGAAATGAAGAGAAGGGTCTCGGAAACTGGGGCTTCTGCAGATATATAACTGACATGGCTAGCTCTGATTTTGTTACCAAATCAATGGCATCCTAATCAGCTCATACTGTTGTCACAGGGCTAGATCACCATTTACCTACATGATGATAACATCCATCATGAAACTGAAGAAACATTTCCAATAAAATGAAATCATAATGAACTATAAACCATTTTACAAACAAAAACTAGATTAACAAAAACTAGATTAGGCATCATAGAACTCACAAAAAAGCAGATGTAACTTACAAAATAAAACTAAATACCATGTCAAAAATAGAACGCGAGTTAAAAAGTAATGACATGCAACCTCAAGTGTAAAAATTAGAAAACAAGATCACAAAATAGGAGGCAATTTCAAGTAACAAATCTTCCACATCCCTCTGCTTGAAGTCATGATTCTATCGAATTATGGGAGATTATAGCTAGGGACATAATCGAAAGTAAAATATATTACAAAATTGAAACCATAACATTGGAAAGATTAGTTATATTATTTGCTTTCCAAAACTATTAGAAGTTTAAAATGGGCATACATGCTTCAATCGTTCTCAAGATATAAACATATCGCACTGGTAAAACAACAACATGATTTCAGAAAAAGAAACGTTAACATCCCCATCGCATGACATCAACTTTCAGTGCAATAAATTTTGAAATCTTTTGTGCTACTTGAACTGGTCATTTGAAGCCTAAATGCTGACCAAAACACTACATGAATTTAATTTCGCATTTCTGGTAATTTTCTGATTGGGCGTCATTCTTCAAAGAACTTATACACTTAAGACTAATAAAGCTCGTAAATTCACTTTCAGATTCAATCGTATGGATCCTGATCCATTCTTTATAAAAAGCGCTATTCACGACCTTGAGCCTTAATAATGCACATCATGTCGGTGGGTTCATCCTCTCCTACTGGTCTCTTCACCGATAAAAACCATGCACAAAATCATACAATTTCCTCAACATGGACGTAACAAATCACCGACTTTCTAAAGCACGCAAACCCTTCAGAATCGACATCTTATTACCCAGTGGACGGTTCCATTACCACCACAGTCCTTCCAACCGCTCTCTCCCAGAACTGAACACTGCGTGGGACGCGGCACGTCTCGCAATGAGTTCAACTGCGCTCGAAGGGGATATTCCAACGCCAACAAGTAGCGCCAGACCGAACGCGCAATTTGGAGGACTCAGCAGCCGCGCAGCGAGAGCCGACATACATTCCGAGAGTTGGAAGAAAGCTTTTGTGGTCGGGGTTAGTTCTGACATTTTCGCAAGCATGTCCAGTGCACATACAAGCAGACAAGTAGTTCAGCCTCGCGACCCTCGCCGAAGTTGAGAGAGACAGAGACAGAGACAGAGAGAGTACCGTCCGAGCTTGTGTCTGAAGAGCGAGAGAGGAGGTCGTGGCTCCGATAGCAGAGGCTACTCACACGCAGAGAGAGAGAGAGAGAGAGAGAGAGAGGTACAACTGAAGAGATATTCAGGCAGTCGCGATAGAGACGAAGGTCGTGCCAAGATGGGAAGAAGGCAGAAATCAAAAAAATGGGGACCGTCGGATTGTTACGGGTCCGGCGTGAAATATGCTGAAATCTAACGGCCCAAATGTTTTGACTGATCAAGTGCGACTGAAATAATAGACTTCTACAAATTTGATGAGCTTGCAAACTTATATTTCGAAGGAAATAATAGGAAAAAATTCAAATAATGACACAAAGTGCTCTCATTTTTTTAAAAATAGCATGAAATATATCTTATTTCAAATAAAAGCCTCAAATACCATTATTTTCTCAAATAAGGATTTTTTTTTTGGTCGAAATCAAATAAAAGTTTAAAGTAGACTTTATTTCAAAGAAATGCTTGAAATGACTATGTCAATCTCAAACCTTCAAGCTGGTAAAGGGTATTGTCGTCTTTTATTTTTTAAATTTTTTTCTTCGTTTTTTTTTCTTTTTCCTTTTTTCTTTCTTTTTTTCCTTTTTCTATTCTTTTCTTTTCGTTTCGCATGCCCGAAGAGGGCTAAGCGAGGGTCGCCCTCGGCTAGTCGTTGCACCCTCGCGGACAGTTAGCAAAGAACAAAATGACAAAAAAAAGATAAAACATAAAAAAAAAATAGAATTAAAATTACCTTTGGACGAAAAATACCGTTGACCGATCAAAATATTGAGTCCGCCGATGTCAAGCCCTTATTTGAAACTGACATAGCCACTTTAGGCCTTTATTTAAAACTGATATGGCCACTTCAGATCCTTATTTGAAACAAAATGCATTTCAAACCCTTATTTGAAAAAATTAAGGCCTTTATTTGAAATTTTCACAAAATAATATGATTGACAAAACATATGTATATTGAGAAAGGTTTTGAGTATTTCCCACGAAATAAAAGTTAAATTTGAGAGCAGTGAAATTTGCCGGGATAGAATCGATTGTGCAAGAACTTCCCTCGCGAAATTATTCTTGCATCTCTGAGATTTACTCAATTTCAAACTGAAGGCATCAATTACCCGTAAAAGGGCCAAGCCTCTTTTCAACCACATCACAACTTTTTGTACTACAATTTCCAAATTCCATCTCTATTCTCCAAAACACAATCCCAGATGCTCCCCGATTGTAATTGCAGAAACCTTCAAACCAAAGTCCGAAAAGATACCAAACTGTTCAAACACGACATTCACACCATGGCCGCGAATCACCAACGAGGATCCTCGTTGAGCAGGGAGTCCAAGGAAAGATCCAAGTAGCCACAGAAGAAACGAAACAACAAAAGAATAATCTGAACAACGGCACCTCCCAAAAGCAATCGGAAAGAATCATAAAACTTGTAGACATCCAGAATGAGGCGACAGCCCAGGAAACATCTTTGCGGCTCCTGGGTCTGGATCAACATGGAATAGGACAGAACCTAAGTTGTTAGAACATCAGGGAGTGTATTGGAATGAGCACCGACAACTTCACCGCCAACATCAGGAAACTCCTCGGATCCTGGCAATGGCCCAACCTTCCCCTCTTTGTCCACCTGTATGGGATACTGGAGAAGGTGGCCCTTCAATGAACCTTTAGCCTTGTAGTTGCTCCAGTTATTTCCAGCTATCTCATTCATCTTCTTCACACATTCTAAACTGCCAGGCTCATTAAAGCATCCTTCCACTTCCCCAAGATGCTCTGCCCACAGGGACATTCTGTATCCATATACCTGCACAGATGGGCAAAAGTGCAACGAATCATACCCAAAATATGTATCTCAATGCAAAATGCTTCTATCTCTGTGAGCCAATTACTCCATTCCCAAGTCACAGCGACCTATTTTAGATGCGACTACATTCACCGTATCAAAACAAATACCAGAGTCGAAACTGTTTCAAATTCTTTACTTTACATTAGGTTGTCGAGAAAAAAATCATGAACTCTAATGACTTCCTTACTTATCTGACTGGAATTGGTGTTCTTAGCTTTGTTACAAGCAGTTCAACGAATGTGAACTGATTTGTATTCCAAAGATTCAGTGCATATTTGCTTGAGAATCCCGGCGCAAACATCCTAAAATCAGAAATTAGGCTTATGCAAAGAAACCACAAGACAACAACCTGACCACGTGGATGCCTCTTCTTTATTGCCCAAGTGTGATGGGGCTGATATGCACCCATGGCAATCTCAGTATCTCTGGTACCAGCCAATGATCTTTGGTTAATATTCGCTGATCCCAATAAAACGTACTCATCATCCACGACCATTCCTTTAGCATGAACATATATCATAAATCGCTGGGACTTGTACGCTTCTGAGACCTGCCATAACATGTCAGAAAACATCCGATCCAAGGTTCATCAAATTTTATGATGAGAAAAGCTGATTGACCGTGTGCCAATTTTAACTTAGGCTCCACTCGATGATTACTCGAGATCGACTCAACTTATTTCTGGTCAAGCTCGAGCTCGAGCTACTCAAGTATCTCGTCGAGTCAAGTTCAAGCTCAACAATACTCAGCTTGATAAGCTCCCAAGTCTCATCGAGCTTCTATTACTCTTTTCAAAAACATTTCTTAATTAGAAAAAAGACACAGAAGTCATTAAAATTACAGATATGACCCTCATACACATATATGCAGGGCAACTGTCTGAGCTTATTATACTCAAGCTCGAGTTCATAAATAAATTTATTATAATCAAGTCGTGCTCAAGTCAAGCTCGAGCCTAAATATTTTGTACGCGATCAAGCTCCAGCTGAGTTTCGAGCCCCGAGTATGTGGGTCGAGTCAAGCTCGAGCTTTGCACTGCATCGACTCAACTCAGCTCAATTACAGCCCTATGAACCATGCTTGATTGTCAATGCATTCAAGCACCGCTGAACGAGGTCTTGAGCTTGCAAATTTAATGACTAGCGATATAGCCCATTGGCATGTTTCAAGGACCTGAAAACTAGTCAAAAACATACTGCAAAAAGCATTACCGCGATATCTGGAGAAGGTTGACCAGAATTGTCTTCCCTTTTACCAAGACAGTAAAAATTAAGGTAGTCCTGAGGATGAGAATCTTTGAGCTGCATTTGCTTCAATTCACGTGCAACAACTTGATACATCATTTGCATGGTCTGGTTCTGGGAAGAAAATAAAGCAAAAAGTGTGAAAGAATCTGATTATGTGAGATTGTTGTCTGCAAAGAATTAGTACACATGAAATCTTGGCCTAAAAAATAATCATAGAATTCAATGTACTATTTATGGAAGATGTGTGTGTGAGGAGTAGGAGATGGTATAAGAGAATACTTTTTTTGAACACGTGAGAAAGTATAAGAGAATACTTTGCACAGTAATAAATATTGACATTGAAAACAAGTGAGAAAGCATATTCTCTAATTGGCTGGACACCTAAATGGAAACAAATCCTTATTATTATTTAGTCTGTAGTAATTTTCTGTCGATCGTCATGTAAAGAGCGTCCTTGCCCATGGCACTCTATATCTTCCCTCTGGCCATCTTACCTATAAAACAAAAGCACCAAAGTCTACACAAATCTGTGGAAACTTATTCATGTGCCAAGCTACCTGCCAAAAGAGAATCTCTTGAACTGTAGCTGACTTGGGATCACCTTCAGGCCACATCGGTATGACAATATATACAGCAAATCTCTCACTGGCTCTAATTTTGCTACCAATCTTCAAGGCCAATTCCATTGGAATGAGGTTATCAGCTCCTGCTCATACCATGCTACAAACAGATGAGTGGTTTGTCGACAAAAAACAAACTACAAGAAGTCTACTCTTACTAAGGCTTCGTTTGTTTCTCAGAAAATGTGATATATCTAGAAAATGTTTTCCGGAAAGTCATTTTCCTGAAAATGACGATATTTTCCAGTGTTTAGCTAAGACAAAAAAATGAACTCGTAAATAATTCCCGTCGTTTGGTTGAGAATTGATTTTCCCTAAATAGACTACACTATTTGGGCGCTAATGACTTGCGCATGAGTAGCCAAGGAACCTGACACGGGCACCACCGGGAACTCAAGCCTTGCCCGATCCAGACGAGCTTGAGCTCGAGCCTCGCTCGAGGCCGGTGATGTTAGGCCTCGCTTGTGTCCTGTCGCCGGCCAACGAGGCCCGGCGCCTAACAGAGGAAGAAGGAAAAGCAAAAAATATATATAGAGATTCAAAAACTCAAAAATAACAACAAAAAAAAACTAAAAAACTCAATTTTGTATTACAAATTATAAAAATTGTCAACGTTAGCACCGGCTATGGCACGTAGGATGGCCAAGTCAGCATAAGCAATTTCGACCAACTGGCGACACAGAAAATCAAATGAGATTTTCCTTACCAAACGACAGAAAGTATATTCTAGTTCATTTTTAGGTCTCAGTCAACCACCAGAAAATATTGTCATTTTCCGGAAAACATTTTTCAAAAATGTCACATTTTCCGCGAAACAAACTGAGCCTTAAGCTTTGGTAGGAAGGCCTTTTTCGTTGACTCATTTTCCTAAGCGACCCAACCGTCGGAAAATGAGGAAAATGTTTTCCGTGAAACAAACAGAGCCTAAGACTTCATTAATGTGGCAATAGTACTAATTAAAGACTTAGCTCCTAAACATACAAAAAAGTGATGAAAATGGTCAATTGACACACAAACAAAAGATTTCACCAATACTTTGGAGTGAAATGAGGCATGCTCAATTCTTTTTTCGGTATGTCGATTCACTCTGTAAGTCAAATATGCGTATAAGCACATTATTGTGATTACACGAGGCATACTTAGTCCAACTCAATATCTAGAGTATAGATAAGGAAACACATACTTGCAACATAAAAGAAATCATGATATTCACCTGCATTGTTATACGACGGCCATGCATATGATGATCCCAGAAAATACTGATTTTCAATATATACAAAATGTTGAGCAGATCTGATTGCCTGAATGTAAGCTTCCTGAATGCTTCTGTCTACTACTACATCTTTTGTAACTATAAGATTCTGCACCAAACAATGCCAATAATGAAAAGGATGCAGATACACATCAAAAAAACTTACCGGTACAATGATGTCAATTAGAAAGGTAGAAACTAGTTTATGTTTTAACGAGACAGAGATTTCTACTGGAGCTCAAGTCAATTAATATGATATTTTTTCTCCTTTTCCACTTTTCATTAAACTAAACAAAAGCAAAAAGGGAAGATAAGTAGGGATAACAAATGAAGAAAGAAACATAGATCTCATGTAGACCTGCTTTTCAGCAACATCTTCCCTTTTTGTGGGAAATCCTTTGACTGATCCAGAGTCGATAGACCGGAAAATCTGCACAAGCAAACACAGAGCAAATGGGCTAACTAAAAGAAGGTAACCTGAACATGCAATAACGACGCGTAACTGACATTTCCAACCTGAACATGCCAGTTATTAGCATCATCTTCTTTAGATACATAGAGATCAGGGTTGTCCTCAGGCACTGAAAGAGATGTGGTGTAATCATATGACTCAGTCAATGTAGGACTCTGTATCCAAGAGATACGGCCTATCTTAATCAATGAATCATCATGCCAACGTTTTTTTCCTTTGACAAAGAGACTGAATTCTTTCCATCTTGTTGCTTTCCTCCAACGTTGCTCAAAGTTTCTCAGTACATCATATGCAGCAGGTCCTTCAATCTGGCAGTGCAAGTCATGCCATGGTTGTCTTGGAGCTTTCATTCCAGCCTGACAGATACAAAGTAAAGACACTCATTGGAAGAAAATTAAAAAAGAATACTAAGTTGTGCAGCAACTACCATTGCATGGTAGCAGGTACCAAAGTCCAAGATCTTACCGGTCACAAGACTCAAACCTGAAAGAAAATAGCAGATTTTGATTTTATCAAATCATCCTCATTGCATCTTGCTTATCCACCTCACTATTTCTTCATGGATTCCCATACAAAACAGCAAAAGTCCTTTAAAGTCTTGAAATTTTAATGCTACCACAACACTTATAATTCATCTAACGCGACAAAGCAAATTTAATCAGAGATAGGAAGACTGTTATTATGGAGATGGAAACTCAGTTCTCGAGTGGAAGTATCACGCCAGAGTCCAAAATTCGACCTAGATTATAACACAGTATACACAAGAGTATTTAAGAGAAAAGAAGAACTGCTAGGCAAAAAGCACTAATATATATTGATTATAGACAAACAACTCACAGAAAATGTAGGATTGCGAAAGTCATCCTCAAAAACATGAGTGTCAAGATCGCGAAATAGCCGATGCTCAGGTGTATCATATCGACCGTGACAAAGATCAATTCCTCCTATAAATGCAGTTATTTTTCGGTAATTGCCCGACGCCTGGGTGTCCACCAGGATGCATTTTTGATGATGTGTGAACATGGTTCCAACAACCTGAAGAAAAATATAATACGGGCCAAGCTTGTGAGAGTTATTTAGGTTAACAGAATTACCAAAACATCACATAAGGAAGTCAAGCAAGGAAGAAGATAAAGTCCGTCCATTCTCACAAGATTTATGCAGCCATGCTTAAGTAAAATGAATGTACATTACAATGCAAACCTTATCCCTTAAGTTATCTTTCCAAATTAACAAAGGAGGATTATGTATAGCACAGAATCTTCCTTAGAAAGTAGAGTACCCTTTTTAATGTCCAAAAATGAAAGGAAACTTCACAAACAAGAGTTCAACTTTAAAAGTATGGAAAGGGACATTAACTCTATGAATAGGCTATCTGAAAGAGTCCAAAACGGACCATCAGTCACTTTATAAAGAACATTCATCTCCAATGCCAAATTACCTCAGCAATTTAATAGGACAATCTACAACAAAACGCATCTCCAACTACAAATATGCTAGGCAGCTAATTGCCTAGACGTGAGGCAGGAACGAAACATCACAATGCCATGTAGCTCATAAATGTGAAAGAGGTTATGGCAATGGAAAATGACGAGAGCCTGGCTGTCCAATGCTAAGCTAATCTCTAGATTTTGATAAAAGCTCCATGTGGTGAAACTGCAAGAATTCAAACCTCCTTGACCAATTGGGTAGATCAAGAAAACAGCAATAGCAGCTGCAACAGGAGCTGCATATGCAACAGCACTCCAAGGGCGCATACCCAAACGGAAACTAAGTACTCACTCGCGCCCAATGTAAAAAGCTACACCAAGTAAGAAGTGTAGAACAATTAGCTTATAAGGACCGCCGTTGTATAACCATTCATCAACAGATGCCGCTTCCCATATTGGGTGAAAATGTAAATCTATAGCTGCAGAAGTAGGAGTGATGGCACCAAAGATAATATTGTTTCCATGAAGTAAAGATCCAGAAACAGGTTCACGAATACCATCAATATCTACCTGAGAGGAAAAGCATACCTGCTGTTTAATATAGCCAAGCTTACTGCTAGAATAACGTGGGGCCAGCACGCAATTCACTGACGAATGCTTGAAAAACTTTCTAGTTTCTTCATCATGTGTCTGCATCACCCCTCCCTGCAAGGAATGAAGCCCGTGCACCCTTATTCATTTTTAGGGACAATATTGGGAGCAAAGAGAGAGACACTATCACCTAATTCTTCACTAGACAAATGGTCCTCGTAGCAAATACATTAACCATTATAATACTCTGGGCAACAGAACCAACAACCATATAGTGATGGGTGATGCCATATGCCACCTTAATTTACTAAAATAAGCAGATGGAAGCATGTGATCAAGGGCAATCCTACTAAATAAAACAAATTCTCACCGTGTTAATAAGATACTTGTCATTCGAAGTCTTATCATCCCAAATCAACAACAAAACGCGCACCCCCTCTTGTGACTTATACTTGAGCAATTCACCGAGCGTCAAGTCCCCACCCCGCAGCAATGGCCGGGTATGCTCTCTAATGAGCTTAATTTTATGAAAAACCGACCAACCAACAATGTATATCAAATGGTGAGCCTCAGTTATGGCATGACAAATATCCTCCCAACACTTCTCATGCCTATAAACGCCTCCAGCATCGCTATCCAACTCAATAGCGGGCAACAACCGATCGACCACATGAGCGTCCTGATACAGCGTAACGCGACCCCCTTTTCTCAAGGGGAAATAAGTGTGCCTCACTCCCTGATGCGTCGAATCTCCGGCAATCCCGAACTGGTACTCCGGGGTCTTCTCCACGGGAGTGAACTTCAGCTCGAGCTGGAGGGTGGTATTCGGCTTAGCCGAGGGTCCAACCAGGGGATAGGAACCGGAGATGACCTCGCGGTCTGCGATTTCCCGTGCCGGGATCTTAACAATGCCGATCAGCTGCCCGCCAAAGATGTCGTCGTCCTTGACGCGGAACTCCAAGTCGACGACGGGGTGAGCCAGGGCGATGAGGAACCGCTGGTTCCACCTAGGGTTCTGCGCGTTGTGGACGACGCGAGTGCGGGCGATGGTGGCATGGGGGACGCGGACGGTGACGTAGGGGTCAGGGCCGATGATCTTCCCGTGGCGGTCGGAGGAGCCGCCGCCGTCGGGGGGAGGGGAGTGGGGAGGCCTGGCGCAGGCGGTGAAGTACCAGCGGAGGCGCCCGGAGAAGGAGATGTTGGGGAGGTTGGAGGCGGAGATGATGCGGAGGTCGAGGTCGCCGTGGAGGCAGAGCACATGATGTGGAGGCAAATCCGCCATGGGAGAAATCGGAAGATGACACAGACGTCGTAGAGAGAGAAAGACATGGTGGATTATACAGGCGGGGGGAGAGAGAGAGAGAGAGAGAGAGAGTGGAGAAGTGCCTTACTTGAGGAAGAAGAGAGAGCAAGGTATAGATGCGGAGAGAGAGAGTGGGAAGGTGGTGGTGGCGGCGGCCTGGGTGTCGGAGCAGCACCACCACGTCCACGGTACGATTCACTAATTTAGTCACGTCGACGCTGATTGACCCCACCTGTCTACTCTTCTTCTTCTTCTTCTTCTTCTTCCTCAGAAAACTTCGTAGAAATGGGAAGCACGGTCGTTTCGTTTGCGAGTCGCCGATGATGAGATCGCGTGGTATTTTTCAAACTATTGCCGTAAAATTTGCAAGAACTTGTCAAGAAATGATTATTGCATCTATGAGATTTATTCATTTCAAACTGAAGTCATCTTTTACTTTACAAAGTAGTCAAGCTGTTTTCAACTACATTTGTACAATTTCCAATCCAAATTACATCTCTATCCGCTAAAACACATGGATGCTCCCAGATTGTAACAACAGAAACCTTCCAGCCAAAGTGGAAGAGACACCGAACTGTTCAAACACCACATTCACACCATGGCCGCGAATCACCGCTGAGGATCCTCGTTATGCAGGGAGTCCAAGGAAAGATTCAGATAGCCAAGGAAAAAACAAAACAATTAAAGAATAATCCGAACTACAGCACGGCTCAAAAACAATCAGACAGAGGTTATACAACTTGTACACATCGAGAATGAAGCGACAGCCCAGGAAACATCTTTGCAGCTCCTGGGACTGGATGGACATGGAGTAGGACAGAACCTAAGTTGTTAGAACATCAGGGAGTGTGTTGGAATGAGCGCCGACAACTTTACCGCCAACATCAGGAAACTCCTCGGATCCTGGCAATGGCCCAACCTTCCCCTCTTCGTCCACCTGTATGGGATACTGGAGAAGGTGGCCCTGCAATGAACCTTTAGCCTTGTAGTTGCTCCAGTTATTTCCAGCTATCTCATTCACCTTCTTCACACATTCTAAACTGCCAGGCTCATTAAAGCATCCTTCCACTTCCCCAAGATGCTCTGCCCACAGGGACATTCTGTATCCATATACCTGCACAGATGGGCAAAAGTGCAAAGAATCATACCCAAAACTGCTTATATCGCTGAGAGCCCATTACTCCATTCACAAGTTATGGCGACCTGTTTCAGATGCGACTGCATTCACCATGTCAAAACAAATAACAGAGTCGAAAGCTGTTTCAAATTCTTCTTCTTTTTTTATACTAAGTTGTCAAGGAAAAAATCACGAATTCCAATGACTTCCTAATATATCTGGCTGGAAATTGGTGTTCTTATCTTTGTTACAAGCAGTTAAACAAATGTGAACTGATTTGTATTCCAAAGATTCAGTGCATATTTGCTTGAGAATCCCGGCACAAACATCCTAAAATCAGAAATTAGGCTTATGCAAAGAAACCACAAGACAACAACCTGACCACGTGGATGCCTCTTCTTTAGTGCCCAGGTGTGATGGGGCTGATATGCACCCATGGCAATCTCAGTATCTTTGGTACCAGCCAATGATCTCTGGTTAATATTTGCTGATCCCAATAAAACGTACTCATCATCCACGACCATTCCTTTAGCATGAACATATATCATAAATCGCTGGGACTTGTACGCTTCTGAGACCTGCCATAACATGTCAGAAAACATCAGATCCAAGGTTCATAAAAAATTGTAATGAGAAAATCTGATTGACCATGCGCCAATTTTAACTTAGGCTCTGCTCGATGGTCACTGGAGGTCAATTCACCTCATTTCTAGTCGATCTCAAGCTCAAGCTACTAAAGTTTCTGGTCGAGTCGAATTCGAGCTCATCGATACTCAGCTCAACAAGCTCCCAAGTCTCATTGTGCTTATATTATTCTTTTCAAAAATATTTTTTTTTGGACAAAAAAAAATACATAAAAGTCATTAAATTTACATATATGACCCTCATACACATAGGCAGGGGAACTGTTTGAGCTTTATTAAACTCAACCTCTGAGTTCATAAATAGCTCTATTATAATCAAGTCAAGCTCGAGCCCAAATATTTTATACCCGATCAAGCTCAAGCTGAGTTTCGAGCTCTGAGTATGCGGGTCATCAAGCTCGAGCTTTGCACTGTGTCATCTCAGCTCGTTACAACCCTATGAACCATGCTTGTTTGTCAATGCATTCAAGCACCGCCGAACGGGTTCTTGAGCTTGCAAATTTAACGACTAGTGAAATAGACCGTTAATATGTTTCAAGGACCTGAAAACTAGTCAAAGCCATACTGCAAAAAGCATTACCGCATTGTCTGGAGGAGGTTGGCCAGAATTCTCTTCCCTTTTACCAAGGCAGTAAAAATTAAGGTACTCCTGAGGATGAGAATCTTTGAGCTGCATTTGCTTCAATTCGCGTGCAACAACTTGATACATCATTTGCATGGTCTGGTTCTGGGAAGAAAATAAGGCAAAGAGTGTAAACGAATCAGATTATGTGAGATTGCACTCCGGAAAAAATTAGTACACATGAAATCTTGACCTAAAAAATCGACATCAATTTACTATTTTATGGCTAATGTGATTTGTGAGGAGTAAGAGATGGTATAAGATTATACTTTGCACAGCATTAGACAGACATCGGGAACAAGTGAGACAGCGTATTCTCTAATTGGCTGGACACCTAAATGGAATCAATTCCTCAGTATTTGGTACAATTTAGTCTGTAGTAATTTCTGTTGATCGTAATGCAAAGACCGTCCCTGTCCATGGTACTCCATATCTTCCTCCCGCCAAGCACCAAAGTCTACACACATCTGCGGAAACATATTCATGTACCAACCTACCTGCCAAAAGAGAATCTCTTGAACTGTAGCTGACTTGGGATCACCTTCCGGCCACATCGGTATGACAATATATACAGCAAATCTCTCATTAGCTCTAATTTTGCTAGCAATCTTCAAGGCCAATTCCATTGGAATGAGGTTATCAGCTCCTGCTCAGACCATGTTACAAACAGCTGAGAGTGGTTTGTGGAAAAAAAAACGAACTACACGAAGTCTACTGCTTACTATAATGTGGCAAACAGTACTAGTCAAAGACTTAGCTCCTAAACATACAAAAAAGTGATGAAAATGGTCAATTGACACACAAACAAAAGATTTCACCAGTACTTCGGAGTGAAATGAGCCATACTCATTTATTTTTTTTTTTCGGTAGGTCGATTCACTCTGTAAGTCAAATTCGACATGATTGTGATTGAACGAGGCATACTTAGTCCACCAATGGAATATCTTGAGTATAGATAGGAATCACCAACTTGCAACCTAAAAGAAATCATGATATTCACCTGCATCGTTATACGATGGCCACGCATACGATGATCCCAGAAAATACTGATTTTCAATATATACAAAATGTTGAGCAGATCTGATTGCCTGAATGTAAGCTGTCTGAATGCTTCTGTCCACTATTACATCTTTTGTAACTATAAGATTCTGCAGCAAAAATTGCCAATAATTAAGAGGATGCAGATACAAATTAATAATAATAATAAAAATCCCATAAAATGATGTCGATTAGAAAGGTAGATACTAGTTTATGTTTTAACGGATAGAGAATCCTACTCCAGCCCAAGTCCATTAATATGATTTTTTTTCTCCTTTTCCGCTTTTCATTCAACTAAACAAAAGCAAAAGGGGAAGAAAAGTAGGGATAACAAAGGAAGAAAGACATAGATCTCATGTAGACCTGCTTTTCAGCAATTTCTTTCCTTTTTGTGGGAAATCCTTTGACTGATCCAGAGTCAATAGACCGGAAAATCTGCACAAGCAAACACAAAGTGAATGGGCAAAATAAAGTAAGGCAACCTGAACATGCAATAGCGACGTGTAACTTGCATTTCCAACCTGAACATGCCAGTGATTAGGATCATCATCTTTAGAGACATAGAGATCGGGATTGTCCTCAGGCACGTCCGTAATATGCTCATCGGGGTCATCCTTTGAAAGAGATGAGGTGCTAACATATGACTCAGACGATGTAGGACTCAGTATCCAAGAGATACGGCCAATCTTAATCAAGGAATCATCATGCCAATGGCTTTTTCCTTTGACAAAGAGACTGAATTCTTTCCATTTTGTTGCTTTCCTCCAACGTTGCTCAAAGTTTATCAGTACATCATATGCAGCAGGCCCTTCGATCCGGCAGTGCAAGTCATGCCATGGTTGTCTTGGAGCTTTCATTCCAGACTGTACCAAAGTCCAAGATTCTACATGTCACGAGACTTAAAACTGAAAGAAAACAGCACAGGAATTGTTTCATTCACCCCTTTTTCAGGTATTATCAATCGAATTCACAACATTTTGGTGTACCCACAGAACATAGATGGACCTTCAGAACCTCGAATAAGCAAACTTGGCTCAACACAACAAAACCGTACTTAAGCCGAATATATAGGGGTCATTTTATTCTTCTCCGTGCACCAAATTAAGAATGAAATGATAAAAGAACTCACTTGTATCACGATTCATGACAAATACGAGAATTAGACTAGAATATGCAGCCACTTCAATAATCCAAAATTTAAAGCAAGTCATTAAACATAGGCATGAATCTTTCCACGATCATGACATCCAATCCACTTCCAATGTGCGATAGTCGCCGTAAATTCTGAAACAAGGAAATCAACCCCTTCAAGTTCGCAGATTGTGATTTTATCAATTCATCCTTGTTGCATCTTGCTTATCAACTGGACCAGTTCTTCATGAATTCCCATACAAAACAGTATGTGTCCTTTAAATCTTAAAATTTTCTAGAATGCTACCATCACAGTCACAATCATAAGTCATCTGATGTATTTAACCAGAAATTGGAGGACTGTTATTACAAGGATGGTATATCAGTTCTCAAGAGTGAAAGAAACAAGGCACATTTACAGGAGGAATTGATCTCTGTTATCACGCCACTCTTCAAGCAGGAAAGTACAAAAGGCTTCTATCACTACAAACTCCAAAATTTGACCTACATTATAGGACAGTCAATGCAAGAGTACTTAACTAGCAAAGAACTACTAGGCCAAAAAGCTAAAACATTTCAAATATAGACAAATAACTCACAGGAAATGTAGGATTGTGAAAGTCATCCTTAAAAACAGTGTCAAGATCACGAAATAGCCGATGCTCAGGTGTATCAGATCGACCATCACAGAGATCAAGTCCTCCTATAAACGCAGTAATTTTTCGGTAATTACCCCACGCCTGTGTGTCCACCAGGACGCATTTTTGATGGTGTGTGAACATGGTTCCAACAACCTGGAGAAAAATGTCATTCACCATAGTAAGAATTTTTTAGAATATCATAACTACCACGACATCACATAAGTAACTCAAGCAAGCAAAAGGAGAAGGGATGGACCTTATCCCAGATTATCCACCAGAATCATGCAGCCATGCTTGACTAAAATGCATGTAGAATACAAAGCAAACCTTGTCCCTTAAGATAACCATCCCAGGTTAAGGAATGAGGATTATGTACTGCACAGAATCTTCCTAAGAAAGTAGATAACCTTCATGATAGCTCAAAAATGCAGAGAAACTTCCTAAACAAGAGTTCGACTTTACATATATGAAAAGGAACATTAAGCTTTATGAATGGGCTAAGTGAAAGAGCTGGAAAGAGTCCATTAGTAACTTTATAAAGAACACTCATCTCCAATGCCAAATCGCCCTAGCAATGTCATAGGACATTCTACAACAACACGCATCTCCAACTACAAATATGCTAGGAAGCAAATTACCTAGACATGAGGCAGGAACGATATGACGTAATGCCATGTAGCTCATAAATGCAAAAGATGTTATGACAATATGGTGAATGACAAAGAGACCTGTCCAATGCTAGTGCTAATCTCTAGATTCTGATAAATGGTCCATGCAGCGAAACCGCAAGAATTCAAGGAAAAGCATACCTGCTGTTTTATATAGCCAAGCTTACTGCTAGCATAACGCGGGGACAGCACGCAGTTCACCGATGAATGCTTAAGAAACTTTCGAGTTTCTTCATCATGTGTCTGCATCACCCCTGCCTGCAAGAAATGCCACTCGCGCACCCTTAGTCATTCGTACAGACATATTGCGAGCAAAGAGAGAGACACTATCACTTAATTCCTCGCTAGACAAAGAGGTCCCCACGACTAAGATACTCACCACTATAAGCGTCTGGGCAACAGAAACAACAACAATATAGTATTCGGTAATGCCACCTTAATTTACTAAAATAAGCAGATGGAAGCATGTGATCAAGGGCAATCCTACTAAAATAAAACAACTTCTCACCGTGTTAATTAAATACTTCTTGTGCGAAGTCTTATCATCCCAAATCAACAACAAAACGCGCACCCCCTCTTGTGACTTATACTTGAGCAATTCACCGAGCGTCAAGTCCCCGCCTCGCGGCAATGGCCTGGTAGGCTCTCTAATGAGCTTAACTTTATGATAAACCGACCAACCAACAATGTATATCAAATGGTGAGCCTCACATATGGCGTGACAAATATCCTCCCAACACTGCTCCTGCCTATAAACGCCTCCAGCATCGCTATCCAACTCGATATGGGGCAACAACCCATCGACCACATGAGCGTCCTGATACAGCGTGACGCCACCCCCTTTTCTCAAGGGGAAATAAGTGTGCCTCACTCCCTGATGCGTCGGATCTCCGGCAATCCCGAACCGGTACTCCGGGTTCTTCTCCACGGGCGTGAACTTCAGCTCGAGCTGGAGGGTGGCATTCGGCTTCGGCGGCTCCCCCGAAGGTCCAATCAGCGGGAAGGAACCGGAGATGACCTCGCGTTCTTCTATTTCCCGCGCGGAAATCTTGACAATGCCGATCAGCTGCGCGCCGAAGATGTCGTCGTCCTTGACGCAGAACTCCAAGTCGACGACGGGGTGAGCCAGGGCGACGCGGAACCGCTGGTCCCACCTAGGGTTCTGCGAGTTGCGGATGACGCGAGTGCGGGCGATGGTGGCCTGGGGGACGCGGACGGTGACATAGGGGTCGGAGGTGATGATCTTCCCGTGGCGGTGGGCGTCGCGGTCGGAGCCGCCGCCGCCGCCGGTGTCTCGGCGGGGGCTGGGAGGGTCGGCGGAGGTGGCGTCAGGCCTGGCGCAGGCGGAGAAGCAGAGGCGGAGGCGCTCGGAGACGATGTCCATGTTGGGGAGGTTGGAGGCGGTGATGATGTGGAGGTCGAGGTCGCCGTGGAGGTAGACGACCTGATCAGGAGGCGAGCCCGCCATGGGAGGAGGTTGGAAGAGGATGGAGACGGTACACTAGAGATGGTACAGTAGAGATGCGGAGAGAGAGAGAGAGAGACTGTGTGAAGAAGTGCGTTTACTTGAGGAAGAAGAGAGAGCGCACGCGATTGCCAGTGCGGGGAGATTGAGATGGGAGAGGAAGGTATTGGCGACAGAGGAGGAAGACGCGCGTGACGGCGAATCGCCGATGCGGGAATCTTACGGACATTAACCCCAGAGAGAGAGAGAAAGTAGGTGGCGGTGGCCTGGCAGTTGATTCGGCCTCTGAAATTTTACAAAGAAACGGTTCTTAATCTTAACCCGCTTTGATTAAAAAGATACAAAAAAAATTTCATCGCGTGAACCTTAATGATTAGTCGATTAAATCACGCCGTCGTCTCGTCTCGCCGGCGCCGCGACTCCATGTAGTAGTAGGTTGTCCACATGAGTACGGAATGAAATGCGCCCGCCCCGCGGAATACGTTCTCTCGGGCTGGGTGGGTGCGCGACTTGCTCCGCATTCATTCGGGTCACTTAAGTCCGGTCTCCAGACCTCGCTTCCGATTCAGGCTTTTTGTCCTGGGATTCACTTCCCCCCGGGTCTCCGAAACTACATACCACGCACGCATCCGGCGACATTAACTAGTATCTAAACTTTTTTTTTTTTTGGTAAAACTAAGGGTTAATATCACCAAAAATTTCAAAATGGTACATCTGTGACAAATTTACCCCAAACTAGTACGACTGTAATAAATTTACTCTTCGTTAGTTTTCGTTAAATTTTACCGTCAAATTGCTGAGTTGGATGACACGTGGCAATTGTCGGGTGTACACATTACCCTCTGTTTGTTACAAGTGTATCAATTTAGGGTTTTTCGTAATATTAACTTAATTTAACGGAAACTAACATATGATAAATTTGTCACATGTGTATCAGTTTGGGATTTTTTATGGTAAAAAAATTTAGTTTGGGGTAAATTTATCACAATTGTACCAGTTTAGGTTTTTTAGTAGTCAAAAAAATAATTTGACGTAAATTTTTCATAAGTGTATCAATTTGAGATTTTTTATGGTCAAAAAATAATTTAAAATAAATTTATCATATGTGTATCAGTTTGAAGTTTTTCGCCGTATTATCCCTAAAACAAAAGTCGCTTCTTCGTTACCGAAGAAGAGAGTGAAAGTTTACTTTTTGGGAGTGGATAAGGCCAAAAGGCGAGTGGTGGTGTGGGGGACTGCGTAGGGGCCCGCGACGAGCGGCGGTTGTAACGTCGCTTTCAGTCTCCCCAAAGCGCTACCAAAAAAACGAGCGGACGCTATGACCCGGTTCGAATCGTGCTATGGACGAAAAGGTCGTGGACACCTTCCGACAGGTAAAGTGGAATCCACGGGCTCGCGTACCATTTATCTTTCCTCTAAAGTCTCGAAGCTCTGACGCCGTGCAGAAATATACGTGGCACCGACACGACACCCGATACGCGATACGACGCGATACATGATTTCTCATAAAATAATAAGAAATTTCGACACAGTGAGACACGTTACATTTAAATGTATATTTTTATATATACATGATTTTATCATGCATATATAAAAATATCAACGGTAAATTTCTTTTTCTTCCGTTAGGGATTCAATATTAGTTTTTTTTTTATTGGTTGTATATATTAATTTTGGGGTGACTGAATATGTGACTTAAATATGTATTTTTTTTTTATAAATTTTCATTTTGACCTCTAATTTATTGAAAATGCTTAAAATCGACCTCGTGCGAGTTGAAATAGCGTGTCGCTGGCATGTCTGGAGCGCTAACCACATGTCGATCGCATGTCGGAGATTATCGGAGTTTCAGAGTGTTAGTGATACATAGGCAGAAACCCTTTTAAGCCATTAACATTCCGGCCAGTTTCATTCGAAGTTGAGATTTTTAAAAGGGATATTCGAAGTACCTATCGCGGGATGGTGATCGATCATTTAGAGATGGATCTTAATATGGATAGCGTCACAAAAAAAAAAAAAAAAAAACCGCGATGATCGCCAAGTCTCGAGCAGCGGTGTTCGTTCCAAAGTGGCCTTTGAAACTGGTGGCATTGACCTCCCATTTTCGCCGGACAACGACCGATTACAAGTCACGCGTCATTATCCGCGCCACCTGCATTCGATTTCCAAATTTCCCAAGTTGAACCCCAACCTCCAAAATCTCTTGGACTAAACTCGAGTCACCAAAATTGCTCTGACCATCTTATGACGTGTGATTTAATCGAAGTCAAAAAATGGTACAAAATAATCTCGCTACAAGTACAAACCAAGGCCGTCTCAGTTGTAACGCGCGTCCCCTCTCTCTCCCACCTTTTCGTGATTTTAACCAAATAGAAAGATCCATAATAAAAAAAAAATGATTCAAAAAATACTTTTTAAAAAAATATTTAACATAATTAGTTAATAAAAAATATTTTATTATCTATAATTATTTATATCTAAATATGTTCATCGACGAGGAAAATATTCTTGGTATTCATTTTATCGTTTGTTTTTAGAAAAATATTTTTCAAATCGTTCATTTTTTTTTTTTTTACAAAACAAAGGCTAAAGAGAAAGCTCGAGACTCGACACACACCGCGTTTAAGTGTGAAGGGAAGCTCGTCATAATCCGAGAGCTTTTTGATTAGGGGTGTGCATGGTCCGGACCGGTAGTCCTGGTCCCCAAATTTGCGAGACCACGGACCGGATCGGGACCACGGACCGGACCGGATCGGGACCACGGACCGGACCAGGATAGGACCGAACCTGATAGGGACCGGCGGTCCGGTCCGGTCCGATCCCAATGAGACCGCTAACACCAACTGCTTATAGAAATCTAATCCTTGTAATGCATGCATGCCTAATCAGTCTGATGATTCTCGGCTAATTATGTTAATAAAAAACTCTTCTTTTGTACAAACTGTAACATCGGAGCACAAGGTGATACCTCCATTAAAACTCAACCGTTTTAATGGTATTCAAGCTCAAGAGGGATTTTGACAACAACAAAAAAAAAGTTGAGAGAACAGGAAGCGACCATGTTGAGATCACATGATCAGGAGTTCTCAATTGAGAGAATTTGTGGATAATCAGAGTGGAGGGACCGAGGGATTGATCACCTGGGGTTTTTACCTGATATCGAAGCGACTAAGCGAGAATGGAGACGAGGAGAGGAAGCGGCGAGAGGAGCGACGAGTCGATGACGCCAGTGGCTGCGAAACGCGAGATAAGCGACGATGCCGACGAGCAAGAGGCGGGATTGCGAGAGGAGCGAGCAAAGAGGCGAAGGCGAGACACGAGTGAAGAGGCAAAGGCGAGACGCGAGTGGAGACCGAGAGGAGAGGACTCAGAGGAGTGAGTGTCGTGGGGATTCTGGGGAAATTACAAATTAGGTTAACTAGTTCAGTAGTTAACTGGTTTTTTTTTATTTTTTATCATTGTACTGTTTTGTTTGAAGTCAAACATTTCTATTTTTTTTATATATACAATTATATATATTGGGCGGTCCGGTCCGAGCCCATCCACCATGGGACCAGGGACCGGACCGCCCCCCTTGAGGACCGGACCAACCCGGCCGGTCCGGTCCAGTCTTGGGCACCATCGGGCCAGTCCGGTCCAGTTTGCACACGCCTATTTTTGATAATTGTGACATTCTATAGGACCAAAGTCTAAACTGTAAATTGAATATTTTGTACGACGACGCACTGGCCGTGAAAAGAACCGGAACGAAAAGACGAAATATCAAACACCTGGCGTGCATGCAAAGGGTATCCTCCTTATTCGTCTCCCTTTTCACCGACCCCGATCTGTTCGAACAAAATGAAAGCGAGGGGATTCGTTGTCCTGAAGTGTCCCTGGTTATACGCTGGTTTTTTGAATGCGGATCTTGGAGCAAATGAGAGTAAAAAGTGAAATTTAGAAAATCCAGAGATTACGGCGTAGCGTGGAGAGTTTCGGAATTAGGGTGTGCTTTGGGAAATTTAAAAATTGAGTTCAGACAATTTTAGACGAAAACGCCCCCGCCCATAGCGAGAATAGCGGCACGTGCCACCTGGTGAAATGGAAAGTCGACCGAGATGAAGTCACCAACTTCAGATGTCATGGACAAAAAAGATCATCAAGCCCATCAGACTGGGGAAGTGGGCCAAACTAGCCCATTGATTCAAGCCCATCAGACTGAGGAAGTGGGCCAAGCTAGCCCATTGATCCTGTATTGTAGAATCTTCTTGTATCTAGGGTTTTTTTTAGGAGAGACGCTAAAATGTTTCAAGAGAAATGTGGAAAATGCATAGATGGAAAATTATGCACTTGTATTCCAGAGATTTTACATCAACTCATGCATAACTTGGGTTGCCCTCCTCCTCATTTATTTCATCCAAGTATTTGAGCAATATAACATTGTTGAGTTCTCGACACTTTCTCTTGAATTCCGTTCCAAGAATGCGAGAGTAAGAATGAGATTCAAGATATAAATGTCGCACAGCTCGCGATCTAAAGTATCAGTCCGTGACACCGAGACTACCTTAAAACAAACACTGATCTAAAGCTATTTTGGAAAAATTATCCCATTTCACGAGTTCTTTTGAAATTCTCTCCAAGTTTCACTTGTTGTGGCAGCTAAATTGACAAATGTTCTTTTCCATGTCTCTGCTATAACTATAAGCGAGCTGCCACTTTCTAAAACCGAATAGCAATGCCAGAAGATGCAATTTCTCGTTGATCATCGGGTTCTAAGGCTCAAAAACAGAATCTACAATTGGCAGATTGCATCAAATTGATACGCCACTTCACTGAAGCCTCGTTGTTCGTTGACCCAGGTCGATACAATGATCGCTTGGCGCAATCAAGATTGAAAGAAGACATTCTGTCATTCACTACAACGACCAAATAATAGTCCTGAACTCGACACTAGTCTTCTGTTCTTGTAATACAAACTCTCTACGGTAAAAGAGACTAACGAGCAGCGATATTTTGACAAACGTCCTATTCCCTTGGACTGACAATACATGCAACTACATATATACACATTGCCGCAACATATAGCTTGCGGAACCAAAAAAGTTTTCACTGTGAACAATATCCACTTTGTCGTCAAAATTTGACGACTAGACGCTTTCTCCAGCGAAGGTTCAGACCACCTGCAGATCGATTGAATAACAGAGAGCATATCAGCTTTGAGGATATATACCTACCGAAAAGTCGGAATTTCTACGTGTTTTTTTTTTAAAACTCTTTTTGACTTGCAAATGGATATACCAGCGTATTAACTTCCCAAAAGTATGTCGTTAGAAGCAAAATAAAGAAGAAAGGAAACTAAAAGCCACCGCACATGACAATTGTCATCCATGTAAAATCCTTGCAAACATCAGTTGTACTAGGAAATAAACATCACCTATTTTGAGCTTCCTAGCAACAGTTTGCATCACCGACTGCTCCTGTCGTCCTTCTTGCTCCCGTCATCCTTGTTGCTCGGAGTGTACTGGCTGGTAGAAGAAGGTGAGTATCCAGGTGCACTTGGAGAATATCCAGCACTGGGGCTGCAGATTAGTCAAAGATTAATATAGTTAGGAACCATGTGCTATCCACATTTTGCAACACCCAAGGCTGGTAAACTCACCTGTACTGAGGAGAACTTGGGCTGTAATCTGGATTAACACCAGAATTGGATGGGCTGAAGAAAAAATACCAATTAGTTGACATAGTAGATTATACAATTGTACATGAGCTATGCATGTGCCGACTCAAAAAACTCTTTTGGGAAAGAATACTCGACAGTAGCATCATAAAAGCACGGCAGACAATGTGAATTGGACTAATTGACCTTCAATTTTCGGCGGGGGTACACAATATCAAACAATTTGACTTTCACATCGAAAGCAGACACGTCCAGATATTACTACTTGATGATGTCCCATAGACTAAAGATTAAAATGATAAACCATTACCTGCCAGGACTGTATGTTGCGCTCGATGGAGAATATGACGGAGATGTTGGTGAGTATGACGGTGACGTGGGGCTGCAAGAAGACAGACATCTTCAATCATACTAAACCTAAATCCTGCCTTAACAAAGAATAGTTTGACCAATACGACTACAGTAAAGGCACAATGATAATATGTGGAAAACATGCAAAAATTAATAAAATCAGAGGAAAGCTTCTCCGCCATGCGTGCCAACACAGTTTACCTGTAGTTTGGAGATGTAGGACTGTAAGGACTGGATGGTGACAATCTTGGACTGCTTGGCGAGTACACCAATGATGGGCTGTATTTGGCCGACTGAGGGTTGTAACTTGGAGAAGTAGGGCTGTAGCTCGGTGAAGTTGGGCTGTAACTTGGTGAAGTTGGGCTGTAACCAGGAGATGTGGGGCTATAAGCTGGCGAAGTTGGGCTGTAGGAAGGAGATGTAGGACTGTAAGAAGGTGAAGTTGGGTTATAGGATGGCGATGTTGGGCTGTATGAAGGAGATGTTGGGCTATAAGATGGTGAGGTGGGGCTATACGCAGGTGATGCGGGGCTATAAACAGGAGAGGTTGGACTATAACTAGGTGACGTATGGCTGTAACTTGGCGAAGTGGGGTTGTAGCTGGGAGAAGTAGGGCTATAAGATGGAGATGTAGGGCTATAAGATGGGGAAGTGGGGCTGTAGCTGGGAGAAGTGGGTGAATATGAACGGCTTGTAGGAGAATATGCGGGCCTTGTTGGGCTATAACCAGGAGAACTGGGACTGTAGGTTGGAGACGAGGGGCTGTACTGAGGAGATGTGGGGCTGTAACCAGTTGAAGTCGGGCTGTATCCTGGTGATGAGGGACTGTATCCAAGGGAAGAAGGGCTATACCCCGGAGATGAAGCAGGCGAGAAGGCCATACCACCAACATAGGGAGAAAACTGAGCATCTGTAGTTGGAGAGAGTCGGAGGTTTGGGCTCAGCAAATAACTTGGAGACATCATACCCTCATGGTAAGGAGTTCCAGAGATTGGTGAACGTGCAGGTGTCATGCCAAAATCAGGACCATCCATATAACTAGGCAGCTGAAGTTCGATGGCATGCTTCAACATCTCATCATTGAGGTACAATGCACAGTCTCCTGTGCCAATGGGTGCAAGCTGACCCAACATAATGTTCTCCGTAACACCCCTCAGATAATCTGATTCGGCATAGACAGCAGCATCAAGAAGAATGTCCACAGTTTCTTCAAATGAGCATCTCATCAGTGGCCCAGTATCATTTCGATTGATGCCATGACGTGTAATGGCCATCAAGTGGCCTCGATATGTCATGGTATCACACAATATAGCCAAATGCCGATAGTTCACATAAGATCCATCAAACGATATGACAACACGCAGTTCATCCAGTAAGGAGCGACGAACTGCCTCAATACCAAGAACTTCAATGATTTCTATTAGATGATTGCTCGTTGTCCTTGTGGCATCAACTCCTTCATGACACATGACAGCTAATAGGTTCACACCTTCAGTATCTAACATCCACTCAGTTTCTGGCTTGAAGCCATCATTCTCATTGAATTTGTTTACTTTGCCATTCTTGATAAACACCTTGTTAATATCTGGGATCCCTCGAAGAGCCATTTCTGTGAGCATGTTGCTCTCAATCTTCTTTAAGAAGACATCATCTTCTGCAGATTCATCAGTAAGCTCCCCTTTCGGAGCTTCATCATTCATGATACGAATGCGAAGAATGAGCTTATCGGCATTGTCATCGTTGAATATGCAGTTCAAATCATCATCAAATTCCAGATTGATCTTCCCCGCAATATCGGCCATGCTAAGCTTCTTATCCACCATCATTTCCCGATTCAACTCTATGCGAAGCAACCAAGGAGAAATCTTTTCAGGGGCGATCTCTTCATCCGGCATTTCATAGTAAGATTTGACGAAATCAACATCCTCTTCAATTATTGTGGTCGTAGGGTCTGGATCATACCATACTTCAGTGGCTTGAGTTACACTGCGGAGAGTAGTGTACTCCAAGGCACATTGAACACTCTTAGCACTTTCCTTTGTCTTGTTCACCTCAGGTTTCAGATAGACAGAGAGGGAGGGCGTCTTAATTTTTTTGGCAACGTTAATGATTTCTCTCAACCTAGGAACACCAAGAGTGACATTCTTCGCACTCACACCAGCGTAGTGAAAGGTATTGAGAGTCATCTGGGTGGCAGGCTCACCAATAGATTGTGCAGCAACGCAACCAATCATTTCCCCTGGAGCAACTAATGATTGCAAGAAACGCGCTTCAATCTCACCAATCACCCAGTCAAAAGCTTCCCGAGTAAGCCTATACTCCTTCAACACTCTCTTGCTAGCAAATGTGCTGCGAAGTAAGATATTGAAAAAGAGAGTTGCATTCTTTTGAGCTTCAACACTCAAAGGATCCTCACCGGGAACAACCTTAAGCCTCTCTTGAAGCTTATCAATAGCCTCCACAACCTCCACGGGGTGAATATCCGAAGGCCTCCTTAAGTCGATTTTGAAAGTCTTCTGGGCATTCCAAATAAGCCTCTTGAGGTTGACAGGTAATGGCCAAGTATTATCACCTATAGTTGCGATCTCTGTTCCAAGCTGGTATCTATCAGCTTCAAGTTTTTGAACTTCAGCATCAAAGACATCTTTCAATTCTCCGATCGATCTCAGATCCTCAGCATTTTCAGGCAACATGTAATCAGGGTTCCAGTTCTCATCATCTATGTCATATCTGAAAACTCTATCAAATTCTGACTTCTTCATTTTCAAAGAATCCAGTTTCTGAGATTCAATCCAGATGGAATCCATACCATCCTCACCATACAAAAACTGTATAACATCTCCCAACGAGTTCCTAACTGTTCCATCATATTTGACCATAATATCCTCCATAGCCTTCACTAATCGCCTCTGGATATATCCAGTCTCAGAAGTCTTGACAGCAGTATCAATCAGACCTTCCCTACCACCCATAGCATGGAAAAAGAACTCCTGCGGAGTCAACCCACGAAGATACGAGTTCTCGACAAATCCACGACTTTCTGGCCCATAATCATCTTTTGTGAAATGGGGCAGAGTTCGATCTATGAATCCAAACGGGATTCGCTTACCCTCAACATTCTGCTGACCAACACAAGCAGTCATCTGAGAAATATTGATGAAACTTCCCTTAGATCCAGCAGTAACCATTGCTTTGAGATTGTTACTCTCAGATAAACTCTTTTGGGCACTACTTCCAGCATCATCACGAGCCTTGTTCAACACCTGAAAGATCACAAGTATGTAATTGTTTGACTTATAGAGCATAAAATGAGAAGAATGTGGGTGGGGGGAAAATATACAGACCTGATTCACTTTGTTTTCAAAGGATTCCATCATTGTTCGTCCAGGTTCAGGCTCTAACTTTTTCTCTTGAGCATCTTTTATAAGCCTTTTCACTTCATCTTTAGCCGAAGAAATGGTCTCATTAATTTTTTCCATTGTTGTTGCATCAGCGATGGTGTCTCCAATGCCAATGCTGAAACCATTCTGCAAAAGCCAATAGTTGACAAGCCACTGAGTATGTCCCAAGAATTTCCGGGCTGCATCTGGGCCAACCTCTTCCCTGCACAGACAAATATTGCAATCAGTACTAAAGAAGTAGCCAGCCAAGTCTTCGAAGAAGTTCTACCGTGGACAAGAAGAAGGAATTTCAGTATCCTGAACAAAAATGTTATAGCAAATCCAAGTTCCAAAAGTTCTCACGCAGGTAGATATTTTCTAAGAGAATTCATCTGCCAGTAAATCATCCAGCTGAAACAAAAGTTGAGAGTTTGTACCAGATGACATGTATGAGACTTCCTGTAGATGTCCCAAGTGTCTTCTTGCAAAGAGTTCCCGAAAGTAACTCCCCCTTCTCAATTCGAACTTGGGTATCTCCTGGAGTTATAAATCCTGTTTCAGACTCTGCATGCCATGCGGAATTTCTCAGGAGATTGATCTGCTTGGGAATGATGAGATTGAACACTTGCTTTCCTGTCCAAAGAGGCCTGGGCTTCAAAATAGCAGGAGTGGGAACTTTCCCATCAAAATCCTCCCACCACATCAAGACATTCATGAAAACATCCTGTGAGGAAAAAAAAAAAAAAAGAAGCCATGGACTTCCAAAGTCAAAACTCAAACAGAAAAAATAAATACTGATAAATTTGCAAAACTATCACGAGGCACTCTGCGGAATCACCTTCTCAATAAAAGTATCCCTCTTTGTGATTTTACGACAACCCAGGAGTGTATCCTGGACAATTCCCATCACTGGTCTATTGGATTGAGGCGAAACAATACACTTGGGAACCATCATTAGCTCCAAAACTTCTGCTCGGGTTTCAAAAGACTGAGGCACGTGCATGTTCATTTCATCTCCATCAAAATCAGCATTGTATGGTGAAGTTACAGATAAATTTAGACGAAAAGTCGAGTATGGTATGATCTTAATTCTGTGACCCATTATAGACATTTTATGAAGACTGGGCTGACGATTGAACAGCACAAAGTCTCCGTCATTCAAGTGTCGCTCCACCTGCAAAAGAGTATTTCAAGTTAAATAATAAGCTGCTCAAAAGAATCCTTCTTACTTATCAAAAACCCAAAAACGAAGAAGAACAAGGATAAGGGAGGATGCCTTGTAGCCTAGTTCCAAATGATGATCGCTACTTTTTTTCAAATAGCGGAGATCAAGTCTCTGTCCGTCATCCCTTATAATATATTTAGCCCCAGTTTTACCGGGTGGCGGATGAGGCCCATATTCAACAAGCTCCTTTAACCTGTTTTAAGATAAAAAGTCAATATAAGAAGAAGAAGAAGAAGAAGAAAAAGAAGAAGAAGAAGAAGAAGAAGAAGAAGAAGAACAGCTAAGTTTATGAACCTCTCAATGTTATAAGGAGTTACGGTTTCTGGATATGTAAGATTCAAGGCAATACTCCAAGGGACGCCTAGTTCATCAATATTAATTGTTGGATCAGGTGTAATGACTGTTCGAGCAGAAAAGTCGACTCTTTTTCCCATGAGATTCCCTCTAATCCGGCCTTCCTTTGCCTTAAGCCTGCTGCAGATAGACTTGATAGGTCTCCCAGACCGCTGGGTAGCCTGAGAAGTAATAGAAGAAATGCATGCATCAGTACCTTAGACACTTGAGGCATGATACAGGATAAAGACAGACAAAACTATTTCCATCTTCAAAATCTACAAATGGCTTAAAAGAGTCAGCAGACCCTTGGCTGTCCGGGCAACTCATTGTCAAAGTATGTAGCGATGTGGAATTGCAACAACTGTGCAAACTCTGATATGATATGTGCTGGTGCACCATTCCTCTCCTGTTGCCTTAGATTCTCATTATGTCTTATAATCATTGCCAATTGATGCGTCAGATCATCCTGTATACGAAAACAGGCAAGATGTAAGTATATCCTCTCGTTTGCATAAGAGTTAAACTCATCAAGTTAATTCTAACAAAAAATCCAGAAAAGAAAGAAAGCATAATATTAGATAATTCCATATACAAACGCCAGAAAGACAAGAAGAAATGCGTGCCTCACTCCTGGAAGAGGTGTCCATCATCACAGAGGGCCTCACAGGAGGTGGAGGAATAGGTAGAACTTGTAAAATCATCCAATCTGGACGAGCATATTTTGGGTTCAAGCCTAACAGCTGGCAATCTTCATCACTTATTCTCTTGAGAACGCTGAGTACCTAATTTTTACATTAACAGTCTGTAAAGCTTGTCAAAGTAAGAGGAAAAATTAGTTCTGTTCGTGCATATGAAAAATTACCCTTTCAGCAGAAAGTGTCTGTTTCCTTTCCACAGGTTCAGGAAGCAGATCCTGATCATCATTTTTCTTCCGCTGGGCCTTATATTCTGCTATCATTTTCATTCCTTCAATGGTAAGCTTTGGCTGCTGGGCACCACAGCCCCCACGACTCTTTTTCACCGGCTCTTCTGAGCCTTGACCTTGTACATCAATCTCATCTCCCCCTTCACATTTTGATTTGTTTTTACACGCATCTAGTATCTTCTTAAGCCTATTTTTAGGATTTCTTATTCGAAGGGCCTGTTTGAACTTGTGGTCTTCCTGCAAGAAGTCCAAAAGGTAAGTACCTATTACCATGACATAAGCTTGTATTTTTCTATGGGTTCATATGTTTGAGACAACATTATAATTGGCATCAGGAGTGGTGTGAAAGCAACATTCATCTATAAATATCACTCCATTCAACCCTCATTTGTTCAAAACTATCCCATTAGAATCCACAATACTGCAGCTTCAACATTCACAACAATCGATTTTGCACCAGATCATATCTGGAAGGAGTCAAATTTTAACACTCAAAAGGAACAATGTATTGCAGTCTCATCTTTGTGATGTCAGAGTCACCTATGTCCAATTACACCTTCAAATAAAATTATGCAGTATCAGCAATAGAACCAAGCTGAGAGTTCTGCATCAACAAAGCTCAGTCCTGTTCAAAGGTTCAAAAGACAATAAAGCTCCTCAGCTAATTCTTACATACACATAGAGTTATTTCCATGCGGATAACTAGTTTCTGGGGTACGTCCCCCGCCACCCCAACCGTAGATCAATTGGGAAAAAAAAGAACAAATTGCAATTGGAATTTCAGCATTGAAACTTTGGGAACCTTAACATTTCCCCTTGCAAGTCTAATATTGACAAATCTCAAGAAAATAAGAGTAAGTTTGGATTGCCTAGTACTACAAGAATCGCGATTGGATCCACAGATGTTTGGTAAAAGAGTGTGCGCAGGTACCTCATCTACAAGTATTTTGGAGCAATTGAAGCAAACACAGCGCATGATACTCAACACGGTCTTCAGGAACCCAATATGAAACATCGGCTTCGCCAGCTCCAGGTGCCCAAAGTGCCCGGGGCACTCGGCCATGTTTGCCGTGCAAGTCTCGCACTTCAATTTCCTATCAATCGTGCCGAGACGAGGATCACTCAGACCACCAATCTTCGGCTTGCCCCTCTCTGTCGTCTCGCCGTGCTCAATCTGCACCACGGACATTTGCCTCTGCACAACCAAACAGAACCAACAGCACAATCAGAACACGCACAGAAACCCCAAAACAATAACCGTGGATATCAGAACCTCAAAACAAGCCAAAACCACATCATTCTCGAGCGATTTCAATTCTAAACAAAAAGCAACAGCTGCTCAATCAGCACATAAGCACTCAAAACACAGTTGAAGCACATAGAACCGCAGTACCTACTCCAATTTCCGAACTCAACACCGAGAGGGAAAACCACAACCTCAATACCACTGGTTCGATCATTACTCAGTCACTAACAGCGTTTTTTTCCGAATTAACACTCCTTAAACACCCCCCCCCCCCCCAAACCGGAAAACAAACGCAACGAAAATCGCAGAGACAGTTGGAGGGAGAGGGAAATTACGATTTCGTCGGGGCTGAGGATGCCGAACTGGACCATTCGGACCTTGGCGACCTCCGCCGGAGAGAAAGGGAACCGAATATCCATGGCCGATCCGACTCCGCCACACGAACGCCTAGGGTTTTACAGTCGTCCTAAAACGTTTGAACTGAAAAATTGAGGGTCCGATGCAATTCGAGTTCCACTTAATTCGTTCTTGGTCGACCGTTTGTTTTTCTTTATTTTCAAATTTTGGCGGTTGCTGCTGGAAGAAGAATAAGCTGCCGCTGCTCTGATCTCCCTCGACTCTCCAGCAGCAGAGAGAGACTTCGGGAAGAGAGACGAGATTGGAGGGGGCTGAGGCGGTATTTATAGAGGAGGATGCGACCTTTGCTTCCGCGAAACCGACTAGCCATCTGTTTGGCACTTGGGTCTACGCAATCCCTGTCCTGGTGGAACGCCGACCTTGCGCAACCACAGATCGAGTCTGATTGGCACCTGGGTTTACGCAACCGTAGACCGAGTCTGCTTACTGCTTGGACTTCTCTCTCTAGAGTTTATCTTCAAAATCCGGATCAGCCGAGGCTTCCTTGGTTGGTTTGTTTTACGGAGAGTGAATAATTTAATAAATATTTTTTCAAAAATGATTAATTGTATTTTTCATAAAAATGAATGAATAAAAAATATTTTTATTGTCCACTAAAATATTTGAACATAAGTTGTTGTTGGTGATGAAAATATTTTTTATTGACTAATTATTTCAAGCAATACGAGTGATCATTTTTAGAAAAATATTTTTCAAATTATTTATTTTTCGCAAAATAAGCGGAGCCTAAGTGAGCAACTGGCTTGGGATATGCTGGATTAGGCTACTCAAGTAAGCGGAAAAAGAATAAAACGGAGTCTAAGGGCGCCCATGGCAACACTTCTGCTTCGGAAATCAACTTCTGGCCAGAAGTTGATTTTTCTACTTCTGCTCCAGAAGTTGATTTTTCTACTTCTGCTTCAGAAGTAGATCTCTGATTAGAGAAAGGCATTTGATAACAGGACAGAATTTCTGCTTCTGAAGCAGAAATTCGTTTGGTAATAGTTGAAATTTTCTACTTTTGGAACATAATTAAAAATCTTCTACAAAAAATTATTGATCATAACCTAAAATGCACGTTATTCGAGAAAGGGTTACGCTATTTCCACTCCAGTTTTGGCTTTGACACTCCCCAAAATAGTGTTTTCACCATTTTCCCCCTTTGTCTTGTATGCTTTGGTCGAATTTCCCTTCCTTTTTGTTTATTTATTTCTTTTCTTTTCCGGCGGTTCCACGTTCCTCCTTCCTTTTCTTTTTCTGCAGTATCTTGGACAATAACAGTCGGAAACTTTAACTCCTCAACCTCTCATACAATGCCTTGATAGCCGACAAACTTCTATCCCACCCACCGCCAGTTACAGGGAAACCATCTTCGCAAGTTGCTCAAAACGCTTAATGAGGTTAGGCACCAGCTGCTCGAATCGCCAGTTGATCGTGCAGGCGATGCATGATGAGGACGTCCCTCCGTGTGTGATGAGGACGAGGATGAAGACGATAGCGATGACGAAGAGAATGAAGAGAACAGTAACCGCGAGGAAATCAACGAGGCGAAGGGGAGAGGGAAGGTGATACTCAATCGAATAGACAAAACAGAGGAGAGGACAAAAATGAATATGATGAGGATGATGCGCGATGGAGGCCTCGTGACGTGCTTGGACTTTGGATCCGAGACTTTGCAACGTAAGCTTAATGCGGCCATAATTGAATTGTCAATTGGGATGAGATTTTTATGGGATTGGATGATAACTCCATCAAACTGAGGTTGGAAGTGCTTGAATTAGACCGCTACATAGCCATTTCGGATGATTATGTGGGTGAGGCTAGGTGTCAAGTGTTGCTGCAGAAACACTAGAAGAAGAGGAGCTCTACTGACCGTGAAATCAGCAGTTTTGGAATTTCCAACTGAGGAGATCAAATCAAAGGATGAAACTTTGATGCGTGGGATCTATAAGGACATGGTGATTGTCGATGAGATGGCAAAGAAATTGCCCTGTGGGCATGGTTACCATGGAGATCGCATCGTGCCGTGGTTGGGTGTGAGGAATATGAGTCCGGTTTATCGATTTGAGTTGCCGACTGATTTCGAGTATGAAGAGGAGAAGAAGAAAATGAATGTGAATGCAGGTGGGAGCTGGAGTTTCCTTGTCCAAGATTCGGCAAAAAATAGAAGAAAGAAGAGGAGAAGGAGTAACTTGGGTCCCGCAAGAAAAGAAAATGAATAAATAAACAAAAATAGAGGAAAATTTGACCAAAGTTTGGGAGACAAAGGGGGAAAATGGTGAAAACACTATTTTGGGGAGTGTCAAAGCCAAAACTAGAGTGAAAATAGTGCGGCCCTTCGAGAAAAGTTAAATGCAAATTTCTGCTTCTGTCTATTTATTGAATCCGCGCTGAATGTTATTCCACCCTACTTTGTTGTAGGTATAGGTGGTTCGATTCCCCTTTTTAACCTCGTCTACCATCAAACTTACAAATAATTGGGTCAATTGCTCGGTCCACTTTGCCATGATTGTGTCTTTATGGATGCCATTAACCAAATCATGAATCATTTATGTCTTATAATTCGTAAAAAAATGATATTGCTAAAACACTTTCATGCAATACAAATTTAGTGAAAAGCTATTATATTTATTTAATATATTTTTTATTTATGAGCCGGTGGAGACCAACGGCGGCGGATGGAGGTCAATTACTCGGTCCACTTTGCCATGATTGTGCCTATGTGGGATGCCATTTAACCAAATCATGAAATATTTATTTCTTATAATTCATTATAAAATAATATTGCTAAAATACTTTCATGTAATACAAATTTAGTGAAAAATTATTCTAATTTTTAATATTTTTTATTTATTTAACAAATATATTTTTTATTTTTAAATTTTATTTATTTATTGGCGGGAGGAGAACAACAGCGGCGGACGGCGGTCACCAGCGGCGAATTGTCTCTTCCAGATTTGAACTTCTAGAAAGAAGTAATTTTTTTTTACTTCTTCAAGTGACTCCAAAACTACTTCTGGAGCAAAAAAATACCTCAGAAGCAGAAAAATGCAATTGCGTAACCAAACGAGTTTCTACTCCAAAAATACTTATGAAGCAGAAATTCTTCTTCAGAAGTGTTATCATGTGCACCCCACGTGTCGCACGGACACGATATCAAGTGTCGGCCCGTGACACTTGGGTGCACTGGGTACGAAAAGAAACCGATCATAAGAATTTGTGCCTGGAACAACAAAGAAATTCCTATCACTTTTACTTGTAAATTTTGTTGTTTAGAAACTTTTACTCGTAGAAGTATGTAATTTAGAATAGCTGGATAGTACTTTTCGTAAATATTGTCTTTGGTAGTTTTGCTCATATTTTAGGGTTCACCTATGTAGCGCCCTAGCTATTTGTACGTGAACATAGGTTGTGCCTTTATTTAATTGATCCAGCGAAAAGTTATTTTATCCCGTTAGTGATTGCGACGGTTGGAACAAAAGAAAAAGAAAATGAATACTTAAAAAATAAACTCTTAATATGGCACTCCGAATAATAGGTCCGATCCGGGCAATGCCAGAGCGACCCGCCAGGTCGGATCACGCCTAGCTATAAACGCTTTTGTGAAAGTTGGTCCCTTTTTTTTTTCTTTTTTTTTTTTGGGTTCGAAAAACTTGGTCCGTTTAAATGGGCCTAAATTACAAACAAAGTCATGGTCGGCCCATAAATTTTTAGTAGGCATGGCCACGGGCCGGTTGGGCCCGGCCCGTTGACCGGGCTCGTGGCTTCCGGGCCTGTTCCGAACCGCCAAAAATGGGATTATAAAAAAAAAAAAGAGCCGTTGGACGACTCGGAACCGCCACTTAAAGTTTCAGTTCCAATTTCCCCGAATTTTGAGCCGGAACCGGCGGTTCCTGAACCGTGGCTATGCCTACATTTGAGCAATCGCCACCGATGATGCAATGGCGACGAATACTAGCACGTTAAAGACCAGTCTACCAAATTGGTTCGGCACGACAAGCTCTTGCGGGGGGATTATATGGTTCACTTGTTTAGATGATCGCTTGCATTTGATCACGTAGTTTCGTAAGCTAACCTTAGTATACCGAGCTTTGCTCGGGTCGCATGTCCATAATAGTTATTGCACGGTCCGTCTCTTCTTCCATCTTCGTACTCAATTCGGGAAGGGATTATTACTCTTTATCAAAGAAAAATATGGACAAAGTCTGCTCCGACGGTCTTTTTATTTTCTCGGAGTCGCATTGTTTTCAAATTTCGAGTCAACTTTTACGCATCAAACTAAATTTATGGTCTCCTTGTCACAGACCACCACCGACCACACAAACCAAAAGTAAGGATAAGTTCACGGATTGCAAACAAAAAGGTCAAACGGTTGGGTCAGGTGAAAAATGATCCGACTCATATTGATCCATTTAACTCGTTTTGATCAATTTTCATGCAATACAAATCTAGCGACCCATGTCCGACTCATATTGCTAAAACACTTCTATATTTAATCTAATTTTAAAAAACATATTTCTCATAAATTTCTATTTTTCTATTCTTTTTTTCTTTTTTTCCTTTTTTTAAGAAATTGCCTGATTTCCTTCTTCCTCCGCCAGCCAGTGACCGATGTCTGACAGCCAGATATTGGTGATCGGCTAGATCCCAGCAAGCTCAAGGCTCAAGCTCGCCTGTGGCCGTCGTTGGCCGGTCACTGCAGACGAATAAGGAAAAAAGAAACGAAAGAAAAGACAAGAATAAAATAGAATAAAAAAATTAATAAAATTTATTTTAAAATTTAATTTTGTTTTCAAAAAATTCTCGGCCCTTGCCTTGTGGCCTGCGACCCTCGTTGGATTTCGTAGAAGAAAAAAGAAAATGAAGGAAGAAAATTAAAATAAATATAACAAAGAATCAGAAAATTAAAAATTCAGAAAACTTGTTTATGACTCACTTAAGACAGTTAGATAATTAATTAAGAGAGCTGCTAGCTTGATAGTCTGACAGTACTGTCAATTATTTCTGACCGCATGATTTCTCAATCAATGAGCGTTTTATGCAAAACACGCGGTGATAGTGTGTGGATCTATGGTTGAGATTGTATCGTTCCTGACAGTACTATCAGGAAAGCATTTTTCATTAATTAATTACCCATTTAAAACTCATTAAATTATTAAGAAACCCATTTATAACTCAAGCTTGTTTTTAAAATTAAATGCAATCCATTTATGACCCACGTTACTAAATATGGGTTAATGTAGGGTTTTAGATCATTTTGCCATCTCTGCATGGGTCAGTTCTTCAACTATCATTCTCTACTTAGGAAGTCCTTGGAATCTCTAACTTTGGATCATTCAGTTAGTGTGGTGAATCTAACTAGGATGTTGCCATCTACCAGTCAAAACTGTTCTGTACTCTCTGCCTCTCTCATGCCAAGAGTCCACAAGCCAAGATGTCTAATTTCTCCAGCGTTGACCCCTGCAAACACCACTCAGATTTCATTGAAGCAAAACCAGGAAAAAGGGAACACAAAAGTTCCTGGTTTGACTGTGGGAAATGAATTCATGTCATGGGGTCAGTGCTGAAAGTTAGGTTGGATTGGTAGCCCTGGACAAGAGTTGGTACAGCAGCAGCTGTGACCTTCTCTTGCCTTCCTCAATGATCTCAAATTTGTTGCATTGTTCTCATGTGCAACAGAAGATAAAGCAAGACTTGCAGACAATTGGCAGAGGTTCTTTTGTTACTGTCTCAGACGATGAAGCACGCCAAAGTGGAGGCGGTGGTACCGCCTCCTCCTCCTCCGCCGCCTCCGCCGCCGCTCCCCAATTTCCGGGCCAGGAGAGTGGTCGAGGAGACGAGCGTGACGAACAGGGAGATTGCCAGGTTCTGGAGGCAGAAGCGCATCGAGGAGGAAGATCACCTCTCGGCGGCGATCAAGGCCGCGGCACGTGTCAGGGCACGGAAGCTCTCGGTGAGATCAAAATCACCAGCTGCAGACATGATCAGAATTTTAAATAGAACGAATGTAGCTCCATCTCTATAGGATATAGTGCAGTTTACTTCGAAACGTCTCGAATGACGGCGTGCGAAGCAATAAAAACTTCGAACATCTGCAGTTTTTCTCACATCCAGGACTCATTGAGATATGTTGCCTTCAGGAGGACGATTACAAGCGTTTCGTAGAGTCTTTAGAAGATGTAAACGGCGACGCCAAGGAGAACAACGCGGCCGCTTCCAACATCATGCGGAGCCACGCCAAAGAGGAGAAAGAAGTGCGGATCGGAATAAAAGACTGGTGAGGTTTGGCTTGGGTTCTTCCTATATGCATTATTTGCTTCAGAATACTAGGACTAGGCCTTTGCTCCTTCCTGAATGCTGGATAATAATAAAGATCGGCAAAACAAAGATGGTCTCGTCGACATAATCGAGTGGATCGACGGATCTAAATGCCACGAGTTGCTATTGATGCGTGTCGCGCGTGTTACATCCGCAGGTGGACGAAGAGCAAGTACGCGTACTTGAACCAACCGGCCCTCGAGTCTATGGATCACCCGAGAAGGACTTCCTCTTACACTCCGAACTGCTTCTCGTACAACCCTGTTCCACTGTATCCTACTTCTCTCGGAGTGTTTTAGCACCCCCGTGTCGTCGTTCGGTTCGGTCGGTTTCATCGCTTGGAAAATTCGTTCGAGTCATATGCTGTTTCGGCTTCCGGTCGGGCGCTTGCGGATTTGCGTTGTGTTGATTAGCTCCAGCATCTGCAAATTATGTTCGATTTGATCTTCATTTGTGTACACATTGATTTGTCAGTGTCAAAGAGAATTTCCCTTTTGGTGGTTTGCAAAGATCGTGAGGAGCGCCGGCAAGATTCCTACCGTGCCGACGCTCTCCGAGTCTCCGACTAATTTATCTGCTCAAGCTATGATTGAGGCAAGAAAGTTAAAAGCTTCGTTAACGATGAACACCGGTTCATACATGAATCGGAATCGTGACCTGTGTGCTAGTGTCAAGTAGATTTTAACCATTCACCAAAGCAAATAAACAGGGCAGATCAGTGAACTTCAAAGCCTAATAATACGAAACTGTCTAATGGAGACCAGACAGCTTCTCCGTTTTGACCCAATAGAACCGGGGCCTTCGACGATGACATCGTCTGACCAATAGGTGAGGTAATTTACTACAATAACCGGTCGATGTCTAGTTTAAAATGAATTACATTCATCAAAATTAAGGCCAGCTTATTTGCCGAATCTAACGGTCGATACGTACAATATTTCTTATATCCACATTAGATCTAATAAAAATAAGAATTAATACCACGAAGAATCTAAACCGGTATATATTTGATAAATTTACCCCAAATTAATTTTTTGACCACCAAAAGTCCCAAACTGATATACCTGTGACAAATTTACCCTTCATTAGTTTTCGTTAGATTTTACCATTAAATTGCTAAGTTGGATGGCACGTAGCAGTTGACGGATATATCAGTTTGAGGTTTTTACCCTCCGTCTGACATGGGTGTATGGTTTGGAGTTTTTCATAGTATTAATTTAATTTAACGTAAACTAACGAATGATAAATTTGTCATGAGTGTACCGGTCTGGGGTTTTATGCTGCCAAAAAATTAGTTTCGAATAAATTTATTACAGGTTGAGATTTTTTGTAGTCAAAAAATTAATTTGAGATAAATTTATCTCATATATATATATATATATATATATAAAAGGTTGGCTTTTTTTCGTGGTATTAACACTAAAAATAAGTAAAACAAAGAGGCAAAAGGCCACATGGAAGGGAAACCGCGTTATTCGGAAGGAAAAGGATAAGACACGTGTCATTGTTTGGAATGTGCTGGTACAAACTGCCAGTCCACTGCAGAACCGTATAAAACCTTTGCACAGTATTTGGGGTGTCAAAACCGAACCAAATTACAGAACCAAACCGAACCGAATCGAAAATTTCATGCATTTCGGTTCGGTTCGATTTTTGGCTTGGATAATGAAATAAAAATCATTCTTTTTTTTTTTCGGTTCGAGATACTTCGGCTCTGTTCGGTTTGGTATTTGATTAACCGAACTGAAAATGGCCTATCTTCTTAATCTAACAATTTAGCAGTGCTAATAGCGACAACACGCACATAGCAGGGTTATTTTTATTTTTTTGCTAAATAATTTATTTGACAATATAGCAATGCAATCTGAATTTACGATCTCTCCCTTCTTTTTCACCCTCCTCTCAAAATAGCCTCCGAGAAACCCTAATCGTCTCTCTTCTCTGTTTTTCTCGTGTTGACTCAATTTCATTGGTCTCTGCAACTTCTCGGGTTTTGCGTGAACTGGGAGGAACAAAAGTTGCAAGCTTTCCGATTGGTGGGGGAGAGAAAATTTTCGTTTTCCACGCCCAAGCTTTTTTCGGGAAAGTTTTGGATTTTCTCTTAAAAGCTTTACCTTTCGCTTCTGCTGCATCATCAGTACCAGGAGAACAATTATGGAGGTGAAAGTGCCGATGACCTGTTTGCAGTGGTCGCAACTGATTGTTCCCCAATCACCGTCCTCGTCTCAATCTCTTCTCCTTCCTCACAACGGTGAGTCCGAAGCGACGTCGGGCCTCTATTGTGCCGGTACGTGCAGAGTCTGGAACGCTCTGCTCTGTTCGGCGCTCCGTCGACAAAGATCCACAAGTTCCGATCCTCTGATTACTCAAAGCCCAGAGCTCACACTGTGAAGCGCGCTTGCAGTGCGAGCCTTGATGATGCTTTCTCCGACAAGGAGTTCTCGAAGAAGATTCAAGAGTTGGCACTCAGGTTTCAGCTCTCCAAGGACGTTAATGGTGGCGTGTGTAATATTTCATTTATCTTGTAAGCTTGAGACAACCTCGTTTTTTCAAAGGAGAAATTCTTCTAAATAAGGAACAAAAAAAGAGTAAAAGGAAAATTGAAAAATCGAACCAAATCGAATTGAAAGTTCGGTTTGGTTTGGTTGGGTTCGGTTATTTAAAAAATCCGAATCGAACCGTACTGTTAACACCCATACACAATGTCTTTCAACTAGGGGTACGTTGGCGACAAGTCGATTGAAAGACATTGTGCGTAGCATAGGTCGACGCCGCAGGAGCCGAAGCTATGACGATTCACCCCAAGCGCAGGACGCTAGTGTACGACCCTACCAGACGGTAGCCAGCCGAAGCTGAAGTGGAGTCTACCTTCCCCACCACCACCCCCTAAATTGAGAGAAAATATTTTTTTTCCCTTCATCCCAAGGAATACCCCGGAATTTTACAACCCAGAGGTCTTGCTTAGGACCAGTATAAAACCCTTATCTTAATTGGGGTATTAAATTTTGAAATGTTCCTCCAAAAAAAGAAGTAATTAATATATTACATGTCATAAATTAATCGTAGAATATTTACCCACAATTTTGCCCTATGTTTCTCGTTATTTGCCATTTTATATTTATAAACATTCCTTGTGATGGAGTGAAGGATTTTCATAATAATTAATATACACATGATCATTTACATTGTTTGCCTTTTTATTTGTTTTCTTTGTTTGTGTAGTTATCTTTATTGGTGTTTAATAATTACTATTCAGAATATACCAATCAAAGGATTGCCATTCCCATTGTTTACAACAATGATCCCTTCATATATTGTCAATTGTATTAGATGTAAAAAAAATATAATCTAATCTAATTTAACCTAATATATTTATATGTGTGTGCGAAGGAGGGGTTTTGGTGCATTAACGAGGTGCTTAGTATTTTATTTGTTTAGTAAAAAAATCAAATATCCAAATCCGAAACCTCGACTCTTCCCTATTTTATGGCAATTAATAATTGCCTAGGACGGGGTCGCTGTTGGCATCGCCTCAGGCGACGACGGGCTCTTCGCCGAGGATGGGGAAGGGGTTTCGAGTGAGGCCGAAGCACTAATAGGGGAAGATTACGTCTGGCAACGACAATTGTTCTCAACCATCTCTTTTGCAGATATTGTAATACCGCCACCATGAAAAGCGTCTCGGCCACCACCAAGATCGTTCTCGTCGTATCTCTGTCTCGCCCAAAACTCACGATCACCCTCTTTGTCTCTTGCAGTCAGAGCGATTTCAGGCTTGCGACCTCAGATAGAAGACGATGTGCAGAGTCAACCTTCAAGGACCTTAGACAGGCGAGTCGCTTCATGGTGGAGAGGGGTGAGCATGGTTTCAGGGAAAAACCTGGAACCATACCGATGGAGATCTATTTGGTTCCATGTTCCATGGTATGCAGGGTAGGTTCCAGCCTGAAATCTGTAATAAGTTTATGTGTTTTTTTTTGTATATGTCTTCGTCTGATCCTGCGGTATTTCATGGCGTCCGATGATGAGTATAGAATCTGGAACCACTAGTCTGAACTTTCATTTTCGACTATAATTATGACTAAGACTTTTACTCTGTTAATGTTTTATATTTATTTGCGTGTCTAAATATGAGTTGTGGTTAGTAGATTGTAACAACAAATTGTGGTCATTAATCGTGATAATTCAATGTATTAAGAATACAAGTGGAACCTGGGTAGATCTTGATACCGACCTTGAAACTTGTGACAGAATAGGTTCTAGGTTTCAATGTATACAAGGCAGGTTCCAGGTTTCAAAACAATAAAAAACATATTCTAACAGGTAAGTTTCAAGTTCTAGGTAAAATATATATGGAACTTGAAATCGTTCATCCCTAGCGATGAATCTAAGGCTATCACAACAGCTGTGTGATAGGGTAGGGACATGATGTCGGCGATGCATAGAAAGAGGCGGTAAGAGAACAGAACGGTGGAGGCGGAGAACGCCGGGAGGAAGAATGACATGAAGTCAGGGTGGGTGGCGCTAGTGGGATCCTCTATTTGGGTAATTCTGTCCTTTTAAATCCTTTTGGGGTCTGGATGATGTTTTGGCTGCATTTGGCCATCTTTTTATTTTCGAGAATAATTTCTGAGCAAAAATGAATTTTTTTAATTATATTCCTAGAAACAATTTCTGAGTAGAAGAACGTGTTTGTTAACTGCACAAAATTTCTATTCCCAAAATAAAAAATGAACATAAATGCATTTGGTATGAGCCTAATAAATTTTATTCCCAAAGGGACCGACGAGCTGCGGCAGCGACGATCAGCGACCGGCAATCTATGGCGACGACGATGGACTTGTGGTTGTAAAGATGAGCGTTAAGTTACACTGAACTTGTTTTTCTAAAATGGCATTGTTTCTCTTTTTATTTTCTGGAACAAAGAAGCTACTTTTTTTTTTACTTCTGGTTTCTATTTTCGGGAACATAAATTTGTTCGCAGGAATAAAAAATAAATTTATATTCTAAACAAATTTATGTTCTTTTTCTGTTTCAGAAAACAAAAAAACAGAAAATCAAAAAAAGTAACCAAAGGTGCCCTTTTTTTTATATCACGCCCTTTTTATAATCTCAATTTATCAGTCAATTAGAAGTAAATATTCGGACTAATCTGTAATTAGTACGTCTTTATTGATAAAATACTCCTCAGTCCTCAGCAGCCACAGCTGTCATCAAATGACGGATGGGCATGCGTTGCGAATTGCGATCACTTTCCTCTCTCTCTCTCTCTCTCTCTCTCTCAGTGAATCTTACACAGCGACGAAGAGAAGCACCCGGCAATTTCTCGCCATACGGAGCTCGCTCTTCTCTTCGTCCTTCTCGATCTCGCTCACGCCTTCGGGTCTCCGATCGCCTGACCTGCCTCGGATCGTCCACGTATGGCGAAACCGAGGCACTCGCGCTTCCCGCAGCGGAAGCCGCCGTCCTCGCAGCTGCTCCGCGCCGTGCTCCTCATCTTCGGCTTCGTCGTGCTGATCCTCCTTGTGCTCGGCGTGTTCTCGTTCCCCAGCAGCTCCGGTGGCTCCTCTAAGGCGAACGATCTGAGCTCAATTTTGAGGAAGAGCGCGGAGAGGTAGGTAATTGGTTTCGGATTGCTAGAGTTGCGAGTTAGCTGGTAGTTTGGCCGCTACGTTTGAAAACGTTGCTTCAATTTCGCATCCGAAGGGGAATTCATATTTTCCTGGTCAAGTTTGACTGAGAATTTACTTTACTCGCTTATAGATGAGGGAGGTATTAGCGATTTTTAATGTGTTCTAGATGAAATGCAAAGTGCGAACCGTCTAAATTGACTGAGAATGTGGATTTAATTTAGATGCAAAGTTGAGGTAGGTCATAATGTTGTGAAAATGGACTTGCTGCATACTATCCAATCTGAATGTTGCTGCTGGATTGGCTATGCGACAATTATTTGAGGAGAAAATTGGTGTTCTTGTATGGTGATGCAGGAGTGGACTTGGAAGAGATGGAGACCGAGGCGAGCAGTGGGTTGAGTTGATCTCATGGGAACCTAGAGCGTTTGTATATCACAATTTTTTGGTAAGTAGGTTAGAATTGCGAGAGTTTGATGTTAATAAATTATTTGGTGTTTTAATCTGCCTCGCTTCTGATGTGCATTTCATGTGTCGATTTCAAAAATCGGCACATTGGGATGTAATTTGCCGTTCTTGTTACTAGTCAGTCATCTTACTTCTATTGTCACTGATCTTTGAATGGGTCTCCATCATCAAGTACAATACTGCCTCACCAGTAGATTCTGTAGTTTCAACAACTACATGGACATCATACGAATCATGTACCGAAAGAAAGTCAAAATACCAAAAGTACGCAGGTTGCTAGTTTTGGGATTTGATTGAAAAATCCTGTCAAGGTGGCAATTTAAATGGTGCAGTGTCATGTCCTCTAGCTGATACATTTTCAGAATTCAGTAAGATGGAATCGATTGAATAAGTTGAATTCCAATTCAGTCATAGATTGAATGAGTCATCCTTGAGGCTTTTAATCCATTAGACAAGGACCTTGATGTTTGCTACACCAAAATTTTCTTTTAACGACGAGGAAACCCGCCTAAGTAGGTAAAACCTGGTCCATGAAACACCTCACTAACCTCATGGATTAGGGCTGCCCAATTTTTAACAATGCTCAATCAGGCTTGACTGCAATTTCCTGACTAAAATCCTCATCCGTTAGCCTAACATATGATAAGTTGAAGGAGTTGGGTTATATGAGTTTACATTTACATTAGCACATTTGTTATAGTCCTGCTCTTGGATTTTATAGCCTTTAACATTGCCAAGCCTTTTATGTGCAGTCTGAACACGAGTGCAAATACCTAATCGAAATTGCCGAGCCCCATATGCATAAGTCAACTGTTGTAGATAGTGCTACTGGAAAGAGTAAAGATAGCAGGTTCAATTACCATCTACAAACATTGAGCTTTTAACACACCTCAGTTTCATCCCTCTTCATTAAATATCTACTCAATAATGTATTCCATTATAATCTCATCGTATGCAGGGTACGGACAAGCTTAGGGACGTTTCTGAAGAGAGGGCGTGATAAGATAATTAGGGATATTGAGAAAAGGATAGCAGATTTTACCTTCATACCCGCAGGTATGCATTGGATTTCCTTAACCACCATCATAACCTACACATCAAATAAAAGGTATTGATGATTAGGATTGAAGTACTTCAATTGCAGCTATCAAACTAATATCTTGAAACTATTGTCTAAATCTGTCTGATGGAATGTCCGCCAATTCGTGGTTACACAGCCATTTTTACAGGATAAATCTTTTTGCCCAAGCATCAACGACATTCTTGTAGCAACGCTGATTCAATTTTCATGTATTTAACAAACTTAGCAAATTGTAGAGCATGGAGAGGGACTTCAAATTCTCCACTATGAAGTTGGACAGAAGTATGAACCTCACTATGACTACTTCCTCGATGAATACAACACTAAGAATGGTGGTCAACGAATAGCTACTATTCTCATGTACCTGTGAGGACAATGGCCTTTTAGCTTTTGCGTATAGTTGTATTGGTACATACTGTGTTGTCCCTTTATGTTCGTTTTGTGACTTCTCCATCTGCATATAATTGCAGCTCTGATGTTGAGGAGGGAGGTGAGACGGTTTTCCCCGCAGCCAAGGGTAACTTTAGTGCAGTACCTTGGTGGAACGAGCTTTCTGATTGCGGTAAAGCAGGACTTTCCGTTAAACCGAAAATGGGTGATGCACTTCTTTTTTGGAGCATGAAACCTGATGGTGCTCTGGATGAATCCAGTTTGCATGGTTAGTTGTGCTCTCTATTTGGCAGTCATGTGTTCTTGGTCATGCCTAGATTTCGCAATAAAATAGCATGTCAAAGTTTGTACAATTTTACTAAAATATATATGCTGATCTTGTAAATGAGTTATCGAATTTGTTCTCCAGTTTCTGTCACCATTCACTTAGCCATTCTGATTCATGTCAGGTGGTTGCCCTGTTATTAAGGGGAACAAATGGTCATCTACTAAGTGGCTGCGTGTGCATGAGTACAAAATTTGAGATCCTGAGCAGAAGGTAATTTTTTTTCCGCTGGGAGCAGATGATTAGGATACAAATGCTCTGTGTTTTAGTACGTGTCATTTTCAACATGAAGTGGTTCATGATCGTGTTTCCTTGCAGCAGCGATTGTTATCAATATATGATACAATGATTCTGCTCCTAGGTGTCTCACCATGCATGTTAGTAAGGTGATAGAAATTTCATTAATCTAACTTCTAATCATCTGTTAATTGCATGATGGATGAAATATTTCTGGTCTTATCTTTTGCGCTATTTTATACACACGTAAGTTTATTAAATGGAGACAGATTCAGGTTACGTCAATTTATAGCAGATGTTATGTTCAGTTCTAGGTTGAATGAATCCGAATATGTTTACTGTCTGAAAGGTGTAAAGTCTGCTGAGGCTGTTCATATACATTTTGGAATGTTCAGGAAGGATTTAGGAAAGCGTTGGCTGGATAGGTTCAATCACCTAGTGTGTCGGTCATGCTACAGATAAGGAAGTTTGCCTGCTTAGATACTGCTTTCACCTACGTGCATGTATCACCCCGAGTAAAACTGAATTATCACCACCCTTTTGGTTTTCCTTCCTGAAATTACCTAGATTTTAAATATGAATACCGATTATCGCCTGTAACTACTCCATCTTGCGCCCGCTGATAGGTGCTTCGTTTGCAGGTCCAAAAGTTTGTGAACTCCTACTGTTGTAACATGTGTGAATTCTCGGGTGAAGGCCCCCATCTTTTGGGTCTCATGTCCACCTTTCACTTTAGCAACCAGCACGCGCGGACTTGCAATTTTGTGTTATCTTCGTAGTCCTACTGGTGTAGTACAGAATAATTAGCTTGTACAGCAGTCCTCGTTCCTCTCTCTCTCTCTCTCTCCCCCCTTCCCTTTTTCTCCGGAATCAGATTAGAACACGAGGATGCTGATGAGTACTATAATTGTAAACTTCTGAAAGCAATGGGTGGCGCGTTTTGCATTGCCCGCCCGTCATGTACGAGCATAAATATCATCACATAAGTTATGAGTAGTCATTTGCTGTTCTTAGCCAAGAAGTGACCTCAATTGTAGCATGAGTCGGAATCGGCATGCATCCACATAGCCGTTCCAATATGCGATATGGGAAAAGGCCTCTGCAAAAGTGTTCCATAATGGACTGGAACGTCCCTGCGAGGATTTGGCCTTTGTTGTTATGGTTTGATTGTTTCGACCCAAACCCATGAAACGACCAAAAGGTCCCTGGATCTCATTTTTTGTTCGTACTCGGCTTTTAACAGGGAAAAAAAAAACAGGAAGAGTGGTCACGTGGTAAGATGCCACTTGGAACTTCTACATGGACCCCCGACACGTGACTCCTAGTACATGTGGATATGGGTCTCCACCACCTCACTAATGAACTTCATGCTCGCCCTCTCTCTTTCTCTAATTCGTTTGTATTTATAGCTTTGAAAGAAAACGTCTCTTAGGCATGGATCTTACGCCATCATCTTACACCAGAAGGCGGCAAAACCAGGAGAAAGCAAACTGCTCGAGTAAATCGCATTTCAGGACACAGTTGAAAAACCTTGTTGGTTTCTAAAATCCAAATCATTTGTTGGATGAAAACCAAACCGAAAGCTTTTGGAATAAAGTGAGAGGAGGCCAACAATTTGTCAACATATCATGAACACCAACACTGACCTCGTAATGTTAATTTATCTGCCACCCACGAGTCAGAGTGATAATCATCCAAGAACGCAGAAATCGTCCCATTTATTCCCCCGATTTATTCCTATTACAGGCGGAGGAGAACTCTCCACACTAGAGATTTACTCAAGCCCTGTTGACCGGGATGGGATGGAAAATGCTGGGAACCCCGAGAAGACTCGGCTGGTGAACTTGCCTGGTCGCTCAATGTCTAGCTCCGATCAAGTTCCTGATGACGTACTGCAGGATGCCCCCATGATCGAAATAAGCAAGCTCAACCTACATATGGAAGCAACCGAGACTCAGCAAGTAGACGAAAAGATAATGAATCTTCCAAGGATATAGAAAGCTGACAGATAAATGTTGTTACCTCTGTGTCAAACCGTAGTGTGCACACAAATGACTTGCCATTGTCTGTCACCACCGTGATGTCCTGACCAGGCCTTATTTCGCTCACGGTATTCGGAAGATTAATGGTGTAGCGTTCATGGCCGGTCAGTCCGAGCGTTTCTGCATCCTCCCCAGGCTTGAAACATAGAGGAACAATACCCATTCCCACTAGATTACTTCTGTGGATCCGCTCAAAGCTCTTTGCTATGACAGCTTTCACGCCCTGATACAAATTACAGCTTAGGGTGGAAGCAAAGGTAAAAAATTGGATGGAAAATCGAATGGAAAGCATCAAAATTCTCACCAACAGCATTGGACCCTTGGCAGCCCAATCGCGAGAACTTCCACTTCCATACTCTGCACCAGCCAAAATTATGGTGGCATGCCCCTCACTCTTGTACCTCTGCCATACAAGCGATAAAAACTAGTGTGAGCCACAATGGCACCAGTAAACAGATAACGAGTCATCCATGAAGCCCCTACTCAGCTAATGGAATATTTAACCAGCAGGCAGACAGTAACAATCAGCTGATTTTCTTTAAAAAGTTCTCCCGATTAAGATGATATCACGTTGACCTGTCAAATGAATCTCAACTAACAGTGGGATGACCCTGAAGGATGTTGCTCGGAGGCTGGTCTAGTTGGCATTAATGGACTGAACAAAAAATCAGCTTCTTTTAGACTCAAGAATTTGTAGACAAAAACTAGTAAAAGACATGATAAGTCGCGTTACTCTCAGGGGCAATCTAAAGAGAATGTCTTATTCAACCAACAACTATTAATTATGAGGAGACGACACTATTGTTTGTGATGAGGTGTCTGTATTGGGTCTGCAGAGTGAAGAAAATTACCATGGCAACATCATAAACAGATAGTTTCTCCCCACTGGGGATGTGGATTGTTTTAGGTCCAACTTCTCCTTTCAGCAACTTGTTGACAAGGCGAATGTTAGCAAAAGTTCCTCTCGCCATAATCTCATCATTCCCTCGGCGACTTCCATAAGAGTTGAAGTCTCTTCTATCAACCCCACGTTCCATTAGATACCTTGCAGCAGGGCTATCCTTGTGAATGCTACCAGCTGGAGAGATATGGTCGGTCGTAATGCTGTCCCCAAAGTTCAGTAAGCAGTAAGCATCCTTCACGCCATGTGGGCCAGGAGGAGACATCGTCATGCTCTTGAAATATGGTGGGTCATGAATGTATGTTGATGTTGGGTCCCAAGCATAGACAGTGCTAGAAGGTGTAGATAACTGATTCCACGTAGGATTTCCTTTAGTGATAGCTTCATATGTAGCCATAAACATATCTGGAAGCACGTTCGATTGGACAACCTGAAGACAGGTTATACAAAAGAAAAACACACAATCACCAATTATGATCTATCTAATTATTAGTCAAAGAGAAGATTTCTATGAGCTCGTGGCAAATTCATTGGCAACTTTTCTATGAGCTCCTAGCAAATTTATTGGCTTACAGTTGCCACTTCTTCATTTGATGGCCAAATGTCTCTCAAGAATACTTTTCTTCCATCTTTTCCTTCCCCAATGGGTTCGGTTTCGAAATCAATATCTACCTGCAAAAGTTGTCTCCCATGAGGAATATGCCAAAAATTAGATTTGCAATAACAAAGAAAAGCGAACTCCGAGGACAACTATAAGTTTGGACTAGATCGCTAATAAAGAACTAACAACTGCAAAAATAACTGGATGTTACATACTCTGCCAGCGAGAGCATAGGCAACCACGAGAGGAGGAGAAGCCAGATAGTTAGCCCTTGTTAGGGGGTGAACACGACCTTCAAAATTTCTGTTTCCAGACAATACAGCTGCAGCTACAAGATCTGATATTGTGCGCGAATTCAACAGTTCAGTCAGCTTATAACATTTTCTTGATGATATTATGCAGGATTTTGAATTAATCTCTACCATTTTCAGTAATAGCTGATGCAACTGATTCATCAATATCACCCGAGTTCCCAATGCAAGTAGTGCATCCATAGCCAACAATATGGAATCCTAACTGGTTCAAATATGTCTGCAAGCCACTGCAAAAACAACACCTCTAGCTCAGCAAGAAGATCCACGAACATTGAAGGAATATCTGGGTCTATTAAAGGCACCTTTTCTGCAAATATTTGGTCACAACCCCAGAGCCTGGAGCAAGACTTGTCTTAATCCATGGTTTTACCTGACACGAGATTTACTTTGTTCAATTAAAATAACTAACTCATCTACAACCAAATGTAGCAACTGTTAAAAATTTTGAAATATGCTGCATGGCTTCCAGATGCAACTGTCTAATGCTCAGAGATATCATACAGGAGTGAAGAATCAATTCAGTGGACAATAGAAAGAGTAAACTTTTGCAGGGGTGCATGCAGATGCACATGAGCCAATACTATCAGGTAATAGGTGTAGCAAATCCATATGAACATCAAACGTATTGTTTGATTGCCTAATATATTCTACTTTGTCAGAATTAGAGTTTTTGTCAGCCAACCTCCAATCCTAATTCACATGCCTTCTTTGCTGCCAAAGCAGCACCAAGCATTACACTGGGATTTGAAGTATTTGTGCAGCTAGTGATAGCCGCTATAACAACATCCCCATGCCGAAGCTGAGCTGAAGTCCCATGAAATGTGAACTCTGCAACCTTTCCCTGTGATTCCTTAGGTACAGCAAAGCCCTGAAAAGCCATGTAAGTATGTTAGTCAAAATCCAAAGCAAGACGCAGAAACAAAAATCAATGTCAATAATATTCCATCAAGCATATGCTATTTTGCCCATCTAAAGGCTCCTAAACTCTTTGACACCATAGTTCAAAAATTAGATGTAAGTAAGACAAGCCTGCATAAAGATTTTAACAAATAAAGTTGCTCGTCATTCAACTTCTGTACAGTTAAAGCAGCACAACGCAAAAAAAAAGAAAAAAAGAAAAAGGTGCGATAGAATCTATGTCATCAGTAAGAAAAAGTCAACATAGACATAGTTAGTTTACCAGAGTACAAGTATTGCATAAGGAGAGTTATTCACTTCCTAAATTTTGGAACCAACAAAGAGCCCCATGACCATACACACCCATGATCACTTATTAAGAGTATACAAGATTACAGGAAGCCTCACCTTAAATCCAACCTTATTATCCAAGCATGCATGCCAATCAGCTTTCATTTCTTTCAATGGAACTCGATCGTGTGGCCTGGAAAGCATTGATTCTTAGCCAATAGAAGGGTGAGGGGGGAAAAACTAAACCTACTTCATGGTGATAAATTGTATCCACAATGGATTACCTTTTGGGACCCGAAATACATGGTTCCACAACCTTGAGATCCAGTTCCAGATACGAGGAGTATGTTCTCTCTACTTGGGGCTGCTTCCAACAAAAAGATCCTTAGCAAGAAATACTGATGTACTCTTAGAGTCAAAAGCATTCATAAAACTCACCTCATCGTAATCCACAAACATCTTATTCACCCGCAAGTAAGATTCTATCATGGAAACCTATGAAGTTGCTTAAGTTAATACGAGTAAGTACTCAGTAGTCAATAAAGCTTATCATGATTATCTCCGTGATTACTTACAGTTTCATCACTTCTGCCTGTCAATCTCAGATACTGCAGAGTGACATGATCAACAGGAAAAAAGCCCATAGTGGCACCGTATTCGGGTGACATGTTAGCGATGGTGGCACGATCAGCCAATGACAGTTCGCTCATTCCTTCCCCTGCATAAGCGACACGACATTTAAAACAACAGTAACAAGAAGGATTCGGTGGCTATGGATATCTTAAACAGAAAGGAGTGACGATGCAGGGGAATCAGAAGATGTACCATAAAACTCCACGAATTTGCCCACAACACCATGCTTCCTCAGCATTTGCGTTACCGTCAAGACCAGATCGGTTGCTGTTACCCCATCTCTCAGCTTCCCAGTTAATTTAAACCCAACAACACCAGGAAGGACCATGCTCATCGGCTGCATCAAAATAAGAGCCAAAAACTAAAATGCTAAGAAATGACTGCAAAAAACTAATGGATGTATGTTCATACTTCAGAAACATCCTGAAAAGGACATATTAGTGTCAAATGACACTACTTTATCAGCCATCTGCAGTAGAAACAATTCAGATACTGAATTCTCTTACCTGGCCAAGCATTGCAGCTTCTGCCTCTATTCCTCCAACTCCCCAACCAGCAACACCCAATCCGTCTATCATAGTTGTATGTGAATCAGTGCCTACAACACTATCAGGGTAAAGCATGCCGTTTGTGTTGAAGACCACTCTGCCAAGATATTCTAGATTAACCTGCAAATAGATTCCAGCTCAGTTTGTCGACTCAATGATGCAGGTCAAAATTCTGGTAAAGCACATTCTTATAGAGCAGAGTATGCGATAGTTCCACCAGGGGTATAAACAGTTTTCTCCACTTCTTGTGTTAAAGTCATAAATGTGATCAGTAAATATTGACTATCCTCCACTATGCACTTGTACTACCTGGTGGACAATCCCTGACCCAGGAGGAACAACGAGCATGTTATGAAATGCAGTTGAACCCCACTTGAGAAAGCCAAATCTTTCCTTGTTCCGATGAAACTCAAGTTCCATATTTGCCTGGACAGCATTTTCTGACCTTGCCACATCAACCTGAACTGAGTGGTCGATAACAAGATCCACTGGAACCTGCATGATGATTCACATGTTTACAAACGATGGTTTAACTACTAGCATACGTGAAAATAAACTTCCTTCAGCACCAATGAGTAGCTAAATGAGCTAAAGAGTTATAAGGTCAAGCTGGAACCAGCGACATGCAGATATATAAAGCTCACCAGTGGGTTGATTTTATTTGGGTCTCCCCCGAGGCTATTCATCGCATCACGCATGCAAGCAAGATCAACAACAGCAGGCACCCCAGTAAAATCCTGATACAAATGACAACGCACTATCAAAATTCAAACATCGCAACTCTTCAAAACCTCAACTAGCATCAATGAGATGTGATGCACAGCTCTCTATATACCTGTAGCAGCACTCTAGCTGGCTTAAATGGGATCTCAACTTGTCTAGGAGAAGTGTTTTCCCAGTCGATGATCTTCTCGACATCCTTGCTTTTGACCTGGAACTCGTCGCAGTTCCGAATGGCCGACTCCAGAAGAATTCTAATGGAGTACGGCAACCTATCTGAAGCACAAACAATGGAGATTGAATTAAACGGGTAGTTTCTGCTAGAATCCAAACACAGTGTGGCACTCGCCACTCCTATCCGCAACAGAGGACCATCGACCTCGTGCGTACTCAGAGAAGCTCAAAGCTAACTGAAAATGAACTGCGCAGTCACGATAAACACCAAGCAAATCCACTTCGAAGCGCTGCTACCAACTCATCACATCCAATCCAAAACACGGAACCACAACAAAATCCGGACCAAGCACGTTCATTTCCAAAGCCTCGTACTTCGTCCCCAGCTTCAAAGGCATCGAAAGAAATGACAGCAACAAGGAAGGAAAAGAACACTGACCAATCCGGGAATCACCGAGGGCCGGAAGAGAGAAGTACTTGCCGAATTCGCCACCTCCAGGCCTCTCGAGCGCCTTCAGAATGCTCTTGAAAGGATTCTCGCAAGCTGATGCCGGGACGATCAAGATTAGAGAGGCAAGTTCGATTCGACTCCTAGACCCCCAGTTTCAACACCGTAACACGCATGAATGGAAACAGAAACGGCTTACCCATGGCGAAGATCGGACAAGGGAACTGCTCAGCTGATGGCGAGATACAGGTACGAGATTAGACGGAGATCTAAATCACAGAGATAGAGAGAGAGAGTAGAGAGAGAGAGAGGGTAGGGAGGGTTTTACTGGTAAATATCTGGAGATATCCGAGGATTAGAGAGAGAGAGTGGGGGTACTTGTTGGACATGGGAAGATGGAACTCTTTTTGTCTGTATCATACGAGGAAAACGGGGAAACGGCATTGCCAAAATGGTGACGACACCAGAGCTGAGGTTGAGGTCACGTCTTTTAAGGTTTTCCCAATGCCAAGTTTGGATTTTTTTTATTTTTTTTTGTATTTTCCACGTATTCTTTCATTTTTCCAAAAGGTTTAATATCACAAGAAATTCCAAATTATGTCCCCTATGACACTAATATCTCAACTTTTTTTCGCGCCACTAAAAATTATTAAACTTGCTCATTATGACACGAATACTCAAAATATTTTTTATGGCATAAAAATACCTTGAACTTATACTAGTGTGATGAATATACCCTGGATAAAACTGTAGTAAATGGCATATATGTCACATATGTATTAAGTCTGTGTTTTGTCAAGACAAAAAAAAAAGTTGGAGGGATTTATGTCATGGTGGGCTAATTTCGGGTTTTTGTTGAAGTAAAAAAAAGTTGAAGGTATTTGTGTCACAATAGGCGTAGTTTGGAGTTTTTGATGGCATTTCCAAAAATAAGAGCGGAAAAGGGAATTGTGATCTCTTAAAACTGTGTTGGTGTGTTAATTCGTGTCCAACACAAGATAAGGTTGGATGTGGTAAAAATAAAATCTGGATTCAAAATCCAACGTGAAGGGTTGGATGAAGGTGGATAGAACTTCTCGTGGCGAAGCAGCTAAGGGTGCAAGTTAATGTTGAGAAATTTAGCGAATGGGATGAACAACGGAATCAGACTTTGAGGTGTGATAGCACTCTCTTTAAGAAATTATTTGCCCCACATGCTAATGGTTACCGGCAAAGATTATCTAGGATACAACAGAGTCTCAAGCGAGAATATTAGATAACAATTCTAATAATTCTCCAAGAACTCTATAGGGAAACAATTAGAAATGAAGATTGTATCTCTTCTAGAAAGAAACGAAAATCTGAAATTCAAGAAGTGAAGTACTGAAAAACGAACATAAAGTTAAATATATAATGAGAATAGAACACACATTTTCGCGACCGAAAAGCAGTTAATTCTCATACAACTTTTCGTGTCTAAAAACAGTTTATTCGATTACACCTTTTCATTGTTCGACAACATTTTTTTTCTTGTGTAAAGATTGCAACCTTTCGAAGATTGTAAGAAATTAATAAAAATTTTGAAATTAAAATTTATCAATAAAAAATTAACTTCAACTCCTACATGAACAGTAGTACTGCTTCTGTAGGGTTCAATAGTTAATTATTATTGTAATTTCAAAAACTAATAACAATTGCTGAATAGTGCCAATTCCGGACCGCGACCGTGCAACCGTGCAAAGTGCGCATAATAAACGCGCACTCGTACGCGGGTATAGTGGGGTCTAGCCCACTTGCTCATTTCTTTATTTTGAAAGACCATAGTAGCCTTCTAACTAATAAAGAAACATGTACTCTTCTTTCCATCCTATGTGGGATTGGAAAAGGTAACTTTTTGTTTATTTTGCAAACAAACTTCAACAATCCCCCACTTTGTTTGTTAAACAAAGTCACAAAAATAAAATTTCTCAAAAAATACAACCAACATTTTCGTGAGATATATATATACATAAAGGTCTCTTTCGAGTTAAACCTTTATTTAGTGCAAGTATCTCAAAACTCTATCAAAGTTATAAGTAGTTTAGCTTTAAACTTGTTACTCTAAATAATACAATCGAATATACCGCACATATACTAACCTCTTGTTTCATCGAGAAGTTCATAATTACTCAGCACTATTATGATCGTGTGCTTGTTCCTGTTTCATGAGCTCTTTAGAAAATAACCCCAACTTTCGTAAGAAGCAATACCACTTTTAAGCCCATATAGGTGAAGTATTACCACTTGTTTCTATTACTAATAAACACGCTACTAAATCGTACTACACTTCATTAAGAGTATAACTCAGCCTCTAAAATGTAACAGACAATACTGACTTCTCATGTCCGGGCTAATGTCAGTATCAAACAATCACTTTTAGTAACTTGTTTTTACCCATTAAACCTTATGACTAGTGATATACTAGTATTAGGTCGGGTTACCAATACTGGTGATTTTAGTCAAAGAGTTTCAATCCTATCTCTTTTGAGGTCATATTTACCACATCTCTTGGGAGAGCCTTTGTAAAAGGATCAACCATATTCTTGTTTGACCTCACGTAAACAATTGTTATGATACCATCCTGAATTAATTGTTTCACGTACTCATGTCTTAGACTGATATGTCTAGACTTGCTATTATAAATGCTATTATAAGCCTTTGCTAAAATAGCTTGACTGTCACAGTGAATAGAAATATGAGGTATTGGACTAGGCCATAATTTGATGTCCATCAACAAATTTCTTATCCGTTCAGCCTCTTTCCCACTTGCTACTAAAGCAATAAATTCGGATTCCATAGTTGAGTGAGTTATACATGTTTGTCTCTTGGTCGCCCAAGATACAGCACTTCCACCTAACGTGAAGATCCATCCAGAAGCGACATGTTTATCTCCCACACTAGAAATCTAACTAGCATCGGTGTATCCTTCTAATACAACCGGATAATTATAATAGAACAATCACAAATTTTTAGTTCTCTTAAGATAACAAAAAAAATCTAGTGATAACATTCCAATGTTTTATACTTAGATTACTAGTATATCTACTCCACTTACATACGAAAAAAGCAATATCATGTCTAGTACAATGCATTGCATACATTAAAGACCCTATAGCACTCGCATATTCAAGTTGTGCTACTGTTCTACCAGTATTATAATTTAATCTGATACTGGTATCAAACGGAGTATTCATTTCTTTGAAACCAAGATGTTTGAATTTATTTAACATCTTTTCAACGTAGTCACATTGACTCAAAGAATAACCCCCACTATGCTTTTTAACTTTAATACCTAAGATAGTGTTTACTTCACCCAAATCATTCATTTTAAAGTTTGAAGTTAGATACTTCTTAGTCTCAATGACTCCAGTCATATTAGTTCTAAAGATAAGCATATCATCAACGTATAAGCAGACTAAAACTCCATAGTCTTTAGTGAATTTAGAATAAATACACTTATCAATACTATTATGCTTAAAAGCATTGGACAATATGACTAAATCAAATTTCTCGTACCACTACTTCGGTGCTTGATTAAGCCCATAAAGAGATTTAACTAATTTATATACTTTTCTCTCATTTCCAAGAAGAACAAAACCCTCTATTTGTTCCATGTAAATTTCCTCATTTAAATCTCCATTTAAGAAAGCAACCTTAACATCCATTTGATGAACGCAAAGGTCATAAATGGATGCTAAAGCAAAAAGAATTCGAATAGATGTTATAAATGCTACAGGGGCATATGTATCAAAATAATGTATTCATTCTTTTTGTCTATAACCCTTGGCTACTAATCTAGCCTTAAAAGCTTAGATAGAACCATCAGAATTGTATTTTCTCCTGAAAACCCGTTTGCACCCAATAGGTTTAGATCCTTTTGATAAGTCTGCTAATACCCAAGTATTATTGGACATAATTGAGTCCATTTCATCATCTATAGCTTCTTTCCAAAAAGAAGCATCTCTAGAAGACATAGCATCACTAAAACTTTTAGGATCATCTTCTAAATTTAATACTAATGGGTATTTATTTACCACGTTATTATTTCTGTCTCCTTCAACAAGAAAAACATGATTAATAAAGTCTGGACCAAAATCCTTCGCTTTTCTTGCTCTAGTGCTTCTCCAAGTTTCAATCACGTCTTTAGAATCATTTGTTGTTTTCTCATGAGAATCTACACGTGTTTCTATGGGTTCTGAATTATTCGTATCTTGCAATTGAGCATTATTCTCTAAAATTTCAGAATCCGTAGAACATTTATTCTCAAAGAATTCAACATCTATTGATTCTATAATAACATTTGAATCCAAATCAAGAAGCCTATAAGCTTTACTGTTTTCAGCATATCCAATAAAGGCACTTTTATTAGCTCTAGGACTAAGTTTCGTTCTCTTAGGGTTATGTACTATATAGTATGCCAAACACCTCCACACTTTAAGATATGAAATGTTTGGTTTTCTACATTTCCACAATTCATAAGGGCTAATGTTATTTTTCGCGGATGGTATTCCATTATGAATGTAACATGCAGTAAGCAATGCCTCTTCCTAAAGATTAATAGGTAACTTCGAGTTCGAGAGAATACAATTAATCATTTCCCCTAAAAATTGATTTTTCCTTTCAGCCAAACCATTTTGTTGTGGAGTGTATGGCGTTGAAACTTGATGAATAATATCACATTCTTCACAAAAGGCTAAAAAATCATTTAGAAAATATTCACCTCCTCTATCTGAACAAAGGATTTTAATTTTCCTTTTCTAATTGATTTTCCACTTCAGCCTTATATTTATTAAACATAGGAAATGCTCATCCTTTGATCTTAGAAGATAGACATATAAATACCTACTGCAGTCATCCACAAAGGTAATGAAATACATTTTACCACCACGTGTTAACATGCCGTTGAATTCGCATGTCACTATGCACCAAATCCAGTAAATTCGAATTTCTCTTAATACTAGAGAATGATTTCTTTGTTAATTTGGACTTAGCACAGATTTCACATTTATTAAATACGCTATTAAAGCTGTTCAAGTCTAACTTTTTCATGTTCTATAAATAGCGAAAATTTAAATGCGCTAATCTACTATGCTATAATTGAGGAGAATCAACAATACAAGCAGAAGGGATTATATTATTATTAATACTCAGTTGATACATGCCTTCATTGGCGTAACCATTTCCCACAAACAGCTCATTATTCGATAGTATAACCTTGTCGGACTCAAACAAAACCCGAAACCACCTTTTACAAAACAAATCAACAGAAACTAGGTTTCTCCTTATTTCGGGTACAAACAGTACATTAAGAATGGTAACCTTCTTTCTAGAAGTAAAGTCTAAAATCATTGTGCCTTTGACAACAACTTTTGCAAGAGCTTTATTTGCCATCTCGACCTCTTGAAGATGCACTTCAACAGTCTATTCAAAGTGTTTGAACATTGATCGATCCTTTTATATGTGAACCGTTGCACCAGAATCTACCCACCAAGTAGATTCGACAGTGGCAGAATTGATTTCAGAAATCACGGCCACAAAATCATGAATTTTCTCAGAAATGTTCATGTTCGAAAACTTGGTTGAAACCATGGCCACGTGTTCTCTTCAACTATATTTGTATCTGCTTTCACTGTTGAAGTGCTTTTGTCTTTGAATGTGATCTTGCGGTACCTGCAATCCTTTGCATAGTGACCCTCCCTACCACAAACAAAACATCAACCTTTTTTCTTCTTCTGCGGCTTTTTAAAATTCTGTCATCTCTTGCGTTTCAAGTTCTGGTGGGTTTTGGATTGAAATCCATTTTCCTCCACAACATTCACTCTGGTATCATACAAAATAGAGTTATCACGTAAATGTGACTCTTCCTCAATGTGAAGATGTTTCTATATTTGCTTCAAAGTGATGTCCTCCAACTTATGCAACATCCTCTTTCCATAATCTTTTCAACTTGGAGGCAGTTTTGCAATAATTGCTTCAACTTGAAAAGATTTTGGAATGTCTATTTTGAGGGCACAAATTTTATTGACTAGTACTTGTAATTCATGGACTTGCTCCAACACGAGTTTAGTATCAATGAATTTGAAGTCAAAATACTTAGCAATCAGATATTTTTTCGTACCTTGTTCCTTCGCTTTATACTTGAACTCAAGGGCATTCCAAATTTCTCTAGCAGATTTCATCTCGATGAATAGATCATACAATCAATCGGATAGCGTGTTCAGAATATGTCCTCTACAAAGCAATTCATCCTCCTCATGTTTCTTCCTCTTCTTGTTGACCCTTTCAACATCTTCTGCACTCGGTTCTCCTCCTTTAGTGGTAGGTGCCGGATCCTCTATAGGCATCAAATTGGGATCGATGATATAGAAAATCTTCAGGGCAGTGAGGAGAAACATCATCTTGTCTCTCCAACGAGCGAAATTGTTGCCATCGAATCAGTCTAGTTTCACCATATCCTGGTTCAAAACCTTGATTGATTCTGACCCCATTGTTGAACGAATAATTCCTTAAAATTGTTGAGAAATTTAGCGAATGGGATGAATAACGGAATCAGACTCTGAGGCGTAATAACACTCTCTTTAACGAATTATTTGCCCTACAATGTTGCTAATGATTAACGGCAAAGATCCTCCAAGATACAACAGAGTCTCAAGTGAGATTATTAGATATCAATTCTAATAATTCTCCAAGAACTCTCTAGGGAAACAATAAGAAAGGAAGGCTGGATCTCTTTTAGAAAGAAACGAAAATCTGAAATTGAAGAAGTGAAGTAATGAAAAACGAACGGAAAGTTGAATATATAATGAAAATAGAACACACATTTTCACCTCCGAAAAGTAGTTAATTCTCATACAACTTTTCGTGTCCGAAAACGGTTTATTCGATCACACCCTTTCATTGTTCGAAAATAGTTTTTTTCTTATCTAAAAGTTGCAACTTTTCGTATCTAAAAACTGTTGAATTTGGACACAACTCTTCATGTCCAAAAGTTGCAACCTTTCGAAGGTTTTAAGAAATTAATAAAAATTTTGAAATTAAAATTTATCAATAAAAAATTAACTTCAATTCCTACGTGAACAGTCACACTGTTTCGGTAGGGTTTAACAGTTAATTATTATTATAATTTCGAAAAAAAATTTGTTGAATAGTGCCAATTCCGAACCTCCAGCGTGCAAAGTGCTAAGTGTGCTTAATAATCGCGTACCCGCACGCGAGTATAGTGGGATCTAGCCCACTTGCCCATTTCTTTATCTTGAAAAACCATTGTAGCCTTCTAACTAATAAAGAGACTTGCACTCTTCTTTCCATCCTATGTGGGATTGGAAAAGGCAGCTTTTTGTTTATTTTACAAACAAACTTCAACAGTTAAAACATAACTTGTCGCCGTCGTCATCGAGAATGCGAAATGAGTTTCAAGTCTTCAAGAAGAAAGAGGGCTAGAGTAAGTGATAAATGGATTGCTGGATTTGTTGAGATTGCAGGCACTCTTGGCTCATTCTTTAAAGAAGCTAGTCACTCCGGGCATACGAAATGTTCGAACAATGATAAGAGGAAAATCGATGAGGAGCTTTTTAAAAATGCCTGCCATTTGTCCTCAATGTCAAGTTTGATGCAGAATGTTGGCTTATTTCGACACTACATCTTGATGCAGTACAGTCCATCCCATCATAGTTAGTCATGGCTACGATTCATGAACCGGCGGTTCCGGTTCCGGTTCCAATTTAGGGGGAACCGGAACCGAGCCCTTAAGTAGCGGTTCCGGTTCCGATTTTGAACCGTCGGTTTCAGGCCCTGTTCCGGTTCAAAATCGAAAATGGAACTTCCGATTTCGATTACGATTTTTTAGTTTAAAAATTAATTTGTAATTAATTTGTAATCAAATTGTAATCAAATTATCAAATAATGAATTATGAAATAAAAGAAAATAATGAATTATGGTAACGGCATTTTCTTTTTCTTTTTTTAAAAAAAAAATTAAAAAAAAATTATCCCCATTTTTTCACGGTTCAAAACCGGCCCGGAACCCGGCCCTTATGCTACGGGCCGATTTCGGATTGAAACCGCGGGCCCGGTCAATGGGCCGATTTCGAGTTTAACCCTGGCCAGTTTCGGGCTCAAACCGACCTGTGGCCATGACTAATTATAGTTTCGTTGCTCGTGATATTTCTCATATCGCAATGGCTATCCCGTCCGATGTTATTATAGCTATTATGCTTCCTTTAGTATTTGCATTCCCACTCCATCAGTTGTTGGACGATCACAATACCTACTAGGAAAGGTTGCACCAATAATCCTAAGCATTAAGTCAATGTGCAATCTAGTCTTGAGCATGTAAATTTGTGCAATCAAATCTTGAACGTTTTTCTTTTATGTGTGCAATTTAATCATGAAGTCGTGGCTAAAGTTGATGACATGGACTCTTCTTAATATGGTTTATTAAGGAAAAATGACCAAAAAAGTCCTAAATCTATTACAATTATGCCAATTTAGTCCTAAACATTTTGCAATTGTGCCGATTGGACTAAATCGGCACAATTGCAAAAGGTGTACGACTAAATTGGCAACAAAAATAGTTTATCATTGAATTGGCACAATTGTAATAGGTTTAGGACTTTTTTGATAATTCTCCCGTTTTTAATAAAGACGGCACTGATATGACGTCGCGAAAAGTCAAAACAATAAGAACAAAAAATTGCAAAAAGAAGTGGGGGAGAAAAACAGATTCTTCGTAGGGCTAAGTGTGTCTGAAGTCCTAAAACTTGTTACGAAAGTACAATCGAGTCCTAAATTTTTTAAAAAGTGTAATCAAATTCTAAAACTAGTCATGAAAATGCAATTAAGTCCTAAAAATTGAAAAAGTACAATCAAGTCATTCCATTAACTCCGTCCAACTTGACAAACAAAAAATGGTAATAAATTTTAGAACTTGATTGTATCAACATGACAAGTTTTAGGACTTGATTGTACTTTTTGAAAGTTTTATGACTCAATTATACTTTTGTGAAATGTTTTTGGATTTGATCTCACTTTTTGAAAGATTTATGGCATAATTATATTTTCGTGAAAAGTTTCAAGACTTTCAATACACTTATCTCTCGAAAAAAAAAAAACCAAGTGAGAGAGATAATGAATGGTCGGGGCCGCCCTTAAACTCTCAAGCCCACCCACGATTAGGGATGGACATAGGGCACAGTGCCCTGCCTCGAGTCAAACTTATATATATATATACTTTATTGAAAACTTAATATAACGTAGATTATTTTTAATATTATACGCCTTACGATTCTATTTGAATTGGAAACAGTCAAGTGTAGGCTAATTAAAAAAGAGTCTTTCTTCTTTTAAAAGATAGATTAATTCATGATCCATATTTCTCAACCAACGTGGAACAACGCTATTTTTGATATTCTTGATGGGATTTTATCCTAAACCGAATCAGAATAATCACAAAGAATAGAAAAGAATGACACACGAGTTTACTCAAATTCATCCCAGAAATAGGGCTACGTCCTGCAAAAGGATTCCACTATATTTTAGGTTTTCACCACAACCACTCGTTACAATGATCTCTCGTACAAGTACAATATATAGGACTTAAAAATGGGCCAAAAATTCAAGCCTATCCGAAAACCCTTTGATCCCACAATAAACATGCCAACTTAAACACAAGCCTAAACCCGGTGAGCGGAACCCCCGCCTGTTGACCGGTCAACGGGACCCCGTTTCGGGGGCGTTGCCCCTGAACCCTCGCATTCCGTGCGCATGGGTCACATGTCGTTAGTTCATACTTCAGTTTCCCTAAGCTCACGTGGGCGTGCCCGGTATGAGAAATAAGAGTCCCCAAAGTATTCGCCAACTCTAATAATTCTCACGCGTGAACGAATGTCACATGTCTTGCTCTCACGGGAGTTACAAGCTTGGAACGCTCCCTAGAGAAACAATTTTAGAACAATTGTTCGACAATTCATGCCTTTCGTACAGAGCTCGCTTCATTGACATAACTTTATTTTTATTTTAAAATGTTCCCCACAAATATCATGCCACGTTTGATTTCTCACACTTGGATGAACATTTTTACCAATTTATGATGCTCAAGTGATCGAAAAAAAGTTATGATATTTAAATAAATGTCGTACGAAAATTGTGTTATTCCATCTATGCACCGTTAGCTTGCGGCTGGTGCCTCGCCCCGTCGCGAACGGGGAACACGAGGTGGTGATACGGGTAGAATTTCCCTCGGCGGGGCAGGGATGGCCCCATGCAAATCCCTAAGACAGCGGCTCTTTCTCTTACTTTAATTTCTTTTTAATTTTTGGGTAGATTTCTCCATATATATATATATATTTTTTTGGGGACCTTTTTTGATCTTTTGTTTTCATTTATTTCTTTGTTTTTTTTTTTAGATTTTTTCTGACGTGGCGCCACTTTTGCAAAGCAAATTAAAAGATGCAACCCTAAATTCTAGCATGTCAAGTCAGCAAATTTGGCCGTGGGTATTTTTCAAAAAATAAAATGGAGAGCTCACCGGAAGGGCTAAATTGCACCCTTATAAAAACAAACGTTTAGGACTTAGATTGCACATCGGGTCAAGCATTAGAATAGCCGGTGCAATTTTCTCTGCCTGCGGGCAGAAAGAATGGAGAGCGGAGAAAACAATTAATTTACCTAAAGGCTTCCTTGGCAATAAAAATTAATCTAAAACCTTGATCACATAAGAATCTAATTTACGATTAGTAGAGAGAGCGCATTGGTTTTTTTTAGGATTTTTCGAAACCAACGGATGAATTTAGTGAACACGCGACAAAAATCTAAATGAAGGATCTTTATGTACTGACGAGACTATCTAGCTTTTTGTTGATTTTTGTCAATCGTATATTTGTATCAGTCGAAAAATGATATAGCAGTCAAAGGTTTAACACGAAACAAACCCCCTTCTATTGGGATAAATGAAAAATTAAATTTAAGTTTTTCGAGCTCAAACCCCCCCCCCCCCAAAAAAAAAAGAACGCAAAATTACGACATGTATGTTGAATAGGCTCATGTGAAGTCACAAATTAAACTTAATAGGCATGCAGCTTTACTGGTAAAGGGATTGGGGGTGGGGAAGCTAGTATCGTGCGAGGTTCAACTCCCGCAAAAGTCAGAGAGAAGAGAGTTAGAGATAGGGCAGGAAAAAAAATCACAAATTAAAAACAAATTAATAACGCAAAAACAGCTGTGGACCTTTTTTTTTTTTTTTCAAAAACCTTAGATACTCTTTTAGACTACCTAAACGTGGGCAATTGTCATGAAATCAATCGCATCTGCTATATGGTTTCAGACACCGAAACTTTGATGCACTAGAAGATCCGGATGACGCTTTAACCCTCCTTCGCTGACGCAATAAAGAAGACAAGTACGAATATAGAATTGGTCTTTCAGTACGTAACCAAAGGAAAAAAAAAATTATCTTTTATTCCAGGTTGTGTTGGATTTGGCCGGACTTGGTGTCGGAGGGACTTGATTAGAAAATCAGTGAATGTAGAAGGATTTAATTAGACAAATTAAAAATACAGAGACTCGATCAGCTAAAAGGCGAAAGTAAAAGGACGAATGATAGAATCTCCTAATAATTTTGATGTGAAATCACATCAACATCATTTTTATGATTCTAGTAGAGTAATTCTAAACTTACCTGTAAGAAAAATGACGATGTATATACTTGTTCATCTCTCGAACCACATAGTTTTTGTCCCGTATATTATTAATACATCCCATGGGAGCTAAAAGGGAAACCAATTAGAGTGTGTTTGTTATGGAGAAAACTTTGTGATAAAGGAAAATGATTTCCGGACATTTATTTTTCAGAAAAACATGTTTTCCTCTTTTCAGGTCAAGGAATTCATCTTCCTAACTTTAAGCATACATATTTTCTTTGACCTTAAAAAGTTTTCCATTAACAGATTATACTTTAGCAAACTAAACGCGTAAAAGTACAAAAAACCAATTTACGGAAAATTGAAATGAATCACGAAATCTAGTTGCGACCGCACAATCCTAGGCCTGGGCTTGATGTTGTCAATTGTCCAAAAAGGGCTTGGGCTTGTTTCATCATTTGTTTTGGATTGAGGTCCAAAAAGGTTTGAATGGGACGCGGCTCCATCCTTCCAATGTTGGCCCGCAACAGTGATTTGGTAAGCACTAGATCCATCAAACGAATGGGTCGAGTCGGGTAGAATAGGTTCGGACCTAGATTGACTCATTTCAATGCAATACAAATCTAGTGACTCACACCTGACCCAATTTATATTGTCAAAAAATTCTATGGTTAACCAAATATAGAAAAATCAATACCCAAATTGAGGTGAAAAAACATAGTGTGCGAGCACAAGAAATGAGGGCAAGAGAGAGTCATAAAGGTGGGCTGGATCTAAGTAAGTTGTGAATTTAACCACCATATTATTTTCGTTTTCATCATTCTAAACTCATTTATGACGCATTTACTGAACATAGCTAACATAAATAACAATCAACCCATTAAATATGGTTAAGAAATGGGTCTATGACCCATTTTGACAGGTCTAGTAAGCACATGGGTCGTCCGGTCCACATAAATTCTACTTAACCGTCTCTCATGTACAATATGTGGAACCATATCTCTCTCATTATTCTCGATTCAACTCTCAAAGTCGCGATACGTTAGCTATAAAACAAGCAAGCACTAACAGTACAACGCAGGTAGACCGACTCTCCACACTTGGTCACAACCGAATGTCGTAAAATCAAAAGAAAAATCGCCTTTCACGGCATTTCAAATTTAATTACGACGAATCATTGTAAAATCGTACGCAACCGTACTTCTATCGTAGAATATTTTGACAAAATATTACTGTCCATAGTATCATTGGCCCAAAATTTAAATTTTGAACCACTAATCATGCGATAAAGGTATTCACAAACTATTACGCATTGTTAATTGAGATTTGTCGAGACACCAAAATCGAGAGCGATAGAGGATCCTTGTCGGGACAAACCTGGGCGACGACTGTACCGCCGTGGCCCATTTGAGTCTAGGCAGATTCTTTTGCTTTTGCTGTGGCAACTCTTTGTTCCCCAATGCCATTTCATTTCATGTACATTCAGAAAATGGTGCACGATTGGTTGCAAACACAAGAACATCTTCTTCTTTTTTCGCATGAGACCTTTTCGTGCATCAGTTAGCCCCCCGGATGAATTGAATTATTATGAAGGCCGTCCAAATCCAAAGTTTGGTTATTTCTTGTTCACTCCACGAGTTTCTCGAGACTTCCACAATTTGGTTGACTTTTAGAACGAGGACAGCATCCACATCTGCAACTTGATTGACTCTTTCAGGCCATTGATATTAGCTTACCCACCAAGAATCTACGCAGCACGGACACGCTTCCTAGCGAAATTTTCACGTGCCGGACACGGCCGGACATGCGGTCAACGCATGTCCGAGCTCCGACACTTGGTCAACTGAACGAACACGCGACTGAACGTGGTCAACTGAATGGACACGCAAGGGACTCGCATGTCCTGGGTAAGGTAAAAACCCAAATTTTTCTGACCTCATCTCCATCTCTCGCGCTCTCTACCTCTTGCTCTCTCGGCTCTGTCGCGACTCTCCTCTCTCTCTCGCGGAGCTGCTCTCGGCTCTGTCGCAACTCGCCTCCCCTGGACGCCTCGCGGCTCGCCGCCTCGCCGTCTTCTCTCGCGAGGGAGGGTCAGGAGGGCGAGAACCCGACGACCTATCTGGGGTCTCTGCGGATTCTCCCGGGACAGTGAGGGAAAACGGAGGTGGGTCTTTGACGGAGGCGTTCTTAGGGTTCATGCGAGGCATTCGTCACGGGGGAAAGGCGCTGCCTTTCGTCGTTCGATCATGGAAATGGAAACTGCACGCACGGTGAGGGAGAGAGAGAGAGAGAGAGAGAGGTGTAGTACTGTTGCTTGATAGAGAGAGAGAGAGCGGGGAGGGGAGAAGATGTGGCGGAGATTGAGGATGAAGAAAATCAGGGAAGAGAGAGAATAATTTTTAAGTAAGGGTGGGTTACAATGGAAAGAGAGAGAAAAAGAGGGGAAAAACTTAAATTTTTATTTTGGTAAGAAGGGGATAACTATCGGAGATTTTCTCTGATTAAACGTGCAATTTTACGATCAAAATAATTATTTTGGATAATATATTAGGACCAACCTCGATGTAAAAAATAATTATTGTTATTTGTCGAATCATAAAAATAATAATTTATTATGCATATATAAAAAATATTCATTTAATATATAACGTGTCCCAGCGTGTCGGAATTTTTTATTTTTTAAAAAAACGCGTGTCGGCGTGTCGTGTCCTGTCATGTCTCGTGTCTCGTGTCGTGTCAGTGCCACATAGCCAAAAATAATGGCACAAAAAATCGAGTCAATGCCATGATTTCGGACCGTCCGAAAGGCCAATGACCAGCCACAAAGAAGGGATTCGATTAGACCGGAGATTTAGAGCAAATCTTTTGGTTGTTATGGCAAGAGATTTGTCTTTGCTTCTAGCACTCTGGAGATAAGACAAGGCCATACATAATCAGTGAACCTTTAGTTCCCTCCATCCTCAGGCAAATTTGTATATTGCATGTTGCAATTGAAAATCAGCCCTTGCTTTTGATTTGGTGATAAGAGACATTACCTCTTTCAAAGGGAAAATTAAAGTAACAAACATCGATACCGAAAAGTTATAAAATGGCCTTTGGGTGGAAGAGAATAAACCATCTGCGTTAAAATCCTGTACTCAACAGAATATGAAACGACACTTTAACACTCCCCTCTTACGTTCAATTTCGACTGAAACTAGTATGAATAACGCAATGCCGTGAAGGATGTGGAAATTTGAATTTGATACGATATCGAGAGTCTCATAAAAAAAACATATAAACTATATATTAGGTGGATTAAGACTATACATTTCATATCCATAGAAATCTCTATATTCATAGGATGCATTACACGAAGTATAAAGGTTTGTTTGGATGGCTCAAGTGGGATCTTGCTTATTCTCAAAGAATGAGTAGAAGAAAAAAGAGAGGAATACCAAAAGAGAAAAAATGAATTTGCAAAAATTCGAATCGTCATCGTCGTTGTTATTAATATTACGGCTATCAAGAACACCCTCCTCATTTTTATATGTTATCGAGCACCAAAATTACATTTTCCCATCAATGTATATTTGAATTTTCCCATTGTAACTCAAAATATCTATTCCCCATAAAATAAACTAATTCTTTCATACTGCCCCTCCCTCCCTCTGCACCCGGACTAGAGGTTGCCTGACATCATGATAGGCATGGCCACGGGCCGGTTTGGGCCTGGAACCGGCCCGAGTCAAATCTGGGCCCAGTCCGTTGGCCAGGCCAGCGATTCCAAATCGAAACCAGCCCGTGGCTTCCGGGCCGGTTCCGAACAACCGAAAATGGGATTTAAAAAAAAAACCGTTGAACAGCTCGGAACCAGAACCGCCACTTAAGGTTCCGGTTCCAATTCCATCGAATTTTGAACCGGAACCGGCAGTTCCTGAACCGTGGCCATGCCTACGTCATGACACTGATCGTTGAACAGTGCACATGAGCACAACGTACGTAACGCAAGCCACACTAAAGGAAGGGGAATGTGATCTTTTTGTTTATGTTTCGTAAGATGCAAAGCGATAGCTTTGAAATTAGAGGAGACTAGAGAGAAACCGCTAAAAGATGCAAAACTAATGAAGGCGGGTATCATCAAATTTTTTCTCCTTAATTATCTTACATCGTCATTAAAGGCAACGTGCGACTTATGAGAAGTGATACTGCGACTTGCGAACTTATAATCATCGAGCTAATAAATGTGTTTTGGTCGACTTAGTGACCGATTGATATTGTCCGCATCTCGAACTTGAAGGACTCTTCCAGTTCATGTACATTAGCTTACCCCCACCAAATAATGGGAGCAAAAATCAAGTGAAATGCCATAATTTAGAGTTCCCCAAGACGCCAAGAACTAGCCAGAAAGAAGGAGGCGATTGGACTGGAGGTCAAAGCAAATCTTTTTGATTGGTATAGCAAGAGATTTGTCTTTGCTTGTAGCACTTTGGAGAGAAACATCTTGTTTCAAGAAAATTTGTATCTTCCATGTTGCAATTAAAGATATCTACTCAGCCAGTTCTTGCTTTGATTTGGTCATAGGACACATTACCTCTTATAACGGGAAAATTAAAGTAGAAAGCACTCGTTCGGAGGGTTTTTATAAAATGGCCATTAGGTGGAAGAAAATTCGCTATCTGCGTCGAAATCCAGTATTCAAAGGGAATGTGAAATGACACTTTAACAGCTCTTCTTATATGTAAATTGGACTGAAACAATATAAACAACGCAACATCATGAAGGATGTGAAATTTGATTCTGATACGATGTTTAAAGTCCCCTAGAAAACAAAAATATATTAGCCAGATTTAGACTATTCATATTAGAACCATATAAATCTCGTATTCAAATGATGTAGTACACTTACGATATGTTACAATGGCTCATCCGAGATCTTTCCGATTCTCGAAAAATGAGGGGAAAAGTGTTAGAGAAGTCCTAAATCTATTGCATTGTTGCCAATTTAGTCATAAACCTTTTAATTGGGCCAATTTAGTCCTAAACCTTTTAACCTAGAGCCAATTCGGTCCTTCCGGCTAATTTTGGTAGGATATTGCTGACGTGGACATCGATCGACTTACATAGCACGGCAGGCGCTGGTGTAGACATTTTGTAAATAATAATTTATAAATTTTCGATCTCTCTCTCTCTCTCTCTCTCTCTTCTCCTCTCGTGGCCGGAACGACCATAGCCGATGAGGGTGGTCCTTGCCACCACAGGCGACGGTCGGCCTCGCAGGCCATGTCATTCCAGCCACCAGAGGAGAAAAAAATAGACGAAAAAATAAATCAAAATAAAAAAATTATTAAATTCTTGTATATAAAAATGTCCACACCAGCGCCTGCTATGTCACGTAGGCCGGTCGGCGTCCACGTCAACAATATCCGATCAAAAGTAGCCGGAATGACGAAATTGGCTCTAGGTCAAAAAATTTAGGATTAAATTGACAAAATTAAAATGGTTAGGATTAATATTGGCACCAATGCAATATGACTATAAATTTTTCCGACACTTTTCCCAAAAAATGAGGGAAGGAAAAAGAGAATAATACAAAAGAGAGAAACCAAAGTTACAGTACATTCCCTCCTTAGATTAATTGATGGCCCTAGACAGACGGGGTAATAATCGTCATCGTGGCTGCGATTGTTGTTTTGGGTCTTAGGGTTTCCGTGTGATTAGAGAGTCTACAAACGTTCTGTGGAACTTTTGAAAGGAAGGGCAATTTGATCTTTCTTTCTTTCTTTCTTCCTTTCTTTCTTTCTTTTGTTTTGTTTATGTTTTTGTAAGATGCAAAGTGGTAGTTTATCTTCATTATTCATTGAAGGCAAAGTGCGACTTAGATGGAGCGATAGTATTTGCTCGAAGTCTCCAACCACAGCGACTCGTGAACTTATGATTAATGTGTTAAATGAATGTGTTTTTTTGCATGGACTATGGCACTAAATAAATATGTTGAATTGTGAATATGTTTTGCCTTGCTTGGACGCAACATGCACATTAACAATTTCTTTTTTTTTCACTTAGTTGATGGTGCCCCCTAACCCCCCTGCTCATTTTAATTTTTTTTTATTATTTGTTCTCTAAGGTTATTTAAGTTCCAAATTTTCCAGACAAATGCTGATATTCTAACATGATTTAATTGCATTTATACATATATAAAATTAGAGGGGAAAAAAGCGGGATTTCAGGATAAGTAGATTAAATATATAGGCAACAAAGCCACCATATAGTAAAGTGTCGAGATATTAATTATTAAACCACGCATTTATCTAACAGCTTAAGCTTTTAGAACTGTTAACAGTGGTCTCACAAAATCTTACGTGGTATCGGAGCTGGAGATCTTAGTACTAGTCAAAAAAACAGACTAAGCGTGAGGACGAGTGTTAAGATATTGAATACTAAACCCCGTCTTCATCTAATAGGCAGTAATCCCATAAAATCTCACGTAAAGTTGACATAGTTCACCAGTCAAAAGGAAAAGAGATGGACATGCAACATGCCAATTTTCAGATCAATTTTGAGAAACCCTTCACTTTGAGATCTTGCGCGGGTAACTAACAAAATATGTGATGTGTTTGGAATGGCTTTTATTATTATTTTACTTTCGTGCTTTGACTTACCAGAAACACGCTTGTAGATATTCACACGATAAGTTTCCATGAAATTTTTTCGAAAAAAATTCGACTTTTCAGAAAATAAAATAAAATCTCGAAGGAAAAATGAAAAGTTCTTTATGTTTTTTTTTTTTTTGGTAAAGAAAAAAATGTTCTTTATGTTTACAATCAAGTGCAACAACAAAAGGGCTTTTCTCGAATCATGCGCTGGACATGTTTATTAGGCCGTCACGATATCGTGGTCGATGGTTTCTTCCTACCAAGGTCATAACAAAGCTCGAGGACGGTTCAAAGAAAATACACATTTCATGTTTCCATCATTCCATCCCCAACACGTCCGAAGTTCGAATCCCGTCGCCTCCTCCTTACGAGATATTTATCCGTGCACTTTTTTCCTAATTCGGAAAATTATTTTTTTCAGGGACCCGCGAATCTAAATAACGAAATTTCTTCTTCTTCTTCTTCTTCTTTTAAAAAAAAAAATTATTTAGAAAATAGATCCAATCACATGTTAGAGGCACATTTCATCTGCTCCTCACCTGACCCGAGACTGGAAATAGCAATAAATTGTATGGTTTTCGGGTAATATCCATTGAATCATCGCAACCAATTCTCAGAAATATGGGTCCCACCGCAGCAGGACATAAATTCACTCTCCCCCAAAAATATTTCTGATTTTTCCTATTTCGCATTTATTGATTTATTTATTTTTATCTATTTTTGGAATTTCTCATCATCAGTCTACGTTTCACTTGGGTTCGGGTCAGTGGGGCCCTCACCGAGCAGCTCCGCAGAAGATATTTTCGTGGCAACCCCCTAGACAGAGAAAGGGAGAGAGGATTGGTCGCCGGTCGGAACTCCACGTCGGAGGCTGTCAAACGGAAGCTTCTTATCTCTCTCTCTCTCTTCTGTCTGGCGTCTTTGACGTTGAACATTATACGAATTTTGAACCACCAAAACGAAGACAATAAGACCTTCCTTCGAAGAAAACAGGTAGAGAGAGAGAGAGAAGAGAGAGAAGTTGCATGAGCAACGAAGGAAAGGGAAGAGGAAGAGGGGAGGGGTCTTAAATGCGAGTAGGTCGATGCGGTCGCTTTTCGTTTTCTCTTAAGTACTAAGCATTAGCCTTCACCTTCCCCTCATATATATATATATATGTATAAAATCCCCTAATTTATTTCAGGCTTTGCAATCTCTCTCTCTTCTCTCTCTCTCTCTTCTCTCTATAGTAATAATTTGGTGACGAAGGCGAGCGATGGAGTTCTACGCGTGTCCTTCTGGGTTTCGCCCGCCTCTCGCGTCCGTGATCGGCGACTCCCTCGAAAGGGTCCGCCGAATGTGCGGCGCCGCCGTCTCCGCCGTCGTGGGCAACGTCTTCTCTGCTATCTTCACCTTCTTCTTCGCTCTGGGTTTGTTTCCTTTCTCCCTCTCTTGCTTGTGATTGAGTGCGTTTCGTTGGGTTCCGGGGGATGTTGTTGGTCGGTGATTTGCTCGGGTTTTGGTTTGGTTTGATTTGGATCCTCAATGCCGCTTCTAATTCCGCGTTGATGCACGGTGGTGGGGAATTTCTTGGGGAATGACGGGTGACGTGTTAGGGTTCAGTAAATTTTGCTCATGATCTTGATTTCTCGATGTTCGAACAGCTGTTCAGGCACATGCCTAAATGGCGTGATCTTTTCGCTAGATGAGATTTTGGGGTAGTCTTATTGAGAAAGAATCCTCTGTGCGTATGCTAAATTTGTGTAATTTAAGGCATCTTTTGGTTTTGCAGTTGGTACTCTGTTAGGAGCCATGACTGGGGCTCTGATAGGCCAAGAGACCGAGAGCGGGTTCGTTCGAGGGGCTGCTGTCGGAGCGATTTCAGGGGCGGTCTTCTCAATCGAAGTCTTCGAGTCGTCGCTCGTTCTCTGGCATTCAGATGAATCGGGGATCGGGTGTCTCCTTTACTTGGTGAGTTAGCGCACAATTCAAAACTTTTAACCACCTTTAATGGATGATCAGTGGGGCTGGAATGTTTTTGTCACATCTGTTTCTAGCAAAGTAGATGTATGGAATTTTCGTAGATATCCGAATGCTTATGGATCATGGTTTTGTTGCGGATCTGATCCTAAGCTCTCCAGCCAAGAAGTGTAATGCTAATCAATGGTTCTCCCAATTGACCATTTCCCCCCAAAATTGCAGATTGATGTCATCGTCAGCCTCTTAAGTGGGAGACTTGTTCGTGAACGGATCGGGCCAGCAATGCTAAGTGCAGTGCAAAGTCAGGTACTGTCCCTCTGATTAGAATTCAACACGATGCTGGTAAATGTATTATGATCGGCATTGCTCGTTATTAGTTAGTTGCTTACATTGTTGACGCATTTTATTAGATGGGCGCTGTTGAGCCAAGCTTTGAGGAGGTTCACAACATCTTTGACACGGGCTGCGCCAAGGGCTTGCCTGGAGATTCGGTCGAAAAGATCCCAAAAATAACCATCACTAGCAATGATATGGATGCTTCTGGAGAAAGAGTCTCTTGTTCAGTGTGTCTTCAGGTACGATTGTCAGTCGCTTCCTTTGTCCCCTTAACTCGCCTTTCATGGAAGTCATCGATCTGTGGTCATCAATCTCTGGTATCAGTAGGAAAACTAAGTCAAAACACCTTCCGTTCTGTGCATTCAGGACTTCCAGCTGGGAGAGACGGTGCGGAGCTTGCCTCACTGCAATCACATGTTCCATCTACCGTGCATCGATAAGTGGCTCTTCCGGCACGCATCTTGCCCGTTATGCAGAAGGGATCTGTAATCCTTTTATAAAACAGATCACAGCGGGAAAAAAAAATATGTTTCTTCTTTTAATATTTACAGAGGCGGTCACTTTTCGGGAGGCTCTTCTCTTATACAGGATTTGCTGTAGACTTTTGATACATTTTCATTCTGTAGTTCTTAGTAAAAGCCCCCCCTGTTCCCTGAGATGGATCAGTGTATGTACAAAAGTTTTGAGTGAAGAAAGAGTTAGCCATTTCTCTCTCTAAACTGCGTCTTCTTTTATCTTTCCTGTCTAAACTCTCATTCCATCAATCGTTTGTTAATTAATTAGCACTTAGGAAATGGAAAGAAGCCAAGGCGATTGAACCGTTCTTCATTTCGTTTTTCCGGGTCTTTTCAGTCTCCAATGCAGATCATGAAGCGTGGTCTGGGATATTATGCAGTTGAGTCTGGAAATCTTGACTATGAGCTGTACGGTAATGGTGTTTCGCGTCACTTGTGGGTTCATACATTGCATGACCACCATACCTAGGAACAAAACCGGTTTCTGTATGGAACCTGTGATGGATGTGCATGTGCTAGCTCTCTGCAATTCATTCAGAGGGTGGAAAATATCTCCAAAGAGTTTGGCAAGAGAAGGGAAAATATCTTGAATTTAAAACCATTAAGAAGAGAGACAAGGAGTAGGAGAAGATTGGATAGGTGGGAAGTAGGAAGTTTGGGGGTTATCGGGTCTGGCAAAAGATCAAAACTTAAATTTCCATCTTAAGCAGAGTTCACTAACAGAGACCGATGATGCAGAGTTGGTGCATAACTCAGACTATTCTCGGCGGTTAAAGTTCGACGCGGATCTCTCTCCTTGAAAATTATGTTTAATCATCCGAGCGAGTGTTTCCGACCGGCATTTTGCCAATGTAATTGCCACGGCACACGCTTCATTTGCACCAGATGCATTGCCATCTCTTGAATCAACAACTGCGAGAAGCAGAGGACACAGCTTCGAATGGAAAGGAAAACACGCTGTCCCTGTTCGAACCATCGTCGGGGTTTACTCCGACAAAATAATTCTTAATCATGGCGAGACAGCGAAGAACTCGTACCCGATTTTCTCCAAACAACAGCATTACGGGTTTGGACCAAACTGATACGAGGTCGATGGACTTCAGGCATTGATGACAACACAAGTTCGAATGTGGTTCTTGGGGAGGTGGGGTATGGAATGCAATTAATGCCAAAACTCAGGGGTAAAATGGGGACTCCTGCTGCTCCAACTTGTAGTGATAAATACTCCGGGCCTGCCAATCTTGCTCTCTCAATAAATATTCTCATCTGTCACTGCTCTCAGGACACCAGAATCTGCAATTTGCTACGGCAGAACTCGCTCTTATATCAGACCTTTCTGCCGCTAAATTACACTCACAAAATTTAATCTTATAAATAAAGAAAGAAAGAAAGAGGCAGCATATGTAAATGCAAGACCCACATTTTTTCCAATGTTAGAAACTGCATTGAATTTTCTCTGCTAAAAGATCGCATGTCCAGCTACTCGGGATGTGCAAAGGAATCGGAAACTGCCCGGACCGGACCGGCCCGGAACCGGTAGGTCCCAAGGAAACTGGTAGATACCGGTCCGGTTCCAGGTGTGGAACCGCTCACCCGCCCGCATATTTTTGCGTGTAACTCCTACATTACATGATATCATGTGTTTAGAAGAATTCATGTGCAGCCCAAAACAGGGAGTTCTTTTTTGTTTATGGAAAAAAAAAAAATTGGTGGAACCGGTTCATGGCTTGCTGGAAAACAAGGCACTAATCGCACTAATCGCGTGAAGCTTGATGGGACCGGTTCCATGGGCCCACCTGGGAACCGGAGCGGTTCCAATTTTTCGAAGTCGGTCCTTAGTAGGCGGTTCCCGATTCCAGCGTGGGCGATTGCCACCCTGAAACCGATCACCTCTACCAGCTACTCCAGAAGGATTAGCAAGTTCATTGCAAATTTCAAAAGGAAAAACCACTTTCACCCTTTTTTTTTTCTCTTTTATAATTATCTGGAATTCCCAAAGAAATTAGACAGCCAGAGAGATTCAGGGGAGCCGTAGAGAATTTGACATCTGAATCTCGAGTTGTTCTTCTTGATGGCGACGGTTGACTATTTGCCCAGGAGACTGAAGGTTTCTATCACACAGCAAGAAGAAGAAGAAGAAGCAAGAAGAAGCAAGAATCACGTGATTCTCTCGCTGTCATCGCTTTATCTCATGCCCCCCTTTTTTCACTTTCAGCTTGTGGCCAATTATCGTTTTCCTTTTCGAAAATTCAATTCGGCCTTATTTTTCTTCGTAAAAAGAATAATGATGGGAACTTCTAAAAAAGTATTTAGGCTCGGCTTCTCGCGCGAAAAATGAAGGATTTGAAGATATTTTCCTGAAAATGATCGTCTGTATCGCTTAAATTTGTTAGCCAATGGAAAATATTTTCATTTGTCGAGAACAATTTATATCTAAATATTTCCGTGGTTAGGAAAATATTTTTAATCTATTCATTTTTCGCGAAACAAACCGAGATTTAGTCTCACGTTCCATGCGCATCACTATACTATTTTGTGGGATAGAAGCTTATTTGAATAATTTAACACTTACCCTCACACGTAGACTAAACTTTGGCTTAAAATTAAGCGTGGCAACTTATATCGAATTAGGACCTCCTAATCTCATACTGTGAAAAATTTTGTGGGATCATTTGCCAATTATTGGTTAGCTTTTGTTGGGACCAAGCTGTCTTATTGTAACCATCTTTTTATACTTCGGCTGCAAAACTCATGAATATTAAACTAATTCCTCCATATCTTGTCCCCTGGTCTTTCGGAGAATCTTCCAAGCAAAAGACAACCCTCACGAAACATCCAAAAACCCAAATCCTAAAAAAATTAAGTTGCAGATGGCTCCTCCTCAAATGAATTATTTCGTTTATTTTTTTCTACCTTCTCTTTAATATCAATCAAGACGGTCCAAGGAGCTTATGATGATGCAAACGACATACAAATTGTATGCTCATTTGAAAAATCATAAGAAGAATTGTCGGGGCATGTATACCTAGTCAACGTATATATTATAATATAAAAAACAATTGTCTAAAATATCCCATCAATTTAATCTTAAATATTTTGACGATTTGTCAAATTTAATCCTAAATCTTTCGACAATTTTCCGGTTTAGTTCTAATCGGTTTGGCAATTTGTCAATGCAATCCTTCCGGACAATCATCTAAATAATATGTTTAGGACTAAATAGGCAAAATTTCAAAAGATTCAGGACTAAATCGACACAGTTGAAAGGCTGAGGATTAAATTGGCAAAGTATCAAAAAGTTTAGGACTAAATTGACATAATTGAAAGATTTGGGACTGAATTGACCCCATTAAAATAGATTTAGAACTTTTGGACAATCATTGCATTATCATATACTATTGAAATCCACGTGACGTTGAGCATTGCAGATCCTTATCGAGACGTGGGCCCCGACGTCGAAAGTGGTTTATGATCAGGATAGGTTCCAAGTTTCAAAATTCATTAGTAACAGGACTTGTTCGTTTGGCCTGTTTGCCGTCCGAAGACAAAGACCAGGTCTTGCGCACGCTTGTGCTGATAATGACACGATGGAAGAACGAGACATCAAAGACTATCGACAACGTTAGACACATACAGTCCCGTTTTGACTATGCTGTTGTGTCTCTCTGCCGGCAATCCATTTAAGATCTCACCCTCAAGCCAAACTACGAGCTCTCGGTTTCGGTTTCGAGGAAGTATAATTAGAATCCGAAGAAAGAGCGAAGCCGGTTGCGCGACTGGGGTTGGATGGGTGGATCACCGGGTTCTGCGTCGGTCCCCATGCAAGCTCAGGACAAGCCTGGGCTGAGCCACCGGACGAATGTGTTGGGAGTGATGATCATAGCCATGTCCGTTCTGCTGACGGGCGTCACCTTTTATTTCTTCTTCAGGAGGAAGCTGCTCCCCGCCATCACGCGGCGCCGGCATCGACGGATGACGAGCAAAGGTCAGTGATTCCGTGTCGCGAGTAGGAAAAAATTCCCAAGAAGAGAACAGTGACGACGGAGTAAACAGAAAAAAACGAAGAAAGATAATGAAGGGCAGTGAAAAATGAATTGGAACTCTGATTTAGTGACACTTCGATGCTTGAAGGCTTAAAGCGTGTCGTGCCGTGTCGTGTTTTGCTACAGCACAAATCAAAACATGTATTCGTATTTGTCTTACCATGTTCATTGTAAGTCTATTCCCCACACATGCGTGCTTCATGATAGAAAAGTAAACAGCAGAACAGTTTGAAATTCTCGTAGTGTTGTGACACTGAGACTACATGAATCCTAAAAGCAAGAAGTTTAGTCTATAGCATTGAGTGCTTAACGTGAGCAATCATATTGTAATTCATCCACAACTTCTCCCATTAATTAGTTAACGGGACGGCGATTTTTACAAATCAAACGACAAGCACCCGATTCGTGATTCGTAAAGCTGAAACTCCCGAAAGTTCATCAATATGAGAAATCATTTCACTTCAGGGTACCTCTTTCTTGTTCGAAACATCCTCTCATAAGTAACAAGGTTTGAGCTTTGAATGACAATATATTGCAGCTGGAAGTAACTTGGAAGACGAGAAGATATTGCTGAGAAGGTTCCAGCTCGAGGAGCTCGTGAGGGCGACCAACAACTTCAGCAAGGAGTGCTTGGTCGGATCCGGAGCTTTCGGGAATGTCTACAGAGGGACGTTCCACGACGAAGGAACCCTAGCCATCAAGAAACCTCATGCCGACTCCTACCAGAGCGTCGAAGAATTTAGGAATGGTAATTTTGGCTCTAGACGCATTGTACCGCGTATGTATAGGAGCCTGAAGAGTTATATGTGTTTTTGCTCTTGAGGTCCAATTTGAGGATTATATCTTCAGGTGGCTGATTATTCTGCAGTTTTTTCTTGAACAGAAGTGAGACTACTTTCTAAAGTTAGGCACAGGAACCTTGTCAGCTTGCTGGGTTTTTGTGAAGAACCAGGTAAAAACATACCTTCAATTTGATATTTTCGAATTTTGAAAAGAAAAAGAAAAAATCAAAATATCCCACGTCCCTTGGTAAAGGGTTTTACATACTCTTTACATTAGATTTCGAAATTACGACAGGCATAAGCCTCAGAAGTGGAAAAAAATCTGATTGAACATGTGATTGTACAGGAGCAAGAGGTGCTAAGATACTGGTTTATGAGTATGTGCCCAACGGTTCATTGCTTGAGTACATCATGGGTAAGTTTGAACTGCTGTTGTAGCATTCTTCTCTTCCTCCATAACTTGGAATATATGATGAGTGCAAAGGAAGAAACTGAGAATCTTCTTCTCCTTCCATGTTTGGCCATGAATAGGGAGAAGAGGGAGGGTCTTGACATGGAGGCAGAGAGTCAACCTAGCCATTGGAGCAGCTAAAGGTAGCTTCCACTCAACTCATTTTTCAACAAAGATGAGCTAAGGCATGTGATGAGATTAAGGTTCTGTTGCTGATATGCTCCGAATTTTGCAGGCATCGCTCATTTGCACGAAGAGGTCAAGCCGAGCATCATCCACCGCGATCTGAAACCGAGCAACATCCTCATAGGAGAAGGGTTTGAAGCCAAGGTTTCGGATTTCGGGCTCGTCAAGTCGGGGCCGGTCGAGGATCAGTCGCACGTCAGTAGTCAGATCAAAGGGACGCCGGGATACCTTGACCCTGCGTATTGTTCCAGCTTCCATTTGACTCCGTTCAGCGACGTTTACAGTTTCGGCGTGATACTTCTGCAACTGGTCGCTGCCCGGCCTGCCGTTGACACCGGAAGGAACAACTCTAGGTATCATATTATAGAATGGGTAAGGAAATTAGTCTCTTCATACTGTATTGTCATAATATGTATGACATTAAGGTCTCCGATTTAGCGAGCCTATCATTCGGTACGCACGAATGAAGTTGCAAGATCCACAGTTCTCGCACATAAGAATCAACTTTCAGACCTTAAATAGCCAGAATGTGTCTATGCACATCTGTGTAGCTAGATCGGCCATTCAGATATCGTGCTTCCGTCTTGATTCAACTAGTCTTTTGGATGTGTGCGATTCTCGCCCCTGAATACACTGACCGATCGGTAGGACAACTTCGACACGGCTTGAAGGGATTACCGGAGATTCACACGGTGCGATCTAGGCTAGCTAACTGAATACATTGTCTCTTAGGGAGTTAACACCATGTTGTCATTTGAGTGCAGGCCAGACCAAGCTTAGAAAGAGGAGACGTGACAGGAATATTGGATGCCAATCTCCTCTCACAACCGTGCAACATGGAGGTGATGCTGAAGATGGGTCAGCTTGCTCTGCGGTGCGTGGTGAAATCACCAAAACAGCGCCCTACGATGACCCAAGTTTGGCAAGAACTAGAAGAAGCGCTTCGCGTGGCCGACGGCAACACTCTTAAACCGACCGCCCGCGGCGGGCCTCACAGATCAATGGACCGCGAGACTTCTCAGAGCTTCAGCATCGATGGGGTCGGGTATCAGATATTCCACGTGGAAATGGACAGCCTCTCGTTCCAGTCCGCGAGCTTGAGGTGTTTGGATGCCGACAACCTCAGCATCGATTTTGACAAATGCAGTTTAAGAGGACTAGAAGAGGAGAAGTAGTTAACGGTTGCGCAATCTCGAGGACCTCTGGCCTCTCGAGTTCGAAATTACCGGATTTTACTTATGTAACAGATCTAATGTAGGTGGCACCAAGTGTGAAATAGATGTGGCCTTGGAAATTCATTCATTGTTCACGACACCCCTTTCAAACTTTCCACCTTCACTCAACCAGCATTAATTAGACAAGAAGATTGGTAATTTCCTCACCAAGGTAACCGTTGTCAACGGGTCTATGGAACCATCAGCTTCATGGCAATGTTGCCAAACTGGACTCCTTGTGTCCACCCTTACATCAACATCAACTTCAAAAGTGCTAGGACCAGGCCAATGAGACATGCCAAAAAGGCAAGCAGTTTGCATCAGAGGCCATGTAAGTGAGATCTTCTTGCTTTGACCCGTTCCATCGCGACCGGACGAACATAACCGTCCGACTCGCTGGCCTAATGCCATTCAATGACTATGTTAGTCTAAATACATCAACCCTGTTCACGCGACAAAAATTTCACAGGAAAGCATTGAAAAACCTCAGCAGACTTAGCATCTGCACCGCAGAGTTCAACTACTCGACAGAAGATTCACAACAAACATAATAGCTAGAGATGCCTTCTCTTTTGCACCCTGATAAGCATAACTTCATTTGAGGATCAAATTTTTATACCGATCTTTATGCCGTTCGCCGCTGTAAACTACCCCAAAAGAACTTTGATCAAGGGTAACCTTAAAGTGATATACAGAATGCAAAAAACAGATCACTAAAGGGGATAACAGATGCAAGTAAAAAGAGTTGCCCGCAAGAATCTTTGCTGTCACTTTTGAAGCTTCCCCCCATGATTCTTCCCATCATTGTGATCAAGTGAGCTGACATAAAATACAAGTCCCGGGTAAAATGTTACATTCTACATTAAAGAATTAATAATGAGCCGCACCTTCTCAATCACTCGGATTCAACAAGCTGATTGTTACAGTAAATCCTAGCAAGCATCGGTTTAGCAGTTTCATTAGGCAACACTAAACTTCCACTGGTGTTGCACAGGGGGCCAGAGTTTTTGCAGGTAGGTTAATACCTCCCCCTCTCAAGGACACGGTGGGTCCTTTGGTCGAGCTGGCTCTGCTGACTAAATTCGAGTCGAGAAATACAACAATGACTGTGATGTCGTCGTGGAAATGTCTGCGGACACCACGGTCAATTTCCTTCAAGTCGGAGTACCTCATTTCTCTTTTCTTCGCCGCTTCCTGCAAGGCAGTTTTCACAAGTCTCCGAGCAATTCCCTGGATGGAAGCAAGTGGATAACTGTCACATTAGATCCATAGCATTTCAATGTTGGAGTAAGTCCTACGGGAAAAATCAAGCAACATTCAGGTATCCAAAAGTAGTGGGTATTCTCCAAGACGTCAAATAGGTTTTCTCCACCCACGATAACACCACACCTTGCAGTCTCAAAGTTAAAACATCGAGAAGATGCATGGGCATGGAAATTATCAACACCACAAATAGCATGCACTATAAAAACTGAAGCTTCACACTTAGCATTCAATGATCTCAATTCCCATGGAAATAGAAAGATAAAAATAAAAAGCTCACAGGCAGAGCGTTCACACAATATATGAATGCAAGCAAAATTCAAGAATATTGATGTGAAAATTCATACATAATAAGAAAATGTCCAAAATAGAAACAGGCAAAGGTTTTTGTCAACAACAAAAGGTAAATCTTATGACATCGTGTCAAGCAGATAGGAAAGGGCATGAAACTCTTACTAGTTACTGAAAATGAAAGAGAGAGAAAGGGAATGAGCAGGAATGAGCAGGACTTGGGAGTTCACTTAAAAAGAGAAAAGTCCGCAGGAAAATCTTACATTACGGGGATGATTTTGAACCATATCAACTGCTTCTTGGTTGTTAAGGTGCTCCCACAGTCCATCAGAAGCAAATATCACAAACTGATCAAGAGGTTGGAGATCATGCACTGATATAGATGGATCAGAACTTAAAATTGGCCTTCTAAAAGGTTCACGGAGGCGAAACTTGGCATATAAAGGCTCCCTGTTGAACTCGGCCTTCTTCAGATACACATCACCAATGGATCTAGAAACCTGCAGAAAATGGTTTGTCAACCTAAAACAAGACTACATCTTTCAAGAAAAAAGGAAAAAAGTGACCAGAACAATTTAATTTTTGACAGTGAATTTTGGTGCAGTGGAACTTCTACCGCTTAAACAAATCATCTTGAAAGCAAAACAAATAATTTTTTTCACGATTCAAGTAGAAAGATCACAAAGTTGAAATAGATCCAAGGCACAAATATAAGGTCCCATTACTGTACCACCTAGCTTACCCATCACATGAATCCCTTCTGGTAAGATATCTTTCTAAAACTACGACCAATTGCCATCTTAAATCAAGAGCTTGTCCACATCTTTTCTTTCACTTAGCATTGACTAGGAGAATAGGAAGAAAAACAAAAAGACAAACCTCCGCGAACAACTCTTGAGTTGACAACAGAGTACAGATAAAACAATTATCATTCATGTTTCATGCTCCTAACGCCGCTGATACACTATTTTCCCGGTTCCCATTTCAAAGGTAGTACTTAGGGCGTAAACGCTTTGACAGAAAATTTATAGTCTCTCTTTAATAGCTCCATTTGGGGCTATGAGCTTTTATGTCCCCTCCAAAGAGAGGAATGTCACACAAACGCACATTTCATTCCACGCCAATCTTCACAATAAGTGAGAAAGCTAATTACAGTTATTGCCAAAAAAAAAAAAATTACAGCCATTGAATGTGAAAATATTCAGATGTATCATCATGAATCAGCAACCATTCACTTTAACTATTACTCAATTTCAGTCACGTCAAGCAGCTCGCCAATTGGACAGTATAGATATAACATTTAAACTGAAGCCATTTCTCCCATCCCACAGAGCTTAGATGACTGTTATGCCTAACTGATCTTTCCTGTTGACCATCCCAGGATCCCAAATGCACTAACCTAATGACTTTGCACCCCCACACAGCACCTTATCCGGAAATAACAAATCCAGAAATGGGAAAGGCAAAAATGAAGATAAGTGTTTTTCACCACTCCGCAGTCAATAGACTTACCTGTATGAGGCCCTTTACACGCCATACATTATGCTTTAATACCACGATTTGAGAGTCATCGGGATGCAAAGAATGCATCTCCTGCCGAACAGACTCTATACACACATTATGCTCCGATGAAAGCTGGATGGCGAGAACCTCGCCGGTCGCCTTCATAGTCCTACCCAGAACAGCCCGAGAATCGCCCAAGTTGGCAATGTAGAGCGTCCCACCAGAAATGACACCAACCAGGCAGCACGATCCAACAGCAGCAATCTGGGGTTTCATGGGCCATTGTTTAGTAACAAGAGAGTAGAATCCCTCTTCAGTTGCTTGGTAAGCCTTCCTAATAACATCTACGGACATAGATTCTTGCTCGGTTGCAAACACTGCAAATCATAGGCAACGCAGCTGATTAATGGTGGACAAAGAACATTGTCTAAATTGAGCACCAAAGAACATAATGATCACCAATAACAAAAAGTACCGATCAAGATAATATAGAACAGACTAGACCTCATTGGAAGATGCTTCTTAGACTGAATAGAAAAAATTTGTTCATTATCTTACTCTTCAGATTCTGGAAGAGGTGATCATTAATGAAACGCGATGTCTCAGGTCCACCGTGGCCATCATACACTCCAATGAAGGTGCCACAAGGACCTGAGTCAAGAAAACTCAAGGAGCCGGACTCGATCTGGCTCTGATCTTCGAGCAAATTATTGGCCTGAACAACCGCCATTGAGAAGTCCCCATTCAAGTGCTGCCCAGTGTCTTTGTACCATAGAAGTCCATCTTGCCGGCCCCCTAAATCCGAACCCGTGTGCACATAACGGTCCGAGGACGGCCGCCAGCAAGCCCTCAGAAAATTTATCAACCTCGATAACATCCCTCATCTCACCTAAGTGAGCCTCCGAGTCTGGCTCCACATCCAATTCGGATGCACCACCAACTCCAAACCCAAAACTGATAGCCGCCACTCACCTGCAAACTGCATAATTATTAACAAGTCATATCCGCTGCTACAGACTCAAAATCAAATTCCAAGAACACTGAATTAGTCATCCTGCAGTTTTGTTGATAGTAGTCTAGTGGCAAACGACGTCTACTCTATCTACAACTAGCAATCAATACCCCCCGCTCCTATATATAGGACAGTTTTAGGTCTACCGTCCAAGACCAATGACTTCTGCAGCTCAAACAGAGAGAACCCACCAAGAGCCCCATAAAACAGAGACTGACATCGTAAAAGATAACGAAACACACAACCGAAACACATCTACAACTAGTCGGTCAAATCCAACCGTCCACATTCTAATCCTCGAGCACAGCAATTTGGCGGTCCACCAGAAAATCCAGTAACTAGACCACCAGAAAAATCAGCAGCTAGACAAAGACCCGAAGTGACCGCTCCCAGAACACCGATCGCTCAAATTGCGACGACACGAGACCAAACAAAAAACGAAAAGGGGAAGATAGAAAGAAGGAGCAACTCACAGTACAATTTAGGTTTGCGGCTGAATCGACACCGGACGAAAGCGATGGAGATCTAAAAAGAAGAACAGAGACAGAGCATGTGGGCGACTGCTCGAGAGCGTTAGATCCGTAGATCCACCAAATCAAAGCGCAATCGCTTTCCGCAAGCGAATTCGATCGCTCCTTTTTCTGAAAATTTACTCTTTTTGTCCGCCGTTCCTTCTCTTCTCGCGGACGGCGAAGAGGGCGGCGGCGGCGGCGGCGACTGGCGACGGAAGAAGAAGAAGAAGATAGAGGTTAAATAAGAAAACGAAGAGAGCCCTTCTTTGTTTTTTTTTTTTGGTGGCGGAGGGGTTTGTCAATCAGTTTGATAGAACCAGCTGACGAAGCTCTCTCTCTCTCTCTTGTTTCTCTCTCTAGAGGTCGAAGGCGTGTCTGAGCAGACAAGGCTTCCTTTAATCTTCGCTATAAAAGAACACGAACAAAGCGATGGCTGAAAGCCAGCAATGCATACGGGCAGCGATGGGGCCCACATATAAAAACCCCTCTAAAAGAAAATTTAAAATTAAAATTAAAAAGGGAAGTGTCATGGATGGATATGGCAGAGAAAATATATAATAATGAAAATTTACAGCTGTAATATTGGGACCCATTTTTCTACTTTGTTTCACGCAGTTTACGGCTTCCTTTTTGGTTTTTTCCATAGAAAAGGGGCAGAACGTCCGATCTGAAATTTACGTCGATAAACGGAGAAAAATCACGTGAATATAAAGATCGTATAAGCCTAGTAGATAAGCGATGCGGGACATTTTCACATGGAACACCGGTAGTTTGGACGGAATGCCTGTAATCATTGTAGGAAACGAAGTAATCGTCGAGGGTACACGATAATACGTTGATATATAAATTTTCAAGAGAATATGTTTTGTCCAGATTAGCCATGGTTTCTCGTATCACATATTGGTGCGCCTCAACTAGGAGTGAGTATCCGACCAAAAAAAAAATTAAAAATTGGAGTGAGTATGAGTTCAAGATAGAACTGGAAATCAGACCGAATCAGCTATGGTTTCAGGTTCCAGCTCCCGCGGTTATCGATCCGATTTTTGGATGCAAAAATAGTGAAGCTGGTATTGTGCGGTTCTATCCCGATTCCCGGGTAAGAATCGAATCGGCAACCCAAGAACCGAACCGAACCGAAATGGGGAATCGATGAACACCGATTACGTGTTTTGAACTTTTTCTTATTTATTTTACATGTTCATCTATTACGGATTGTTCATATTGACAGAGGGGGATTTTTGTTGTTGTGCTCACTATCGTTTTGCTTAACTAAAAACGAAACAAAAAAGAATAAGAAAAAAGTGAAATGAAGAAAAAGAAATTGGTCGATCCCCAGGTAGACCCTGAAATCGATTGACGGGGTAAATTTTAGGTTCCATGTTACGCAGGCTAGATTCCAGAAAGTAAAAAATTGATTTCGACAGGGTAGGCTCCTGGTTCTGGGTGAAATCTGAATTCACTCTGAATCCGATCACCCCTAGCCTAGAGAAAAAGCAATAAGAAAGATCGAGTTTTTCTCGCAATGATAAAAAAAAATAAAAAATACAATATCTTATGATAAGATTCTTATCTCAACTTAATCATGATCTTAAGATAATGTCGTCATTTGAACGAAGTTGGGTTTTTGCAAAGTTCATCATTTTTTTCCCTAAATTAGTTACTAAAAAAAAAAAGAGTGGTTCACATTAAGGTGACCCTCCACTACAGCGCGTACAGAATCCCATAATTCATGGAGGATCTTTCTCATAAATAGTCTCAGAAAGAGAAATGAACCAATTTTTATCAAGGTTTTCATATCCTTTTGTTATTTTACTATTTAATTATAACACATTCCTATTTAAGAAATATCTATCATATTGGCATAATAACGTAATTTGGAGTTCTTTATCTATCAGTTAGTAGACAAACATTTCTCCTACAGTGTGCTATTTAAGTTATAGTTTTGTATGACTGTGCGAGCAAAACGCGCGAATAATAGATAGATTCTTTTCATCTGACTTTATTGTAGTAATCCATTAATTTAAATGTTTCACGCTTAATTTCGGTACGAGAAAATTCAAAGTGTTCCGAGCCGCCTTTGTCCATTGTTGCCCGGAGTCGCCCCACATTATTGTTGGCTCCTCGAGTATATACGGTTGTCTTGGTCAGTGAGGTGTCGGATCGCCCTATAAACAAGCGGGTCACATTCGATTATCAAATAGTTATACGACGTGTCATTTGAGTAAATTTATTTCATAGCCCGATCTTAATAAAACGTAGCATTTTCCTTACTTTTCTCCTGTTTATAAAATGGAAAGAAAAGTGGGGATCGTCAATCCCTAGTGATAAAAGAGCTAACAATTTGTATACTAATGCCACTACGAGCAATTCAATTTAGAATAGACAAGCTTTAAGGCCTGTCAAACTTTAAATTTATGTTCTTATATATATATATTTGCCATAGTTAGCTAAAGGCAAAAAGATGCTGCCACTACTTAGGTCAATGCCCCCATGGCTACGTCCATGTTTGGTTCAATATTTCAAATGAGTTTTGGGCTCGAAAGTCTCTTGGGCAAATGCAAATGTTGTTTGGCTACTTTTTTGACTCACTTTGGGGAGATGCAATTGCATCTCAAATACTCTCCAAAGGCCTTTAGCCCAAAGTACCTTCGGAGGTACTTTGGGAAGTTGCATTTCGAAAATGCAACTACAATTTTTTATTTTCTTTTTTCTTTTTTCTCCTCCTTTGTCCTTCCTCCGCCGCCGCCGCCGGCAGCGGCGATTTTTTTTTCTTCCTAATTTTAAACAAATTAAAGTTAAAAAATTTTAAATCGGGACACCAAATATTAAAAGTTTACCGAACAGCATTTTCCCCAAAATTGCATCCAAATGTACTTTTCAATTATAGTTTACCAAACAATACTTGCATTTCACCAAACACCTTTAGCTCAAAGGTATTTGCATTTTTTCAAAGTTCCTTGGCCAAATGCTGAACCAAACAGGCCCTATGAGTTGCGTGCACAATTGATTGATGTTGTGTATATCTTAATGAGATTTTTTATTATTATTATGGGATGTCATTCTCAAGTGGATGCTCTCGCATTGTTCTAGCTTGGTTGGGAATAGAAACTTCGGAGTGAATTAAAAAAGAAAAAAGAAGAAGAAGGATTTAATTACTTTTTTAAAATAATTAATTAATTTGAACCATTTTCAGCGTGGCTAAGATAATTTGCGTCTGGATTCAACTTCAAACGTAATCAGCTCGTGTGAATTCTTCTTTCGACTTGAAGGGGGAATAGATCTTATTAGCGAGTATTCCATACAATGATCAACCATAATTAGCGAAAAATATTATATTTTTGATATTTCAATTACACATATCGATAAATATCAAGAATCTCCCGAGTGCGTATTTTATATCCTTAATAATATTAGAGAGAAAATGTCTCGTCCTGTGTAAGGTGGCGCACTTCAAACTATTCGTCCGTTTGATATTATTAAGATACACACGTGAGTTATGTTAGAGAAATCTCACATCAAGGATTTAATGTAGTGTAGAGCAGTTAATATATCTTAATTGACCCATAACTCATTGGCTTAAGCTTTTGAATGAAGACGGGTCTAACTGGATATATTGACATGCTCGGACTTGGGCCTCTCTTTGTGACCTCTCCAGCCGAAAGTTATCGGATTTTTGCTGCACGCTCGCGCTCCCTAACATATTGTTATCGGAATCGGAGATTCTTCGTTCTCCAAACGCTATGTATATGATATACCTAAGATCAATCATATGTTTTGCATGTGTGTAGTGATTGTAATTTCCAATTCAAGAGAAGTTTTACTCCATCCAACTCAAAAATATTTTTAAACATTGATGAAAAAAAAAATGTGGTAAAAACGATTTAGAGGGATTGCGTTCTAATTGAGGTATTTATGGGCACCGGCTATTTTGAATAGGAAGGGGGGTGGCTAGAGATCATTTAATGTCGCACGTAGGTGTCAATTCCGGAGCCCTGTTAGACACGTGTCGCGCACTCCTTTAAGCAAGTGGCGACAAGGTTGTGGATCTGGTGCTTGTCGGTTCAAATACTACGAAAATTTCATGACCCACGTGTGACAGCAATTTGTAGCATGGTCGTCCTCTTGCCCCAGAAAAAAAAAAAAAACAAAGGAAGAAATTATTCAACACGTCACAAAAGAGATAAAATAATTAAGTGCTTAATTTGACCCAAAAAAAAAAAAACTCGCAATCAAATAAAAAAATCCGGAGAAAATTTCAAAAAAGGCCCGAAGTGTTTTCATCTCCTCAAATAAGGGTATGAAGTTGACATTGTTTCAAATAAGGGCCTGAAATGCCCTCATTGTCTCAAATACGGGATTGAGGTGGATATTATTTCAAATAAGAGCATGAAATGACCTTATCAGTCTCAAAAAAGGACATTGCTCACCAGTTAATAGGAGCATTCTGGTCATTTAACTTTTATTTATTTATTTATTATTTTTTCCTTTTTCGAGTTTTTCAAAAATTAAAAATAAATAAATAAAACTTAAAAAAAAAACATAGGTGGGAGGGGGTTGCCCTCCCGCCTATGCCCGTCGCCCCAACGCCGGTGGGGCGGCGGCGACAGCCGTCGAGATCGCCGACGACCCCGCCGACCAGAGGCGAGGGCTTGGTGGCCCTCGCCAGAGCTGGGAGAGGGCCGCGACCCTCTCCTTGATCTAGGCGAGGGTCACCGGCCCTCAGCCAGTTCCGGGGGCGGCCCTCGGCCGAACCAGGGCGACCGTCGTCCAGGTCTGTCGGTGGGGCGGTGGCCACTCCCGCTTGTGTATCTCCTTCTTATTGTTTTTTTTTTTACTTTTACTTTTTAAATTTTTAAATTTAATTAAATTAATGAAATTAAGTTAAAATTACATTTTGACAAAAATGCCCTTGACAGACAAGAAAATTTGGTCGGTCGGCCGGTGAGGTCATGCCCTTATTTGAAACAACTATAGCCACTTCAGGCCATTCTTTAAGACAATGATGGCACTTTAGGCCCTTATTTGAAACAAAGTCCACTTCAGACCCTTATTTGACAAAAATGAGAGCACTTGAGGCTTTTTTTTGAAAATTTCCCAAAAATCCCACTCGCCAATTTTCTTTTTCACATCCTTATTCATATTTTCCAAAAGGGATAGATTATAACATTGCCCGAGGGATAAAAAGTAAAGATAAAAACACGTCGAACGTGCTCGCAGCAATTATCATCAGTCTAAACATGTCACCTTTGTTCGCACTGATCAAAATCCAACTAGATGAAAACGGTATCACGAGTTTGATTTCAATTGGCGTGTTCCGAATAATATCTTTCGTTTTTCATTTACTCTTTTTTCGAAATCGAAAATCAAGCTCGCAACTGGAATTTGACTTTTGTTTCTTCAACATGCCAATTTGCGAGGGCTTATATCTGCACAATTAGATGGCCTTTGATATTAAGAAATAGCATGCTAGGCGCACGAATCTAGTTTTGCTCTCTAGTGAGCCAACAACTTATGGAGCAAACCCCAAAAATGTGAAAAGCATAATAAGTTTCAAACTTGGTAGCCAAGATGCCGAATGAATAAGATGACTTAAAAAAAGGACCATATAAGAAATACCCATTAATTTTTTATTGGGAAAAAAAAAGAGACAGGCAAAAGTCACGCTCTCCAAATTCCACAAAAAAAAAAAAAAGAATTCATTGATTTTTCAAAATTATAAAATAGCTAAATGGTTAATTGGGTTAATACTACAAAAAAATCTCAAACTGGTACACTTGTGATAAATTTATCTCAAACTATTATTTTGACCACAAAAAATCCTAAATTGGTACATCCGTGATAAATTTACCTCAAATTATTTTTTCGACCACCAAAAATCCTAAACTGTTACACATGTGATAGATTTACAACAAACTAAAATTTTCTACTACCAAAAACCTCAAATTGGTATACACGTGACACATTTACTCTTTGTTAATTTTTGTTAAATTGAGTTAATATCACGAAAAACCCAAACTGAAACATCTGTGATAAACTGACGGTAAAAACCCTAAACTTGTACACCCGTCAACTGCTACCTGTCATTCAACTCAACAATTTGATGGTAAAATTTACTTTTTATCACAAATGTACCAGCTTGGGATAAAATTGTTATAAGTGTATCAGTTTGAAGTTTTTGGTGGTAAAAAAAATAATTTATGGTAAATTTATCACGCGTGTACCGGTTTGAGGGTTTTTTGAGATAAAAAAACAGTTTAGAATAAACTCATCATAGGTGTACCAATTTGAGATTTTTCGTGTTATTAATCCTAATTAATTGGCATTGAGGTTGGGTTTTAAGTCAAAAAGTCGGGTCGCTTCGGGATTTGCATTAAGACCAAAAGAAGGGTGGCCGGTCTTCTTTTTAAAATTTCCTCGGCCGACCAGCGGAGGAAGATCCCTCGCACCTTCGCTACCACCGCCACCACCCCTTGTCGTGTCAATCTTGCATTGACTCGATTGGCTTCCGTGCGAAACTCGTTAGAAGACCCATTTTGAAAAAACCTTCCCCTAATTTTTTTCCTTTTGTCTTATTTTCGTAATATTTTTTTTTTCAAATGTCGAGCATTGTGTACACATCGGTAGCCTCTTCGGGAAGGTCAAATTTGCATACGTGTCCATAATTTTTCCTTCTATTTTTTTTATAAGGACAAAAAGGGTATCTCGGATTTCTTTTTCGCTTGCGTGTTGAATTATCGAAACCCCCGCGTTTCATGTCCATGTCCATGTCCATGTCGTGTTATGGCGACATGACATTGTCTGAAATATTTTCATTTTTTGGGTTTATTAAAAACACTTTTCTTCCGCCATATTCGGCAAGGCGTCAAATGTCCGAGTCATATGCATATTTAATTATGAAATATTTTTCCAAAAATTCGGCAAAGCCAAATGAATTTGACTCTTACGAAAAAGATGGGATTGGAGCTTTCTGTCGATCCGATCTATAACGCGATCTCTCCTTCTTCTTTTTTTAACCTTGTCAACAACAATGGTGTCAATGGGCCGGGTCGGGTCGGGTCTCGTATAGGCCCGACCCGGCCCGAAACCAAACAGTGCCAAGCTCGGCCTGGCCTAGTCTGAAACAGTACCAGTCCTGCCTGGCCTGGCCTAGCCGGCGCGCGTCTCTTTGAAGCAATCAACCTGTCTCTTGTTGCTGCATATGGGGATCGTTGGTTTGCCTTGGCCGGCCCGCACAGAAACACTACCAAGGTCCAGGTCGGCGCGGGCCTTTTTGACGGCCCTAAACAGCATGCTTAATATCCGACCAAAAAAAAAAACATGCTCAATATTTGACCAAAAAAAAAACATGCTTAATAAAGGAAATTTTCAAACCCAAAAAAAAAATGCTGAAATTATTTATTTATATATATCTATGTGTAATTACAAAAGGTAGAAACTAGAAATTCAAAACGCGTTGACTCAGCTAGAAACGGGTGCACGCATAATTTTTAGGCTCCCTTTCTTTGTCTGCCGCTTAACTCTTTTCGAATGGTCGACCAATGGTCAAACTCAACACATAGGGAGCGCCATTCGCGCAGGGACATGGATCGAGGATGCCGACGACGGGCTCGCCTCTCCTGAAGTGAGGATTCCACGGGCAACAGATATGGCTCGAACCGGACGTTCTGCAGCCGCAGCGAACTACGGCACGCACCGGAGAAAGATTACTACGGCAGACCGCCCAGCTCCGCCAATCATGTAGACATTGCCATTGAGGTGGGGGTAGAAAGTAAAGGAAGAAGCCCCAAGTGGTCACCTTTCTTTAATCTCCTAGGATCAAAGTGGGCACTGGTATTCTGTCGATTCGTTCCATATTTAAATCATCATCTCTGCAAAAGTTTTATTGGGCATTGGTGCTTGCTTAGTGTGCAAGTAAAAGAGAGTCATGGTGGACGAAAAAGCAGAGCAAGCTCATCAAAGAAAAATGGGTTTTTTTTTTTTTTTTGGGGAGCTGAAAGAGATTGTGTCTGTATTTAATTTTTGCTTGACCACAAAGTTTTTTGCATCACTTTCGTGGTCCACACCCCGTTGGAGGAGGTCAACAACGAGTCGGTAACCTCAGAAAACACAAAAATTTCGGAAGATTTTTTATCAATGTCTTTCAAGACTTTGGTCTGCGCGTGTTTAGGCCCCAAGGTCCGGTCCTGCCGGCCAGTCGATCGAGCCTTTCGGAGGCTGCAATCTCTCTTGGAGTCTATACCTTGGTAGGCCGAGCCGCTGGTCGGCCGCTTTAGCGAGGCTTTGAGCCGCGAGTGACGAGATTGAAAATGTCTGGCTACAACAGTGGTGTGTCTCTCGGATCCTTAAAGTGATCACACATGTTGAGATCAGAAAATTCACGTGAAATTGCTTCATTGTTGTTAGGGTTATCCCACATCGGTTGTGAAAGGGGCTGATGATCGGTTTATAAGTACGAGAGAAAGCCTCAATCTTTAAGCTAGCTTTTTGGATTAAAGAGGCCCAAGATCACCCAGCACTACTATCAGCCCAAGTTACCAACAAGGATACGGGTTATTGAGGCTCCGACCTATGGCCCGATGTGTAAGTTGGGAGCTCACACGTGAGAAGTCCCACATCGGAAAATTGATGTGGTTTGGAGCAGTTAATATTATCTAAGTTGGCCCATAACTCATTAGCTTAACTGAATATGTTGACGGGCTCGGACTTGAGTGAAAGTATCGGGCTTGCACTCCCTCGCTCCCGACAATTCAAGCTCCCTCGCTCCCGACAATTGTGACTCGACAATAACGTCCAATGAAATTTTATGGAATTACTTACTCTTTCTGACACTTTACAAGTTATCGACTTTTAATGAAAACCGGCGGTTCAATTTAATAATCGAGTCCGCCGATTCTAATGTTTCCAATGGTTATAAAGTACATGTACCGTGGTCCATATACTACTCTCGATACTTGATAAAATTGGAACCTCGACGAATTCCTCCAAGCTGTGGTTTGGGCTTTTAATTTGTTATAGCCCAAACAAGAAGAAACGTACGGGGGGGGGGTTTCAATTACATTGTGCCCACGACGACGACGACGCGTCGAGGCCAGGGGTGTAAATGAAAACTTTCCTTAAACTCGGTCTCCAAAGCGTAATTCTCCGAACCTTCCCGCGAGACGACAGCAACAATGCGTCAAGGCCCAGGGGTGTAAATGAAAAATTTTATTTGGACTCCGTAGTGAACACGGAATTTTGCGAATCTTCCCCAAGGGTTCCCTCTCCAGTCTCCACGGTCGTCTTCTTTGTCGCCCAGGCCAACACCGACACACAGCTCTCCTCCTCCAATTCACTTCTCAGCATCTCCATCTTCTCCTTCAATTTCCAATCCCAAGCCCTAAAATTCCTCAATATCCAGCTCTCCCAACCCATCACATGAATCGAGGACTTCACCATCTCCGTTCGTACCGAGAAAGCCCTAGACTTGCCAGATTCGCCTTCCCCTCCAAGCCCTAATTCGCCCAAGACTCGGTGGGCCCACCTCTCCTCCCATCGGCGACGCCCCCGATGCCGTCCGCGGCCGATATGCTGGCCCCTCCGCCGTCTCCATCCGCCTCCGGCGACGGCGGGGGGCCGGACGCGTGGTACGGCAACATCCAGTACCTGCTCAATATCTCCGCCATCGGCGCCTTCTGCTGCGTGTTCATCTTCCTCTTCCTCAAGCTCCGCAGCGACCACCGCCGCATGCCTGGCCCCGCCGCGCTCGCCACGAAGCTCCTCGCGGTGTGGCACGCCACGGGCAGCGAGATTGCGCGGCACTGCGGGGCCGACGCCGCGCAGTTTCTGATCATCGAAGGCGGGAGCTGCAGCCTGCTGCTGTTAATCGCCGTCCTGTCGGTCTTTGTACTTTTGCCGATTAATCTCTACTGCGGAGACGCGGTGTTGAATGATCAGTTCTCAAAGATGACGATCAGCCACATCACGAAAGGTTCGGGATTGCTTTGGGTGCATTTCTTATTTGTGGTCATTGTTGTCGTTTTGGTGCATTTCGGTATTAATGCAATTGAGGGAAGATTGAGGGTTACTAGATTTAGGGATGGAAATGGGAACCCGAGTTATCCGGGCACGAGTTCGACTGCGATATTTACGGTTATGGTGCAAGGTTTGCCGAAGACCCTGGGGATAGATAGCCAAGAATTGCAGGAATATTTTCAGCACAAGTATCCGGGGAAGCTTTATAAGTTAATATTACCTATGGATTTGTCTGCATTGGATGATTTGGCCTTGGAACTGGTTAGAGTAAGGGATGAGATTTCTTGGTTGGTTGCGAGGATGGACTCGAGGCTTTTACCTGGAGATGGTGAAGATTTGGAACATGGTGGTGATTTCTGGGAGGGAGTGAGGGTTAGGGCTGTTCATACGTGGAAGCAAGTAAAGCATGTTTGGGATCAGGTGGCTGATAGATTAGGTTACACGGACGAGGATAAGTTGAGAAGGTTGCAGGAATTGAGAGCTGAACTGGAGACTGAACTTGCAGCGTATAAAGAAGGGCGTGCACCCGGTGCTGGCGTTGCATTTGTGATGTTTAAGGATGTGTACACAGCAAATAAGGCTGTTCAGGATTTCAGAAGCGAGAAGAAGAGGAGAATTGGGAAGTTCTTTTCAGTCATGGAGTTGCGCCTTCAGAGGAACCAGTGGAAAGTTGAGCGAGCACCGTTGGCTACAGACATATATTGGAATCACTTGGGGTTGACAAAGTTCTCTCTGAGACTGCGGAGGCTACTTGTAAATACGTGCTTGCTCTTGATGTTAGTGTTCTTCAGTTCTCCTCTAGCTGTCATCAGCGCCATAAACAGTGCTGGGCGAATCATCAATGCGGAAGCCATGGATAATGCTCAGTCATGGTTGGCCTGGGTGCAGAGCTCGAGCTGGCTTGCTTCAGTTGTTTTTCAGTTCTTGCCAAATGTCATCATCTTTGTGAGTATGTACATAATTATACCATCGGTACTTTCTCATCTCTCCAAGTTTGAGAGGCATCTCACCATGTCTGGAGAGCAGAAAGCAGCCCTTCTGAAGATGGTGTGCTTCTTCCTTGTTAATCTCATCCTCTTGAGGGGTCTGGTGGAATCGTCACTAGAAAGTGCTCTCCTTCGCATGGGCAGGTGCTATCTGGATGGAGAAGACTGTAAGAGGATTGAGCAGTACCTTAGCGCATCTTTTTTATCAAGATCATGCCTATCCTCTCTAGCATTTCTTATCACCTGCACATTCTTGGGAATATCTTACGATTTATTGGCTCCTATCCCTTGGATAAAGAAGAAGATTCAGATGCTTCGGAAGAATGACATGCTTCAGCTGGTTCCTGAGCAAAGCGAAGATCGTCCCCTCGAACAGCAGGAAACAAATAGTCTTCGGAGACCCCTTATCTCTGAGACTGTTTATGACACCCCTAGATTCAGTGCTGTCGACCTACCTGGCCAGGATCTTACTGAATATCCGACCAACGGAGCCTCACCCGTGCCAAAGCAGACGTTTGACTTTGCTCAGTATTATGCATTTAATTTGACGATATTTGCCCTGACCATGATATATTCCTCATTTGCTCCTCTCGTGGTCCCCGTCGGTGCGGTCTATTTTGGGTACAGATATGTGGTTGACAAGTACAACTTTCTATTTGTTTATAGAGTTCGGGGGTTTCCTGCTGGCAACGACGGGAGGTTAATGGACTCCGTGTTGAGCATCATGCGACTTTGTGTCGATCTCTTTCTCCTTTCAATGCTCTTGTACTTTTCAGTCCAAGGAGACTCCACAAAGCTGCAAGCCATATTCATGCTTGGAATGTTAGTAGTGTATAAGTTGTTGCCGTCCGATGGCGATAATTTTCAGCCAGCCCTGTTGGAAGGCATACAATCTATTGACAGTGTCATAGATGGGCCTATCGATTACGAGGTGTTCTCACGTCCCAAATTTGATTGGGATACTTATTATAGATAATGCCATTCTCCAATGCTGTTCATTAGCTCATTAACTTATTTATTTATTTGTTTGTCAGAGCTCATTAACTTATTTGCGCGCTCCCTTTTCGCAATTTCTAACTCGCCGTTTTTGCTGCTTTGCTTGGTCCCAGATTTTACTTGTGTCTATACATATCTTGTTGATCTCATGTAGGTTTGTTCCGCACTGGTATAAAGGTGCATATGTTGTGGCTCATTTGGTTTACCAAATTGTCTGTAATGCCTGTTATGATTTGGTGGGAGTGATCTATCTGTCTGGTTCTTTTATCCTTTGAAGTGGGTCTTCTGTGGCAAGTAATGGGTAGGAATAGTATATACTTAACTGCATGGTGGTACAATTTTTTGCGACTTCTAGTTCTCTAGGTAAACCATCTCTTGATGTTTGATCAAAGACTAGTTTGTCAGGAATGGACCATTTGTCTTCATGAAAGGAGACAAGCAATTCATGGTTTTACTTTCCTTCTATGATTGAGATAACAGATGAATGGTTTACTATGAATGGTAATAATATACAGACGCTCCTCTACAATTTGCACGTCGCGGACGGTTCTTATCTCGTAATATGAGAAGTATAGGTATGGATGGTAATGAAATAAGATCGCCATTGAATTTGCAATTTTCGCTCCACACAAAAGTTTCGAGCGCCGACAGCTCTCATCAATTTGTGTTGAAGAAGATGTATCTTCTTAAATAGAAGAGGTCTGGCTCTGAAGTTTCTCCCGAAGATGACCATGAACACTTTCTCAAGTTACGAGAATTGAACATTCTTCTGCTTTCAAAATGCTCTCCTTTAGGAAAGTTAACTTTTTTTTTTCTCTTTCAAGAGCAGAAAAGACTCGTGTCACCTTACGAGCATGAGAATTTGCTAGGACCAAATTGAAAGTAGGCAAACACGAGGCGGAGAGAATTCGAAGGATCTCATGTTTCAGCTGGGTCAAAAGTGAAAAAGACCAATCCCTATGTTAACTCGGAGCCAAGCAGACTGGCTGTCTTCTTCACTTGAACTGGGTCTAACGTCCAATGTGGCTTCACCATAATCTCTCTCTCTCTCTCTCTCTCTCATGTGTTTGTAACATGTGATTGATAGCAATAAATAGGAGCGAAGTTCCAATCCCCACACACCCACACCCACAAGTCCTAACACAAATTCGGTTCAGGATTCGATTTCGAGATGGCGATGCACCATTTAGCGTTGGAGGTCGGTCTGGTTGATCCCACTGCGGAGACGAAAACTCGCGAACGAGAGAACACGAAGCGGCCGATCTGTCCTAAGCCCCGACGGCTCCGGTCGGCGACGCCGGACCTCCTCAAGTCCCTTAGATGCAGCAAACACTGGTTCGGCCTCCTTGCATTTTTCTCTAGGCTGTGAAAACTTGAAGAGGGGGTTGATTTAACCACTCAAAAAGGGGGTTGATTCAACCGCTGACTTCCAAATTTTCCTTTTTCCGATTCTTGTTTTCGCCTGCAGCCAGCAGAATGGCGATGCAAGAAGTGCGACGGGGAACCTGGTTGCAGACAAGGTTGGCCTCGTTATCCAGACGGGCGACGAGGATGAAAGCCCGGGCGCCGGGTGTTCGCCGCCCACGAGGACTGATAATCCGCTGGTTCACGACGTGCGCTTCATTCGCCAGATGGAGCTTCCCTCGCCATTCCCACCCACCAAGCTCTCCGACAAATTCAATTTTCCCTCCGCCTCTCCGGTTTGAGACTCCCAACGTATCTACAATAGCTCTAGCCCCTAGCCCCATTTTTCTTTTTTATTTATCATTATCGTTTTTGACAATTCGTGAATTTTTCTTTTTTCGGCTTCTTTTTCTTTTGTAAATATTACATGTAAGCTGGACAATTTTTAGGGGACATATATATATATATATATGAAACCGGAAATTGTGAGCTCGGGGACTTATAAAGTTGCTTTACGGAATATTTCATGTTGGATTACTGAGCTATGGAAAAATCAGAAAAAAAATAATAAAAGGAAAAAGTAAAAGTAATCTGCTTATGGAGTTCACTAATAACTATTTGGGAAAAAGACCAAAACAACCACACACAAAAAAGGAAAAGGAAAAGTTTTGTTTTGCCTGAAAAACAAAACTTTAATACTTCAAGCCCATCAAATGTGAAAGAGGGAATAATCTCAATTTTGGGGGCCTTGTGGGCCTAAGTTTGAAATTCAAATCCAAATTAGAGTAAGTTTTCTAATTTTAGTGCTTGTCTTTGATTATAATAAAGGAATCCTGATCGCGTCTTGCAAGCTTTTCACTTTCCCTACACGCTTCATTGATTTTCATTAAGAAGTTTATATCCAATTCCAGTTATCGGGCAAGCATGGCATCCAAGAGTGGAGGTCATCCGTTCTGATTCAATAAAGTTCCTTGCAAGTGCCTACGTCGAGGGCGACCTCGCCTGGGCAGGGCGAGGGTTGCCTCCCGCAATTTGGCGAGGGTGGCCTCGCCCAGCCCTCGCTGGTGGCTGACCATTGCCCGAGACCGACCACCAACGAAAAGGAAGATCAACAATAAAAAATAAAAAAGGAAATTAGAAAAGAAAAAGGCGGAAAAATTAGAAAATGTAAATGTTGAAAATACCTTTGGCTATGCCATTCTTTGAAATAATGAGGGCACTTTAGACGCTTATTTGAAACAAGGTCCACTTCAGACCCTTATTTGAGGAAATGATGATACTCAGGCCTTACTTGGAATTTTCCCTTGAAACAATTGAGTTTTGACAACCACAACTTGATAAAAACACATAATACCCACACGATTAGTCTCCTACCAATCTAGACAATAAATCGACTTGGTTTATTTTGGTAAAACAATGATAGATAGTCATATATATGAGTGGTGAAAATACATTGCAGAGAAAAACCAAAATTAAGATTGCATTTGGTTGGGCTTTTACGAAAGTCTTTGGGGAAATGCAAAGAATTTTACGTTAAAGGGGTTTCTCGAAATGTAAATATTTGGTAAAGTGTAGTTAAAAAATGCATGGGGAGGCAACTTTGATTTAAATGGTGTTTGGAAAAATCATGCTTGTAAAGAACTTTTACTCATGATTCCGACCCCCCCCTCTTTCTCTCTCCTCCCTCAGGGTTTCTCCAACCCAATCACCGCTTGTTCTGAGGGAGAGAGAGGGACCTTTCTCTCTCTCTCCCTCCATTCTCGCTTCTCATCTCTGGTTCCTTCTCATCTTTGGTTGTTTTTTCATTTCTCCATCTTTTAGTCTTTTTGTTTTCATAGACAACGCGGCCGACATCTTCAGCTCCGAAAATCGACGCGCGAAAGTCTCGGAAGAATCTATTTTCTTCGGATCTTCTCATTTGCTCCGGTGTGTACTCTAGATTGTCGAGTGCTCCATAAGTTTTTGAGACTCATTTACTGCTGTCTTTGGCAGTCGACATTTCTAAAAGTGATTTTGTGTTCAACCGGTATCTACTTTGTAGTTGTTCTCTCTCGATTTAGAATTAGATCGAGATTTGGGTGCTATTCTATCCCGATCTAGATATAGATATAGGATTTACAATATGTTTTCTGTGTTCTTTCAACCTTTTGGGGTTGTTGTGTTCTCTACACGGTAATGGTGCTGGAGACATTGAACCTAAGCGTGCACCGCCTTCTGGTGAAACCGTTGTTACTGGAGAGAGATTTCTCGGCGTATGCTCGTCACTGATGTTGATTCGAGACTTGGTGATCGGCCGTCGTTTGTGCTTTGATGCTACAATAGATTCGTCTTTGTGGAATGGGCGAGTCTCTGCAGAATATACCATGTCGATTCACTTTTCAGATTTACTTATTTTAGTTGCTTTGCGAGATTTGTATCTTTATCTTGAAGTTATGTATCCCTTTTTCATATGAAATGAAGATGTTCGTTTCGACAAAAAAAAAAAGGTCTCTCTCTCTCTCTCTCTCTCTCTCTCTCTCTCTCTCTCTCTCTCTCTAACCTAAGGTGACTCGTGGTGAGGCTTCCCTAGTCTCACAGACCATCCGTACGAATTCTAGGGTTTCCAATTAGAGGGTGATTCTGCAACGTTGGAGCTTCACCGACGCCCATCTTGTAGACCATCCGACCGAGCTTCTCCGGCAAACCACGTTTGCAACTCGGAGAAGATGAACAATTCTTACTAGGGAAAAAATCAGAAAATGAAAATATAGGGGAGGTTAGTTTTGGAATTTTTTTTTGTATAAACCCTAGGAAGTGGCCTTTCAAAAATGCTGAAAAATCCAAGGCGGGTCCCCAATGTGGTCACAATTTTTTTTTTCCAAACACCCAAATTATTTCTCAAGAGATTTTAGAGATCCAAAACCCCTTTAAAAAGTGGTTCCCAAACGCACCCTAAGTACTTAAAAAGATCCAACTAGCACAATACTCCGGCAAAAAGCATACGCCCAGAATTTGTCATACTAAACCAAATTTCCATCGATTTTAGTACGCAGGATCTCATCGTATCATTCAAACACGATGCGTGTAGAAGTTAAATTAGGTTAATTAGAAGATTCTACTCGCTAAGTGCCCATGATTTGATTTGAAACGAATGACCAAAAATTGGAAGCCCCCTTTTGACCGTAGTCACGAATTTCGCCTCTTTGATCGGTAAAGCATCCAATGTAGTCAATTTTGTGAAATTACTGGGTCTCGTTCTAAGAAACTTCCTTGGTGACTTAACCCGCATGTTACGTTGGGTGGAAAATTTGGCTGTTGACTTGACTCGAGTCTTCTTCAATTTTCCCAATGGATGAACGACCTTGCCACAAGAATCTAAAGTGGGTTTTTCACAAACACTATCACGATAAATCTCGAAAACCCTAATTAACCCCTGCCACGTGGCATCCCTAGACATATACCATTTTTCGAGATACCTACCGAAATATTAAAATCATCGAGTAACCGTACATATACATCAGCATAATAAATTTCGAAAGGAGTCGCCATCCCGTTTAATTCCAATTTTACATACTGAATTGTTCAGGGCTACGGTGTAAAGTTCCACGCGTAGATTCTTTGATTTTAGGTTAATGGCTTTTTTTTTTTTGGATCGAGAGTTTAAGTTCATTTTTATATTAGAAAGAAAGTTATCTGGCGATCCCATCCTCACGGAACCGAAGACGATAAAAATAAAAAGAATGTTATCTCGTAATTGTGCCAATTCAATCATAAATATTCTTTTCTTACAAACTGAGTCCTAAACTTTTTGCATTTATGCTAATTCAGTCAATCTGATCAATTTTGATCGAAAATCGCTGACGGACGGCGCTGACATAGACAATTTTAATAATGTTTTAATATTTTCATTATTTTTCTTTTCTTTCTCTTTTTTTTTTTCTTCCCTTCCTTTCTCCTCCAACCGGTCATCGGACCTCGGCGAGGCCGAACTCGCCCGGAGACAGGCCGAGGCTCGACCAGGCAAGGTGCGACCTTGCTAGTGGCTGGTGGGGGTGAGCTTTGCCAGAGGCCGGTGCCCTCGCTTCTGGCCGATCGCCGGACCTTGGCGACATGCCGGAGGAAAAAGGAAGGGAAGGAAAAAAAAGAAAAAACGAAAAACGAAAAACTAACTTAAAAAATTAATATTAAAATCCACATCAAAGCAGGTCGCGCCACGTCAGCAGCCGACAGCGTCGTGTCAGTGATTTTCGGCCAAAATTGGCTGTATGGACTGAATTGGCGCAAATGCAAAAGATATAAGATCGAATTGACAAAAGAAATTGTACACGATTAAATCGGCACAATTGTAATAGGTCCATGATTTTATTTTATTTTGGATAATTTTCTGTACGAATGTCTAATTACTACATGATAGAGCAAGTAAAAGTAGAACACTCTACGAGTAATGCTACACGTATTACGATTTTACTGAGAAAATCTCACTAAACGACGCAACGTTTGGTAATTTTTTTCGAGGTGGAGCGAGTCCTTTTTTTTGTTTTTTTTCCCCTTCCATAAAGCATGCTCTTTTAATGGTGAGAAAGTGAATCCCCCCCACCTGCTTTTTAACTTTTCTCTTCCTTTTTGACTTTGAAAATATTCGATCAAGCATTACAAATGCGAGGCTTTTTCCATGTTTCTTCCGGAAATTGCGCCATAGCAACTTGGTCAACCATTGCTTCTCCTCGGATTAGTCGGAGGACGAAAATTAACGTCCATTCTCAATCTCAGCTTGACCACAATCTTCTATGGCGTGTTTGAAAGATCCCGAGCACTTTCAGACGTGTCTCCAATCTTATGTAACGAGAGATATTTGGCGCGGCTTTTAAATTAGCACGGCACACGTTTTAAGACAATGCAGATACGGGTGAGTCGCGACCAGAGCGGACAATATCGTGCCGTTTATAGAGTGGAGATATCGGATTTTCAGACCGCGTAACCTTAAACTAGAGCTCGACGGTTTCTCAAAAGAGCATATGGGCACGAACACGAGTGAGCTACGAAACAAAAATAAAATAAAATAGCAAAGCACGAACACCACGTCACTCGGTATCAGTTATGACGTGGGCCCATTTCTCGGCACGTCGTCGTTTTTGAGGCAAAACCCTTCCCATCTGCTCTCGTTTCTCGCAAATGAGAAAACGACAGACAAACACCCCCTGCTCAAATTGACTTTGACCCCACCCTCTCTCTCTCTCTTACGGGGAAACCGTCGTGTCCGAAAACGCTCGTCTTCCACGTCATAATCTCTCTCTCTCTGTCTGCAATGGAAACGCATCATTTTGCCATCACTCGAGCGTTCACTTCACCCTTCGACTCTCTTCTCCATCTCTCCTCCAACTGACAAATTCCGCAGAATCTCTGCCCCCCCCCCCACAAACCCCAACCCCCCCACCCTCTCTCTCTCCTCTCTCTGCGTCGCGGCCTCGCTGCTCTGAATCCATGGCTTGTGCCGCTCGAGGCCGCGTCTTCTTCTTGGCCGACTTGGTCTTCTGTTGCCTGATCGTGGCCTGTCTGTGCATTGACAGCTGCGGTGGTATTGGGGTCGGGACTTTCGGCTTCGACTTCCACCACCGGTCCTCCGATCCGGTCAAGGCGATGCTGGCCGTCGCCGGTGAGGACGAGCTGCCCGAGAGGGGGAGCCTGGAGTACTACGCCGCCATGGCCCACCGCGACCGGCTAGTCCACGGCCGTCGTCTCGCGGCGGCGGGCGATCGGGCGGCCATCACTTTCGACGGCGGGAACGAGACGTACCGGTTCCAATCGTTCGGCTAGTATGTGCCTTCGTTCTTGATTTATCTAAAGTGGGATTCTCCCGATTTCTCTGCTGATGTTTAAAGTCTTTTGAGTTTTGGGTATTAGCTGAGAATTGTTACTTACGGTGCTTTTCTGCATTTCAGTTTGCACTACGCAAATGTCTCTGTTGGGACCCCAAGTTTGTCATTTTTGGTGGCACTAGACACTGGGAGTGATCTGTTCTGGATACCCTGTGATTGTATTAGTTGCGTGCGGGGATTGAAGTTGCCGAATGGACAGGTATCTGCTGTTATGTCTTGTTCATGTTGTCCCTACAAATTTCTGTTGGAGGTTTCTTTAACTTTCCTTTTCTGAAAAAGCGGTTCTTGCTGTCTTCTAGGATACTATTTTTGGCTTTTGATGTTACTTTTGAATTAGCATTTTTTGATCCCTCTTGATCCCGTTATTGATCCAATTTATTTTTCAAGTTTGCTATCATTTTGCTGTTTGCATCAATTTGTTCTATACATAGTCCTTCGAAAGATTGTCATTCTTGATTTCAAGCAATTATGTGTAACTAAACTTTCCTGGTTGAAAATCATGCCATAGGAGGCGTTCGAATGCTAAATGAAGTAGAACTTTCAGAAGGTACTGATACATTGATTCGAGCAAGACTTGTTTACAATATTTTTTTTTTGTCAAGCAGGTGATAGATTTCAATATGTACAGCCCCGATGCATCATCATCAAGTACGGTAGTTCCCTGTAGTGGCGGACTTTGCAGGAAACAATTCAGATGCTCTGCCACTCACAACCAATGTCCTTATCAAGTTGTTTATGTCTCTAATGGTACTTCATCTACGGGGATTTTGGTTGAAGATGTGTTGCATATGACCACAGACGACAATCAATCAAAAGTAGTTACTGCTCAGATAACGTTTGGGTAGGTATTTACTAGCTCTTTGGTATAACATGGCGGTCTTTTAGAACTTAACCGCGCAATATCCAGATTTGAAGGTTAAGAGTGGAGTCTCAGTCACCAACTTTTTGTGCTACTTAAACTTTTCAAATAAACAAGGTAGCTTGAATTTTCAATTAAAACAAGAGACGGGAAGATGAGTATTTGCTGGTTTGTAAGTGCTAATACAGTTTCTGAATGCAATACCAAATTCAATAAATTTATATTTACTTGTCAGATGGCCTTCTATCTCTTTCTTCGGACTTTTTGTGCATGTGTGCCCGAAGTTCTTTGGCTGGTTATATTCTATACAATGTCCCTGATCAAGTAATTCTGTCCCTTACAGATGTGGTCGAATTCAAACTGGTTCCTTTTTGGAAGGTGGTGCACCCAATGGTCTATTTGGTCTTGGCATGAACAACATATCAGTTCCTAGCATTTTAGCTAAAGATGGGCTTGCAGCAAATTCATTTTCTATGTGCTTTGGGCGTGACGGCATTGGTAGAATTAGTTTTGGAGACAAAGGCAGCTCAAACCAAGGGGAAACACCATTTATTGTTAGTCAGTTACAGTAAGAATCATGCTTTTCACTGCATAAAGCTAGTGGCACAATTGCTACATTTTGCCGGGGGAGTTTAGATATTCTGGTTTCTCGACTGTGACTCTAAATACTTTGCTTTTACTTTTTGCCAGTCCAGCTTACAATATTACTGTCACACAAGTCATCGTGGGAGAAGAAATTCATGATCTTGAATTTAGTGCTATTTTTGACTCCGGAACCTCATTCACATACTTGAATGACCCAGCTTACACCCTCATTTCCAAGACTGTAAGTTAACGGTGATATATCTGATGTTTAATTCAAACATCTAATTTATTTGCATTAATGCTTGAGTTTATCTGCAGTTTGACTCCAGTGTCCAAGAGAAAAGGCATTCTTCAGATCCCAATATTCCTTTTGAATATTGTTATGACATAAGGTTATCCTCTCCAGGAGCTTGAAGTTGAATTTTTCCTGTTCTTTTTTGATAAACCACAAACTTTTTTCACAGAAACATCAAGGCAGGAGACCTCTACATGCTCCATTAGATTATGGTTCTCTCCAATTACATCTCTTGCATGTGCTGATTCTTGATATTTATATGTATACAGCTCAAATCGAAGCCTCTCTCATAGTTCTGTGTTGAACCTGACCATGAAAGGTGGAGATAGCTTTCGTGTTATTGAACCAGTAGAGTTGATCCCCGTGCTGGTAAGGCTTTTTTATCATTGCCCGTTTGCCAGCAGCATGGTGCTAATTACGTCCTGTTTTTTACAGGGTGGATATGTCTATTGCCTGGCTGTGGTGAAAAGCGGCGATCTAAATATAATTGGACGTGAGTATTCATGACATAAATAATACTGATACTGCTATTTAGGGAAGCTGCATTTACTGACATTTTATTAGCATTTCCTTTCAGCTACATTTTTCACCAGTTATGAAGGACCTAGAGTTCTTGAAATTCAATGCCATAAAAGGAAAATTCTCCATGCATGATAAAAAAGTTGGTACTTCCGACTTTTGTTTACTAAGTAGGCCACTCTTCTGGTAGTTGACATAGGCAATATGACGGTCAGCTTGAAACATACATGAAGAGACATTATACCAAATACTGATTTAATCACTCTCTCAGAAATCGACTCTTGCTTTTGAGACTTAGGACTTGATGGGTACAGTGAAGTCAAGGCAGTTTTTGGCTCCATCCGTTCGTTACATACTGTAGTACCATGAACCTCAGTTGTTTATTTTTCCCATTTAGTTGGAACTTTGACCATATTAGAATTTAATCCCAATGCAATGTAATATCGCGGGAAAGCAAGGGCATGATGGTAATATCTACTGTGTGAGTCTTCTGCACGATGGACCATGTTCATATGGATGACAACTTTAGTGAAAGTTTTTGCTCAGATATTTCCCGGATGAATAAGTAAGCAAGCTGCCAATGTGCATGCACACAGACGACCTTTAGTGCGTCTTCCTTTTCAGTAATAACCATAAGTTTATGGAGTGACGGGTTAAATAAACCTCAACAGTTGTGCTTGAACTCCGATCTGGTTACTACTTTAGCTCGACACGTGCAGTTCCAATGCTTTCTAATAGCTGCATCATGAGATTGTTGTTCCACATTGAGCTATTCTGGCACTAACAATTCTGTTTACATTTCAGAAAATTTCATGACTGGCTATCGTGTAGTTTTTGATCGCGAAAGGATGGTACTTGGTTGGAAGCCCTTCAACTGTGAGTAACTCTGCTCGACCTTACGAAAACATTCAAGCATACATCTTGTTGAACAATTTGGAATTTAACAATTTTGTTTCCAGGCTACGATGTGAATGACACATCCACGTTGCCTGTCAACCCGAAAAACACCAGTGCAATTCCTCCTTCTGTTGCCTTCAATCCAGAAGCCACTTCGAGTAGCGGTGGCAACAACAATCGTGATTCAGCGGTGTCGCCACCTCTGTCAAGTTACTCGTGGCGTTTGCATCCTTTTACATGTGTACTAATCACTCTCGTATATCCATTTTTGGCCATTTTTTGATTCTTTTCCATGTTGAGGCCTTACCCGATACCCAGACGATACTTATTGAGAGGCACACATCCTTGGTAGAAACAGCAAATTGAGTAAACCATATCGACTTCCACTTCTCGGATCCGTTACCAGAGCTGTTGTATATATTAGTTATGAGCAAGATGAGATTGTCGCAGCGTCTCGTGATTGAGAATTGCTGTTGTTGATTCAGGTTTTGGGTGAGATGACTTGTTATCTAAATGGTGTGATACTCAGAAATGTTGCTGAGACATGCTTTCTGGGTCATAATCCTATGCTGTTGTGGCTTTAAAACAGCTTGAACAGATTCATTTTCATTACCAATCTCATGACAAAATTACTAATGAACTGAAAGTACGTACTTTTAATATGCGGAATGTTTCTGCCTCAGTAAAAATAACGCTATAGAGTGTGTCAAGCACCGTCCAGCCCAGTGGCCGGCGACCTCACCCGGCCCTTTGAGCCAAAAAAGGAAAAAAGGAAAAAAAATCAATAAATGATAATACTAATTTAAAAAATTATTAAATAAATTATTAAATATTATTCATGTAAGTGGCGGACGTACCATGTAGGACGTCCTACGCTAATTGGACTGTCATGTCAGTGATTTCGGCCAAATTGATCGGATTGACTCAATTGGAAAAATATGAAAAGGTTTAATGCTTAATTGACAAAATTAAAAAGTTTAGGACTGTATTAATAAAAGTGAGATAAGTTTAGGATTTTTTGATAATTTTCCCCCTTTTTTGGTCAATTTTTGCTACATAAATTTGGTTATTTGGCAAAATATATCCGATCCAGGATTATTTTCTCCACAAAAAAGCAATGTAAAATCAAGTAAGAACAGTGCATGATACAGAAAAATTTCGTAGCATTTATTTAGACCAGGAAAAGAGTCATCTGTTCATAAACTTTTAAGGCAGTTTTCTCCAGGCAACCAATCCGTGTAAAAAGTGAAGACAATTTTCATAAACTCCCTTTTCAAAAGATCAATGGCCTCATAAAAGATCCGGCAAAACCATTGACCGGTTCATTGGGTTGACCAGTTGAACAGGGTCAACGTCGAATTTGACCAGTTCTTGGGCAGTCCAGGCTACGGAGAGAACTCAGATAGGACCGTGCTTCGATTCCGGCCAGACCATTTGAACTGGCCGATTCGAGATTTCTTGTTTAAAAACACTGATCAAGGGCGCTACATGAGTAAAATTCTGATTGTATCAGGTCAATCAGAGAAGTGCATCCTTAAAATTGTTAAGGGAAGTGGACAAGTCGATATGCGCGAAAACTAGATCGAATATCATCTGATCGCCAAAATATAAAAAAAGAGGGAAGAAGGCTATATGAAGTATTATACTAGCATATATATATATTTTAATACAAATAACATGTGAAGAAATTGCTAATACCAAGTCGAAGTTATTATTCCTCTAACAATGTTTCTAACCGCATCAAAATATTACATGCTAGTATTACATGGTTACTACTTTATAGAGAATTCCTAAGTTTGAACGAGGAAGATGACTTCCACATGTTTTTATACAGAAAAGTAAGCACACTTTAATTAGTTCCTAATTTTTATTACAACAAGATGGTCAAGTTGGCAAACAGAAAACTAAGCTTCTTATTTTCGATCCATGAAAAACGTTTTCTTTGGATCGATTAGTTTTCCATCGTCTAAACATCGAAAAGTCGAGAAATAATTTCGATAACAGTTCTCCGTCAAATAAACGAATCTTAAATGTAATATCACAGAGAAGATGTCCTACAATCAAATCAAAACTGGGGATGCTGATTCTCTTATTAATTAAGAGGGGACAGTCAAAGAAAAAGAAAAAAAAGAAACAGAAGAGACAATTTGGAACACAAACTATGGAATACGACTTCCTTTCAACGATGACCCTGTAGGCTCGACCAGACGAGTATATTGACGATGCTGAGAATGACACAAGAATGTGTGGCCAGAGACAGACATGAAAACCAGAAATAACACAAACCATTTTATCTTTCTCCGCATTTACCGCACAAGATTAACAGAAATTCCTCCAAAGCTCGAAAAGTGCGGCGTAGAACCATGTTTCTATGCAGCAGAGGTTGCTGCAGACTCTGTCGTTTGGAAAACTCATTCCTTCTATGTTGACTGTAGTAATGTTGATACTCAATGTTCACCTTTTCTTTCATGTCTTCTAGACCGAACTTCGTCTACTTTCTTTGAGGACTTGCCGTTGGAAGGCAACGGAACTTGCTTGGATTTCATCTTGAGTGATCTCACTAATGAAGACAACTCATGTTTCTCTTTCCTTGCGGGCAACACATCCGATTTCGGAAGCCCACCTTTGCCACTCTCCAGGTCATCAGGTGGTAAGTCAATCTTGGCTGCATTTTTCTTGGCATCCTTCTCCACAGACTCTGGACGATCGCCCTTATGCTGTCTCTGTGCTACCTGCCGAGCATAAGCGGCACTCCTGCAACAAGCAAAACAGAAACTATGAACACCTATAGAAGCTATTAATTAATCAAGCCGCTCATACCAGTTGAAGATCTGTTTTCAACAACTATAACTTGCTAAGACTACATGTAACATAGAGCTACATTATCATCCAGATATCTACGTCAATCATGAATAGTCCCGCATGCATGAATTCACTATCCCCAAGGTACAACAATAAAACAACAGCCTATTTTAGCAAGATCTGACTTCAAAACAAGCCTATCCTTGCCTTCTACACAACTGAATCCTGTTCTATGTAATCTTTGCTTTATGATGGAGATACCTCTTGAATTGTGGATCGGTGGGGTCCAAAGCAAAGAGTGGGGAAGTGAAAAGAGCAGAAAACCGGGAATCACTATAATCAACGGTTGGTATTTTGTCTTCATCTGGCATTTGATTTCCCTTCTTCCCTTTGGTCTTTTTAGCTTTGATTTTATACCCCTTGGGTCCAGTATCAGCCCCATTCTCATCAGCAAGCAACAACTCAAGCTCAGCTCTGCTCGCTTCTCCTTCCCCATCTGCATCTTGGCGCTCGTTCTCTGCTTTACTATTCTTCCGACGAGTTCCCTTTTTACTTCTCTTAACTGAAGGCTCTTCCACAAAAAAGTCATCCTCTTGCTCAACTCCGTCCTCAACAGTGTCGCTGCTCTCATCATCTGATGAATTCTTGGCCTTGTTCTTCCTAGCATTCTTCTTCTCACGTTGTTTTCTGAGCTGCGCGTCCCAAACTGTTTCAGATTTCTTATCTTTCTTCTCTAATATGCGTTTGCTTAAATCTTCTAAGCCAGTATTAAAAGTTACTTCCATATCCCTGTTCTCGTCCTCCCCATCTCCATCAGAGCCATTACCTCCCTCGAGTAAAGCACGGTACATATCACGTTTCCTCCCCTTCTTATCTGGTCGATCATCCAAAACACCCTCCTCACGATCGTAATCAGATTCACTCTCATCGGAAGCCAAAAACTCTCTCAGTTCAAGATCAGCTAGCTGTATAAAACAGAAAAAATGGAAATGCAAGCATTATATTCACATGCACCAATTATCAATTAGAAGGATACACAAAGGCGTTTTAAGTAGATAATGAGACGCATAAACTATGTAGGCAGGAACAATGGATATGGAGTACCAATAAAACTAAAAGCACACCCCCATAAGTGCACAGACAGGTAGATTTTCCTCGAATGGCAAGAACCACTGTTGCCTCTCTGTACACGTAAGATCACTGTCATGCGAATTTGCAATGCCGCTTCAAATTAAACATTCCCAAGATGCATGGATACGCATAAACTGACACAACATGTTCGAGAGTAGACTTATGTCCACATTGAATATACTATAAGCATATCTGTTGGATGCACAATCAGATTCATACATTAGAAGAGAACATCTCACGATGATGACCTCCCTGCACTGTCTGTACTGATTTGATGCTTGATGAGAAAAGAAAGCATCTTCTGTTAAAAACAGATCTACTAGATCCTTCAGCTTAGAAGTATAAAAATAAAGAAAAAAGGAATGTTCTTCCACGATGTATAACCTAAGTAAGAAGAAAATAGCAGCAGGCAGCGAATCCTGCCTACGCATTCGTCCCTTCACCACCAACTACGAAAAGAGAACATGCCCATTCACAGAAATGCCTCTTCAATCATCAAAGGCCAAAATAATATCGAAAGGGAAAAGACCTATTGCATACACAACAAGGTACATAACAAGGTATATATACCTGATCAGCATTGAACTTTCGTTTCAGGGTCTTCACACGATCAGGCTCATCTTCATCCCATGTTAGATGGATTTTACTTTGCTGCAGAGCTCGAGTTTGGTAATCTACAGCCTCATAGTTTACAGGTGCCTGCAGTGAACCATGCTATTTTAAAATTCAAGACATGGCTGTCAGAAGCTATCACCTAACTAGTACCTCTGATTGTTGAAAACGAATGACCATCAGTCAGAATAATATCAATCAATTTCTTCCTAATTCTGTAGCTTGGTTGATGAAGAGCAATGACTTAATCTGATTCCCATTTAATTGTCAGTGTCTTTAGCCACCACTACATGACTGAGGAACATACCTCTGTTGCAACATCACGAGGTGCATGCTTAAACTCCATTGAGTCAGGAATGAATCTCAAATCAAGCACATTCGATGATCTTTCAACTTCAAGCCCATCGCAAGCATTGTAAAGGTAATCAGCTGTAGCACTCGAATCACATTCTACTACACCATAATAGTACCTGAATAGACAATAAGCACTCAACATCTGATAAGGGGAAAGGAAAACGAGTAAAATGTAATATCCTGCAATAGAAAACTAGAAACTTTAGTACTCAACAATAGTAACCTGTGGAAGTCTCTACACAAGTTCGCTATAATTTCCCTCCAACAAGTTCAAAAGACAGAGCTTACTTTATTTGACATCCACACAAGTAGGAATATTCAGAAAACATGCTAACATGGGAGCAGCCTCGGGCACAATATACATGCCAGGGTTCCTGGTCTCAAAATCACAAAAAGAGACTGCAGGAAACTCTGAAAGTAAAGTCACTTGAACATCCAATCACCGCTAACAAAAAAAGGATCATGCAGACAAACCCTTGGGATTGAAATGATAAAAAAGACGTCTCTATATACTAAAAGCTAAATATACGAGCTACCAAGAGAGATTCTTCATCTCTTGAGATTGCCTTAGATAGATTCCCATATGGACAATCTTATTTGTGCATTTGACGTTAAAGCAAACTAAGCTCACTGGAGAAGAATGCAGAAACCAGCAGCAAAGCTGAATGATTGAGCAAGAAAAGGTACCAAAGAAATACAAGATTAAGAAAAAATATGTACCCCAATGAATAGTGAAGTCCTTTGACTTGAAAGAAAAACTAAATACCCAGTCAGTTTGAGGCGCCTCTCTTATTCCTCTTACTTCAGGTACCACTTACAGTGAAAATTCGTGTATTACACTTCCAGGATGACAAAGCCAGGAAGAAACAAAAAAACCGTTGCATATATCTCTTCCATTGGTATCAGCACAGACTTGTTGGCCCTGATATACGGTGGCACACTACTGGATATTCCAATATCAACTATGCTGATTTCTTTACTTTAGGTACAACTTACCATGTTGACTTTTTGACGATCATTCCAATGATAGGACAAATAGAAATTTCAGCGCATAGGCTATTAAGGACTGCCAAATCCTCATAATCAGCTTTCACTGACAAAAAAAAAATCCTCACGGTCAGCATACTCGAGTCTAAAAGGAAAGACCGTTGCACTAATTCATCAAGCAACAAGTGGAACAACGTTCTGCATCCAAGAAAACCCTTTTCCCTTCTGTTTTTAGAGAAACGCGCTTGACTATTCAAATATTATCTCCTATGAATATGGACGATAGTCCATTGCAACACATGCTACCTAAAAGTTGTGGGCAACCAAAAGAACAAGAGAGACAGCATGAATAAGCTCAATGTCAATGCAAGAAACAGAGAATTGATAGGGAAGAAACGCAAAGTGTGATAAAATTATCACCTCAGTCTACTTTTCTCATAAGCACGCAGTTTCTCGTCATTAATCTCACCATCATCCTCATCCTCATTCCTATTGTCGTCATCGTCAAAGAGCCCAACAGGGCCATGAATTTCTTCCTCTTTCATACGCTGGATCCCGAATTCAGATGGGTAGACAGCCACGGACAAAATTTGACCACCTTTGGGAAGGAAAGAGCTTAGAAGGACAAACAAGTCGACAGCCTGCAGTGGAGAAAAATGACACAATCTAAAGGCAAACCAGGACATTGCAAAGACATGTAAATGACCATTACTAAAACTAGCCAAAGTAATCCAACTATTTAAGGACAACTATGACCAAACCTTCGATTGTCAGGCCATTGCTCTCGCTATCAAACCAATCTAAAGGCTTTATTTATTTCCATATGTAGGAAATTCAACTTGTATAAGCCACAATATTTAATCATCACAGATGTCACCTGCTTCCCTTTTTAACAAGGATAGTTCTCATTCAAAAGGGTAAAAAATGTGTGAAACAATCATTCCATTACAGAGGTAACCTTCTATTTTCTTTTAACAAAGATAGTTCTTATTTGTGAATCAAACACTTCAATAGGGTAAAAACGTCTAGAACAATCATTTCATTACAGATGTAAACTACCCTTTATGTACAAAGATAGTTCTCATTCGTGAACCAAATGCTTCAACAGGGTAAAAAATGTCTGAAACGGTCATTTGACATTTAAAATAGAAATGTACCATCAGGCGTCGGTGAATGGAGAATACCAAACTCAAATACAATACCTTGACATGTCTCCAGTCCATATTAAGAACAGCAAGCCTCCGAGTTTCCTTGTCAATAGTTGGTATGTTTTCCTCCTGTTCCGCAGAAGGATCGCACTTAGATGTGAAAAGGTAACCACAGAGAAACCATAAACAATTGAGGATAGCACAGAAAAAGGATTAAGTTTTGCACACTATTATCTGTCATATTACTGGGAATCCCAATAAACTAATTGTTCATGCCTCTCCCTTGGCAGTAAATCAACTATTTTACATAGAAGTGACAACAAAAAGTGTTTCTTTTGTGCTCATAAGCAGTGACAGATTTTGTAAATCCCATTTTCCCTTTCCTTCCATCGTCTGTTTGGGTAGATTATACTATAAAAATGTCAATCGATATCAATCTCGTTCTTAGTGTATAAAACATCAATTAAAAAAAAATTAGGAAAAGAAAATCGAAAAGGCATGCAATAGGCTCTACAGCGCTTCACGAACTAAAGTGAACATAAATCAGTTGTCCTAATCTGGACAACCAGCAGCATCAGATATAGTCTTCTCTTCTTGAGAAGATAGCACTACGTCCTAACTTTTCTCATGTATTCACTAGACAAACTAGCCGCATCAGTTAACTGTTTATTCAAGAAACTGGATTTCCGGAAGTCGCAATCTTGGAGTTGCAAATTCCATCGTGCGCTGCATTTCCTTGTCACTGCAACCTCTCGACACCATCAACATCGTTATCCCAATGACATCAAAGTGCTTCTTTTTAGCGTAGAGGGAGAATACCAGAACACGTGTACAAGAACGAAGCTACTCAAAATTCAGCTAGCAAGGAAGAACACAACGTTTACCTGCACTTCAACGCCTTCTTCCTCGTAAACCTCCTCATCTCCTTCTTCATCAGTATCAGTAGTGGACTCCGACTCACCACCACTCTCCAGCTCAACCTCCGATCCCGATTCCAATTCATCCTCCGAATCCGACTCCTCCGACTCTTCACTCGACTCAGCTCTCTTCGCCACACTCTCTCTCTGCTCCTCCACCTCCTCCTCTTCCTCCTCTTCATCAGTCTCCTCTTCTCTGCCCCCGTCTTCCTCGATCCGATAGTAATGGCGAAGCGAGTTCTGGGAGCTCTGCTTCTTAGGCCTGCCCCTCTTATCCAACGGAGCGGCGGACGAGGAGAAGCTCTTGTCGGAGAACATGCGGTTGAACCGCGAGTCGATGGCGACCTTGGCTTTGTGCTTCGGGACTCTCTGGAACCGCGGGTCCGAGTGTACGGAGGCGAACCTCGAGTCGGTGATGATTTTGGCGCCGCCGGCGGATTCATGGTCGTCGTCCTTCGACTCGAGATTGGAAGGTTCGGTTTTTCGCTTGTTGTGCTTGTTCTTGCTTTTGGAGCCCATTTCCTTTTCTTCCTTTTGGGAGAGGATGGTGGAGACTGAATTAGGGTTTATGAGCGGAGGGCGAGGATTTACGAAAGAGGCGACCGAGACGTTCTCGTCGGGCCGAAGTGCGTTCCCCGCCTGCAACGGTTCAACCCGCAAGAAGGAAAGAGCAAAATTACGGCGCAAAGAGGGTCCTTATTGCAAATTGCAAGAAGTAATTATTATTTTTTGCACGGCACTATTTCCATCCCATTTTAACTAACACACTCTTTTTTTTTTTTTTTTTCAATTGACTTATCGAAATACCAATCTCTCTCAAATTAATTAATTTTTTTTTTTTTACCGTGCTAACAAACAAACTGTCAATATTTTTATCATCTCTCTCGTAAGTTTCATTATATGAATGGCCAATTATATTCAACAAAAGTTAGGTTGTTGTATCTAATTTATGTTGTCATATTTGTAATCACAAACATTACATAGAAAATTATAAATATCTATGACGGCCTATAAACACACAATTAATTACTTATTATTCAATAATCGATTTGAGCGAAACTTTATTTTATAGTTAAAAAATTACATTTAAATTATTCAATTCCAACCGATCTTGGCCTTGTGAGTGTTTTTCCAGAATAAGGTTGTAGGTTTCTAAAATTAAACATTGTTTATTTTATGCTTCTTTTGAGATTTTCATATTTTTATTTGAATTGCAAGACGGGGGTTGAAAATATTATCACACTTTCAAACTCACAGCAGATTATTTCAGAAGAAAGTTTTAAGCATATTTTTTAACCTTTTGATTCATTTATTACGAGATCGAATCAACAATCATATCATTTACTTTCTTCATGGTAAGAGTAGGACATCAAAAAGATATCTCTCTCTCTCTCCTTTTTTTTTTTTTTTGGTTTCCTTCTTGCCCTTATCTTTTGTTACTATTTACATATGATCTAAACATAAACGTGTTGAACATTTGATCATGCTTCTAACGAATTAACATTTTTCATATTTTGATCAAATTCTCTTTTCCCTTTTTAATTAAGATAGGCTGGATAATTAAATTGAATTTTTTAACTTTGAAATATAGTCTTAAACAATTTGATGAAAAAATTTTAAAAAAATAAGGTAATCGAGTGTTCCTAAGTCGTCATAAATAGGAATTTATAATCCTTTGTGTGGCTTTTATGATTAGAAATATGAGGTCATAAGTTAAAATAAATAACATTCTCTAGACAAAGTAACAGTAAGATAGAAATAAAGGTAATTTTGTTGGCTAGCCTAACAAAAAAAGAAAAAATGAAGAGAGAGAGTATATCAGTCACTTAATTGAAAAGAATGAGTGCCTTAATCAAAATAGAAGTAGATATAGCGCCGCCCAAGGTGTTTCGCTTTAAATTATTTTTCATGTTTTGTCTGGTCTACTTATGTACAAATTTCCTTTACCAGCAATATAATGAAAGATATTAGATTGATATGCCGTCATCTAGACAGTTAATTTTTCTACAAGATCATATATGCCTAATGCAGTGATAAATCATAGGAAAACACGGCATCATATGCTGTCTGAGAAGCAAGCTGGATGAGAAAATCCTGGAGCCGTTGTCCTCTTGACAGAGCATTACAAGCTAAAGAAGCGCAACAACCCTGCAAAATTAAGTACCGAGAGATCCGCCTAGCAGAGAAAATACAGCATTAATTCCATGTTTTGGCCTTCAACCTCGGCGCCGCCATCAATACACATGTCCTTGCAGATGAAAAGTCAAATTCCCGTCAATACTTCCAGGAGATCACGCTGAAGAAGCCGCCCGCGCCATTTTGTGGTCTGTTGGGGAGCATCACACCAGTCAGGTATCAAGAGTCGATTCATTCACCGTCAGAATATGATGGCAGCGATTCACCGTCAGAACATGACGATGCTCCAGAATCCCAACTAGATAAAGGAACTTCTCTCACATTTAAGGACAAATATCTTGAAGTTCATGCAAGCACTTTCTGCAGCATCTGATGTCAAAGGAGGCTCTCTGCAATTACCGTATTGAATGGCTTTGTCTGAACCACAATGAAAATAAAACTGTCAAATGGCTTTATAATAAGCCCTAATCGAGTCTGAACAAAAAGAAATCGGTCTGCAGTAGATATAATTAGCCATAGTCTAGACCATTAAATATACCAAGAGCCAGCACAAACTTGGGTTGGCTTACGTTATGAGAACAGAAACTCACTGCAAATGAGCCTCAAAACCATATAGCAGAGGAGGAATAAAGAATATATATCTCAGACAATACAAGAGGAAATGATGCTTAAGGGACCTAACTTCAGGAAAAAGGCTTATAAAAGTCAGGCTAAATTGAACCAAGTCTCCTACTAAACATTTGGGCCAATATGCAATCAAGTCTTAAACATTTGAAAAAGTGCAATCAAATCCTTTTGGTGATCGCTCAGCCAATTCTGCTGACATGGCATGCCAGTAACCGATGCAACATTAAATCTCTCCCACTTGATTGCACATTGGGCCAATAGAACAACTGCTTGGGACTTTCTCAATCCCTTTTTACTGCTGGACGGATTTTCTCAAAAGTTGTATATCAAATCTCTCATCTTAGATACCACATCAAGCTCCATATCTTTGCACTAATGCTTTTCATCCATTGGAGAGAAAGAAGAAATCAAGTTAAAGACTTGACATGGCTACTGTTCCAATATGAACATGCTCCAACATTAAGCCCAATAATGTTCTTTGCTAGAATCTAACGGCTTACAAGCATTTCCTGGGGAAAATACTGAGAAGCACTTTCTTGCCAAGAGAAGTCGATGATACCTAGAGACCAATAGCTCCAACCATGGTTATGTTGGAGGAGAGGATGGAAGCCAGAGCAGCTATGTGTAGATACATCCGGAAACATATGAGATGCCGTCAGGAAACTCATTCTGCTCATTCTCCAGTCTCCTTAAGAATCATGCTGAGTTGATAAAACTGGTTGCCTAAGCCTTATCAACATTCAAGGCTATCTCCGCCAACTGGATGTTGCCGCTAATTTTAGATGCCTTGCTGGATGGCATGATTGAAAAGCCGTCAAGAAGTTTTCTGCACTTCAACCCCCATTTTACCATCAAGAACTCGATGAGATGATGCCCGCTGAAGACCATGGAAACATAAATATCACTTTCCTTTTCCTTTTTTTTTGGGTTGTGGGGGGGGGGGGGGGGGGGGGGGGGGTAGGACAGAGAATGTAAATGTCAACGGAACCGGATAACAGAGCATGATTAAAGGGATCGGTACCTTCGATTGTGATAAGTAGTAATGAAGACCGACCCTGTAGAATTTTGGAGAAGGAATGAAACCGTAGCAAAGAGATCGTTGAAAGCTTGGGCAAGAATAATACGCATGGACAAAAACAGAAAAGCAGATAACAGAAGTGTCAAATTTGCAACTCCTTGTCTATTCCATTAAAAAAGCAAATAAGATGGTATCAGATGATCAATCTACCAGTACCTACCACTTGTCTCATACAAAACATCTGCTCCGAGTATAAACTGAGGGTATAAACTGAAGACGGGCTCATCCCAAACTCCCCAACTGAGCCCCACCACCTGCAGAAGATATGAAATTCCATAAAAGTAATTGAGAGGGGATGAAGAGGTAAATTGTTGCAGGACTCAAACTTTATACTGACAAGGTATGCACCAAAAAGGCTACTCGTAATCACCACTAAACGTTCAACAGCCAACCATAAATTAACTCCTAGTTTCTTCTTCAACAGCAGTATAGAATAGCAGGAACTTACTTTACAACTTAAGTTGTTCAATTGAGATACTCGTTTCATGTTGTCCAGCACCTGAAAGTTTTAAAGAAGAGGACAACAGATGATAAGCCACTGAACTCTTATTTAAGACCAACAGTAAGTTAGATGTGTGCAGCAAGTCAACCATCTGGAATGTTTAAAGGACAGATAAGATAGAACTCCACTTCAATTGGGACAAACCCATGACAGGTAAAGATCCTAGTTCCAGCTTATGCCTCGGAGAATAACATTTCATAAACATCTTGTCCTGTCTTTGGCAACAAAGCTTGCTAACTTTAACATTCCTTTTATATATGAGCATTTCGAAGGTTCCGAATTTTTTAGATAGTGAAGCTACCAATTCGCATTATCTAATATTTTTTTGCTTCTACATATCACCAAGACGTTAGTTAATATTGCTCCATGCAAGTGCCACCATCCTTTAGAATAATGCTGCCCGTGTGCACGCAAGCGCGTGCATGCGAGCGGGTCTTGGTACATGCATGGGTGAGAGCAAAGGGGGAATTAAAACAATCTTCTGTAGACAAATCTGAGAAGCACGTGATGCACAAAATCAATCACACTACTATAAATTTGTAGGTCCATCTATCATCTGGTAGCACTCGGTGTATGTAAGTGAGAGTTTCACCTCAACAGCTATCACTCAACCTTTGAAATGATTGGGTGCTTTACCTTCTTTGAGAATCTCACCCCTGTTCCACCCATTCACAACTAGCTGCTTCGACCCTATCCCACAGAGAAGAGTAGCTAGGACCAGCTTAGTTATGTTATCATCTTCCCACTATTTTCTGATTGTCCTCGCAGGAGGAGATTCTTCTTCGTTAAAAACATCTGTGGATACAGTCATAATTTGACCTTTTCTAGACACGTGATTGCTTTGGCCTAGTACTACATAATACAGCTCTTGAACTTCACCACGGCAAAATAAAAATCAACCACAAAATGAACACATGGAACAACAAAAACAGTAGCTACTCATGCATGTTACCTCCAATCTGCTGGCATCATCTGTAAGCGTAACATCGCAACCCAATCTCGCAGCAACCAACCCAGGCAGAGAAGTTCCAGCACCAAGCTAAAAAACAGTAATCGCAGAGACAAGACAACGTACACAGGGTAATTAGTCCGCATCCCACGTTACCTTATCGAGATTAATCGAGCTGCTTCAACTCAAACACAGGCCAGTGCCTCGACAGGGAAGAAAAACAACTAAAACAAAAAATCACTATGGAGGCGTACCTCGACAACGTTGGCTCCAACGAATCGCGATCTCTGTTGCCAGACGTACTCAGCGAGAACGACACTGCACGGCCATACGAATAGTCCATAGTCTTCTTTCATGTTCTAATACAATCAGCAAAGAAGATGAAGAAGAAGAATAACATGAGTGACAGGCCTGAACGTGTTTATTCCCCATACAGTTCTCTGTTGAACAGGTGAAAAGAGTGGAGGAACCTCGATAATCGAGATGGAGAAGGCCGGTTCGTCAGGTCCGTCGCCGAAGAAATGCCGAGACACGGTCTTCATGGACGTGGTTTTGTCCACCGGTTCGCCGTCGCTGTCCGCCATGTCGATTCGGCAAGTCTGAAGATTCTCTCTCGACCAGCAAAGAATGAGTAGAAGCGTTTGTGAGTGAACCGATGAAGCGCGTGGTATATATGGCAATATGCCTGTTGGGAAGATTGGGCTTGATTCCACCGGTTTAACCCGACCCGGACCTTTGACCCAAAAACCGACCCGGACCCGACCAATAAAGAGAGCACACCGAACCAATTTCAGAGTACTTTTGCCAATGAAAGAGACACTTCATTTTTTGTCATTCTCTTCTTTTCTCCACAAATGTGTTTGATAAGTGGAAATTATGTTTGTGACTAATGCCTAATCTTATATATCACTGGAAAACTGAAATTGATCATATTTTTTGAACTTTTCAAAATGAAATTAAAAATGTGAAAAATATATAATTAGCAATTTTTTTTTTATAAGTTCCCATTTCTCTCACTTTTTCATGTTATAGTATAGTTACATATTTTTTTCTCTCCATAATCACATCACTTTCGTTGTAGAATTCTACTAGTAAATGATTTCAATCATTGTGCCAAACGAAGGTACATTTATCGTCGTCAATTAAATGCATAATGTAAGGTCAAATAGCATCCCTCGACTTCGGAATTTCCTTTCGATATTTTTTTAAATTACTTTGAGATATAATTCCGCAATTGATTGAATTTGACATTTGGTTTGATGAAGTTAGCCTAGAGAACATGTAATGCAAAGTACAATAATAAATGTTCAAGGGACGGTGAAAATGTGGATTGATTTGACATAGTTCGAAATTATAAAGTTAGTCATTTTCATTATACACAGAGGAAATAACGCGAAAAAAAAAATTAGAATATTTTAGGAATTCATTTGTTCCAAACTTAAAAGAAATCACTTTTTCTTTACATTTCATAGGAAAATTAAATAACTCGACGTGCTAATATTTAGATATATCAAAATGCTTTCATTAAGGATTTTGTTAAAGCATATTTCGGAACATTTTTTAAGCAACTAAAATGAGAAAATAATACAATCTTTAATGTATTAATTTGTCTCGTAATACATACAATAGATATTTTCACTAAAATGAAAGGAAAGGGATAAAAAAACATGAAAAATTCTGAATCATCATTGCTACTTTTTATCTTTTGCCGCTTGCCCCTCTTGCCCTATTGGATAAGGGACCGGTATAATCTACGCCCGGCTTGTCTACATCTGGCACGTGTACGACCAAGAGACGACCAGCCATCATCAGACAGCGATCAACGGTCCACGGTGCGAAGCCCAGTGGGCCACACCTAGACCGAGCCCATACAATCACCATCACTTCACCATTTTGGGGCCCACTGGTTCCCCGGTTCGCTGTTCATTTCTCATTCTCTCTCTGTTTCTCTTGAACTCTCTCGAGACAAACGCCTCCTCCATCGAAGCTCGCTCTCTCGAAGCTCGGCTCAGCTCAATCTCACCCTCAAACGGTCGCGCCGCCGCCTTCCCATGGCCCTCGCCAACCACTTCCTCGCAGCTCCCGCCGAAACCTCATTCTTCCCCAGGGTTCCAGTGCCCACTCAGTCTCCTTCTTGTTCCGATGCGGATTCTCTGTCGCCCACTCGCTCGTCTCCGATGAATCGGAGGATTTCTCTGTGCAGAAGCTCCAGACTGCGCAGAGATAAAGAAATAGGTAATCGCGGGGTTCTCCTTGAATAGTCCTGCCTTCCATCTGTTTGTTATTGTTATTGTTACTATTTGTTCCTCGGCCTCGGCAATAATTTCCTCGAGTCCTTCCAATCAGCAGTTGATGATGCAGTGACCTTGCATTCTGAAAGACGTAAGATGATGGGTTGGGGGTGTTTTGTGAACTACCTGCCTGAGTTATTTGTTTTTGGCATTCGTAGATGCGAAATAATGCACCAGCCACACAGAGTCAGTGTCGAAGTCTCCTCTTTAATTCGCGTGTAGGATTTGACGGTGTATCACTTGGGTTATCTGAGGTGACACTGAAGTTTCGTTGAATTCATGCGGTTTTCTCCACGGCAGCGACTCTTCTTTTTTCTCGCAATTGAGATGAATGAGCTGAATTACTTGTTGTGCATGTATAATGTAACATGATATATTGAGGCCATTATATCTCCTGTAGATAAATATCGCATTCGTCATGATTAGCAAAATGAAAATTATTATTGACCCATATGATAGTTATACATGGTAAATGATCCAAATAAATGCTTGGAATAGTACTGCATCTGAAATTGTGGAACCAGATAAATCTGCCATTCATAAACCACTTAGTTGACTAGAGGAGTGTTGCATTCGGGCCCATTTGTACGTGCCATAACATCCTGTGATATGAATCTAGTTAGCTGTGATATATTACTTTGCAAACATGTTCTCATTGCTTTTTCGCATTTCAGGCGTTGTTTAGGTTGCTTCAATGCATCGACTGATTAGTGTGAAGTAACTTGATTTGCATTTTGCATTGATATCAGTTACGGCCGCTCCCCAAGAATCTGAAGTTAATACGGCTGCAGAAGCCTTCAACAATTTCAAGCACCTACTTCTGCCAATCACGGATCGAAATCCTTACCTTTCTGAAGGATCTAGACAGGTGACCACACTTTAAGGCACCTACTTATTGTAACTGCACTTAGATAACTCTATTATACCGGTATTTGCCTGTTGAGCATCAATCAAGATAAGTATTGCTCCTGTCGAAGCCATGTTATTTATGGAGTTGGTAAATTTTCATGCGACTTGAATAGACGATTGATTCTGCATGACCAAATTTCTTCATGGGAATCAAAGTTAATGCAGCCTGGACCTGCTCGTGGTGGCTTGTTTCATGTTTTCTGAAATTTCTATGATGCATGAAGCATTAATCCACGAGGGTCGCCCGACATTTTGAATTTTTATGGAGGGAGTGGCATTGTGTTGACTCCTTTTTAACTGTCCTTATGACTTGCAGTCACTGTGCACCACATTCCAATTCCTGTGAATATTCACTCTTGCTCTGAATTGACAGGCTGTAGCAACTACTGCAGCTTTGGCAAAGAAGTATGGAGCTGATATCACTGTTGTTGGTACGGGGACTTGCTCTTTATTCTTCTTTTAGCACCGTACCAAATGGGTTTTGGTTCTACAATGCGAGCTTCTAATGCAACGTTGAAGAAATTTAGACCTTATCGTGCAGTTATTGACGAAAAGCAGAAGGAAACGTTGCCAGAGCATGAGACCCAACTATCTAGCATCCGTTGGCATCTGTCGGAAGGTGTGCGTCTGCCTACTTTTCTCAACTTAGATATTGTACGGTTTCAGTTGTATGTGTCTGCATCTCTATTTCCTGGATATTAGTAATTTGGCGCTGATATTATATCATCTTGGAAAGAAATATAAAAATAGGACATGTAGCATGTTAGGCCTTCTTTAGGTTTTGAATGAACGCAGAAGGAATTGAAGGTGCAATAAGGTTTATTTTAGGATTTTGCGATAAAAAATTTGTGCTTGTTTGTGAACGTAGATCAGTACATCACCTGGATATAAGACTAGTAGACTTAAGAATTTTTTGGTCAACTTGGTACCATGAAAGGGAGCAAAGCTTAAGAAGATGAGAGGAGAATTGAAGGTAACGAATGGTCAAGCTTGGAATGACGAATTGAGTTTTTCTGTCTGTCGGTCGTTAAGAAGACCAAGTGAGGGGCTAGAAGTTCATGGACACTTTAATTGTTAATCGCAGCCGGAGAAAATTTTAATATCTTTGGAATTCTGGAAGTGGTGACCTTTATGAAATTCCACATCCACCAATTAAAAATGCCTTGTTTTCAGTTTGTTAATGATTGTTCCTCATCATCCACGACCTTTTTTACAGGTGGGTTCCAAGAATATAAGTTGTTAGAACGTCTTGGAGAAGGGAACAAACCAACAGCTATTATTGGCGAGGTCGCTGATGATCTAAATTTGGATTTGGTCATTCTCAGCATGGAAGCCATCCATTCTAAGCACGTGGATGCAAACTTGTTAGCGGAGTTTATTCCATGTCCCGTCATTCTTTTACCATTGTAAATGTGTCGCTTTGCAAAGAACAGCGAGATAGTGTAACTTTATCCTCAAGCGACACTTTTGACCAGATGAGGGGTTTCTCCATTGATTTTGCTTCTACTCTTTATATTGTTACAGGTTTATTGTCTTTCCTCCACTGTCAGCCCTTTTCACTGTGAGTTTTCCTGAGGACATCGCTAATTGTTCTGAGGTCAGAATTGGTGAATTACACCATTTTTCCCAGAGTGGACTGGCATTTTAGGTTGAACTGGGAATTTCAGGTTGCAAGGTACTAGTTTGTTTGGACCGTCTGGTCGGGGGCAACGTAAATGTTTTAGATTGCTTCCATTTCCTTGGAGTTCCAGGTATGTGAACGATGGTTTTGTTAAGGCCGGAGAGTGATTATTAATTGGCTAACAGAAATCGGGGACAGTAATGGAGTCCCGGGCCACCCGTCTCTCTTAGCAGGGTGAATAAGATGAACCTTTATCCTGGCTCTACTATGAGTTGGTCCCTGGTATTGATAGGGGTGAGCAGTTTCAGGTTCCGTATAGGTTCCGTCGAAACAGGTTCCTCATTTTTTGGAACCTGAAATCTACCCGTCATACCCTGGAATCTGAAACCTATCTTATTACAGGTTCCAGGTCGGTTTCAGGGTACTCGGGAACATGTGAATTTATTTTTATTTTTTTTTGTATTTTTAGTTAAGCGAAATGAAAGTGAACGCAACAACCGCTAAAGGGTCCATAAAATATGGACAATGATTGACATCAATTAAGAATAGATCAAGCTGATACCGTGGATGTGAACGACTCATTGAATGATAATCAGACCGGCACAAATGAGGAGAGTGGCACCTCGCCGATGCAAAGAGATCGATTTGAACTCCAACTTTTCCTCTGTCACGAGGAAAGTTGGGCTCTCGCAAGTGATTGAACAATTCGAACCTGGTGTCTACATCACGGCCGATGCTCTTCCTAATTGCGTCAAGGCCTTCAAGCGCGTCTGATTCAGGTCCAAATACATATTTCTTGTTGTCCATCAGCTTTGCGCGATGCCAAATACTTAGGATCCTTGTAATTTGAATTCTCAAGACGATGAAAAATAAATCTAATTTATCGTGTTTTGGTCTACTAATAGTTTCCTTCTTGTGGTTTTTTTTTTTTTTTCGTTTAAACACAATCATCTCTGTTACAGCAAAAGAATTCTTGCTGAGCAGCAAGCAAAAGAATGATGGAACAAAAACAAATTTAGGGTGTTCACGAAGTACCCGCCATTGATGACAAGCATTAGCCACGCAGGAACATCTTGCAATCCATCAAATGCCGGAGAAAATAACGACGCGGCTCAATCTTCAGAATATCGATTCGTTTATGTTCCTTTTTTCTTTTCCTTTGACTGTAGGATGCTGATATTAACTCAGGATTAGCTTGTCGAGGAAAAAAGAGAATCCGAATTATGTTAGGCAACAAGCGCAGTGCATCCCTGAAGTAGTTTGGCCTTGAATTACGAACGTGGGTTGAGTGAATTAAAAGATAGATACTCTCGGAAATGTGGACACTATCCTCTTTTGTGCCGATCTCCGGTTTCCGGTTCTACCCCGGAATCATGCTCATTCCTAAGTATTGAGAAGGGGCGTTGCAATTCTGGAAGATATAATGTGGAAATGCAGCTGGAAGAATTCACACTCACCGGCTCTCTCGATCATATCTACGGACAATAACAGGACCTGAGAAAAGGGTGACGTAAAGAGGCCTGAAGTCGGACATCCTCGCTGTCCGCAGCCAGCTTCCATGTTTATGATACAAGAAAACCAAGCTCTGTCGGCCACTGACACTCTCCTTTTACTACAGACCTGTTTACTCATAAATTCATGTTGACTTGGTGAGTTTTCTAGGCAAAGCATTCGATTGAAGCTATAGAACCGTAAGAGAAGTGGGCTCTGCATTTTCTATGTTGAACGTCTTGCTTTTTGGACTAAAAGATTCCAAGACTTGTATTTTGTTTCTCTGCCCAGAACATGGACTTCAGACTTTTCTTTTCTTTTCTTTTTTTGGTCGGAAGGACTTGAGGGCGTGGATTCTACGTCGACGACTTGATTTTCTACTATTAGAAATTGGTCAAATAAAGTTAACGATGCTAGTCAAAATTAACAGATAGATCATCCGCCACTAGTTATAAAAAAAAGAGGCTACATGAAGATAATCAGTTTTTCAAATCTGTCGCGCTTCACAAGAAAGATGTAAACTTTGCGTTATGCTATGGTTCACTCTTAAAAGTACGGAATTGCGGTCTATAATGTCGCTACTTCTTCGTGCGAATTGCCTCCTAAATAACCTTTTAAATTTCGACGCCGACTCAGCAATCAAACCGCGAAGTTGAATCTGTTGAATCACGATTTTGGCTAAGTTTAATTGATTGATGAACATTGAGAATGTCAATTATGTACAGAACAGCACCATGCTTTCGAAAGAAGGCATCAAGGTGAGAAGAACAGAGTGCAATCCATCAAATCCTTATCCCAATGGATATTGTTCACTGGCCCACCTCATTCGCCTAGAGTGCATAAGTATGCAAGAAAAAAGTCCCATTAATAAATAATTGCTTGGAGTGATATTACTTTTGATTTACGATCAATTTACCCGGCCGAGCTAATGTTTTCTTATCAAAAATGAATTACGCCTTTGACAACTTAAATTTTTTGAACGGTTGGCAAAAATCGCATTGAATTTCTCATGGTACTAGAATAAGAAATCCCGAGTTCAACTCGGTATTGAAGATGATATTGAGTGTTCTTGAATTTCTTCGCAAGGTCCGTACTGTTTCTTTCGAGCATAGACATCAAATTTAAGTGCTTTTGTTTTGTAGGTATGCCAAACTTAAGTGTCCCCTATAGCCTGTAGTACTAACACAATGGCACACACGTAAGCGACTGTACAATTTTTTTTTAAAATTTATTGCAGATAGTTGACAATTTTTTTTTTTTTATATTTGGGTGTGGCACCAAATTCAAAACTGCGTTTATTTAACAAAAACGAATTATTTAAAAAATATATTCTTAAGAATGATCGTGTCTATCGTTTACAGAAATGCATGAACAACAAATATTTTCATAACTCGCGAAAATGTTTAGACATAAATTATTATTGACGATGAAAATATTTTTTATCGACGAATTAATTCAAGTGATCACATTTAGGAAAATATGTTCCGAATCATTATTTTTTCGCGAAACAAATGAACCCTAAGTTCGACAAAAAAAAAAACGGAGCCTAAGTGACCGTACATAATACCAACAAGTCCGTCATGCATACATATACGCATGCATAGTAAAATCTAAAAAGAGTATGCATGTATCCGTATGACATAAAAGCAAAAAAGGTTAATGTGTGCGAAGAGATAAATATTAGAGAATTCATTTTACATTTCGGAAAGAAACTCAAATGAATGGTCAAGATGAGAGATTTACTTCATTTCATGAAAATTAAGCTAACTTATAAGAAAAGTTTGTGTGAAGTTATGAGAGAGATTTACTCCATTTCATGAAAATTAAGATAACTTATAAGATAAGTTTGTGTGAAGTTGATTGTTTGAATTGCAATTGAGTGTAAGAGGGGCAATTTGAATAATCAAAAGACGTGGAGATTTGCATTTAATTTTGAAAGGTAAGATTTATCAGATCGATTAATAATTATCTCGACTATCTTTATTATAATTTCATTCGTCTATTGTATCGTTTAAATTTGTACTACTGATTAAATTAAAATTCGATAGACACTTCGACATCAGATAATTATGAAAGTATTTGCGGAAAATTCGTGCTATATTGGAATAAGGCATGACCATACACGGTAAGGATGAACAAAATTGTTATTTGAAATCAAGATAATTAGTAAATGATCGATGAATCTTATACATTCTTTAATTTGCTTTGTACAAATCTTTCTCTTTCCTTAGATGGCAATCGAATGAAATCACGATTACCATTTTACCAACCCCTTGGCAGTATAATTACCCCTACGAGGGGATCTAATGCAGGAGGGCATTTTTGTAAATACCCACCCTGTCCCTGTCAAACAAAACCTTCTCGCCGAAGAATTTCTAGCTATAACGAAGCTCCACAGCCAGAACGGAGAGACGAGGAAGGGGCGAAAAACACCAGACGCCAGACTCACCAGCCCTCAGACTCAGTGAGTCGGAGACGAGTAGAGCTCGATTCGGCAACACCGCCAACTCGGAATTTTCACCGTCGCGAACGATCGAAACTCTAAATCTCTGATCATCTCGGTTTCCGATCAGTCGTCCCTCGCTTCCTCGTCGACAATCTGTTCGACGAATTTTCCCTGAGAGGCACGCACTGCGGAGGAAGGATCGAGCCCTAAGTGCATCAATCGATCGCTCTCTGCTCGCGCGATCATCACTATCCGTTTGATTTTCTTTTCGATTCCGCTTCGTTGTTGATCAGCTGATCGACAAATTTTCCCTGAGAAGCACACGCACTTTGGAGGCAGGTTCGAAACCCTAATCTATCGATCAAGCGCTCTCTGTTTCCGCAATTTTCCTCATCGTCCGTTGTTTTTTTGCTTCGATAGTTCGTCGATGAGCTGATTCTAGGAAGTGTCCAAAATCAAACCCTAGTTCATTTATCAATCGATCGGCGCTCTGTTTCATCTATTATTCGTCCTCTTTTGTCTGATTTCTCTCCTTTTTCCTCGTCTATCCTCATCGGCGAACGCGATTTTACCTGAGAAGATAACCATAATCTCTCTCTCTCTCTCTCTCTCTCTCTCTCTCTCATGGCTATCGTTACGGATACGACTAACGCTAACTCCATAGAAGCTAACAGTCACTCTCCTCGCAATTCTGCTGGTGCTGTTAATAGTCCTCGACTAGGCAGACCGACGAGGACAACGGTCTCTCCACCGTGGAATGAGATCGTCCGTGGAGAATCGGATATGACCGAGTCTGTTGATTTGTTGAGCAAGCTGGCCATTGCAGTCGCTCCAGAGGTTGTTCCATCTTCATCTTCTTCGTCTCTATCTTCGATTGCAGAGGAGGGGAACTCCGAGAACGGCAATGTGGCCAAGAAGACTGCATGGAAGCTCCCCTCAGATAGCCCCGGGCCCACTGCTGCTGAGTTCGGCCCAGTCATGGGGGCTGATTCGTGGCCTGCTTTGTCCGAGTCAACTAGATCGTCAACGAAATCGACCTCGGTGCCTGTGAAAGGTTTATCTGATGGATCATCATCTGTGCCTGTGACAGAGGTATGGTTTTTGCTTTTTGGATGTTGTTTTTGTAAGAATGGGCGATTATATATTTTTCTCGTGTGGATTAAGTGTAGAGCGCGGAGGGAAAACAGTTTGGGCTATTTGGTTTTTGCTTATTCTGTCATACAATAAGAGATTTTGGAACCTAAGGTAAGTGGTCATGCTTTCAGGCTGTTACTTGTTCTGTGTAATGAGATGTCTAAAGATTTTGAATCCACAAGAAAGTACATTTACTAGTGGGTTTTCATAATTGGAGTGGTGGAGCACATCTGAATTAGCTTAATTAACTTTTAGATGGGAGCTCAACCTTTTTTGAATGTTTGTCTAGTAACTAGAAGGCTTTAGCTCAGAGAAATATCATCTAAATGCTCTACTACATCTTCAAGAAAGCACGTGCAAAATATGTTGCAATAGCCAGGTCAATTAAGAGTTTTTTATCCCCATTGACCAGGTTTAGCTGAAATATACACAAAAGCAAGGTTCCCTTCTGTATTTAGGGCTTTCTCAAGGGGATTAATTCAGTGCTTCTTAGGATATGGCTCAGTCAAGCTAACAGAGCATGAGAATTAAGCCTTCTAGTTTATACTTTGTGTCTTTTTTGTTCTCTTACCAGCTAGCTGTCTATGGAAATTATATCTGGAGGAATGACTGTTGCTTTTAGAATATGTCAAGAACATATATAGCTCCCTCAAGCGGGGTTTCCTTTTAAGATTGAGATGGATTTAAAACGGAAAAAAAAAAAAATTAACTATGCCTATAACAATACGAGCACTTTACACATGATACTCAGGTGAAAGTAGAACTGGAAACTTCCCTTTCTTTCTTAGAAACAAGATGACTGGCTTTGTTTTGAATAGAAGAGTTGGCGCTTTTAAGTTGCTTCTACTTGAGACATGGGATGGTGCATTCATCGTTTGGTGCTTCTATTGGTTGATAATTGGAGACGTTGAAATGACTAAATGGCCCGTGCAACCCAAAGACACAGATTTAATTGATTTGGGTGTTTATGATGTACAGAAAATAGACGACTAACTCTGTATTCTTGCATATACAGTTTTTGTCTTCTTTGCATTCTTTACTCTTCTGTTTGTTTCTGTGATTTTTCTGGAAGGAACAGCGGAACAATGACCAAAAACAAATGGGATTCGTCTTTCTGCCCCATGCTTTTTCAGTTTGGCAAAAATGTTTTGCTGGGTGTTGCAAATGAAAGAGAGTCTTTTGCCTCGAGCTGTGTCATTTCATTCTTCCATTGCATACATAATGCTCTGACCCTTAAAAAATTGTTCATGTTGAAGGGAAACGGAAATGCCTCGTCTGTTTCGCAGAAGCAACTCACTGATAATAAGGATGCAAATTTAGCAACAAGCTCCTCCATTCCTACACGTCCGAGATCAAGGAAGCAAAGTGGATCTACATCTTCTAGTGGTGGAGTCGCTCAGACATCAGCAATAGTAGCCCCTTCAGTTGACCTGAGATCAAATAATCCTTCTGCCAGGGACCATAACCACAGGAGTGGACCTGTTTCGCATTCCCAAAATGGCAATGAGCACCCTCAACAGCAGCGCAACTCCTTCAGGAATCGAAATGGGGGTAATTATTCACGTGGGGATGGTTCTTACCAGCACAGCTATGGGTTTAGGCGTGATCAGGAACGTGGTAATCAAGAACTAAGTGGTCACAGAAATTTTAACAATAACAGAGATTCTCACATGCCGCAGCAAAGAGCTATGCCAAGGTTTGGCAGGCACGCAGCACCGCCGCCTATCTCACCTGCTACTGCTGCATATATTGGACCTGCTTCAGTTAGGCCTTTTGGTGGCCCTGTAGTTTTTCCTGGTAAGGCAGACTATGTTAACTGTTGAAACTTATCATCTGAAAGATTTGCTTTAATGTCCTCTATTTTTTTTTTCAGAGACTCCAGTGTATTATGTCCCCATTCCACCCCTGGATTTACGGAATGTTCCTTATTATCCGCCAATACAGCCTCATATGGTTTATTATCCACCTCCTAATCAACTCTATGCTCAAATAGTTAGACAGATAGACTATTATTTCAGGTACTTTTGCTGTTTTTTCTCCCCTTTAAATAAATCATTCTTTGTTTCTCAAACATGTTACAAGTTTTCATATCTTGACTGGAATCATCCTCCATATTTGGCTGGTGCAGTAACGAGAATCTAGTGAAGGATATATATTTGCGGCGGCAAATGGATAAACAGGGCTGGGTTTCTATAGGTGTTATTGCAGGGTTTAAAAAAGTAAGTATTCCTTGAATATCTCAGTAGTTTGCACTCTTGAACTTAATTTAGTGTTGTCTCGTGCAATACAGGAAAGTTACAAGTTGCGTTATACTTTGGTTTTTTACCTTTTAGTTCCATCTTGTATCAAGTCATGCTTTGTTACCTGATTGATTAGAGTATAATTTCACCCAGATTCAAAATGACGTCAATTCTATTGCCATTCTTCCAGAAGACGATATCTGGGGTGTTAATTTATACTCTACTTGCATACAATTGAACTCTATTCAGTCTTTTCTTCTTTTGATGTATTACTTCTTAAATTTTGAATGCGGGAACCCTTAGCAGCTGACTATTGATGGTATGTTGGCCTCAAAAGTGTTGGGTCCCTGGTCCCATGCTTATAATTTAGCTAATTGCTTTCTTGTTGTCTTTTTGGTGAGGCCCATTGTAGCATTTATGTCTAGCTACCATTAATTGATTGTGCTATAGGGAATGCATTCGAGTTTCGTGATTGATTTAGTTCGTATTTGGCTTTGAGATTGATAATCCTTTTTGTCGCGAGCTAATTATAGACAGGTGTCTTAAACTATTGGGGGTCTCCTGTGACTTTCGCTATGCACTGGGATGGTATTATTTTGAATGAAGTTGGTGCACTTGCAAAAATGAAGATATATGATAATGTACTATACCACTTGTAAAGACCATGCACTTCAAGGTCTGGAAGTCAACCATCCAACATTGCTTTTGATGAGTTATATGTTTTTGGCCTAAATGAATGTGGTTGCAAATGCACTGGAGATGGAAGTCCTCTTTCATTTCTGGACGGGTTTTCTGTTATGGCAAAGATTGGCTCCTCCAATCTTTTGACTTCCACACATGTAGTTTTGAAGATGGTGAGAATTTGCAAGTAATATCGTTTTTCCTCAAATGTTGCTTTTTGCATATCACTTTAAGTGGGTAAATTTCATCGTTATCACTAAATTTGGGTGTTATTTCCGATAGATTAATGAGCAATGATTTAAATCACCCAATTGGTCAGACATTCATTTCATTGAAATTGTTGTACTTCGATCGGAATTTGAACAAGTTTTTGTCGAAGTACTAACATAGTGGTATGGCTCTATGGAATGGCTTGGATCATCTTCGAGTATTTTTTTTAATATCAGAGAATCTAAGAAGAGAACAAAAAGAAAAAGGGAAAAAAGGCTTGAGGCCTTGTCTGATTTTTTATCTATTTCACTACCTACTGACATAAGCGTGCGACTGAACTCCTTGTTATATTGGCAAGTGGCAAGGGCAATTTGGCGCACCAAGCTTAAAAGTGTTCGGATTTTGGTCAACGTGCAGTAATTGCAAAGATACAGAGGTTTTCGTGTATTTGGTGATCGAATGAAAGTTCACTAATCTGATTGCGAAGTTCAGTGACCACCAGTGAAATTCACCGTCTTAAGTTTATTTCTGATGGAAGTGCTCCGGTAGTCCTTAAAGTTTCAAATGGCTTTGCCATTATTCACTTCCATATTTCCAATACATCAATCAACATATCTTGTTTTGATGTCATGATAGATGATTAAAGCAATGATTAAAAATATCATGGTTGTATCCTTTTTCTTGGTGGCCATGTTGCTGTGCCTCTATCTGTTTAATTTTAAATGGAAAACTTGCACCAGGTAACTAGAATTTGACTCTACTGTCAACTTATGACTTACTAGTTGCACACTTAGATATAGTCACAATGGATTGTAGGTGATTTCAGTGTTGTTGAATCGAGGTTCCAATCCTGAATCATAAATCTCATTTTTTTGAAAAGGTTTGGTATAAAGGAATGGCATTTTTTTACTAGAACATAGCTATTAGTTGCAAAAGCACATAAAAAAGCATGATATGGTAAATATTGTTGAGAAAATTTAGCTCTTTCGTTTTGGGACCTCGTTGACATAGTATAAACTTCAATTCGTATTTCTGTGGGAAACTCTATGCAAACAGGAAGTCAGAGACTCATAACTGATACTACTCTATTTGTTCCGTACCCAACTCAACTTGTTACTTCTAATATTGTAAAAAGGTCAAGGGAAAAAAAGAAGCCTAGAACACATAAAAGAAACTTCATGACACTTCAACAAGAACCTTAAATATACAAAAACAATGGAAACTATTTGCCAAGGTAGTTAAAATCGTTTTTTAACTAGGATATTGGAGAAGCCTCCACAAAATTGAATCATAAGATCGAATTATTAAATGGTAAGGTTTTACAAAACTTATAAAATAACCCAAAGGACATAATGTGTTTGATGCATACTATAACAATAAGTTTCATACCATTAAATAAGGAGTAGAAGCGTGTCAAATGATAGTAACAAGCAAATTGATCTAGTACATTAGACTGACCGTACGAAGTAGAGAAATATGGTTACAATTTAGGATTATCTAGGAGAAAATTCGCATGCAACAAAAACTTCAAAGCTTTATTATTTTGTGTTACTGAATTGTTAAAGGTGATGGGGTGGTGATGAAGGTTTTGTGATGGTTGCTTGGTGGTAAAGGGGATTTTTATGGCTGCTTCGTTGAATCAAGAGAGAGCCCGCTGCACTGTTCTGAATTGGGCATGAGGGAATTATTTTTCTTTTCGTTTCTTTTATGATTAGTGCTGATGAAACAAACCATTTCATTGAAACGTCAATATGGCCTGCATTGTTTTATTTGCTGTTGGGCCAAAAAGAAGCCCACATTTCCCAAGAAAGTGAGCTTGTGCTAATAAGCCCAAGGATTCTCACCTAGTTGACTCGCAATTTTGGCGATTTTGCCGAGTCAACTCATGATTTTACTCCAACTTCACTCAGTACAAGATTTTGCGGCGAGTTAACTCTATTTCCATTATTTGGCTCGTTACTGATCTGCAAGCTAAATTGCTATTTTAACTATATTTGTATTGCTTTCTACTGAAGCATGCAAAAGAGACGAGACTATTCTTACACACACAAGCTGTGACTTTGTCTATGCTTACGGTGTAAACAAGCTAAAGAGGTAGGTCAGAGGTGCAGAATAGAGGAGGTTCAGATGACTGTCGAGCCCAAGTCAGAGGTGTTGAGAAGTCGAGCCTTCTCAGAGGGCTTGCATCTTGAATTCAAGAGTCCTCTGAGCCGTGACGGCAGGAGTTGGAGGCTGTGACTGCTGGTCGAATCTTTGAAAGATGGATTGAAATGAATCTTTTGATTTGGACCATGAATTGGACAATTTCTACAACTCGGCTGGTTCACATAGTTATCTGCTATTATATAAATTTTGGCCAAAAGGCGCCACTCCCTTTCCCCCAAAAACCTTTTCCGAGGGAAGATGCAGACTCTGCCTTTTACTGTGTGTTGGCTGGTTGACTGAACAAGTTTAATCAAAAGATTTACCTATAATGATTGATGACTTCACCTATAATGATTTACTTTTGTTGGCATCTTTTGGTGTTTAGTGACACCCCAAGCTTTGATACGTATTGCACTATCTTTTCGAGATGAGAAAGACTAATCAATTAGGAAATTATGCTACTATTTATCCTGGTCGTCCTTTGTTAGTTCAGTCCTTCCACACAGACACAGGCTTTTTGCCAGGTTTACATGTACCATGCAAGGCAAAGATATTGCAGCTTATATGGATGCCAGTCATTCTTGTCGTTCATATTTTTTAAAAAACTTTGTGTTCACTGCAAATGTTACTTTGGATCCAGGTCATGGAGTTGACTACTGATGTACAGCTCATATTGGATGCCGTGCGAACTTCAGCTGTTGTGGAAGTGCAGGTATCTTTTTCAAGCAGTTCAGTAGGATTCACTCCACTTGTCTGTTTGTGTGGTGCTACAGAATGTTCTGTATAATTTGCTTAACCAGGTTTGATTCTCTTCTTCTCTGACTTATGATCATTCTTGTGCCTTATGAGCCACAGGGTGAGAAAGTCAGGAAGCGCGCTGATTGGATGAGATGGGTCTTGTCTACTTCTGCTCATTCTTCAGGCGTCACAAGCCCTCGGTTCCCCGACTCTCTAAGTCACGATACTCTTGCATCTGGAATTGAATCGGTCTCTCTCAATGTCAGGGATACGAGATTTGACAATATGGTCGGTCATGCCGATGCTCATGCGGCTATATCGAGGAGGTTAGAGGAGCTCAATCGTATCGGTGAAAAAGGCCAGACTAGCACTGCAGCTACAGGAACAAGCACATGAAGTACATGCTTTCGCATGTATTACCAAGAAGGGATCATGGAGGATTTGTTATGACTGATATTATGCTTGCTTAGTAGTCTTACCGTGGCTTACAAATCCAGAGTAAAGGAAAGAAAAGGAGCAGAAGATACAATATCGTGAAAGGGTAGAAGAGCGTGCAATTGAAGTCCTTGAGCCGAGCTGATTGCATGAGTATACTGGTTTATTCATGTGGTTTTGTGGAAATTTTCAGTAGATATTTATGGTCTAAATGCTGATGACATCATGAGGGGATTTTTGTTGCGTGTCCCTTTGCTGCCCCTTAGTTCATTTTTTCATTCTTTGGGGTCAGATTACATTTTCTTTCCGTGTGAAGGACGTTTCCGATGGCAGGAAGTTACCGATGGTGGACATCATATTGCATGCGGCGACAATGGAGGGGGTTGGCGTACCAGTTGCGGAAGGTGTGCCGAAGGTGTTGGGTCCTTACTCATGCGCGACTTTCGAAGTTGTTAGTGCTCATCTCATTTGTTAAATACGAAAATGTTTTTTTAACCGCACTTTCTTCAGGACCTCGAAGAATTTTTTTGGCGCGTGTGGATTATATTCCTGAAACTTACTGATCTGATGCTTTCGGTGGTATGTGAATCAGAGATCGGAAACTGTAGAAACGATTCTTTTTTCCTGTAACCAGTTGTGAATGTTATATTTGTACTCTTTTACATTGAGGAAGCAACTGACGGGGGACCTTTTCATTACCAAAGAAGAGAGACATGGACCTTTTTTCCTTAGTATTTGCACATGGATTCACGTACGAAGCTACTCGGCCTTTTCTGTTCTCATGAACTTGCGATTAGGGCGGCAGGCAGTGTTTCCCATAGTGTTAAGAAAATGGTGGTGATGTATTATTGTGAACTCTTTCTTGTCCCTGCTTCGAGTAACTCCGTTCTCGAAATGCCAGTGGTAGGTAGGTAGGCAGGCGGGGGTGGTGAGACCGAGTTAAAGCCTGCGGTGTCGAGTTCACAGAGTTCCTGATTCTTAAAATTGCATTCTCGTGTGTAGGATTCGACCGCTTAATTGTCAAACAAAAGATGTAAAAAATCATCAACGGATTGGATTGCAAATCAGTTGGCTCTGCGGTTGTTCGAACCTCATTAGAGTTTGAGGTGAATCTTTCATCGGATTGATGAACCTGTTCGGGAGTTGTTCCGTTTAGACCGGATGGTTTGCTTGTTTGGTCGATAATGCTTCTTCAAGTAGGAGATGCTCTAGGGCAGGGAAAGCTTTTTGAATCGGTATACTAAGGGTGTGTTTGGTTCAGTTTTAGAGATGAGCTTTAGGCCTCCAAAGTTCCTCGGGAAATTTTTTGAGTGTTTGGCAAACTATTTTCGGACCTCTTAGGTCAAATACTGGCCTTGGCAAAACAAAACAGAAAGCTCAAGGCAGGTCTCTGTTTATTTCTGATTTCTATATGTATTTTTTTTTTAAATTATACTAATTACAAACATTTTACTATTTTTTTTTTCTATGTTTAGGTAGATGGGACGACTTTTCTTTTAGTTAGAATCAGCCTCGGAAGAAAGCATACAGTGAATGTGCCATTATACAGAAAGTAATACTATAAAGAAGGAGAAAAGTTTTTGTTGAACTGCTTTATTTAGTGACCATTTAAGCAAAGCCACAGATATTTATCATTTTCCATAGAATCTCCTTTTTTCTTTCCCTTCGTCAGCTTTACTCTTTCAACATCTACGAACATGCTACTTCTGAGCATTTTATAGCTAAATTATTCTCTTTTTCTTCAGTAGTTTGTGAACTTAAGTCATATGAGACGTCTCTTGTGGACTTAAATTAGATAAGTCAGATAATTTGAGTCTATCTACCAAGTAAATAAAGATGCTTGATTGTTTCCCATTTCTAAAAGGAGAAAGGTTTTTTTTTTTTTTCTCCCCCCTGAAATATGAAAATTTGATGAAAGAGAGAGAGAAAAAAACTAGAAATAATTGAGAAAAATGACATCGAACATGCCAAATTCAAAAAGAAGATATTATATCTTGCAAAGCTTGTTCCTAAAACCGAATAAGATAGGCATGCAACTATCAAGATTAATTTGTCAAAATCAAAACTCGATAAAAAAAAATCAGGGAAAATCGCAATCCAAAAGGAAAGAACGGTGAAAACGAATAAGCATATCTTAACACGTCTATTTAAAAATTTTATGATCTTATTTTCAAATAAATTAAAATTCACGACCAATCTTGAATTGAGTTAGTTCCATACGAAAGAACAGGGATTACTTGATATTTTGTGATAGTTAGTTGGATCTTTTTTTTTTGGGTCAAATATTGGTTGAATTGCCGTGCGGCATTATGACAACATCTATATCTACCAGAAGCAATTTGAGCTATAAAGCAAAGCTAATATAGAAATTATTCTTTTGTTTTTTCGAAGAAAACTAATATTATATTTAAATATAATATTGCACACCATTCCACCAGAAGTCCGTTGTCGTCCAGCGGTTAGGATATCTGGCTTTCACCCAGGAGACCCGGGTTCGATTCCCGGCAACGGAATTCTTTTTTTTTTTTTTTTCTGTCCACTTTCATCAGAACAAACAAGAAATTTTCCCAGAAGTCTAAGATCATTGAATATGACTTCTTTAGAAACCAATGTAACGACGGAACCAATGAATAACTGAATCAACTGCTTAGATCTGTAATACACAGTAACTCGAGGGTTAAATTGAATTCTTTCTCAAGACTTCTTTAGAAACCCCAACTGATGAACAACTCAATCAATTCTTAAATCTGTAATACTCAGTAACTCGTGCATGAAATCGATGTGAAAATGAAAATGCCTGGCGAAAATCGAGTGGACAGCAGTCAACGTTCCCACCCCTTGCAATATATGGACATGACTTCTGCAGGTTGATGCCAATCCCTGAACCTCCATGGACATCGTTTGATTATATTCCATCTGGCGGGTCATTTGACACAGGCGCAAACACGGCCAATAAACCGATTCAAGGTTCAAATGCACACATTATCATAATCAAATCAATAGGGCCATCAGACTGGATAATCTTAGTGAACATTGAAAGCGAACTGGAGTCCAAAATCAGGCTCCCGCCAACCAATAATACCCGCCATAACGAACCACTATCTACATTCAGGAGCGAAGTAAGTCACATACTGGATGTTCCAACGACTAAAAAAGACTGACACGGCAAAATGAACAGCAATCATCTCCATAGGTTCAAGAGGAGACTTAAAAGAGACAAATCATTCAAACGCCCACTGGTTCTCCCGCCGCACCTCTTCCTCCTCCTCTGGTGTGAAGTCATTCTTGATGCTGAAAGTCTTGCGTATCTCCTCAGGGGTCTTGCCTTTGATCATGTCAGCCACTGTGTGGCACATGAGGTCCAACAAGCTCTTGATGTTCAGGTAGTTTGCAGCCTGATTAAACACTCATTCATACATGCATCAGACCGAGTAACAACTAATTGGATCAGCTTATGAGCAAAAAACCTGGCGATGTGCCACCCACTGTGTTAGACAGACAAGCACTAGTTTCCTAATAGCTATGCTAAATGTGAAATTTAGCCATTCATTCCTCACTGAAAAAAGATTGAACACGGTTTCCTTTTCCCAATTATTTGCATGATTTATGACTCAATTACATAGTTCTAGCGGATGCAGGAACATCAAACCATATGATGCTTAATCACACAAAAAGTTTCATACTCCCGCCTCAAACGCTAAGAAACAACAAAAAAATTAGCAATACTTAGCACAAAGTGCAGGTAAGGCATGTCAAATACATCACCAACATCTGAAACTAAATTTATGGATAATTTCCCAATCCCTAAATTCAATGTGAGAAAAAAATTAACAAATCTACACCGAGAGAGGCACTTCAGATCAACGTTGCCACTTGAAGTCTCAGCATGTCGTTTAAAGGAGCAAACACATGACTCATAATCTGAACATGCACTTTGAAAAGCACTTAATAGTGGATATATGGAATTGCTTATTCATTGAAAAGTAAATTATATTGTCGGTTAAAAGGTAGAAGTGTTTCCATAAAGGAAAAAAGAGGATATATGGAATTGCTTCTCTCAGTGAGTTTCCAACCCACTTGAAGAAAGCAATTAAACAACTTCCTTTATATATCACATGAGCCATAAGAGAGATTAACAAAATAAGCAATTAAAGAAACATGGATTTAATTAATCTACATTGCCAAAAGAGTCATTAATACCCACGCCTGGATTTATACAATGAGCTGTATATTGATTTTTTGAGGGGGGACAACAGGGAATTACACCTGCTACTTGAAGCCATTAATCAACATTAGTTCTTCATACCTTCAAAATTAGGAATATAAAATGCAAAATTCAATATACAAACAAAATTTGCGCAGCGAATCTCACTTTTTAGACAATCAACTCATCTCCCCAAAATTCAAAGGGTTTCCTATTGTATATAGACCGGTCTGTATACAGAGGCTACCATGGATGCATATATCTTTATGCCTATGAATTGAAAAGAAAGTATCCAATTCCAGTCCTTGTGTACGGTTTAATCCCTTTAGCATGACGTTCTGTAGCTAACTGACCTTATTTGCCAGGCACAAAAGGGCAAAAAATGAAAAACAAAAGAGAACAAGAACACATGATACACATCTCTATCAACAAATCAAACTTCACACACACACACAGGCCGCACACCGAGCAAGTTCAAACCGGAGTTCCATCCCCAGTCCTTCTCTTCAGCCACCCACATTCGACAAAATTAACTGAGATCCCCCAATCCCTCATCAAGACCTGTCAACTACTACCCAATCTTATAAAAGAAATCCAGTTTATCAGCACAAAAATCGATCAAACAGAACAAGCAATCTTCGATTTCCAAAACCTAGCCTCAACCAAATCCCCATCAAAATAGCCTACAAAACCTAATTCGAAACCAACACAACAATCTCCTGCCAACAGAGGCCCAAATAAATTAAAATAAAAAAACGAAAACCAAAACAAGAAGGAAAGAGAAGAATCACCGACCAGGATGAGATCAAACAGGGTGGCCTGATCGATCTTGACGAACTCGGCGTCCCAGGCCTTGAGTTCCTCCTCGCTGACGCGATCCTCGGCCTTGGAGGCCTCGACGTGCTTCTTGCAGTACTCGATCACCTTGGCCAGGATCTTGCTGGTCACGTTCGGCAGCGGGATCGCGTTGTCGGCGCAGTCGTCCTCGATCATGTGCTTGATCGTCTGCGACTCCACCGCCACCGACTCCTCCACCTCGAACGACTCCCCGTCGGAACTCCTCAGCGTTATCTTCCTCGACGACGCCATCGTTTCAGAAGGATCTTCGGCAGCGAAAGATCGTCTCTCTCTCTCTCTCTCTCTCTCTCTCGCTGAAGAATCTGCGAGACGGATTTCGCTCGTGGCTGGTCGCTTCTCTCTTTGGGCTTTTCGGAGTCAAATTACGATCAATCGCGTGTGGTTAGGGGGCGAAAGAAGGAATACGTATATATATACAGAGAGCTTTCGCGATCAGGTGTTGCGCTCAGGCCAGTGGGACGCCGACACGTGTGGAAAAGCCAACTCATGGAAAAGGCATACACGAAAAGGCGTATCCAGAAGTCAAATCGATTCAGATATGGATTTTCGAAAAGTCGTCTCTTCAATCCGATTAAGATTTTTTTCGCGAAATTTAGTTTCCTTTTTATTTGCTGGCATGAATATTTCCACTTCACGTAATTTTAGATTTTTAGATGCGTTTCACGTGTTGATAATCTTTGTGTAATCTTTTGAAATCTAGCTAGCACACTTGCCTTCTTTTTTTTTTTCCCAAAAAAAATTTGAAAAGAAAAGCTATAAATCAAATCTAATATATCCGAACAAAGAAAATTAATGGCAAGAATTTTGATAGATTTTCCTTACTGCGCAAGTTAATGCATGTTTGGTAACGTTTCTGTTCCTTTGATTCTCTTCCCCGAAACAAAAAAGAATCAGAAACAAGTTTGGTAACGCAAATGATTCTGATTCTGATTCTGCTTCCGGAAACAATCTTAGACCAATTTTGAGAAAAAAAAAATTATTTCTTAACAAAAAGAATACTTTTGAGAATAAAAAAGGCAACGATAGTCTTCTCTCATTTTTATTGGGCGCCTGCGAGGAGTGGGTCGGGTCAACCCGAACCGGTCTGGATAATTTTTTCTTTTTTAAATAAAAATTTCGGAAATTAATAATAAAAAATCAGAAAATGCCAAAAATGGAAAATTCATAAAAATTGAAAAAAAAATCATAAAAAATTCCAAAAAATTCTCAAAAATTAGGAAATGGATCATTTCAACTGGCTAATCCTATTTTTGATATTTTGCCTTTCGATTTCTCCCAAATGACGATTTTGCCCCATGGGCAAATCGTTCCGAAAATTCCCCAAAAAAATCTCAAAAAGTAAGAAATAGGTCCATTCAATTAGCTAATCATGTTTTTAGTGATTTTGCCTTCCGATTTTTTCTAAACCCTGCCTGATTTGTTGCCAGAGTACCATTCTGCATTAGTGACCATCCGCATTTGAAGCATCCTTATTTTAGCTAAAAAAATCGCATGGTACAAGAGGATCGCAACTATAGGGTGGACTTAGGAAAGTCATCAAATGTGATTATGTAATTATTTGATTTAAATGACAAATTGAGAAAATAAATTATTTTTCAAAACATAAATTTTATGCAGTTATCAAACGCGTTTCTATTCCGGGAACAGAAATTTTATGTAATTACCAAACGCGTTCTGATTCTCTCAAACTCATCCAGAGAATAGAATAAAAAAAATTGATTCTAATCAGAATCACTGTTTTTGGAACAGAAACGTTACCAAATAAGTTTACCCAAAAAAAATATTAATGCCAAGAATTCGATCCAAAAAAAAAAATAGAAAAAGTTGATGGCAAGAATGGTCATTTTGACCCAGAAGAACACGAGAACATAAATTGAAGGATCTCAATCACCCCTGCGTGGTCACAAACTTTTGGTAAGAACAGGCAGCGAAAACCGAATTAAGAACACGGCGGGCCGGCACCGAGGACTGTTCTAATTATGATACACCAGCTATCGAGTTTCGAGAGATTTTAAAAGGAAGTTGCTTTACAAATGTGTACATATTACCACCCTGAGAAGTTCCTGGAGGTGACTAGATGTCGCCTCTATGTCATGTTTCCCCCGAGGCATCCGATCCCTGTCCGGAGGACGCGCTTTCGCTCGCGAGCGGCGGCGCTTTATGATTCCATGTATTGCGAGGGAGGAGGGCTTGTTCTCATCTTCTCAGGACCTGCGAGTCGGTAGATTAGGCTCATGCTATGTAAATGCCTCTCCTTTCCAGTTTCAAGAACCCGTGATGATTCGAAATGCAAGTAAAAAAAAAAAAAAAATGCAACAAGAACAGAGTAAAAGGAAAGGGCATTGCCACATAGAGATGGTTTCAAAGATTACTTCAGTTATCGTCTCGAACACTGTCGCTGCTCGGGCAAGACATGAGATTATGCTGACGAGGGAAGTCGAAGAACTTACCGCAGAGACCTCGGGCCTCCACTTCTCTCCATTCTTGGACAAGGGCACAGCAGCAGCACATCAAATGCGAGAGGAAATCGTCAAACCAACCTCCCTGCCGAAATTAGATTTAGAAAAAATTGAAGAATACAACATGATTGAGTGATTCTCTTTTCCTTTTTCTTTCTTGGGATCCATTCTTCCATCATAAAGCAAAATAAGTCTACGGAAATTAGCATCAATTTCACACAATGAAAATTTTGAACTTTCAACTTAGTAAGCCTGAAATCCTGTAGAATCTCGCTGGAGGTTTTATGGAGCCACGCCCACTATCTGGATTCTGCGGGACAGTTTGAAGATTTTGAAAGAATTTGAGATCGTTTCACGGAGACGAACGGGATCAAGTGGCAAGATAATTCATTCAGTTTTTGTCATCGCTTGGTTCAGTAATTATGACGCACAATTACCGTTATGTTCAGCATCTTGCGGAGTTTCCTTCGGACACAGCATGTGTAGCAACAGCATGACAGTATGAGTGAATATGCCAAAAGATCATTGCATGCTTCTCCAGGACCTGGTGAACATGTGGAAATTTTTTCAATAGCATTCGTGAAATATAAGGAAGCACAGAGTTCTCGAGATTCTGCAAAGTGGACAAAAATACATCGGAAGAGGAAGGCTATGTCATATATCTACATGCTTAACTACAATCATGGGATTCCCCAGTTTCACATTCAGACAAATAAGCAGCACAGAGCATACCATACACTTTTTTGACTTCCTCACACACAATGAAAAGATGTACTCCAAACTCACAGTTTCAACATCTTAAAAGGCATCTTGTTACATGCAGTAATGCTACAAGTTTATCTTCAGGAAATTCATCAAGCACATACAAAAACTGAAGAGCATTTCTTATCAGTTCGCTGTTGGTGAAGTTCAGGAAATCACGATAAAGTACCAAACAATTCGTGAGAAATTAGAGGGGAGGTAAAACTGCAATATTATAGTTAACTTACCACTGCAGCAGAATAGACAACTCAAAAAGAAAAAAATTATATGTAGACGAATCGAGCTAAAATAGACAACAAAGGATTGGAGCAAGGAAGGATGCTAGCTTCTGAAGCATGAGCATAGGACTACAGTCTTGCTAGGAGATTTTTCCAATGTTCTCGTGGTGCAGTTGTGTCCAACATCACTGGAACATTCGATGTTTGCTGAAGTGAAGTTGTTAAAAGAGGCTATAATTGTGAGATGAGAAATATCTTGGTCTATCAAATACTAGGTGATTCCAGCTCATATGAATTGGACCAAGTATCAGGATACTGGAATTTCCATGCAGATTACTAACAAACCTCGATGCTAGTAAGCATTTGGTGTGTCTTTTTGATGTGCGAGAATATTGAAGCTCTTCTAAAGTGGAAAGGGAATAGGCACTGGAAAATCTTGAATTAAAAGTTGTTCCACTTAGCACATGCCATAGTAAATCTGCAATTTGCAATTTGGCAGTTTCAATGTAGGAACAAACTTAGCGTTCCTTGGAAGCACTCACCAATAAGGTAGCCATATAAGCCATACTAGGACTAATGGATGGCAAGCCAACTCAGCTGACAGTCAACGTATATGACTATGATGAAAAAAAACTAAGCCAAGAGCAAGAGTGCCTCTTGAAATTCCTTCCACTTAAATGAAAATGCATGGATCTTGTATGTTATTTGCCTTTAAACACCCTATGAATGAATGAACCTCGACAGAATTTTACACTTCAATTCATACACCTTTTCCCATAAGTCATGTATATGTGCATCATATGATAGAAATACTGCAGTAGAGAGATCATCTATCATCTCATCAGGGAGTTATCACTTGGGCCACTTACCAGACTACTTTCTCCATCTCTCGTTCTCTCTTTTTCCAACGTTTCTTCACTTTTTCCGCTTTTTTATTTGCTTGGGGGAAAGCGGGAGGGAGTCTATGCAGTCTAATGCTAAATGATCACATGACAGTTCACAGACAATATAACATGAAACATACGATCAGCCATAACCAAGGCTATCATCCATTACTGTCTATAACGGAAGCTAAATTAGTATATGCCATCAGATGTGCTTACTCATATGCCTCTTAGTTGCCACAGTAGCAATCTTTGAAAATGTATCACAAGGGCAGAAGAATGTTTTAATGCCTGCAAATCCAGATAAGTTGTCAGAATGAAGGGCATATTACACATAAATCAAGAACACATGCTCAACAGTAACACAATCAGTATCGATATGAATAGCTAGCTATCCCCCCTTAAATAGAAAAGTGTTGTTTGCATGTCTGGGTCATACACAGTAAAGGACCACTGTGTCAGGAACAATAGACCACTCCAAGAGAAAGGAACTCGATAGTTTTTCTAAAAACCCCTGCTTAAAACTTCACTAAAGGAAGAAGGGATTGCTACAGTGGATAGAGGTAGTGAGCCTCTTATGCCATCATTACCATATAAAAGGTGGTGATGATGGAGCCAATGTCATAAACATAGAACTCATAGGGTTTGTGGAATAAAGGGGCACTGGGCAGAAAGGAATAAAGATAAATGGCTTTTGGGAGCCCAATGACAGGGAGATGTCGAATCATTGGATTGAACTCACTGAGGTTTACTAATTTCTCACAGGTAAAAGTAGAGATGTCAAACTTTATGGTTGTCCCAAAAGAACTTGCACAGCAGGTCATTAGATTTTGCAGGAGGGGAACTTACATAGAAGTGGTTCTGAGCAACAGCCCAGTAAATCCGTGTGCCATTCATAATGCCCATATGAACCTTTAGATGGGAGCAGATCATGGTCCAAGGAGACTGATGATGTATTTCTGTCCAGCAAAAGAAGAAACAAATTCTCAAAGACCTTTCCAACTCCTCAAGCTGGACACTGGGCAATAAAATACATGAAGCCTGTTCGTAGGAACACCTCAGGCACTAAGGCACTTCGACGATAAAAACAGCTAAACAAGGTCATTTATCAGTTTAAGTCGATGAAGTGATATGAGGAAGAAGCAAAATTATCCCAACCAATGTCAGTTTGATGTTTGCAAGTGATCAGTCTTAAACTTAACAGACTCAAGTTCATTAGCCAGACAGGAGTCCATGATAGATTGGGAAGGAGCCGATTACTGAAGGCAACAGTGGTGATGGTAATACATATAGGAGTTTAACTTCAAAGAAGACTGACCTCGAAGTTTTGCTCGTAGAACTTTTTTTAGGATATGTTTCACCAGCGGAATGTTCTCTATCACTATCAGCATCAGAGGTACTTTTCTCCTTTTTCTTGGATTCTTTGACAGATGAACCATCAATTAGGATTGAATTTGAGGCAACAGTTTCTGTGACTTCAAGTAAGCGCTGGATTACTTCACACTGACTCAAATCCATATTTGCTTGCGACCGTTGAAGTTCCAGTTGAAGCTTCTCGTTCTCCTTCTTCAGAGCCTCATTGAAACAGAGGTTTGGATAGGAACAGGACAGAGTTTTCTTCAACATCATGGTTTCATTTCTCGAAGGTTCATGCGTTAAGATTACACTTTGCACCTTCTGATCCTCATCATCCAATGTGTATTCTCGTTGATCCAGCTCAATAACTTCCAACCTTTCCTGTAAATTAATGACAAAAAGAAGTAAAGCCCTCAATGCTAGCAACTTTAACGTGCTTCTCAGTATAGTGAGAAAAATCCATCGTGTCAAGCAAAATGATCTTTCCCCAATGTGGACTCGGAGATATAGCAAGATCCTTGGAGGATTTACAGACAAGTGACGCATCAATTTTCGGATGAACCACCCGGAATTTCCTTCCAAATACCACTTCTCCCCTGCAGACTCAAGGGAGATAATGCATGCCAGTGATTGCAAGGCGCAATGGAATACGTTGTATTCCTAAACAACCTATTCAAGGATTCAAAATCAACTTCTGTCTATTACAGGACTTCTCCAACTACAACCACGCACAACATTTTGACCAGCAAACCTGTTTCATGTATTTTAATGTCCAAAGCAAAATTAAAGTGACAAGAACTCTACTCCAAGTCCACAGGACTCGTACCTGGTAAGATAACCACAGTCAAAACAAATTTTGTCTGAGATCCATCATCAGTTGACCAACTTGACCTGACTATAACTTCATTGCAATCAAGTCATCACTCAGAATGCTATTGAGAAAATCCAGTAACCATGTTGATTGACACATATCATCAGCATCTATGGACATAACCTTTTGATTAAAGGCAGGGAATTTTTTTAACCAACATATGCCATCAGTATCAACAACACGGTCTTACGATCGCGATAATCATCCACAACGGCAAATGCCAAGAGCAAAGAAAAACCTTACCCGAACTCGAGCATTGTCCACAAGAGTAATGAGGGGCACGAGCTTCAAGTACCGGTCGATCTCGTTCTGAGCCCTCCTGAACTGGTACACGATGTTCCACCCCATGGCCAACAGATAGAGGTAACTCCTGTCCTGGCAACTGTTGACCAAGATGTAAGACCTCCGCAGCGCGTCCTCCAGCTGCTCCAGAGGCTCCCTCGTCTCCGGGTACTTCTTGAGCTCGGAGATCTTGAGCTGCTCCAGCAAGTTGCCGATCAGCTTCAGATGCTGAGCAAACTGCCTGCAATTCTTCTTGTGCATCCGCGCGGTGTTGGCGGCCTTCACGATCATCCCGATCAGCCGCACAGCGTCGAGGCCGGTGAGCTGGGCCACATTCGCAACCTCTCCGAAATGTTCCCAAGAAGCCATGTTGACTACTCAGTACGAAGAATTGACTCAGTTGGACACGACCCAAGAATTCTACAAGCCCACCATAGGATCTCCGATTCGATGTGCTCACCAAAACTTTCCGCTGAAAGAAGTCCAGAAGGTGCTAATAGTTGTGTGGCTAGATCGAAATCCACACTCAGAGACAGCAATTCCGGTCCCAATTCACCGCATGCAAAGCCGAATCGAAGCTTCAAACCCCCTTCTTTTGCGTCTTTACTGCGAAAAATTCCGAAGTTCTCCGAAGATCATGTCGTTCTGATCAGCCCAAAGGATTACAGAGTGGGACAAGAAGCCACTCTGCGAGATCTTCAGATAAACGACGTCGCAATGCACGATTTTGTTTTTCTGGATTCGAATCCGCGAGTGCTCCGGAAGTTCACCTGCAGCGAAATGGAGCGGACTGAGAAAGCTTCGTCCAACGGATTATGATCATGCGTTACGCTCGCTGACCAGCTTTTCAACGGAAAAAAAGAAAAACATATTCAGAAAGCAACGAATTGCTCGGCTCCAGTCTCTTCGAGGCGAAGCGACATTATCAAAGAGAAACCTACCCGCGAATCATCACGAACAGCGCTTCCTCACTCGCCATAGCCACGACCTGGCTCTTCAGCCCAGAGCTCCCAGGACCTACACAGAGAAGTGGGGACGTGAAAACCACCGACAAGATCGAAACCGGTGTTCGGTGGCTCCAGCAAAAACGCACGTGAAGCCGTCGCTCGTCCAAAACTCCGAGCTAATCGGATGCGAAGCACAGCTCCGGCGAAATGCACATGGAAAAATTACCACTCTCTCTCTCTCTCTCTCTCTCTCTCTCTCGTGCAGAAAAAGCTTCTGGGTCCTAGTAAATATTTCGTTTCTCCAGTTAAATAATGCTTAGTTTGAGCTTTTCAGGTGAAACAGACCTCCATGCAAGAAAAAGAAAAAGAGAGAGCAGAGCAGAGAGCATTGGAGTGCGGGAGCGACAGACATTGCTTTGCGTAAAAGAGACCTTCCTGATCTGCTGACGATTCTGCTTCTTCTTCTCCTTCTTCTTCTTCTTCAGATGTGTGTACGCTTGTGCATTTTTTGGAGGATACGAGGAGAGAGAGAGGGAGAGAGACAGGGAAGAGCTTGAGGAGGTTGTCCAATCCTTAATGGCTCAAATCATCGGTGTCCTCTCTCTCTCTCTCTCTCTGGCTGCAAGTGCAAGTGCACCACCCACTCGAGACAAAGCGAAACCGAAGACGCTGATTTTTCAGTTGACGCTGGTGGTTCCGCGATTACCCCCGTGCCCCCGGTAGGTTGCTCTTATTACGGTGAATGCCACCGGTGAAAAAGGTTGGGGCGGACGCTGTGATTACGGGCGTTGACTATGTAAAATAAAACTGGATTCAACTTAATTTACGGGCCGTAATAAAAAGAGGTAGATTTTTAGGCAAAAGGAAAATAAATGCGCTTAATTAATTAAGAGGGCGGACAGCTGGCGTGTGTACTTGCGAGAAGGCGGCGAGCGAGAGACTCACGTGCCCGCTTTGCTTACGAGGGCGTGTCATGGATCGCTGGTCAAATAATCGAGTCAATAATTCCGATTAGGAATTTTTTTGATAAATAATAAGATCTCATATTGGGAATTTGATCGATAGTGAGGAAGTGGCCAAAGATTATTTTACTTTATTGTAAGGGAACCATCAAACCGGTAAATGCTCATGTAAAAGTTTCGAGAAAATCTCTACTCGTCACGACAGCTTAGAATCGAGCCGCGTGATTCGTGAAAGTCGACTTCACGATCTTCCACGGTCCTTGGCTCCCGATGAGTATAGCCAACTTGTGATCGGACCTAGGAGTTAGAAGTGGCATGCATACGAAAGGTAGCATTAGCGCACTTTTTGTAATGATCTCGAAAAAAAAAAATTCAAAGTAAGTCCATACGAAGGGATTGGATTAATTGGCTTATGAGGCTAATTTGATTTTCTATGAGTTTTCAGGTAATTGGGTCTATGTGTATAAAAAAAAACGTATTTAAACATACTTTTACATGTATTTATTCCTCCCTTTTTGTCATTAGTGTCGACTAATTATCGCATGTATATTTGTTGGGAGGGTAACCCATTCGGTGCAGAAGATACCAAAGAAAAGAATTTGTAAGTTGGACATAGAAAATGCAGCTCGAAAGTATAAACCCAAAATTATTGCTAAACAGATGAATGGTACAAAAAATTAGGAAAGAAGAGTCTGGAATATTGCTATCTTCTTCGCAAATTCAAACTTGTGTCCAATTGGTCAACTCTATCGTGGTATGGAAAGTCAAACCCCATCATTAACTAGCATGTGCAATAAATTCACTGGCTGATTAGCTCCATCGTTCACCTAGTCATGGCCACGGGCCGAGAACCGCCGATTCATGAACCGGAACCGGCGGTCCCCGGCCCGTGGCCATGACTACGTTCACCCGCTTTAGTAGAATAAATTCAATTTGTTTGCATTTACATGTCCAATACGACCTTAATTAGTTTTGATGAAAACTAATGCTCCATTTGTTTTGCAGAAAATACATGCTTTGGAATATATTTTTCAAAAATAAAAATCGCTTTTATCACGTAAAATAATTGGTTGATAGAAGTGATTTATGTCTAAACGTTTTCGTGAATGATGAGAATGTTTTTTCATTTATTGACTTTTTTAAGCGATGTAGGTGACAATTTTTTGAATTTTTTTTTTTCCAAATTATTCAATTTCCGCAAAAGAAACTCTCTCCTCAAGCAAGTGTTTGAAGCCCATATTAAGACACGTGCCATGGAATTATTTTTCCTTGCGATGGGGAAAAATGTTAGAAAAGTCATAAACCAATTACATTTGTGCCAATTTAGTCATAAACCTTTCAACATATTCCGGCTAATTTTGGCCGCATATTGCTAAAGTGAACGTCTGTGCGGCCGACGCTGATGTGAACATTTTTTAATAATATTATAATAATTTTTATTTTATTTTTTCCTTTATTTTTTCTGTCCTTTCTTTTTGTTCCCTCTTTTCTCCTGTGGCGGTGAGGGCGAACGCCGACGCGGTCGACCTCGCCGGCATTCGCCCTCGCTCAGGCAAGGCCAACCCTCGTCGGCCACTGAAGGAAAGAGGGAACAAAAAGAAACGAAAAATAATAATAATAATAATATTATTATTATTAAAAAAATGTTTACATCAACGCCGATCGTGTCATGTAGGATGCCTGGCGTCCACGAAGCAATAACTGGCCAAAATTAGCTGAAAGGACTGAATTAGCTTTACGTCAAAATGTTTAGGCTAAATTAGCACCATTAAAAGGTTTATAACTAAATTAACATCAATACAGTAGGTTTAGAACTTTTCCGACACTTTTCCCCCTTGCGATTTGACTGCAGAAGATTATATCGGGCAAGAACAAAAACAATGCAATAATCTTAATATCCTTTCGACAAGAAAGTTCACTCGTTTTTGCCACCTTATCATCTTTACTCGTTCTATCCAAAATTGAACAAAAGAAAATGGATATATATAAGATAAACGATATAATATCGTTAACGGTATCATTAAATCACTATTTTCACCTTTAAATGGGAGATGAAATGAGCACGCGCGACGTAACAAAGCTTATATTTAAGTATGCCGTCGACCTAATTACAGAAGCAGGGGCATATACGTCAACCGGTGGACCGACATGGTACAAGTGGGGATGGCATTCCAATCACGTGCCACGTGTCCAACATCTTGTTCTGTCCATGGAGCCCTTAGTCCCTCTCAAATCCATCTGTCCCTTACAGTATACGCCAAACTGAAATTTGATAATCAAACAACCTTATGCCGACCGACTAGATTCCATCGCACGGGCAAAGAGTTCAGAAATTATGCAAAATGCGCGGCTGAATAAATTATTAAATATAATAAAATTGTTTTCGTTTTAACTTCTGAAGAGTTAAATGGGAGCAAACAAGACCATCTAAAATTTTAGGTTCCGTTGGTCTCGCGAAAAATTATCGCTCGAGAAAATATTTTCCTAAAAACGATCTCTTATATCGCTCGACATGATTCGTCAATGAAATATAGTTTCGCATCGACGGAAATTTATGTATAAATTTTTTTCATGGACGACATGAACATTTTTCGTTCGCTCTTTTTTTGTAAGCGTTATAAGCGATTAGTTTTAGAGAAATATTTTCCTCATCGTTCACGGAAAATGGACCCTTAAAGGAGAGAGAAATTGATAGAGTCAAAAACACGTGATGTTGCATTTGGTACGGTGGAAAGGGATGTTATGGAATGGGAATCAATGAAATGGAACAAAATAGAAAAGGTCGATTTCTATTTTATTTGAAAACATCATTAATCGCAAAATAGACGATGCACCTTGGGTCGGCGGGCTTAGGATCGGCGAACTCAGAATGAGCTGAAATTTGGTCGGCTGCATGGAAACGGGCTGCTGATCAATATTCACTTGTTGTGACTGAAGTCATTTTTTCGCATTTCGTTAACTTTTGCATAGGTTTTTAGGCAGTTTTTATTTTTTCCAGGGCATTTTTTTCTTTTTGTGTTTTCTGTTTTAATTAGGATTAACACCGTATATAAAAGGTGTTTAAGGTTTCGAGTTTCAGCAGACTTTTGATATTGAATTGAGTAATCGAATTTAAGAGAACATATTGTTCTTTATTATCAGTTCGATTCTTCTGTTTAGCCAATTTTTTGCTGCGTTTCGGCATCAATATTATTTAACAACACATGAGAATCATAACAAATGCTAGTAATCAAAAGTTGGAACGGTCATTCCCTTGCCATTCTAGTCTTGCATATCAAACACACCAAGAGAGATGCTTTTGCCCGATCTCGGTGCCAAAGAAACCAGTAAACGATAACCGGGGACTATTCCAATCGTTTAAAAACGGGGATAATCTCGAATACAAAATAGACGACATAACATACCGATAGCAAAATCGTGAAAAATGTTTGGGAATTCAAACGTAGAATGGACAACCGGTATTATAATCAGAAGGTGTCCACAATCGAGTCACTCGTTAAATTAGATTTTAGCCGACGGTCGAGTTTCTTGAGGAAAAGAAAAAGAAATTGAAGGGACACGACTCGATCTAAGGATTTGACTAGAAAGACTCAACTTTGTAATTTCTTCTTCTTCTTTTTTTACTTCCGTCAGATTATTATTGTTATTATTATTATTATTATTATTTGGGTTTTCCGAAAAACGTAATTTTGTGACTTTCCGGGGTCATCTTATTAACTTTCAAAGGACCTCGAGTTAGCTGCAAATCACAAAAACAAAAGATTAGACTTTATTAACGTCGCGGAACTATAAAAAAAAAGTCATTATCGCCGTTAAACGGAAAGCTACATTCGTCGAGTTCATGGAGTTATAATTTTTCAATCAAAAAGTCGCAATCTTTTTATGCTTGTGCCGATCTAAAAGCCACAAGTTTTTAAATTCAGTAATCGCTTCATTTTGTAACGGAAAAGCCACATTTTTCATACCATACAACTCGCATTTTTCTGTTTAACTTTTCACTAGTCTTGTCGTACTTATCAAGTTCTAGGAGTTAAATAACTTTTCAACCTAAAAGCCACGGCTTTTGAATGATCGCACTCATCTAAGACTCTGTTTGTTTCACGAAAAATAACTTTTTTGAATTTTTCTGCATTTAGTTCACAAAAGATGAAGTAGTCAATGAAAACATTTTCCGTCACTGAAAAAAAAAATACTTTTACAAGTGGGGAAAATGATTTTCTTTTTTTGGAAAGAAAAAATAATTTTCACTCCTCTTTCTTTCACCTGGCCAAGCAAGTTCTCCTCCATTCAATCCTTTGGATTGTTTTTTTAATTTTTATTTTACATTTCTTTTTTTTCTTTTAAAATTCTTGAATTATGAATTATTTTTATTTGTATTTGTATTTTATTATTTTTGTTCTTTTCTTTCTTTTTATTTTTCCTTCTTCTTCGGCCGGTGAGCTCGATCCTCCCCTAAGGTTGGTGAGGTCAGAGGCTTCACCAGGTTGGCGAACTCGAGCTCACCCAAGGCCAGTCGCTGGCCATCGCCGTGGCCGGTGATCGGTCGAAGAAGAAGGAAAAAGAAAAAGAAAAAGAAAAAGAAAAAGAAAAAGAAAGAAAAAATAAAATTAAAAAGCTATTAAAAAGATTGCAATAGAAAAATCAAATCGAATTTTTCATAGCAAACAATTAAAAATATTTTTTTGTTGTTTTAAATAATGGGAGTTGCTATTAGTTGGTTGCTTAGGGTGGGCATGGCAACACTTATGCTTCATAAATCAATTTCTGGTCAGAAGTTGATTTTTCTACTTCTACTCAGAAGCAAAAGTTAATTTCTTATCAGAGAAATTCGTTTGGTAACGGTTGAAAATTTCTACTTCTGAAACCTTATTAACACAAAATCTTCTATGAAAAATTATTGTCGGCGGCCAAAAAATTCCTACTTCATTTTTAAACTTTTTAAATTTATTTAAAAAGCAATTTTTTTATTAAAAAATATTATTTACTTTTTAAAAATAAAAAATTATTATTTCTTTTTTACTACGGTGGCCGGAGACGACGACTCGGAGGCGGTAGATTGCGGTGGCGGGCGGCGCGGTGGTCAACAGTTGGCAGGGGCGGCGGTCGGCAGTTGGGGTCGGTCGGCGGGGGGCGGCGGTCGAGGCCAGGGGAGGTCGGCGTGGTCGACAAAAAGGTGATGGCGCGATGAAAAGAATGTTAGACAAGAAGTACTTCTCGAGTTGAGAATCAATTTTTTTTAGCTTTTCAAATTGTGGGAAAAACAACTTCAGAGGTGAAAATTCACTTCATAAGTAGAAATTTCTTTCAGAAGTAGATTTTTTTATCACATGAATTTCTGCTTCAGAAGTTACGTTACCAAACGAATTTCTACTCCAGAAACACTTTTAGAGCAGAAATTCACTTCCATAAGTGTTACCATACGCACTCTTATTATATATGGCTTTCTCTGCCTGAATTTCAGTCCCTTTCAACTGCAACTCAAGAAAACCTTATGGTCTTGATCCACTATCATTATCTTTATCACAATTATTTTTATTTTATTTTTAAAGTGTTATGATCGCCGATCGGTACCAGAGCCGACCTTCCACCAGATATAGATGTTCCTCAGTCCATGTCCTCGTCCTTCCTCTGTTGTCTTGCAGGGTCATTCTTAATCAATTAATTATAATTAATTTCGAGGTTAATTATCATAATCAGAGTCTCGTGGAGCTCTAAATCGAAAGAAAAAAAAAAAAGAAAAACGGGTCAATGATTAACGTCACGGGGGCGACAATCGATCATGTAATCTAAGGGCGCGCATAATAACACTTCTGGAATGCCTTCTTTACTCCAAAAGTTATTCGGATAGAGAAATCCGTTTGGTAAACTAACTTCTGAAGCAGAAATTCGTTTGGTAATTTTTTTTACTTCTGATAGGATTTTTCACTTTTGGTAAGATTTTTTGCCCAATTTGAGAAGTAAAAAAAAAGTAGCTTCTCCAAGTCAAGAAGCACTTCTTGGACCAAAAAAACAAACAAAAAAAAAAAAACTCAAGACCGCTGCCGTCGACCCCCACCACCGACCACCGGCCGCCGCTGCCGAAGTAAAAAATAAATAATATTTTTAATAAAAAAATTATTTTAAAAAAAAAATTAAAATGTTGAAAAATGAAGTAGAAATTTTGTTTGATTATCAACCGCATTTCTCAATCAGAAATCAACTTCTAGACCAAAAGTTGAAAAATCAACTTTTGCTCAAAACCAGAAGTAGAAAAATCAACTTCTTGCCAGAAGTTGATTTTTGGTAGAGAAGTGTTACCATGCGCGCCCTAAGACACCCTGTGACTCTACATTCCGCATCTTCATGTACACATACATCATTGATTATATATATTATACCAAGGAAAAAAAAATTGCTCATATTCTTTTCTTTTCTTTTTTTGGGAAATAGACACTAAAAATTCAAATGTATAATATAATTTCCGAACTTTTAATTTATTCAGTATAGTCCCGAAATTTTAGCCCAATGATCAATATCGTCCATAAAATTTTAAATTGTTCAATGTGATCCTTGGACTTTTGGTACGTATTCAATTTTATCTCTGGACAACATGAAAATGTTTAATGTTGTCTCTAAGTTTGAATAAATAGAAGGATAGCATTGAGCATTTTCATTTAGTTTATGGATTAAATTGACCACGTATCAAAAGTTCAGGGATTATACTGAACAAATTAAAAATTCAGGGACGACATTCCACATAACGATAAAGTTCAGAGATCACATTACACATTGAACCAAAATTCAAGAACCATTTGTGTCATTATCCATTTCCCAAATAAACTATTCACATCATTGTCAGATATGGAGCACACACTTTGTTGTTTAAAAAAGAGAAAGAGAGTTAGCTGAATCTCCAACATGGTTAACCACGTCAATCACAAGAATTAGAGCCCACGCCGGTCGGGATCTGCGCAGCTCGACGTCGACGACTCGACGTGCCTGGCTAAACCAGTCCTCGAGCCGGGATGCGAAGAGCGGCGAGGCCACCCGCGTCGTGATTCCGTCGTAGGAAAATCAAGCATGCATAACGTGGCATTCGGTCGCGGGCTTCGCCAGCGTCGATAGCTTGCACCAGATTGTTAGGTACGTGAACGAACCCAATTAAAGCGAATAGAGGATGGGCCATTTGCATTTATCAAATCCAATGGGTATAAGGAATAAACCTGTTTTGGTCGGTAATTAATGTGACCCATGTGGGTCGGGTTGTAAGAGCCAACGACGACGACAGCTAAATTCTGCTAAGCAAAAGAGATAAACTAGAAAAGGGGCCACTCCACTAGAAAGTGGACCACTTTGGAATCCCACCTAATTTGTCAATTCTTGGACCCACTTAATGTGAAAATTAAGTGAAGGTTTAGTGCTCGCTAAGGGACAAAAAGAGCACCTGCCTTTGAGCTATTTTAAACCCTTGAAGATCCACATGAAATTTCGTGTACAAAAAGGCCCAATTGTTCATGATAATCTTTTTTTTTTTCTTTTCTTTACGACATTCCTATTGTCTAACCTAGCGACCCAATTTTAAAATCGATTCGAAATCGCGTTCTAGTTTATCAGGCCGATCGTGGGGCGACCATGCCGAATTAAGTGAACTCTACCTTTTCTCTCATTGAAATTTAGGCGCGATCCGAGACGCGTGACTTCCTCCGGATCTGGGTTTGAGAGATTAAATTGAAGTCGAATTGAATATGAGGCAGTACCATCGATGCATGGCGTCTTAACCTTCCCAACTTCATTTAATGGTCCTGAAATCTGTGACGGGGTAGACTTCGGGGCATGCAGGTAGGGTAAGTTTTGGATTTTAAAAAGTAAAAAACCGATTTAGCCAGATGTCCACGTTCATGGTCTCGTGTTGCGCGCATTTGGAGGGAGTTGATTGAATGATTCTCTAGTCCCACCGGCAAGACACGACCACCAAAAGTGGCTTTCGTGAAGCCCCATCATTGCGTCTCAGCATATTTCTCATATCACCCTACCAGCACCTTTTAGCGACCACTGACCCATCCCATCTTTTTGCCTTCTTTCGTTTTCCATTGACATCAAGGCTTTGTTTGTTTTAGTAAAAGTATTTTTTGGGAATTCGTTTTTCGAATTTTTACTCTTTTGATTCTTCGAAAATGATAAGTCAACCAAAAATATTTTTCGGTCAACACAAATATTCGTGCACAAAATTAGGAAAATAAATTCCTCAATCTGAATAGGTGAAAACACTTTATAGAATTACTCCTGTCGATTTTTTTAAATATTTTATTATCTTTGCTTTTCTTTTTATCTTTTGTCCCTTGGTCGATTGCCAGACCTTGGCGATGGCTGGTGAGGCGAGCTCGAGCTCGAGCTCGCCCGGCAACTCTCGACCTCGAGGTAGAAGAAAATAAAAATAAAGAATAGTTTAAAAATTAGAATTTATTTCTTGGTCTAAGATAAAGTCATGAGATTGAAATCATCTTCTAAAGGAGAACCAAAAACCAGAACCCGTTTTTGGTCATATGTCACCAAACAAAGGAAAACAAACGTTTTCCTGAAAAGAAATCATTTTCCTTTTTCATGGAGTTTTTCGTGAAACAAGCACACCCAAAAACAGACCCCACATTTCTTTCGCTTCAAATGTTATTTTGCAACGGGGGTAATGATTGGATATTTCTAAAATTCGAAATTCACTTAAAAAAAACTCACCGTGAATATTCTCCATCTTTGTCAATGCGGCTCGTTGGGTCGGTCAATGATTTTCTATCTTCAGATTGGCGTATCTCCTAGTGTCACGAGGACTATCCCTCAGTCATGTTCTTCTGTGGATTACTGGTTTCGCCAATTTTATCTGACCTTGGCCTTGTTCTGCCTTGTCTTTTGAGCAAATAAGAGCTCGCATAGCTTCTATAATCTCCATCATCTTATCTAGACTTTCTTCGTTTTGTTGAGTTATGGTTTTTTTAGGGGATATTTCGTTTTAAAGACATGTTCTGTTCTTGACACTTCTGATGAGACGGTACGTGCCAAGTCTTCGGACTCATCGGAAGACGAGTCATCACCGGGTTCTGTTTGGCCTCCGAGACTGTCATATATGACAATCGATGTTGCCCGTGACACTTAAAATCCTTGACTATTTGGTAAGGTTTGACTCTCCAAGTGCACCATCACGCGTGAAAGGTTTCCTAGCTTGGATTAGTGGGCAAGCGCAAAAAGGCCTAGCCACTCCCACGCGCGATGAAAGCAGGCCGGGACCACGAGCTTCGTTCAATTCTATCTTTATAAGGTCAAACACGAGCCTGTTCGGCCTAACTCTTTTGCAGCTCTTACAGCTACGAAAAGGGTCCTGCAATTTATATCACACTATGTTTATTTCGCGAAAAAATGAATGACTTAAAAAATATTTTCCTAGCAGCAATCTCTTCGTGTCGCTTAAGAAAAATGAACGAACGAATAATATTTTCACCGTCCATAAAAATGTTTAGGCATAAATTGTTGTTAATAATAAGAATATTTTTTAGCGACTAATTATTTCAAACGATACAAGCAATCATTTTCAGGTAAATATTTGGAGAAAATGTCAAAAAAGTCTTAAACCTATTGTATTTGCGTCAATTCAGTCCTAAACCTTTTAATTGTGTTAATTTATTTTTTAAATATTTTGCATTTGTGCCAATTGAGTCCATCGGGCCAATTTTTTTTTCGAAAATCGTTGACGTAGATTTTTTTTTTTATAATCTTTAATATATATTTTTAGTAATATTTTTTTTCTTTGCTCTTTTTTTTAGATCAAGGGCCTGCGAGGGTGTTGTGGCCCTTGTCCATATCCGGTGAGCGCTGCGACGACCTCGCCTGGCTCAGATTGAGCGAGGGCGTGTGTCCCGGCCCTCCCGACGAACAAAGGGTCGGCCGGTCTCTGGCCTCAATCTAAAAAAAAAGAAAAGAAAAGAAAAAGAAAAAGAATAAAAAATTATATAAAAAAATGTCCAGGTCAGCAGCGGCCTTGTCACGTAGGAAGATGGTATCCACGTCAGCGATTTTCGGTCAAAATTGATCGGATAGACACAATTGGCACAAATACAAAAGGTTTACGACTAAATTGCTACAATTAAAAGGTTTATGACTGAATTGGCATAAATACAATAGATTTAGAATTTTTTTGACGCTTTTTCCAAAAATATTTTTCTAAATCTTTTAATTTTTTATGGAACAAAGGGAGCTTAAGGTGCTCAACAAATTTCTCGTGGAAGAGCTGCAGCAGCAACTTACGACATCTTTTATAAAGCTGTCTCGCCTGTCTTTTAGGCGCATGGCGAAAACCCCACACACAACTATGCCAAATGCAATAACCTCACAAAATCTCTTCTTTTATGTCCAACAAAGGGCTTGCTTTGGGCCATAAGGGCGCCTGACCCATCGTGATCGAGTATTTGCTTAGTGTGCCATCTCAAGTCCCGTGACATTAATCTCGTCACTAGTAGACCCCAGTATATATAGGCCTCGTTTATTTCGCGAAAAATGAATCATTTAGAAAATGGTTAATACCATGAAAAATCTCAAACTGGTACACCTGTGACAAATTTACCTCAAATTAAATTTTTGACCACCAAAAATCTTAAACTGATACACCTGTGACCAATTTACTCCAAACTAATTTTTTGAACACAAAGAACCTCAAACTGGCACACCTGGTGCACACGTGACAAATTTACCCTCCGTTAGTTTCCGTAAAATTGAGTTAATACCACGAAAAACTCCAAATCGGTACACCTGTGACAAATGAAAAGTAAAAACTCTAAATTGATAAACCCGTCAACTGCCACGTGTCATCTAACTCAGCAATTTGACAGTAAATTTAACGGAAATTAATTGAGGAAAAATTTGTCACACGTGTACCAGTTTGGGGTAAATTTATCACAGGTGTACCGGTTTGGGATTTTTTGTGGTCAAAAAATTAGTTTGAGGGTAAATTTGTCACAAATATACCAGTTTAGAGTTTTTCGTGATATTAACTCTTGAAAAAATAAAAGGACCCCATATAGAAAATTGAGCTAAAAACCATGTAATTACGGCAACAGGAAACAGAGCGATTCCAAATTGCGTGGGAGGAAAAGATTGGAATGCATCGTTGAGCCAAAAAAGAGACCGATGGACATGACCGGCATTGATGATCTCAGAACAACTTGGGAGCGTACTTGCTGAAAATCTGATCGACGAGAGTACGGTAGGCCGCCTCGGTAGGATGGAAGCTGTCCCAGAACACGTACTCGGTGTCGTCGTCGCATGTGTCGGGGTGATCGAGACGATTGCAGAGATAGCTCACCTCTAAGTTCCCCGTGCCGCAGCACCCTTTCGTAGAGACTTGAAATCCTATACAGCAAAAATATAGGGAAGAACAAGCCAAATTAGTAGATGTCGATCCGGACACCGACACGGGAAACAGGTCTTCCCTCGCCGGAGACGAAGACGGGCAAAGAGATCGGAGGGACTGATCGATGTGTAGGATGGGAGAGAGTTGATTACCGAATCGAGCAGGGTCTTGGATGATGGCGAGCAAAGGGTAGTAAATGTCGACGTAGACAAGCCTAGCTCCGGGGAGGTCCTCATTGAGGGAGTCGATCTCGGTGCAGAGCTTGGAGTTGAAGAGGACGGCCGCTTCGTTGGCCGGGTCGAAGCAGTCCCTCTCGGGGCCTCCGTGTAGAGTCCTCTGCGACGGGATGCACCCTACCGGCGGCAGGCTGAGCACCCCAATTCTCCTTGCTCCTAGTCCGTACAGCTCCTGCCCGCCGCACAAGTCAATGAATTATATAGACTTAATTTGCCTGAATTATATAGAAGCGAAGTTCACAACTTTAAGAGAGAGTCCTCCAAAATCTTAACCAAGCTATGAAAATAATTCGCGCGTGTTGTTACCCGAAGGAAACTCGAAGCCGAGCCGACCATGAGATCGGTGTAGGACGAGATGTCGTACTCGGATCTTCTCAACGGGGTCGCGAAGTAAGTGTTGGTTATGTCGTTAGCGCCGGTGCAGACTATGAAGACGCTCTCGGAGACGATGGCCGACGCTCTCTCCCCACCGACCTCCGAACGTACGGTTTCCATGTACTCGGAGTAGAGATCCAATTGATCCGACAAGGATAGTACCATCTGCCGACAAATTAAACACAGACAAGATCCAAGTTCTAATAGCCCATGATACTATCTTAGCAATTGAGGATCGAATTCCTGTGTTAGATATAAAGCATTGCACGTATTCGATTCTCTAGGCAATGAAACGAATGTGACACCTGTATTTGGTCAACCATTTGAATTTTGACTCATGTCTTATCCGATTCATAATTTCAATTGTGTGTCGAGAGAGAGATTACGGCTAATTCGGCAGAGAGAGGATCATATCCGTTGGCTCCGGAGGCAAAGCTCACGCCGGTGAGGAGGTCCTGGAGCTCCAGATTTGGATCCAGATAAGCTGGCAAGAGCTTCTTAACTCCCAATTTCTCAGCTATAAAAAAAAAAAAAGAGTTTAAAAAAGGGCTCTTCAAACTGAATTATCAACTAAAATTCATCGAAGGGTAATTGAAACTATGGCTTATGTGCTCAACTATCGAAAAAACAAAAATAGAACTAAAGTGTATCAAAGTCTATCAGTTGAATGAAATGTATAATTGCTGAAACATGGTACGAACAAGATCAGTCAAAGTACACATGTTACACCTCACTTCCAAAGTATTCATATTATACGGGAAAATGACCCAAAAAATTCTAAATCTATTGTAATTGTGCCAATTGATTTCTTTCTTTTTTTCCAGTTCAGTCCTAAATCTTTTACATTTGTACCAATTCAATCCATTTGATCAATTTTGACCGGTCATCATTGATGTTGACCTCCCCGGCCACTTTTTTTCCAGGTCAGTCCTAAATCTTTTATATTTATTCATCTTTTTTTCCTTTTTTTTCTTCTCTTTCTTCCTAACGACCGGCCAGAGGCGAGGACTGACGAGGTTTACCTCTCCGGCCGCTGACGAAATGGGGAAAATAGGGGATGCAAAGTGTACGTTTTTTTTTTCTTTTTTTCAAATCAGATGACTCAAAGCGTAGTGGAGAGAATCGAGGGTGCTTTTAATTTCCTCGTTTAAATCATATGGTACGAAGAGACTGAATGAATTTTTTTTTTTTCTAGTGGGCGCATTCAATTTCGTGTGATAAATGATCTTTATCACCGAACGCAAAGCAAGGAATTATCATGCACGAAGACACATCGGGACACGTAGAGAACAGGGCAAGTGATTCGACAATCGACTCGTGAATTCTATGCAGAGTTGAGAAGGAGCGAGGCGATTCGATCCCACGACCCGGATCGGGTCGGCAATACTTATGAACCAATCATTCTTGCGGTGGGGTCGGTTAACAGCTAATCTCGACTCGTCTGGTCTCCACATTCCCACCACTATCCACAATGAAAAGCGAGCGAGCGAGAGCGAGAGAGAGGGAGAGGAGAGATGTGCGTACCCAACATGTCCGAAGGGACTCGGCCGTTGCTGAACCGCCCCACCGGCACCCCCGGGTCGAGATCCCGACCGTAGGGCGGGAAGTTGCACTTGGCCACGGTCGCCAGCCCGTTGTTGTTCCCCGGGTCCACGATCGAGTCTCCGAAAGCATAGGCTGCCAGCACCGTCGCATTGCGAGGCGGCGACGCTATCGAGGAGGCGGCCCCGCGACGCGGGTAGACAAGTGCTACCGCCCAGACGGCGGCGAGCAAGACCTTGGGATCGAAGGGCGGTCGCGGAGGACCGAGTTCGCTAGGGATCGAGCTCATTGATGGGGGAGGAGGAGGAAGGGACTGAACTTAATTTGAACTTGAGGGAGAAGAGGTTTTATGTTGTTTGGGAATGAGGAGAGGAGAGAATTTAAGAGGGGGTGGTCGTGGCCGTGGGTCGTGATGTTTGGGTAAATGTGGGATGTGTGGGTGTGCCGGGTTCTTCATGCACTTAATGTATACATATACCGATATACATATATGTACGTATATGTATAGTAGAGTAGATCATGGGCCCCACATGTGACTTTTGCTTTTACTGTACTCGCGTGGGGGATTTTCTAACATGGAAAGAGAACAAATAGAGCCCGTGTCTCGTGGCTTTTCAAAACGACGCAATTTTCGGTCACATCTTTTCATGAATTCGCGACCTATTAATTCGGTTTTCGATTTTCTTTTCTTTTCTTTTTTCGTTTTTTTGGTGGCCGAGGGCCGGCGAGGGGTCGCGAGTCCTCGTGGCCTCGCCTTCGTCTGCGAGGGGGCCGCGACTCCTCGCTCGAGGCCGGTGAAGGCTTCGCGGCCATCAGCCACCAAAAAAGGAAAAAAAAAAAAAAGGACAAAAAAAAATTGAACTGAACCAAAAAAAAAAGAACGGTTATTTTTCAATTAAACGAACCGAACCGAACCAAAATGCATAAATTTTGTGGTCGGTTCAGTTCGGTTAGTGATTCAGTTCATTTTTTCGCTTCAATTTTGAAACCCCCCAAAAGTTCATTATCTTTCATGGATGAAAAGTTATGTTGGTCTATTCACAAGAGCTGTGGTTTTTCAACTTAAAAAAGTCACACTTTTTGAGTGATTACACAGATGTAAGAGCCGTAACTCTTTGCGATCGACCGATCCCTCCCCGTACGTAACAAAAAGACATTATTATCTCCTCATTTTCCAGAAGTCGCGTATCTTGACCTCTTTTAACAACAACATTTTGGATAAATTTGTTCATGGAATAAAATATCATGAAGAATCGCAAGTAAGTAATCTAGCAAAGCAAAGTGACCAAATCAAAATATTAGTATTGCTGTCTTAAAGTACGTTTGAATACTAATCACAAGATTAAGTATAATTGGATGGACGATGGGTCTACTCATGGCCATAGTTCCGGAACCGCCGGTTCTGGTTCATGATTTAGGGGAATCGGAACCGGACCGCTAAGTGGCGGTTCCTGTTCCGGTTTTGAACCGACGGTTCTGGGTCGATTCTGGGCCCGGTTCCGACTAAAAAAAAAAAAGCAAAGGGAAAAGAGTCGTTGCCTTGACGGGGCTCGACTCTCGGGGTCTCGGCTCAGGTGCGGGTGAGGGTCGGGTCGCGGGGGTGGCGAGGTGGTCGGTGAGCGAGCGGCGCGGCGGGGTGGCGGTCTAGCAACAGCAGCTCGCGGCTGGGTAGTGCTTGGTCGAGACTGATGGCGGTTCGTGGAGCTCGGGGTTAAGAGAGATGGAGGTCGGGGCTTGGGTCTCGCGAGCGGACGGGCTGAGGTAGGTCTTGGGGAGCTCGGGGCTGACGAGGATGAGCTACGGCAGCTGGGGGGTGACGGGCTGGCCGAGCGACGATTGGCGGAGGTGGGCTGGCTGGGCGGCGACGGGTGAAGGGAGCAAAGGAGAGGGAGGGGGCATCAGGGGGTTCACGGCAGGGGGAGTGAGCGCAGAACAGAGAGGAAAGAGAGGGAAGGAGAGGAGAGAGAAGAGAGAAGAGGGGGAAAAAGGTGATGTGATAGGGGGCGCACGGCAGTAGAGGAAAAAGAAAAAAGGAGAGAGAGAGAGAGCGCTCAGAGAGGTGACAAGTGACAACTTGGTCTTCTTCTTTTTCTTTTTTTTTCCCCTACGTTTCGGAACCGGCCCGAACCGCCAGTTCTGGGCCCGGTTTACGGTTTGAAGAAACCGGTACCGGGCCCGTATGCCACGGGCTGATTCCGATTTTGACCCGGGCAGGTTCCGGGCCCAAACCGGCCCGTGGCCATGACTAGATGGGTCTAAAAAGAGAAATCCATCGAAACAAACTTCAACGGGCGGTGCCGGTGTCCAATTAGGACCATGTTGACAGCAGCCCATCAAGCTCAATGGACCGGATCTTTTGTTTAGGAACAAAGTGGAATGCCCCACCCACCCAACAGAGAAGTCTCCAAGTGCTTTAACCAATCTTATTCATTTTTTTGTTCGGATGGTGTTGTCATTATATATTTTATTGCATATGACTAAATTTAGTTACAATCCATTTGAATTTTAGTAATAATCACTATTCTAACATTTCCTTATCTATCCATTTTTATACTTTTTAGATTTATTTGTTGACTTCGTGGACGAGCGATCAACATCCTATAGAGCGATCAACATCCTAGCGCGAATGTTTCGGAAGAATCTGCTTTCTCCGTATTTGCTCGCTCGCTCCGGTTCATCGAGTGCTCCGCAAGTTTTTAATACTTTTTTCCTGTCAATCGGCTTATCTGAAAGTGATTTTGTGATCAACGGTATTCTTTTGCAGTTATTTTCTCCCGAACTAGAGATAAAATTAGATTTGTGTGCTCTTCTATCCTGATCTAGATATAGATCTACGATTTACAAAGCGTTTTCTGTACTGTCTTAACATATTTGTGTTGTTCTTGTTTCTGTACGTTGATAGTGCTGGGGACGCCGAACCTAGGTATGCTCATTACTAATGAAAATGCGAGATTTGTGCTTAGATGCAATGACAGATCCGTCCTTGAAGAATGAGCGAGTTTCTACATGTTGTATCAAGTTGATTCATTATTTAGATTTACTTGCTTTGTGTGATTTTATTTCTATTTTTATTTTGAAACGGTGTATTTTTCTTTGATATGAAATGACGATCTTACTTTCGACAAAACAAAAAAACAGTCATTATTGCGCGGGGTATAAAAAATAGTCAATCCGAACAGAACCGCAAATTTCGAGTTTTTTGGGTTCGGATCTCCCTCAGCTTTGATAATAAGTAAATGAATTTGAGTAGTTTGACCGTTTAATTCGATTTGGATGTCGGTTTTTTTTTTTCCTCCTCCGCCTTCCTCTTCCGTTCGCACCAACAGCTCCAGAATGAAATCACACGGTGGGACCTCCTTCCTGTGGCACCTCAATTAATTGTTCGGTTCTCGATAGACCACGGACACATTTCATCGAACAGGCGAAGTGCAAACCGGAATTGCTCAAGTCAACCCAGCTGACTTTGTCTAACTCAGACTAGCCGTAAAATCGAAGCAAGCAGAGACGATTTCTCGTCACAATCTGCAGATACCTGAACCGAGGCGCGTCTTTTATTCGGGTATTCTCCGGTTTTGGTTCATGGCAAGACTGCATCCTTGATTTTTCGGTTCAATTCGAATATCATGGAAACCCGAACCGAACCGAATCGAATCGAACCATTGACACTCCTAATTTGCGAACGGGATGGCGATCGTACGTGGCCAATGCGAACACCAGAGGCACCGGCAAACATAAATCTCCTAAAAACCTACCATTCTTCCGGGATTAGCCTTCTAGAACATGTGCTAGCCGCCACTAAGGGCGTGCATGGCAACACCTCTGCTTCAGAAATCAACTCTAGCCAGAAGTTGATTTCTGATCAGAGAAATTTATTTGGTAACTGTTGAAAATTTTTACTTCTGGAACATTATTAACACAAAATCTTCTATAACGAATTATTATCGGTGGCCGAAAAATTTCTACTTCATTTTCAAATTTTTTTAAATTTCTTTAAAAAATAATTTTTATTATTAAAAAAATATTATTTACTTTTTAAAAAAATTATTATTTATTTTTTACTCTTGCGGCTGGAGATGGCGACTTTGTGGCGGTAACCGGCAATGGCGGTGGGCAGCAGAGGTTAGGGGGGGGTCGGCGGCGGCCGACGGAGGTCGGAGGTGGTGGTTGGCGGCAACGGCGAGAGGTGGTCTGTGGGCGCAGCGGCGGAGATCGGCTGGGGGGCGATGGTCGACGGCGGCCAGTGGAGGTTGGGGGGGCAGCAGCGGCCGACGAGGGGCGTTTATCGGCGACGGTAGTCGGCGGCGGGCGGGGAGTGGCTGCGATCGGCGGTGCTGGGAGACTGTCGCTGTCGGCGACGTCGGAGGCGTGATTAGGAGATAGAGGCGTAATTAAAAGTGGATGATGGCGTAATGAAAAGAGGGTAAGGGGAGAAGTACTTTTTGAGTTGAGAATTAATTTTTTTTAACTTCTCAAATTGAGAGAAAAATAACTTCAGAAGTGAAAATTTACTTTAGAAGTAGAAATTTCTTTCAGAAATAATTTTTTTTACCAAACGGATTTCTGCTTCAGACGCTATATTACCAAATGAATTTTTGCTCTAAAAATACTTTTGGAGCAGAAATTCATTTTCAGAAGTGTTACCATGCGCACCCTAAGCAAATTTCAAGCTCCATCTATCACGTTTTGCCAAACAACGTTTACCTGATCCTCTTCAGACATAGACGTGATCCTCATCTTGAGGTGTGCAGGCGAAGGGACACGTAATCGCTTGTCCGAATATCATTCGTGCTTTCCCCGATCTGAATCATCGAACCCCGTGACTTTTCAAAATTCCTCATCATGAGTACCGCGAAATTAACCCGACCCAATTAAGGATTAACAACATCGACCCATACGTGCCCAATCCGATATCGAGAGTCATCATTAAACCCTCGATCGAAACAAACTGAAAACTTTCTCATAAAGGCCGTTTTCAAGGAAAATAGTTAATTATTCGACGGTGGAAATCATTTTCCGTAAATTTATAAGCTCGTTCTCCAAATACCCAAAAGTTGAAAAACAATTTGCTAAAACTAGAATTTCTTCTGATAAATAGACTCTAAGGGCGCGCATGATCATTCTATTTCTCTGTTTCTGTTCCAAACTTATTTCTGGAACATGTTTATAATAGAAATTCGTTTGGTAATACGATTATATTTTTTTATTTCTTGAACAAATTTTTATTCTCGAAATAGATTTGAAAAAGAAATGAAAAGCTAAAAATTATAGTTTATTTGTTCCAGAACCAGAAATGAGAAATAACCTACTAAAGCCCTTCGTATTTTCTCAAGTCCTCGTCGCAATCTCTCTGTCGCTCTTCCTTTGTCGGTTGCCGCCCAACGCCGACCTCCGCCGGCCACACCCACCGCCGCTCGCCGCAGAGACCACCGTCGGCCGCCGCCGTCGCAACCACCGCCGTCGGCCGCCGTGACCACCATCGACCGCCGCCAACCACCGCCCACTGTCCTCCTCCGCTGCCCCCCGCCGCCAACCACTGCCCTCCGCCACCCATTGCCGTGACCACCGTCGACCATCGCCTGCCACCGCCACCCCTCGTCGCACGGTCCATCGCCGCTAACCGCCGACCTCGCCGCCGCCCACCGACCACCGCTCGCCATTGCCCATCGCCACCCTCCATCGGCCGCCGCTGACCATCGTAGACCTCCGCTGGGCGCCGCCGCCCACCATCGTCGGCTACCGCAACTACCGCCGCTGCTGGAGTAAAAAATAAATAATGATTTTTTATTTTTAAATAGTAAACAATATTTTTAATAGTAAAAATTGTTTTTTTAAGAAATTTTAAAATAAATAAAAATGAAGTAGAAATTTTTCGTAGAAAATTTTGTGTTAATAATATTCCAAAAGTAGAAATTTTCGACCTTTATCAAAAGAACTTTTGTTCCAGGAACAAAAATTTTATGTTGTTATCAAACGCGTTTTTTTCTCAAAAACTCATCTAGAAACTAGAAATAGATCTATTTCTGACCAGAAATTGATTCTAGAAATAGAATGGTTATCATGCGCACCCTAATAATCACAGCGTGTTAACATATATAAAGTCATTAATTTTCGAATCATCCTTTGATTTAGGACCCGGAGGGGATTCTATTTGTTCGGAATATTTTTCTTGCTTACTATCACGCCTTGAATATCTATAGACTTACGCATATGTAGTTTTTACTATACTTATTTTGTGATCACGCCGAAGAAGTGATCTTTTTTTTTTTGGGGTAAGGTATTGAAGAAGTGATCTTTATCTATGTTAAAAACAAAGTTAACTTTTGAACTTGGTGTACAACCCTTCGAACCTTCGAAATAGTAATATTACCTATATAAAAGTAAACAACCGAGCTACTCGGGAAAAATCTAATTTTTCTAAACAATCCATGTAAGCAGCTTTTAGTCTCACGTGGTTTTGCCACGTCGGCATTTTGGGTTTCTCGCAAGATGCATCTCTACGTAACCCCGGCGTGAAACGAGAAACAACGGAATTTCGAGAAATTATAAGTGTTCTATCTGAATCTGAAATGCTAGGAAGTTGTCAACACGTGTGAGGAAAGACAGAATCGGTCATTCGTGGGTCCCCAAGACTAAGGGATTCACAATTCTCGGACGATAAAGGAAGCGTCGTCGGACAGCGAAGTGTGAAACGGCCCATGACTCGAAGAGATAAGAGAGACCGTGGTCGGTTCCACCGGTCGGTCTCGCCTCCACCCGGTCAACCGGTTTGAACCGACATTTAGGCTTAGCCTCTCGGCAGTTACTCATTCTAGCACCCCATGCAGAGAAAAGTCGGCGGTGCTGACCCCACTTGACCCATCCGATATAACGATAAACGCGGGTCGGGCCCCCATTTGATTCGGACGCACCAATGGTCGCTGCCCCACATCCTCCCACCCCTCCATCCCTCGTTACTAAGACATGGGCATCCACCACCGGTCCACGTGTCGAGCCGACACGCGTCCGGGCGTGGAGGGTGCACGTGGCTCGGCGCAGCAGTTGCCGAGCTGGCTTATTTATACGGGACGTAGCTCAGTGTTTCGCTACTCAGAACTCGAAGTTGGTGATCCTTTTTCTTCTTCTGCTCTTATCAGAAACAGCGATTGAGAAGAGTGCGTGCCGTTTGATTTGATCCTTACAGGCTTAACGAGAGGAACGACAGTCGCTTAGGAGCGATGGGGATTTTGGATTACGTCGCCGATGTCTGCTACGTGCCTCGCAACGACAGTAGGAAACTCAAGAAGCGCAAGCAGCTCCAGGTACTCTAACGCTTCGATGTGTTTCAGCTTCGCCTCTTTTCTGTAACTAGTTATCTGAGATGGGGTCTTTTGTTTCTCTTTTTCGTTACAGACGGTGGAGATAAAGATAAAGATGGACTGCGAGGGGTGCGAGAGGAGGGTGCGGAAGTCGGTGGCAGGCATGAAGGGGGTGACTAAGGCGGAGGTCGAGCCCAAGCTGAGCAAGCTGACCGTGATCGGGTACGTCGACCCGGGGAAGGTGCTCCGGCGGGTCCGGCACCGCACCGGCAAGGCCTGCGACTTCTGGCCCTACGTGCCCTATGACGTGGTGGACCACCCCTACGCCCTGGGGGCCTACGACAAGAAGGCCCCGCCGGGGTACGTCCGGAACGTGCACCAGGACCCGCAGGCCTCGGCCCTCGCCCGCGCCAGCTCCACCGAGGTCAAGTACACCACCGCCTTCAGCGACGACAACCCCAACGCCTGCGTGGTCATGTAAGATAACAGGAGAGGAGCTTCAGTGTGTATACTGTATAGTATATTTGTGCTGGTATGCGCAGGGTTTTGTGTGTGGTTATTTGGAAACTTGGGAAGATTCTGGGGGGTCTGAAGTTTGTGGGGTCAAAGCTTGGTTAGTTGAAGAAAAAGTAAAATTTGTAATGATTATTCTAGATTGGTAAGGAGAAATTCCGGCTTTTGTTGACTGCGCGACTCATTGTTTGGCCATTTCCATCTTCTGGAAAAGAACGGGTCTCGAAGAGTTTGGCCCATGAAGGGGCGGTGATCAGAACAAGGCGTGATGTCTGTTGGGCCGTGACCTAGGATTGGGATTGGGCCTTCTTCTTCGCGCCGTGGTCTTTCGGCCCAATATGCAAATCACGTTGCCCTCGGCCCCATCAGCATCCTCCTAGTCCTACATCCCAACTCTCTTCCTAAACGCAAAAGCTTTTGTCATTTCCTCCTTTGACCTTATAGGAACCTTCATCGACATTTCCTCAGACCACACGGTCCACCAGTCCGAGCTTCGCCCGCCACGAAATTTCACCGATGAAGGAAAGTGAACTCGACATTCAATGAAGCTTTCGACACGTAGCATTCTTACAGATTTCCCTAAAGAATCAGTGCTCGGATCGATAATCGTTTGATCGCGAAATGACAATTGTCTGATCGTCCGTCGAAAGCTTTTGAAGTGTTTGCGAGGTAAGATGGCATTTCGAGCAGGAGGCAAGATAAAATGCACTGAGTTATGACGGTTTTAGGACGGTGGATCGATCTCTCGTTCGTATTAAATATAAGCAATTCTTGCTTCAAAATTTTTTAAAAAAAAACACACAAAATACTTGCGCCACAAAATTTGATTTAAGCAAAAACTATGAAGTAAATGTAGGGAAAAATTAGCCAGTTGATATTTTTAAGGTAATACGCATGCTTCGATTGCACCCAATTGACACTTGAAAATTAAGCAAAATCGCATTATCAAAAATATTCGATGACAAGAAATTGTATGTAAAATATACGGTGCGTTGAAAAGCGCGAAACACCAAACAAAACTAAATTTTAACATTTGTTGAATAATACAATATACAGCATCTGCAAAATAAATAATCGAGAATATTTGATGAAGAAAAAATTTCAACTCCTCCCGAAACTAGGTCGTCCCTTTTGCTTTATTATAGCGATATAGGCTTTCATCGCTGTCTTCTTATGATATTGTGTTATATATTTTTAGGTGTTGTCATAGATTTCTCACACCCATAAATTAGAAATGGATAAGAGCATTGAAAGTCCTAACACTCACCAGAGATGTGTAATCTGAGACCTAAAATTTTCACAAAATGTTATAAAATCCTAAATCATGTCAAATTAGTGCAATCGAGTCATTCCGTTCACTCCATTCTACTTGTCTAAAGGAAAATGTCAACGTGGTTTTCTTTTTTCTATGTAGCGATGGCGTGGCTAAATCGATGCAAGGAAGGGTCGGCGACGGTGGGGTCACCGGCCCTCGGCTAGTGGTTGACAACCCTCGCGACCCTCCTCCAAATTGGGCGACGGTCGCTGGCCCCTGCCCAGATCTGGACAAGGGCATGCAAGTTCTTGCTTGCGATCGATAAGGAAAATGTCGACGTGGTTTTCTTTTTTTCTATGTTGCGATGGTGTGGCTAAATCGATGTAAGGAAGGGCCGACGACCCACCGGGCCTCGGCTGGTGGTTGACGACCCTCCTCCAAATTGGGCGACGGTCTCTAGCCCTGCCCAGATCTGGACAAGAGCATGCAAGTTCTCGCTCGTGGTCGGTACGGGTCGCTGGCCATTCTCCACCATTGTTGATCCTTCTTGGCGATGGTGGAGCGGCGGAGGGGGCAAGACAGCCTTGGCCTTCTAGTTTCTCATCTTAAAAATAAAAATAAAAATACAAACTTAATTCAAATTAAAAAAAAATTAAACCAAATCAACGTAGTGTTAGCATTTTTTTAGCTACATAGGAGAGAGAACAATATAAAAAAAATCATTTTTCGTTAGCCAAGTTAGACGAAGTTAAAGTAATGATTCTATTGCACAAATTTGACAAATTTATAGTTTTGATTGCACTTTTTGTAAGTTTTTGTACTCAATTGCACTTTCGTAACGAAATTTAAAACTTTCACAGTATTTCTTCGCTAAAGAGAATATTATAAGCCTCGTAAAAAAAGAAGAAGACTATACATCGGAACCGAAATGCAAATGGCAGTTCACCCGACCTTATCCTTTCTGGGGCACACCGCAATTCAGCTTGCCAAACACTCCAAGATCCCAAAAGGCCCCACAGCCAATAGGAATCCTTGTCCAAGCAGGATGATCCAACTATTCTCGTATCCAAACACGCCAGTTCCTTCGCACAGGGCCAGATCTCGCACTATAAAAACCCCCTCGAGGCTTTCGTGCAGGGTTGTTTTGGATCTCAGGTCTCTCTTCCTCTCGAGCTCTGAATCCACTCCATCTCTCTGCGTGACCTTCGTGCCTCGTTCAAATCGGAGTCGCGCGGGACGGATCCGTGCATCCCCTGTTTCTGAGTGCAATTTCATTCCCTAGTCGATTACCCCTCGTCTTTTTTTTTTGGGAGGGGTGAGCTAGGGTTTGCGTCCGATTGTTGTTGTGATCTCTCCATCGAGAGGTTTCTTGTTAATAGCTTGTGTGTTTTTCTAGGATGTCTCGGTGCTTCCCGTACCCTCCTCCTGGGTACGCGAGGAATGGTCCGCGATGAGGCGTTGATCGAATCGATTAAGGTTCGTTCAGCATTCGGTGGTAGCTTGTGCTTGTGCTGACTGTGTTCCGCTTCGCCGGAACTTGGCTGGTTTATGCTCTTTGTGATACATGCGTAACGTGCGAATGTATCTTTTATTGGTGAACGAAGGTAGAATTACAAAAAGAAAGGCCGGATAAACTGTGTTTAAACTGGTGTTTGACCTTTCGGGGCCACCGAAGAAGGATAGAACTAACTGGGAAATTAAAGAGACGCAACAACATATGATGTGGAAATGTTCTATGGACAAAACGCGTGGGGCTACGGGTCTGGGTTTGTGTGAAGCACTAACATGCGGAATAAGAGGGTCATGTTGAAAGTGGACAATGTGTGTGTTTTTGGAGCAAGTAATGGCCACAAGGTTCAGAGGAAATGATACCTCTTTCAGGATTTTGGCTGATGGTTTTAGAAGGAATATAACAAGGGCCTGCCTTCGAAAAATTGTGACACTAAGTTGCATGAGGTTTTTGATATGCTGAGTCAATTAAGTAAGAGTCCTCGAACCCACCAAGTAGTAGTTGCAAATTGTAACAGCAAATTGTAACACTGAAGTTGCATTTGCTCGGTTAAGTTCTTGTGTTTTTTTTTTTGGAAGCACAGGTTAAGTTCTTGTGTTTGTTCAGTTCATGTTCTGAGGATACTAGGGCCATTAGACACGCACATTTGATGCTTAGTTGTTCCTAGCTTAAGTGGTGATGTGGTTGCCCGGAGCTGTCTAGTTGCCAGATATGCATCACTTTGTTGTGTTGCTTATCCCCAGTTGCATCAATTTAGGCAATGCCATATTTATAGAAGTAATTGGACATGCTAAAATGGTGTTGGATGGTGTATGAAACACTAGATGATATTCTTGCTGAAGTGAATTCTGTGTTGCAATTATTGAATAACTTTTTAAATGCTCGATAGGATGGACAAACTTCCTATTTCATAAAGGGAATTAAACCACAGGACTTTCTCTGATACATACATTCTGAAAGCTATAGATTGACGACTGAATTCAGCTATTACTAAACAGCAGAAGCATTTGATACTGATAGGGTGTTGGATTATTTGGTTTTTCTTGTGGGTATGATTTTGGTGGAAGTGGATTTCATGAATTCGAGCTTGCCTTTCCCTTTATTACTTTCTGATGAAGTATTATCTTAGTAAATTCTGAGTACTCAATCCACGTGCTATGTAAACCATTGGTAACCATAAGAAATTTTGGGCAGAGGACAGGCATTGTGACAGTCTAGTTTTGAGTTTCATGCTATTTATTGGTGAGGCTTGGTCATTGACAAAATGAAATAGATTTTTCAGTTCAATGTGGTTTTGGCAATTGAATGCTGTTTTGCATCGTAAAAGATTCTTTTAATAGGACAAGCATCACAAGGATCAGAGTGTTGTAACTTTCTAGTTAATGTGAGGAAGTCGATTTTCTAGGAGTTTGTGAACAAATGGCGCATTATCATACTAATAGAGTGCCATTGCCTGCTGTCTTGCCTTTACAGTTTAGTCACGCGTAGGAGATCAAAACATGGAGCAATGTTAGTTGTGGGGTGAGAAATAGGGGTTATGAACAACTTGTTTCTATTGAAGTATCTTGTTTGGATAGAGCTTACTCTAGTATAGGGATACAATAACCGATGGTCTTCTATAATTCAGTGTCCAACAATCTAGTCAGCTCTCCTTGAAAAGGGTTGACTCAATATTGGATTTTGAGTTAATTCTTGCACCAGACTCCCAAACCTGTTTTTGACATTTGGCTTGTCATCATGTTGCTTGTCTTGTCTTCCTTCTATCTGCAACTGTCAGTATACTGTTGCTCCATTACGATACCTTTAGTCTTGGTTAGGCTAGTCTTTTGTTGAGATAGTCACAGTGGTAGGCTTGCTTGTGTTCCTCTATATCCATGTTCTTGCTTGTCCCGTCTGTTCTTAATATTTAGCTTGTGCTTAAACTCATGGCTATCCTGGTTCTATGTGGGTTTAGAGAGAAGTAGAGAAGGCGAAGAAAGAAAGGAGAAAAGAGAGAAAACTGGAAAAGAAAGAAAAGAAGAAGGCCCTGGAAAATGGAGGTATTAAAGACAAAAAGCAGAGTCATAAGAGAAGGAATGAGGGCGAGAGGACCCAAGGTGACCAAAAGGCAGGAGACCATCGCAAGAAAAGAAAACACGACACTGAACACTTTGAGAGGAGCAACCTTACTGAAGAACACGGGAAACCTGTCAATTCCCTGAATTCTACGGACAGCACGATGAACAGCAGCAAAAAGCAAAAGCAAATCTTGCCTCCAGATGGCGGGCATAACCCTGGTGAGTGTGTTCACTTTTATTCCTTAACTGGGGCAGGCTGTTCACTTGTTGGGTTTCTGCACTTCACATGGTCATTGATACGTGTAATTCAAATTCTTCTTATTAATGTGAAGCAAGCATTATTCGGATCCGGTTGCCTCTACAAAGGCACAAAGATCCAGAAATGCTACCCAGCGGGGAACAGCCTTGCTCTGCCCCAGTAAGGACGGATCTCTTTGGTCACGAGAAGCATGAACATGCTCCTAGATCTAGCACAGATCGGAGAGAACGTCCCTGCTCAACTTCTTTGAGTTCAGGCGAAGGTTCTGCTTCTAAGCTTGGCTCGACAGAGCAGCGTCCCTCTTCTGGAGTAGCTGAAACATCTTCCCAAAAGAATGGGACTTTGTCCTCACTGAGCTTCGATGACCGTGGCCTCTCTCCATCAGAAAATAAATACAGAAATCTGATAGAAAATTGGGTGCCGCCCTCATTCCACAGTGGATGCGCTGATCTTGATGATCAGGAATGGCTTTTTGATAGAAAGCAGCTCAATTGTGATGCTGGATGTAAAGCCGATTACGATGGCTTGACATACGGGAGCCCAAGCCCGTGGCCACGCATGCATTACTTACCAGAGGTTGATACGTATGCTCTGCCGTACACGGTGCCCTACTGAAATTCCATCGGAGGCAAGATGAGCAACAGGGTATTTAACTAGCTTACTGGAATGGATGAAATGGTTATCTTTGGATGTTAACTCTTTCTTGCGGTCTTACCTGTTTGATCTCTAAAGCAGTCCCAATGGTATTCAGAGGGCGTTGATTTTGCATGCACGAGGGTTTCTTACGATAGGAAGGAAAGCTGGAAAAGGCTGCCACCCGGGGGGGGAGGGGGGGGGGAGGAGGGAGGAGGGCAGAGTTTTTTTTTAAATTGTAACCACTCGACACGGATCGGATTTTTCCCCCATATTGGTGAATCAGTGATGATAATGATGATAGAATTACTCATAGCTTTTAGGTTCTCAGTCACTCGGAGTTTGATCTTTGGCTATATCTCCCACTCGTCTCACAGTGTCGTGCATATCTTCGTTTTTCTGTCATTGCCACTTTACTTGCAATGGTAGCTAAAAATGCTGTATATCTGTATTTGTTCTGCATCTGCAAAAGATGCTTGATTGGTCTCATGATCCCACCTAAAGACATGAATTACAACATGTTTCATGCACTAGTATAGTGCTAGTGCATAAATAGTTTAAGAGATTCAATCATCTACTTATTTTTTTCTTCTGATTATAGATGTTCGATTTTATTTTTTGAATTGTGGATTCAAAGAGTCATCGGGGATTTCAATTTATTTTATAGGTACATATACAAAATTTTGTCATCTATGTGACCTAAGTTGTATAATAGATGCCATCTAGATGGCTTCATTTTTATGATTATGCTTGTAGAAGTGATGCACACAAGATGTGGTATGCTTTTGATAAATCGGACCGGCCAATATAATAAAGAACATATAAGGATAAAAGTCTTAATGCTTGTCACAAAAGTGCAATTGAGTTTTAAAATTTTTAAAAAGCACAATCATTCTTAATATATGTCACAAAAGTACAATCGCAATTGATTTTTTAAACTTTTAAAAAGTGTAATCAAGTCTTAAAACATGCCATAAAAGTGTAATCGAATTCTAAAATTTTCAAAAAGTGCAATCAGATGCATTTGATTTCATTAAATTTGACAAACTTTAAGACTTGATTGTACTTTTTAAAAATTTTAATACTCAATTCACTTTCTGATAAGTTTTCTGACTTAATTACATTTTTTGGAAAGTTTTAAGAATCAATTGCACTTTCGTAATAAATTCTAGGACTTTCATTAAAGCATCTTTTTACAGGAAAGCCTTGTTTTTTCGATAGATTTGATTTCCTCCTCATCGAATTTTTGGTAAGTTTTGACTTTTGATTGACAATTGGGTTCGAATTCGATTAATTATAATTTAAGCTAGGAACTCGTAAAAATATTTTATGAATTTAAAAAATTAATTCAATAAGTTGCGAGTTTGAGAATTACATTTAACATAATTTTATTTTTTGGGACGAGCATTGGGAAATTTTGTTTTAGCTCCAGATCGAATGCGTAAATTTTCAAATGGAAACAAGGGAGGAGGCGTCCCATCCAATGAACCCGACGTCAAGTGCAACGCTGGCCCATCATAAGGAGGTGCACCCCGTGGCGCTCGATCCCAGCCAATTTGCTGCGACACATCGTTGAAGGCGAAACAGACCCGAACCGAAAACAAAAAACAAACAAACCAGAAAGAAACAAGTCAAAACGCGAACTTGGAGAGAGAGAGAGAGAGAGAGAGAGAGGGACGGAGAGGCGACGATGATGACCGGAGTGGCCGAAGACGAAGACAAATGGCTCGCGGCGGGCATCGCCGGCCTCCAGCAGAACGCCTTCTACATGCATCGCGCCATGGTAATGATATCGGAGCCCGCTCGCTCGCCCGCCAATTTCTCTTCAATTCAGCGGTTGAAAGACCGTTCGCCCCGCGTAACTAAACCCTAACCTCGATCGCTATTGCATCAGGACTCGAACAACCTCAGGGACGCTCTCAAGTACTCGGCGCAGATGCTCTCCGAGCTCCGCACCTCGAAATTGTCCCCTCACAAGTACTACGAGCTCTGTAAGTGCCGGTTCTCCGATCTAATTGTGGGTTCTGTTGGCTTGGGCAATCGCTTCTGATCTCATGGTTTTTAATTGTTGAGGCAGAATGCATGTTGTTTTATGGATTTTGTGTTCCTGGTTTTTTTATTGATCGCGCCAGATATGAGGGCTTTCGATGAGTTGAGGAAGCTGGAGATGTTCTTCAAGGAGGAGACGAGGCGGGGTTGCTCCATCGTGGATCTCTATGAGCTCGTTCAGCACGCAGGCAATATTTTACCCAGATTGTAAGTGATAGTTTAGCTGCATAATATGGTGGATTTCTTTTAACTGTTTTTGCTGGACTTAAAAAAGTACGATTTGTTCTCTTGGCTCTAGTTAGTTCGGTTTTAAATTGCTTTGCATTTTCGTCTGTGCACATGGATATCTTTTTGTAATTTGAAAAGTTTAATTGGGAAGCATGTTAAGGATTAGGTTGTTTATGCCGTGTGATGTTAATGGCTTAAGCAATATGTGCTGTTAGAGAAATGATGGTGTCGGGAGTGTAGCAGCCACGGGCAGACCCTTGGGAAGGAAGAATTTAAGTTGATGCTTAAGAATGGGAGGATCACCTCTTTCCCCTGCTTGAGGGAGCGACTGACTCCAAGTTCGAAATATAAACATAGATACAGGAAAATTGGAACCCCAACTCAAATGGGAGGGCATTTTCATGTTAATAGGGTAGAAAGTAGAGATAGTAAGCCAGGACGTGAGAGTGTGCGGATTAATTGAATCTCATTCGACATCGACTGCTGGAAATTTTTGATACATTTTCAGTAGATTGTACAAGTTGATGGAGATGGATTGCTTGGATGTTCAAATTGATCTTCTCATTGTTAATACTGGACGAGGAGTTCGCATGTTGAAAGGTACTTAGAAGTCTTTGGACCTTAAGAATAAAATGAGGAGGAAAAGAAGCAAAATAGTTTAAACGCTTTAACTGAATGCTTATCGCACAGAAAAATGAGATTTAGCTGAATAAAGATCAGAAAGTCAAGCACTCAAAGATCTGAACGATTCCCTGAAGAGGAACTTTAGATGACTTACCATGTGCTATCTAAAACTCTAAGTATGTGGACTAGCAGGAATCATTGTGTTTTCCTGGTTTATAATTGTGTCATGGTGATATTTTATCCTGGTGCGTTCTTCTGTGATTATAAAGATTTTTTAGTTTGCCTTATCATAAGAATGATTTGTCATTTTAGGATGTTGGGTGTAGGAGACTTATTTCCTCTAAGTCGATGGCAGATTTAGTGATATGTTGAGTTAGGTTACGAGTTTTTGTCTTAAACAGTGTGACAAGTTAAGAGAGGCGAGTGGCTATGCATTTGTGTGCACCCATAATATACATAAGGTAGCACATGTTGACATATGCCTAGTCTGATATGTCGTCGTGATTTTCGTGTGAGAATCTTTGGTTTCCATTTGGGTTTGTTAAGAAGCATTGATCAATGTAAATCTTTTCTTAACTATCACCTGTCATTGTTTTCTACTTTAGCTATAAACCTACCATTCTGGCCTTGTCAGGTATCTTCTATGCACTGTAGGATCTGTTTACATTAAATCTAAAGAGGCTCCTGCCAAGGACATTCTAAAAGATCTTGTGGAAATGTGCCGAGGTATCCAGCATCCTTTACGTGGACTCTTCTTGAGGAGCTACCTCTCTCAAGTTAGTAGGGATAAACTGCCTGATATTGGTTCCGAGTACGAAGGGTAAGGGAATTAAACAGGAGTACTGTTAGATTTGAAGTTGTTTTACTAAGTTCCTTGAATTCACTGGCATGTTCCTGGGTTGTTTTCCTGTCCTTATTCTGGGAAATCCAGTTGCAATTCCAATCTGACTTTGTAATCGGATAATTATGCAGCTTCTTCCATTGGATATGGATTGTGCTAAAAATTCTCATAAAAAAAAAACGAATTTTGCAGAGTGCTTAGAGCCATGTATCCATTTGGTCAAAATATTGTGTACATTTACACGCGCGCGCGCGCGCACACACTCCATACACACACACACACATACTCCATATGCACATGTATATGTAGAACAGAAACACAGCTAGGCATCCAATTTTATAACCTTCCAATTGCGTATCATCTTGATGCTATTCTGTTTCTGGCTTTCTGATGTATCTGCTAATATGCTAAAACTTAAGCCTTTCTGTACTGGCTTTCTTGAATCCTGCAGAGATGCTGATACAATTACGGACGCAATGGAATTTGTACTCCAAAACTTTACCGAGATGAACAAACTTTGGGTGCGGATGCAGCATCAGGTTGGTAGAGCTACTTGCTGATTGTTACATGTTTGGACATGCTTAGAGTCAATGTGTTTGCATGACAGGAAGGTGATATGGTATCATGAGGGCATGATTCTGGTCATGCAGGTGTTGTAGTGCTTATGTATGATTCATACTCTTGGTGATCCTGAGTTGAGGCTTGGTGTCGGGCTTTCTCGTCTGCAGGGACCTGCTCGGGAAAAGGAGAAACGGGAGAAGGAAAGAAGCGAGCTGCGTGATCTTGTAAAATCAGAGACCAGTGATTGGTGATTTTGACAGCTGAAGTTGAACATGTGCTCATTGAATATGCTCTTTTCAGGTTGGGAAAAACTTGCACGTCCTTAGTCAGATAGAGGGTATTGACCTTGACACGTACAAAGATACTGTGCTTCCTAGAGTCCTGGAGCAGGTATATCTCTGATCATCAAATTCATTTCTCTTTTGATGCTCCACATGCGAATCGTACTTGTTTACCAATGTGCTACTTTTTATGCCAAACACAGGTTGTCAACTGTAAAGATGAGATTGCTCAGTATTACTTGATGGATTGCATTATTCAAGTATTTCCTGATGAGTATCACTTGCAGACACTTGAGATCTTGTTGGGTGCATTTCCCCAACTTCAGGTAACAAATATTTGGTAGGACCTTCCTCCCCCCCCCCCCCACGCCCACCCTTTCCCTCCTTGTCCATCTCTCCCCTTGTCTTCATGTGCTCCTTCTTAGATGTCTAATTTGTTTCGCATTCTGGTTACTATGAACAATACCTGTAATTGCACTAAAGTAGTCACATGCATATACCCTTCCGAGCTTGATTCTGAAATTTCTATCTCATTCTCTCTTTTATGTGGTTTTCTTTCTCAGGCATCTGTTGACATCAAGACGGTGTTATCCCAGTTAATGGAAAGGCTTGCGAGTTATGCTGCTTTAAGTTCTGAAGTGTTGCCTGAGTTCTTACAGGTTGAAGCTTTCTCAAAGTTGAATAGTGCGATTGGGAAGGTAAATCTCTTCTATTGGGCTTGTCGGATTGAAGCTATCTATTTTTTGTAGCATAAGATAATCGAACGTTTGAGAAATTTGGAAGGATTGTCTTCCTATGCTCATATTTCAGCAGATGTTGCCACTTATCAGTGGGATTATCCCTATAGCGATGGCGTAGATAGATAATCTTGTTTTGACAATATTATGGATATAATCACCTCCATGTTGGTTTAGGCTTTTAGCTCATCTAATAAGGATAAGGATACTTGGATGCTATTGTTAGAGAAAGTCTTAAGTGATCCCATGGAGGATCAAGTTGCACCTTATTGTGATTAATCTAAGGTTTTGTTAGACACTGGTTAAAAAGAATTTAGGTTTTTGTGAGTTCCGAAGCGATGCACCTTCTAATGGCTGTGGGACTAATATTGATAGTTTGACAACTCTCCCTTGCCATGACGATGCACCGCCCTTCTAAGTCTACTAAAAATGAAATGGGATGTTGCATTTCTCCTGATATATTTAGCCGGTTGTTTGTGTTCTGATGTGTAGATCAGGTTTTGTTTATCTGGACAAAGCGCTTCTTATGTACTGGAATTAGTTTTGTACCTGCTTATATCTCATTTATTGATTATTTTGGTCAGTGGCCTATATTTTTCAAGCAACTTAAAGTGTGCTTCTGTTTTTTGTACAGGTGATAGAAGCACAGCCTGATATGCCGGTTGTCGGAGCTGTCACCTTATATTCATCTCTTCTGAAGTTTTCTCTCCATGTCCATCCCGATCGACTTGATTATGCAGATCAAGTCTTGGTATGATCTACTGCGAAATGAACTTTATGCATCAGTTTGCTTTGTCCTCCCTCCCTTTTGTGTTTTTTGCTCATTAAGTAAGCTTGTTAGCATCCTTCTTGTCCCTTTTTGACTTTTCTTTTGCTGAAATGCTATCTACGTTGTTTAAGGAAGAAGCACAAGTGTTGGGGGCAGGACAAGCAACCCCCCCAATTATTAAACCAGTAAATTATAGTACGAAGATGGGGCAGGTCTGGGTAGATTTTAGCATTTTTGAGGGGAGAATACAATCAGCTGAAGCTAACAAAAATAGTTTAAACCAAGATCTTTTTCCACAGAATAAGTATATTTATTTTGTTAAACTATATTGTAGTACAGAGGCTCTTATTTTGTACTTGCACCCACGTAGGATGCTTCCATGATTACTTGTTTCTTCTCTCTCGTTCTTTCTGGTGTTGATCTTCTTAAACTGGAGAATGAGCTTGCATTGTATGTATTAGTGCTTTTGGGAATTGTAGCACTTCAATACATTATTAAAGCAGATCAGATGTATCTTCTAGTTTACGCTTCAAAAATGGATTTGCTTCAAGTTGTATCGGATTGTGCAGTCAGTTTTCTAGTAGTTGCTAGAGGCCTAATTTGGAACGCTATGGTTCCATTCCAACTTTCTCCTTCAGGGATCATGTGTCAAGCAGCTCTCTGGAAAGGGGAAGATTGAAGACAGCAAAGCAACAAAACAGATTGTTGCTCTTTTAAGTGCTCCACTTGAGAAATATAATAATGTGGTTACTGCCTTGAAGCTTTCGAACTATCCCCGTGTTCTGGAGTACCTTGACAATGAAACAAATAAAGTGATGGCAACTGTTATAATTCAAAGCATTATGAAGAACAATACATGTATTTCAACTGCTGACAACGTATGTCTTTTTACTTGGTTTTTTTTTTTTGGTCAGATACTTGGTTTAGTTGACTACGTGGATTTTCTGAGATGTGATGCGATGTGAATTGCTTGTTGTGTAGGTTAAGGCATTGTTTGAACTAATAAAGGGACTTATCGAGGATTTGGATGATACTCTTCATGATGAGGTGATTGAATGTTATACACCATTATTCTTCTTTTGAGCTTATAGTGTAAATTTTCACTGTCTGCATATTGTAGTTTGTCGCTGTTCTCTTATCTTATACATGCTTTGACTTATCAAACTACTGAAACTAAGGAGTATGCACCCTTGCTAAAGCAACATTACCTCTTAGGTCGATGAAGATGATTTCAAGGAGGAACAAAGTTCCGTTGCACGTCTTATTCAGATGCTGCATAATGAAGATCCAGAAGAGATGTTTAAGGTACTCTTTTCTTTTCTTTTCAACCATCGAAATTTTATGTGCTTAGTGTACCCTCTTTAGTCATTTAAGCACTATTTGCTATTCTCTCCCTTGTCATTGCCAATTTGAAGCTACTCTAAATATGGAAGTTCTATTCTTTAATAGCTCTAGCGGTCTTCAACCTGAAATTTTTCTCTGCTATGTAAATGCACGTACCTGTGGCCTCCCCGCTGCTCTTTTTGCCTGCTGTCTGTCAGTGATAATTTGACAAGCTACTTTTAAGAAGTCATCAAGGTAAACGAGACTATTTCTGGTTGTTGTATATCAAGAGGAAAAGGCAATTTGAGGACCTGTCTCTAATCTTTCATTTTACGCATGTAAGTAGTTTCTTCGATGGTATCTTTACTGCCATGTGGTGGATTCCTGATAGTTGCTTGGTACTGAAACAATTCAGTGACCCAATTTCATCCATTTTTGGATAGGTATGATTAGTTCCAAAATTGAAGAAGACTTTGCTTACTGTGAGAATCACTGCCTAAGTAAATTTATTGGATCAAGATTTAGAACTTGTTATTTGGGGAAAAAAATAAATCATTCTGTGCTCAACTAAGTAATTTTGATCAGCATTTCAAAAACACATATGCAATTAACCAAATCAGGGAGATTAATGGAGAGGAATTGACACCACACATCCATGCGAATACAAAGAAAATTTAATTCTTGTGCAAATCAGTTGGCTAGTCATTCAGACGATAATCTTCAGATTTCTACAACTTAAAGTGTACTTTCTACAATGGTTCTTTGGCAACAGCAGACAAATAAATTGATGATAGTGTGACGGGCCAACTGTTGCAACCCAAAATAAAGAAAAAGGGGATTTGTCAAAGGGCGGTGGATTTTGTGCATAATTGATATCTTGTTCTTGGATGTAGGTTTTTTTTTAATATTATTTATTTATTTATTATTATTATTGTTATTATTATTATTATTATTATTATTATTATTATTATTATTTGGCTGAGGTTTAGCCTTAGAATTAATAAAAATGTCCACAAAGGGAGTAAACACGCTATGACTTGTAGTGAATCAGAAGATTGTAATTCTGTTAAAAGCGCCTATTGTTTTATGTGTTTGTAGCTCACTTCCACTTCCACAAAAAAAAGAAGAGAAAACCGTATATGTTGGTCACATTTAAAACTTTTGAAAGATTGTCTAACAGCATAATAGTCGGGCATATCTTTGAATGACTTGGAGAATCTCAAAGTGGATTACTTTGCTTACCACGTCCAATGCAGTTCTATCATTTAATGCACTTAATCTTGGTATGTTAATCTGTACACATGAGATCGTTGCAGTACTGCTAGTCCTTTTAGTCCTTTTCACTTTCTACAAGTACTATACTTTATCAGTGACAAAACTATGCTCCTTTCACATTCATATTCTTCTCTCTATTTCAGATTATATGTGCTGTGAAGAAGCATATCTTGTCTGGAGGGCCAAAACGCCTATCCTTCACTGTTCCTCCGCTTGTTTTTTCCTCTCTCAAGGTGTGCAACTTTCACGGGCGAATATTTTCTCTTTCAATATCTATTTTAGTTGTAGGGTTAGCTCATGAATTCTCGGAATAAATGAATTGGTCCCTGGTTCGTTCTGCCATTCTTCCTGTCTAAGTTGTGTTCTGCTGAAATCTTTCAATTTAAAGTGATTAACATTTTTAATGGTTTTCCTTACGGTTGGATCTTCATCATTGCATTGTTGGTATATCTACCACTCACTCCCAGTCCCATGTGTGTGGTCGGGTGTTTTGCATGTAGATGTTCGTGCATGTGTTGCCATTTATGTGTCTATGTATGGGAGTGTATCTTTCTGGACAATTATCATCTTCTCAAAGCATTAGCATTGTTCAGAATTGAAAAAAACAAAAAAAAACTACAAGGGCTGTGACAAACAAGGACCCTTATTGATACTACATTGTCTGAGGTGTCCAGTTGGTCAGACAATTGCAAGGCCAAGATGAAAACCCTTTTGGAGATGAGGAGTCAACTTCAACCAAAAAGATTTTTCAGCTCTTGAATCAGGTAAATATCAGCTATAATTTCGATGTTTGTGTTTTTCTTAAAATCCCTACCAACTTCATTCATGAGAATTGAAAAGATGTTTCACACTATTCAAGAATCAAGTCTGTACACTTGTTGGGATAAGCAGTCCTCCCCAGGGGTCCTTAGCCTGCGCTTCTTTCTTTTCATCATGCTTAGTCTTGACAGATGGTTCGGTGAAGGTATTTGATGTAGTGCGTCTTGTAGCTTTATATACTTACTGAACTTTCTTTAATTTCGCTCAGATTGTTGAGGCATTGTCCAGCATTCCGGCACCTGATCTGGCATTGCGGTTGTACTTGCAATGTGCTGAGGTATCCCAATCATAATATACTAATAATGAGGGCTTTGTCGAGATCGGTCTCTCACTATATTGGTATCCTCTCAGGCTGCGAATGATTGTGACTTGGAGCCGGTTGCGTATGAATTTTTTACTCAGGCATATATTATATATGAGGAGGAAATTTCTGTAAGTTGACAGCAACCCTTGGAATGATTATGATCTCCTTTCCGTTGGGGAAATATAATTGTCCAACTAAGCTTGTGAGTTGAGAAGACGCGTGACTTCCTTTACTTCTGCTCTTGTTGATAGGACTCCAGAGCGCAGGTGACTGCAATTCATCTAATAATAGGAACTCTTCAAAGGATGCATGTTTTTGGTGTTGAGAACAGAGATACTTTGACGCACAAAGCTACGGGGGTAGTTAGCAAGCTTCTCTTTAAAAGTTATAAAGTGTCCTACCTTATGTCTGGTGTATAATAACATAATCCTTTTTCGTGGGCAGTACTCTGCTAAGCTATTGAAGAAGCCTGATCAATGCAGAGCTGTATATGCTTGCTCTCATCTGTTTTGGGTGGATGATCAAGACAACACGAAAGATGGAGAAAGGTTTGTCATTGTTTGCTCTCTGCATCTTTATTTTTCTTTTTCCTTGAAACTTGTACTAGGAAGTGGAGCCATGTGCTTATCCCAATGTTGAAGAGTCACCAGTTTGTATGTTCTCTCTTGCCAAATTTTCCCTTTTCTCTTATTTATGGTTATGATCCTAACCTGTGTGTGTTCTACAAGCGTTCTTGATTGTCCAATCCAAATGCTCCTCCTCTCCCGTTGCAAAGGGAGAATGAAATTGGACCTTTTTCCGTAGAACGAAATATGCACGCATGGAGTGTTATCTGCTCTGTTGTATAACGGTGCATTACAACACAAATTAAAAGTTCTGCATTTCCATTCTTGTACAAAAGGGGTAGGATGAAGACAAGGCAGAGGATAACATAGATTGTTCTAGTCATCATGCTCTTTCTTTTTGAATGTATTTGTTTGCTTTTGATTAGTACCGAAATAGAAGGCCTAGTTGACGAACTCCTGTCTGTTTAAATCTTGGAAGAAGATATGCAGGGGCTTCATTTAGATCATTATTGGCTTAATGTTTCCTATTCTAACTTCCTTCGTTTTGTTTCTTTCAGGGTCTTGCTTTGTCTAAAACGTGCATTGAGAATTGCGAATGCTGCCCAACAGATGTCCAATGCAACAAGAGGGAGCACTGGTTCAGTGATGCTATTTGTTGAGATTCTAAACAAGTAATAATTTACGGGCATTGCACATTTCATGGTATTTTTTTTCCCTGTTTATAGCTAATATTAAGTCTCTGAGTTGGGCCGTATTTCATTCTTGGCAGGTATATATATTTCTTTGAGAAGGGGAACCCGCAGATAACCGTTGCATCAATTCAAAGCCTGATGGAATTGATTACCACTGAGATGCAAAGCGACACTACCACCCAAGATCCAGCTGCCGATGCTTTCTTTGCCAGCACGTTGCGTTATATTCAGTTCCAGAAACAGAAAGGAGGTGCCATCAGCGAGAAGTATGGGACCATCAAGGTGTCAGATTCTTGATAACTTGATCCGCTCGCCGATGGGCTACAGTCGACATTTTGCTCCAGAGACGCTGCTTTAGTTTGTCTGCTACAGCATGGGTTGCAGTTTGACCACGCGTAAATAGATTTGGTGATAGGGAAATCCAATGCCGACCCTTTAGTGCAGCCGGGGACTTAAAGAGAGTAATCCTACCTTCGTTTGTGAGCCAGAGTCACCCCATTTCTACGAAGCAGATAAGAGGGGTCGCGGCAAGTATCTTCCGCCGCTGTGAATACTGTTGTTCTCATGTTAGTTTTCTTTTTATTTGATAGTTGAAATTCTGAGAGAATTCCACCTTCTTAGCTCTTTTTGATTGCTGAAGCCTTGTGTACATTTCATGCGCTCGGTGTTTAGCGTCTGAATATTTTTTTCCCAGGTTGGTTACTTATTCTCATCAATGACAAGGCGCTACACTTTGTGTTGAAACATACTATAAACCCAGTCTTTCCGGTTCCACCTTGCACGTTCGTTTGTTGCTGCAAACAATGGAATTCACAAGCCTGGAGAAGACATTCTTATTCCTCTTTCCACGAAAGGGTTGTCGGGGTGTTCGTCAGCAATTGACTACAATTCGTCGCAGGGTGTGGTACTCCAATAGAATCCGCAAATGTGGCGATGCGAGCCTAATTTCGGAGCCGGAGCAAAGAAGGCGAATGAGCTTATAGCTTGAGAGAGATAACGTTTGTTGCAATAGCAAATCTTGCTGCTAAATCATCTCGCTCTTCTTGTCTTCAATTTTTATTTTCTTTCTTTGTAGTTATGACTTTGCCAAGGTTTGATATCCGGGAGTTTTGAAGGCCCTGATCTTGCCAGGTGAACCAATATTTATTTTTTATTTTTCACGGAAAGAAAAACGAAGGAGCAAAACTCAAGTATCCCTAGAGCCGTCAAATGAGTGGGTCGGGTCGCAAATGGTCCGATTCATATTTACCCACTGTTATGCTATATAAATCTAGCGATCCACATTTGAATCGACCTATACTGCTAAAATACTTATTTTATTTATGTTTCACCGAAAGAAATTTGACCCGACTCATATTGCTAAAATACTTATTTTATTTATGTTTCACCGAAAGAAAAACGAAGCAGCAAAACGAAAGTATCCCCCCAGTGATTCAAGCGGGAAAGAGCGAAAGAGAATGAAATTCCATCATCTTATTCGGAGCTCAAAAGTCAAAAATCAAGACCCCAGAAACGACACTTGAGAATCGAATCTGAAGAGGCCTTGTAATTTCCAAAGCAAAATTTATTCTAGTAAAAGCGACTTCTTATCTATTTGCCCCTCTTAATCTTTCTCGATCATGAACTTCTTCAGCCCATGGCATACTTCTGAGTCCAGCTCCGGGCCATGGCTTCGTATTTGGGTCTGTCGCTCTTGTACATGTGAGCGATCTCCGGCACAAGCGGGTCGTCCGGGTTCGGATCCGTGAGCAGAGAACATATCGATAGCAATACCTGCACATGTTCATGGGATTCAGTTTTTTTTTTCACATTAGCAAAGGATGTGCAGCTCAATAAGCATCTGTTTTGTTTACCAACAGAGACTTAAAATTAAGGGGAACGGACATCTGTGTCGGACTCACGGAGACCCGACCGGTCGAACTCCCCGCTGTATGACAGTATTAATCGAATCTAGGACACTGCAACAGCTCGTCATCGTCAAATCCACGGTTTTCTTTTTCTAATGAATCTAGGACACTTGCGGCCGTGGCGATGTGACTAGTCTAATTTAGTGAAACAAGATCAGAACTAATCTGTTCTCTGAATTTTTCCTAGAGCATCATTACAAGCGTTAAGTAATAAAGATGGGATTTTTATGAAGAAGGAACCACCTTGGATATAGTGAGGGCAGGACTCCATTGCTCCTTGAGGATGTCCAAGCATATGTTACCGTTGCTGTTGATGTTTGGATGGAATACTTTGGTCCTGAAAGCTACCTGCTTTTCAAAAAGGGAACATTAAAAAATCACAATCATTTTGTTTCGGAACGAAAGAGAAAAAGTATTCACCTTTGGAGGCTTGAAAGGGTAGTCCGGCGGAAAATGAATCGTCACCAGAAAAACTCCGCCGGAATACGGACTGTCGTTCGGACTGATGATGGTCGCTTGCCAGTGGAACATATCCTCAGCCACCGGGCCTAAGTCCAACAATCATCAAAGCGAGTCCCGGAAAATATGAAACCAACCCTCCATAAAACTAAGGCACCATACAACATATAACATGATATTACATCTTGCCATTATTCCTTTCACTCCACTAATTCATCAAGCTAAGTCTTTCATGGAAAAAGAGAATGACAAGAGGCTCTTGCGCCGTCACGCATCAGTACCGATTGAGTTTTAGGAGTATCAAGATCACATGCAAGTAGGATGAAGAGATTGTACATATTGAAGGATGAGGAAATTTCAAATAGAAAACCATTGTGGAGGGAGTATCTGATAAATGTTGACAGGAACTAGGAGCACCTGCACTGCATGAAGTTGGAGGATCTCTCTGCAAGTCCCGGAGCTCTTTGAGGATTCTCTTCGACGCCATCGCGAAGAAACTTTTTCCGTGGACGCTTGGGAACGCGATTCGCCAATTCAATGGGACGGGCGGCAAATGTTCCCCTTGGAGACGGACCTTTCGGCTCACAATGAACCTGGATTTGTAGCTTTATGTATGAAGAGTTGAGTGGTTGTGTGGTCCGGTGGAATTATAAAGAATGAATGAGCCCAGAAATTGCAGGCATTCCTAGAGAGGGTATAAATTCCAAAGGGAGCAGCAGCACCAGAATCAAAGACAGCCTTTTCCTTGCTCTCTTTCCATGGTTATATTTCTTTAAGAAAAAAAAAATAGAGAAAATTTTGGTAAATTCTCGACCGTTCTCGATGACCACCTTTTGCCTTTGAGCCGTATATTCTTGATCGGTCGACATTGATTAATATGATTTTCATCAGGAAGACCGTTGGCAAAAAAGATTGGTTCTTAAAGAGGTTTTTGATTGGTACTACCACTCAGTTATCGTCATGTTCATCGGGTCGAAGAATCATTAGCTTGTGGTCATGACATGGAACCATGTATGTCCTGTTAGCCGCGAAAACGGCAACTCAGAAACAACACAGCTAGAATCTAGAAATACAGTGATGGCTCTGATTTTTGAATCCATCGTGACGATCCAAAGCTCAAGCGCCAACGCCTTCTCTATCACTGGCTCGGTGAGACAGCCCCTCAGGAACGCTCAGTTTGTGCTAGGATAGGATCAGAAAAGAGATTTGAGCACTATTTATAGAGTTTCAGTCATACCCTCTCATCATGGGCCGGGCTCAACCCGGCCCACACCAGCCATGCCCATATTAGACTGATTAAGAATCTTTATATCTTACCTTATTAGACAAATCCATAATCTCAATTAACGTAGCTCACATTAGAAAAATTCTTATATTCTCCCATACATGGGAAGGTAGAAGGCCTCATAGGGTTCATATTCTGTTCATATTCGTCGATTATCAAACTCTCACGGGTCAGTAATCGGCGGAAGAAAGGTAGAAATCTCCACTCATGTTAAACTAGTATAAAGGTTTCCACTCAACTGTTTTTTACCAGCAAAACTCCATAACTTTGACAGAAGCTTCGGCTGAGGAGAGGGTGCAAATGGCCAAAGGCAAATCGCTTTAAATATTCCCATGGAATCTGCATGTTGATGAGAGGCCCCTGTGCAAGGATACTCCACTTTAATGTCAACTTCATATGTGAAAGGCTCATTGAATCCATTGGCGAGTTGTTCTCATTCCATCACCATCAACGATTCCAGTTCATTACCAGTTAGGCCTAAAAGAAGGCGAATCGCACTCAGCCATGAGAACACCAACAAGCGAACAAACCATGGACGACCCGCACTGATTATTACCATAAAACTCATGGACCGACCAAAATCTGTGGATAGAAGTTATTCGACATCCCAGAAATTCAAACAAAATACAAGTTTCCCAACTGGACATAGAAATCATAGCGAGATTGTGACAGAAAAAGAGTCGAATAATTGATACATAAATTTTGAAAGCGACATTCGTTTTGGGCGTCTGATCTCATCAACTTTGCTCTTTTCAGATACCATGGAAGTATGTCGACCACCGTATATTTATCCTAAAGGCCTGCATTTCAACCATTTCATATCTCAAGGAATAAAAGCAGACCCACAGAGAGAGAGAGAGAGAATCACTTTCTGATCTAAAAGAGAAGGGATGGTCAACGGATGCTGCTACAAAGATGCACCAATTTGTCATCATAAAATGATCACGAGCTGTACTGATAGAAAAGCATAGACGTGATCCATGGAAAAAAAAAAGGTTTTTTCTCTCGTTAAATGCGGTTCATTAATACATAGAATTGTCAAAGTCAAGAATTGCAGACGACACGTGGACAAACACAAGAATTAGATCAGCATGACGCCAATCGAGCGGGTACTGGACGATTTGATGCTTCACAAAGAAAGTCTTGTCACTTGGCACAACAAATCAGCAACGGCATCTTCTTTTAAGAGCAAAGCCAGAACGGAGGAGATACAGGCAGAGAGCAACAGGCTGTTCTATCTTCGAGCTATTATCAATCACAATATGGAGCACGCTTTTTGGGCTTTGCTCTTCTTCTTCTTTTGTTTGGGTGGTTGAAGCACAACTCTTATGGCTTGATCAAACACTGCCTTCACATTCTGCAGTCACAAAGTGTGGCCATGTCAAAACAAGGCCGACGGAGGCATTGCAAAAAAAGATGTTAAGTTTTACTTTACATGCACAAGTACCTGCTGTGTCTTTGAGCTGCACTCAATATATGCAGGTGAACCTATCAGCTTTCTCAACTCCTCTCCCTTGAGAAGGGATAGATCAATTATTAGAACGCAGAAAGGGGACAAAAGTTGGAAAGAGAAGTCACTTGTGAGAAAAAACCCAGCATTAACAAATACCTGAGCTGTAGTAATTGGCACTGCACCAGGATGATCTATAAAAAACTGCTTATCATCTCGAAGATCTGGTAAGATTTCATTGAACACCCAAAACAACCAAATTATTTACAATTAACAGAGCCACCATAAAAAGGCAGATTAGAGTTTCAACAATTTCTGAAATTTGTAGACTAAATCTAAGCTCAAAGTTTATCCTCAATCACCAACGTGATAAATGCTATCACAGGTAGAGAGATATGACATTTGCCATAAATAAAACAGGTGTCATCTTTCCGCAACCAAAAAATACTTGCAGTACTCAAGACACAAACATGTGAGAGCAAAGCCATTACTATGGAAAAACATAAGGTTGCATGATGGACAAGTAATTCATCTTCATCAGCATTCCATGCTACCAACCTATTCAAGAATTTGAAAATCCTAAAACTTTCTCGCCTTTGTCATATTGACAATTAGGAAAGTGATTTATGCAACTTTTGACATTTTCTAAGTAATGTACATAAATGGAGAGCAGTGACTTCATGACAGATACCATAGGATCCTGGAACCATCAGTCCAACTGTTTAGCTGAGAGTTACTAAAAAATTTGCTGGTGCCTGAGGCATAAGGTGTCTTCTACATTTGTGAACAGTCTTGTGCGGACAAATCATATTCAAAATCATAAAATCAGATTAATGGCCTCTAGATATGACATAATTGGACACCATAACCTATTAAATGCTTCAAAGTATGAAAGAAAAAAATCAAAATGATGCCACAGAAGGAATGCTTTGGGTGTTCTGACCGAATAAAGCCAATTGATGCGCTGTCCATTCTTGAGAAAATGTCAACACAATGAGTTGGAGAACCTAAGTTCACAAACTAAATTCTTTTTTTTTTTTTGGTCGAACACAAACTAAATTCTAGAAAATGTGAAAGATGAATAAAATGCATGAACACAAAGCAGTGATAATATGACAAAGGACGGGTCAATGATGCAGAATTGGAAACCCAACCATCTCATCATACAGTTCAAACCAACTAATCCAGAATAAAGCTTGTGGGCTTGTGGATTGCTATCACATCGATTAACCCCATCAACACTTCATGAAGGAAAATGAAAGAAAGATAGAGTAAGTGAGACATAGCATTGCCGCAATGTATAGATACAGATGGAGACATGTGCTAAGCAGCATAAGAGGAGAAAAGCAAAGCTGCCCCTGTATGGCAATGAGAAGTGGTCTTACCAAGCTTTGTCCCAACAAGAACAATTGGGACACCAGGCGCGTAATGCTTCAACTCGGGAATCCACTGGTAAGGAAACCAAAGATACAGACAGATTTATCAGCAATGGCGAGAGAGAGAGAGAGAGAGAGAGCTTCATTTGTCTAACCTTCTTAGAGACATTTTCATAGCTGGCCTTGCTAATGAGAGAGAATGCTAGAATGAAAACATCTGCCCCACGATAACTCAAAGGTCTTAGTCTGTTGTAATCCTCCTGTCCTGTTCCACACAAAAGAAGGATTAATCCAGGAGGCAAAAGCAAAATATCTAAGCTAACAAAGAAGACACGAGAGTCAATCAAAGAAAATGACCTGCAGTATCCCACAGTCCCAGGTTCACAGTGGCTCCATTGACAACCACATTAGCACTAAAGTTGTCGAAGACGGTAGGAACATAATCCTATTTTCAACAAAAAAGTCCAGTAAGAAGATGCTAAAGGTCACATTTTGAAGGAAAAACAAGATTGTGTTCTGCATTAAACTCATCCAACGACACAATATAAATTAAGCCATATAGAACCACGAGTCCGCGACATGATTAGTTGGCACACACACAAACACCCAGAAGGCATGCACAGCTGCGGGTGTATCCAAAAGCCCACATTAATAATGGGGAACCAACCAATGAGCCTAGACCTAGTTCCAAAATTCACCATATTTCTTTACCTTCAACCACCAATCTTTATAGAACTGTCACAGGAAACAGAAGCATTTAAATCAGCCCACGAAATAGTACTATTCAGATAATGCTGCCATCAACTAAGACAAAAGAAGCAAAAATCTGCCGTAAACCATATGCGCCGGCATCAGAGTTCAGTCGACAACATCCAAACAATCTAATCCACATCTCAGATTTCCAAAGGAAGACAAAAAGACAAAGGGTATAAAACAAAAGCCAAAATCTTCAAACAACAGAAAAAGAGAAAGAAAAAGAGAAAGCATACAAAAAGAAAGAAATGTTCTGTTTTTCCTTGGTTCATTCAATCCCTCAATTACTGATATAGCTACAAAAAATTAGAAAAATAAAACAAACCTGACCTGCATTCGCAAGAATCCTAGAAAAGGCACTATAAACTCATCAAAAGAGCACATTGAAAAGATTCAACCAGAGCTCTACATAAAAAAAAAAGAAAAAGAATGAGGTCTCACCGTGGGGAAGGTGTTGCTGGTGTAAGAGATCAGCAAGCAAGTCTTACCCACCGCCCCGTCGCCGACCGTCACGCACTTTATAAACCTCGACGCGCTCATCTTTCAATCCAAGAACACAAAAAAAAAAAAAAAAAAACACACTCTCAGATCTTCTCCCACGAGCGCTCGAAGACCTGATTCAAATCACGCAAGAAGCCCCAACTCCTCCACCTCCTCCTCCACATCTACAAGAAAACGACAAGAGGAACGCCGAGCAGAGCTCCAGAAGGGAACCCTAGCGAGACCCGAGAGACTCTGGAAATGCAGAGCGGAGAGCGGGATGCGATCGAGGCGAAATGCGGGGGGGGCGAAATCAAATTGCCCTAAAGCAAGCGAAGGAAGAGAGAGAGAGAGAGAGAGAAGGGGGTTCGTTGTGCGGGAAAAGATGCAGTTGAAGCGTTCGTTGAGCGAACCAATCGACGCCAACAAATCCACCCGCTGCTTCTACTCTGTCTTTCGTCTGTCATTTTCTGTTTTTCTATTTCTCTCTCTCTTTCAATTTTATTTCTTATTTTTGGAAAAAAAATAATAATATATGTTTTTTTATTTTATTTTTTTTATTTTTGACCATTTGACTTTTGAGCACCATGGTTTTTTCATAATAAAAATATTTTACTAGCCCCCATCGATTCAAAAATCACTCATTCAATAACCAATCAAATAACTTTTTGCAATTGACAATAATTGCGAGGGGTAGTTACCAAAAAAGTCATAAACTTATTACAATTGTGTCAATTCAGTCATAAACTTTTTTTTTTATCCAATTGAGTCCTAAATCTTTTGCAACTGTGCCAATTCGATCCGCTTTACCGGCCGGCACTAATGTTGATAATTTTTAATAATAGGCACAATTACAAACCGGTCGGCCGGTATGTGGATCGAATTAGCACAATTACAAAAGATTTAGGACTCAATTGGCAAAAAAAAATTTATGGCTGAATTGGCATAATTACAATAGATTTAAGGCTTTTTTTTTGGTAATTTCTTATAATTTGGAGATTCAACACTTTCTTAGCATTATCTTTGATAGAATAATAGGCAGGAGTATTAAAATCCTTTTGGCCGTTTGAGTAACGGAGATCTGCGCATGAGCATGAATGTCATTTTTTTTTTCTCACTTAACAAAAAGAAATGAGCAAATTGGAATTCGCCAAAAATTTCATAGCATGCACTGAAAAATCGAACGATTTCATGTCTTCGGTAAATCTTTCGGGACGCTTATTAACATAATCCTTCGTAGATAACATGCGACATTTTACTCTGCCTTTGCAATTATCATGTGGCCGGCACGCGGCATAATCTTGCCACGTCACACGCCACATTCGACAATTGATTTGTCATCTCCAAATTTTTATCTTTCAATGGGTTTAAATGTTAAAATTGGGTAAATAGCAACTATCATGAAAATAGTATTTGTTTTCATCTCTCTTGAATCTCATCTTTAGTTGATTCCAAAAAAATGCAAATATCTTGAAATATACTATTTGCCAATTGCCTCGTAGCGCCGGAATCAACCGATAAACTGTAGAGTAATTATTTCCGAAACTTTATCTCTTTTGACTCATTTCGTAATAGAAAATAGATAAATAAAAAGTATCTCAAAATAAATAGCCATTGCCATTCCGAATCATTCTCTTTCGACTATTACAACTCATTAATTTTAAAATTAATAAAGCGAATAAAGGGATATCTTGAAATAAATCAATTGTTTTATTACATTATTAATAACAATATGTAAAATTAAAAAGTGCACGATTTAGACAATACTATTCTATAAATTTCTAAAGTTATATAATTTTAGACGGTGTATCCACGAGAATAAAGTTAATGAGTTTTAGATTGTTGTACTAAAATTGTTATCTTTTGTCTTCCAATATGTAGGAAAATACTAACGGACGTAAGAGAAATCATCTTTGTGGGATTTTGTGGACCACTGCCAACTGTTCTAAAAGCTTAAACTATTAGATGAAGGCGTGGTTAGTGACCCATGCGGTGGTTTCTGGGCGGTGAGTGTTGTGGTGTAGCAACGCGGGTGACGGCAGACTTCATAGAATCGAAGTGATGTAGAGCAGTTAATATATTCATGTCGGCTCATAACTCATTAGCTGAAGCTTTTGGGTTGTACTTTCTAACAATCTCGACATTAGAAACTTTCATATCATGGAAAAGAAAAGCAATCTAGAGTTTCAGATATCGTCAAATAATATTCTTGAATGGCATAGTCCAATTTGATCTTAGTTTGTCAAACATATTTAGAATTTTATATAAATTTCTTTTTTTTTTGTCTGTCCTATCTTTAACACTCCTCAAACCTCGCACCTATAATACTAACGTCCCCACCCCCTAATCCATTTACCAGCATGGCCGCATGTCTATTGGCCTATAAATTTCTTGTTTAAATGATACAGTTTATGAAATTCATATAAAAGCATTTCCATAATCTAAAATAAGGTAGATTACTAAAGATTATAATTACATGTACTTTTATGCCCGATGCTTAGTATTCTAAACTTATGATGGCGTTATCTTTTCAACGTTACCTTCATTTAATATTTCCCAAGCCAAAGACAATGTTAGGATTTTAGTACGCCATTTATATATATGTAAATATGGCTAATTAGGCATATTTTAGGTCATTTAATTCGTTAAAAGCTCGCGAGTCACTTTAACTCAGGTCACCAATTCATATAAGAGTAGGCATATTTGAAGCGATTAGTAAGTTATGAAAATAAAAGTCGATAAGTCGGAACATAAGCTGTCTAATATGCGAACTATACGAAAATAATTGGTAATACGAAAAAAGAGTCGGTGATTTGTCAACAAATAACCTAAAAATTAGATCGCCGGTCTTTTTTTTTTTTCTCGATAATTTCTTGACACTTACCAACTTATTGCAATTTATCGACACGAAAAAAAAAAAACACTTATTTTCGGATACGAAATGATATAATTTTTCCATGGTAGGAGATAACTAATTTATCAGAGAATATTTATCATTGGGGAATTAATTTAATAAGTGTGCTTCTCCAACTTTGGTAATTCCCTCCACAAATTCGGATCGCATCTCGACCTGGTCATCTCCCAAATATAGTTCGCAAGAGAGAGAGAGAAGAGGAAGAGGAATGAAGCAGAAACGAGATAAACGGAATTTTACAAAGCCATTCACTTAAAACATGACAAGATCAACGCTCCCGACAACGCTTTTTTTTTTTTAAGGAAGAAGAAGCAGCAGCAGACATTTTAAGCAAGGATTAGTAGTTTTAATCCTAGGATGCAAGAACAGACGATGTCGAAACTAGGCCGAGTGTTTCTTGTGGCACTCCTGGCTTCCGTCGTTCTGGCACTCCTGCCTGCGTCGGCCGACGAAGCTCGAGGAGTGACTTATGATGGGAGGTCTTTGATCATCAATGGAAGCAGAGAGCTTCTCTTCTCGGGTTCCATCCATTACCCGCGTAGTACCCCCGAAGTAAAAGTTTTCGCAGTGTTTGTTTTCGCTTACTCGAGGTTGTTTCGCTCGGGTCCGGAACTGACGGACGCCGTTCTTTTCTCCTGCCAGATGTGGGGAGACATTCTACAGAAGGCGAAAGAGGGCGGTCTCAACGTGATTCAGACTTACGTCTTTTGGAACATTCATGAACCGGTGCAGGGTCAGGTAACACCTTTAGCTTCGCTGGTTTTCCTATTCCATGAGCTGTTTCTAGGATTTACGATGCCGCGCGGTCTGAGCTAATCCCGCAGTACGATTTCAATGGGAACTATGATTTGGTCAAATTCATCAAAATGATCGGCGAGCTAGGGATGTACGCAACGCTAAGAGTCGGTCCGTTCATAGAAGCTGAATGGAATTTCGGGTATGATCTGATTTCGCTACGCATTTTCCTTGAAGGACTTTCGGCTGCCACGTCTTTACAATGGTGTTTTTGTGCAGAGGCTTCCCGTATTGGTTGAGAGAGGTACCGAACATCACGTTTCGGACCGACAATCCACCGTTCAAGGTAAATTATGCTCTTCACAGTTCTCTTAGAGGCAGTGAGCATGCCTAACGAGGTTCAGAATTGCTTCTTCCGATTTGCAGTACCACATGAAAAAGTTCACCAAAGTAGTCATAAAGAAGATGAAGGGTGAGAAGTTGTTTGCTTCTCAAGGCGGCCCCATTATCTTATCTCAGGTCGAGCTTTACTTTTAATTGACCCCAAGAAAAAGGAGTGTCCAAGAAATCCGGAAGACCTTATGCTGGATCAAGGAAACTTAACTTTCGTGGTTGAAGAGTGCAGATTGAGAACGAGTACAATAACATTCAGCTGGCTTACAAAACGCTAGGAACTCGATACATCCAGTGGGCCGGAACGATGGCCGTGGGGCTCAAAACAGGAGTTCCGTGGGTTATGTGCATGCAGAAGGACGCTCCCGATCCCGTGGTACGATATTCTTGTCCGTTCCCGATGTGTCATCTATTGACGGCGAATGCCTAAGCATTTTTGTAACGTGCCGAGAAACAAACATAAAGCGCAGATCAACACGTGCAATGGCAGAAACTGTGGGGATACCTTCACCGGCCCGAACAGTCCTGATAAACCTACGTTGTGGACCGAGAACTGGACTGCTCAGTAAGTATTTCGAAAAACATCAGATTTTTCTCCTCCATATATGTTCCACAGCCTTAAGCAGATAAAAATCGTCGTAACGGAGATGCCACTCTTTAACGACGCATAAGTTCCGTACTGACTAAGGAAGAGCTGTTTTAGACTTGCTCAACATATGCATTGACCAAGACAATGGCCAAATAACAGATACAGAGTGTTTGGTGACCCCCCATCTCAAAGGTCTGCTGAAGATCTTGCATACTCTGTCGCTCGTTTCTTCTCCAAAAATGGCGCTCTGGCGAACTATTACATGGTATGTGTAAGCCCATCTCCACAATACCAACATGAACTGTAGTAGGTCAATGTGGTTTATGATCCTTTCAGTACGACGGACTACGTGTATCGTTCTGTCTGGCAGTACTATGGTGGAACAAATTTCGGCAGAACGGCTTCCTCTTTTGTAACTACTCGATATTACGATGAAGCTCCTATGGATGAATATGGTTAGTCTTCCTGATTCTTTGTTCGATCGAACCTCTGTCTGTCCACAAGAAAAGAACTTACAGTTATGCCAATCCTGTTATCTGGATTAAACGGTTCTGCCTCAAAAAATTTGTTCTTTCCACTGAATAGTCATCGGGAAAATTCATAAAGCTTACTAGCTATGGCGATTTATTTTCTTTAGCATATGACTAGGTTGAATTATTGAATAAGCTTCTACTGAACCAGTGATTTACTATATGTAGGTCTGTTGAGGGAGCCGAAATGGGGTCACTTACGAGACTTGCATTCGGCTTTGCGATTGTGTAAGAAAGCCCTGCTTTGGGGGACTCCCTCGGTACAAGATTTGGGAGAAGGACTCGAGGTATGGAAATAGGAAACGAAAGTGCGAGCCAAACCGAAACCAGATATATTCCACAGATTCTGCTTACTGTCGAATGGAGATGTGGCAAAGCTGAGAGAATTTTACATTGCAGGCCCGAGTCTACGAGAAACCAGGAACTAGCATCTGCGCCGCCTTTCTATGCAACAATAATACTCGGCTTCCCAGACTGACGATGTTCAAGGGCATCAAGTATTACCTACCCCAGCGATCTATTAGCATCCTCGCCGATTGCAAGACCGTGGTCTATAACACGGGAATGGTACCACTGGAGACGAGATCTTGTTTCTTTTACCTGAGCGAATTTTAGTGAGATCTATGCAAGTTGTAATAAGTCTCTGTGTTATCAGGTTGTCGCGCAGCACAGTTCAAGAAACTATCATCAATCAGAGATAGCTAACAAGAATCTACAGTGGGAAATGTGGCGGGACAATATTCCTACGACCGGCGATGCTCCTATTAAGTCGAAGAGTCCTCTAGAATTGATGAGCACGACAAAAGACATGACCGATTATCTGTGGTATGCCACCAGGTAAGCAAATGAGCATTACTCCAAGAAGAAAGTGAAGCTAAAATGCATCCTAAGTTACCTTACTCCTAGAACTTCAATATGTCCTTGCCTCTTGTTTGACAGCATCAAATTGTATCGCACCGACTTACCCTCTAGAAAGGACATCATTCCAGTCCTTCAGGTGGCGAATCTCGGCCACTTGATGCATGCCTTTGTCAACAGAGAGTATATAGGTACTGCGTCTTATACATAGTCTTGGTGTTTCGATGAATTTCGGCAAAAGGGCTACTTGTCCAGACGTTCTCTGGACATCTGGTACAGTCCTCAAGAAGAAGGACGTGAGAAATCCTCTGGTGATCTTTAACTTCTCACAAGTGCATTTCAACTGCTTCACAGGTTCCGGTCATGGAAGCAACATAGAGAAGAGCTTCGTCTTACAGAAAGCAATCAAACTAAAGCCCGGACTCAATAACATCTCTCTGCTGGGTGCGACAGTTGGTTTTCCGGTAATAACGCAGTTGAAATCCTTCTACTGTCTTGGTGCCTTTTTCTCCTTTACGTCGCATACATGACGTGAGAGACGTGTTGTCCTTCCCAATCTTCATTATGCTTCAGGATAGCGGAGCCTACTTGGAGCACCGGTTTGCCGGAGTCCACACAGTGACACTCAAAGGCCTCAACACCGGGACCCTCGATCTGTCGCTCAATGGATGGGCGCATAAGGTAATCAATTCAGTACTATTTTTTCACCCGAAAATCTCGGGACATGACATGAACACTATCCCAAGCTCAGTTATGATGCTGCAGGTAGGCTTGGACGGCGAAAAACTCCGTGTCTACACACAAGGGGGCTCGCACAGGGTGCAGTGGGCGAAAGCTAAAGGACTCGGACAATCTCTCACCTGGTACAAGGTACATCAGTGACAAAATTTCCCATTTATTGTTAGATGAAGAAGAAGAAGAAGAAGATTCATGTGAAAACGTTCTGACAGATTTTAGCCAATTCCTAGGCTTATTTCAATGCTCCTGAAGGAAACGATCCTGTCGCGATGCAACTTGGAACGATGTCGAAAGGCATGGCTTGGGTCAACGGCAAGAGCATTGGCAGATACTGGTCTTCTTACCTGTCTCCTCTAGGAAAGCCTTCCCAGGATGTGTAAGTATCTCTCTGATTCCATCAAAATACGCAGAAAAAAATAAACGAAAAACAGAAAATAGACGACTTCTTTTGCAGGTACCATGTTCCGAGAGCGTTCCTGAAGCCGACAGATAACCTTCTCGTTCTGTTGGAGGAAATCGGAGGAAATCCTGAAGGTGTTCAGATCTTGACAGTGAACCGAGACGTTGTCTGCAGCTTCATCAGCGAGAGCAATCCCACGACCGTGAAATCGTGGAAAAGAAACGGCGGCCTGATTCAAAACGTCGCAGATGACGTGAAGCCGAGGGCTCATCTGCAGTGCGCGGAGGACAAGAAGATCGTCCAGGTCGAGTTTGCGAGCTACGGCAACCCATTTGGCACTTGCGGAAGTTACAGCGTCGGCAATTGTTCGGCAGCTGAGAGCCAGAAAGTTGTCGAGCAGGTCCCTCTCTCTCTCTCTCTCTCTCTCGCGCGCGCTCGCTCGCTTGCTCTCTCACACACACACATACACGAGCGGCGTGCGGCCGCATTAATCGCGGTCACAATGAATCAAATGCTGCACAAGTGATTCCCACATCAACATCTCGCGCGGCCGACTTTATGACACTAAACTCTTGTCCACACATTGTGTTCGAGCAGCGATGCTTGGGAAGAAGCAAGTGTTCTGTGATGGTGGAGCGGAAGAATTTCGACAAGGCAGGCAATCTGTGCCCCGACGTGTCGAAAACGCTGGCCATTCAGGTGCGATGCGGCGACGGGAAGAGTTCGCCAGGCAAAGCCAGAGAAGGTAGCGATTCGTGAAGAACAGGACAGGACACAGGACCTCCAGGAGTGAGTTCATTGTAGTTCATGGACTTTGGGAGGGTTTGGAGCAGAACAGTATCCACGGGGCTCACGAAACTGTCCCAAGGGACTGTCTGAATTTCAGCTCCAACATCCCCACATTGAGATCTTGGGGGAGGGAAAATTTTTGTAGGATCTACTTGGACTATAGTATTTATAAACATGCCTTGATTTGCAACGCACTAACTACACATGAATGACAAAAAATAGGCAGCTTTACGTTAGGGAACCGGGTTTAGCTCAGTGAGGAAACCGGACTGGACCAACCGATTTAAGGTCAGAATAGGGAGAACGAGTCAGACTCCCCTTGTCTAGCACCGACACAACACGTGACACAATACGCCGATACGTGATTTTTCAAAATATAGGGAATTCCGACACGTTGGGACACGTTGTATATCAAATGTATATTTTGACATATACATTTATTTTCATGTATATATAAAAATATCAGCGGTGAGTTTCTTCTTCTTAATATTCACGATTAGATTTTTTTTTGGGCTAGCTGGGTATATTAATTTTGGGGGGCTGGGTATATGACTTATTGACCCCTAATTGATTGAAAATGCTCAAAATTGACTATGTGCGTGTCAAAATGGTGTGTCTAGAATGCTGACCACGTGTCGGTTGCATGTGGGAGAGTGTCCAAGAGCGTTCGAGAGTGCCAGAGTGTTGGACACCATACGGAGGCCTCCGAAGAGTGTCGGTGCAACATAGGACTCCCCACCTTAGAATTGGTTCAAACCAGTCAAAACCAATCCAACTCTGAATCGACCCATAAATTTTAACATCGAACAATAACATAATTACTTGATTAACTTACGTTTTTATTGTTAAATGATGCAACTTTTATGTTTTATCATAAAAGTTTGACTTCTTACACAAAATCAAAAGCAGGCCAGTTGTGAAATTGCAAACCGGTCGGCTCGATTCTCGATTTGGAATGGAGTTAGGGATGATCGGTTCCCGATCCGGTCCGATTCTCCTCAAGAACCGAGAACCGGACCGGTGGTCCCGATTCTCAATTTCCGGAACCAGGGACCGGACCGGACAAATCGGTTCGGTCCGGTTCCTGGGCGGTCCAATGAAACCGGTAAACTATCCAATGTTTCATGATATCGCAAAATAACACAACAAAAAAACAAGATGATCATATATGAAAGCACAACAACAACCGAAAAGCAAAACTGTCTAAGACTCCAAGTCGGTCCAAGCTCTAAAACTCAACAACAATTCATGTATAAGACTCCAAGTGCTCACTGTCCAATGGTGACAAATACACATGCCTGCATAGCTCTCTCCGGCGAGATAAAAGTCTTTGTACTTTTTTTTTTTGGGATCGAAAGTCTCTGTACTTGAATTTTGGGAAGATCTCAAGCCATTTTATTTAGAAATGCATAACTGTCCATAGCTGAGATCAGAACCGAGGGGATATCAGCTAGCTGATCTTTTGGAAGAAACGTAACAGCAAGACCAACAATTAGACCGTGAAAACAATGTAAAGAGATAAAGCGAGTCGAAAGTCTCGACCTGTGCTATTATCTCCACCGGCCTCGACAACGTTGCGAACAGAATATCCAACACCGAAAGGGGAATCAATGCCGCAATAGATGAGTGCTCGTAAATATTTAGGCATTGCTCAAATAAAATTACCAATGTTCCATGAGAATTTACAAAAAATAATTAAAATCTTTCGATCCGGTCCGGTCCGATCCTGTACCCCTGGAACTGGGAACCGAACCGGCAGTCCGGGCGGTTCCCAGTTCGGTCTGTCCGACTTGCTCAGCCCTAAATGGAGTCACATGGTCGGTTTTTTTGTTCTAGGCCATGAACATATCACCCCTAGTGTGTATGTTTGCGGTGTTGAGATCATATGAGGTCCACGGTGGATCAAATTGCTGCATGTTTATTTAGCGATGAAGATAATACGGGCTTTCTCGATTAAGAATATGTAATCCCTCGTCTTCTGATCGAAAGTAAAACTAAAATCAAATTTAGAGCGATCTATATTGACGTGTCATAATCAAAATTATTATTTCGTCAGGTCGTATTAATAATGGTATATTATATCTTGTAATAAGTGAAAATCATGTATTAATAATATCGGAAAAAGAGTACCAGAAGTACCATAACTTTCCCCTAAATTAACGAAATGTGGCAAAATTAGCTATTTTATCTTTTAATTAGTGTAAAGCATGTATTAATAATGTTATGTTGCATCATATTTTCAGGTTTTCTGTGATGTTTTGCAAGTTCGAGTCCATATGTTCAAACGGTACTCCCGTTGCACACCCGAACAGAACCCTCCGCCTCGGCTTGTCACGTACGCCTCTCGAAAACCCCGCGCCTCTCTCTTTCTCTCTCCGATCCCGCCATTTCCACTCTCTCTGCCATCGCCGTTCGCTTCTCACTCGCTGCACGGATCAATCCAGCCATTTTTGTTCTTCTCTCTGCGTTCCACCGTGCGATTTGATGGGTTTTTGCTTCTGCAGCGAAGTGACCTGACCGGAGGGAGAGGCTTCGCTCTGTTGCTATCCGAGAACCTCGCCCGAGCGTCGGCGATGTCGTGAGCTAGGTCTCCAGTGATCGGCGAATCTTGGCGGTTGGTGATGGGGAAAAGAGACGCGGTTGTTGTTTTGTCGTCGGACGACGGAGGTGATGAAGGTGAAGGTGAAGGTGAAGGTGAAGGTGTGTTGAGCTTGAGTCGGAGCCGCTCGAAGCCGACAGTGAAGTCGCTCGTTACTCGGTCGGAGCCGAGAAGAGCGAAGAAGGCTCGGGTTTCGGGCTCTCGATCCCGATCATCGTGTAGACGGTCCTCTATCGTAGACGAGGTATGGTTGCTCCGATGTCATTCTGTTTCTTCGTGATCGTCCGTTTCTTCCGACTAGGAGAAGGCTCTACCTCCTTTGTTCTTTTGGTGCATTGGAACTTAGTATGAGTGCGCGTCTTTCGCTTGGTTTCTGGTTCTGGAGATTTATGGTCACTGGTCAGTGGGGGATAGTGAGACGTAAGCTGCTTGGAGAATTACCTGCTTTTTGCACCGCCTCGTCACGCACTTACTTTGCCGACAAAATGGAGTGATGATGTCACTTTTAGTCTGAATAAGGAATGGCCGCAATAGAAGTAGTTCATAAGGTGAAATAAAAGGAAAATTGAAACTGATCCTGATACTGGACTTTCTGAAATTTTTGGTTTAACCTATTGCAGTTTCAGTTTTTAAAGGAAGACTTCAACGAAGTATTCACTGGTGCCAAGGTAACAACGGGTATGCCCTTGTTTTTTATTTATTTATTTAAATATTTATCATGCCCTAGTTTTAGTATGCACTGTGCTGTTGCTTGGGAAGCATTAGTTGTCGCTTGCATACTTCATTTCAGTGACATCTAGTACTAGTGGAAGGCTCTCAGTGTTCAGCAACTGGAATGGATTGTTAAGTGCCCAAGTGAAATGTGATACGGAGCAACGCAACTTTGTATGCCTGTTGTTACATCCTTAGCTGGTCTTTCGAACAAGACTTGATAGAGGGTGAGCCTCGAGGGGCGAAAGTGCAATCTTAGAAGGAACTTTTTTATAACACTGAGAAAGGATTATGATAGAGATGATTTAGTACTGTCATCTAGGGTATTCACTAAACAAAAGCTTTACTGTCTTTGATTGTGCTTTATACTATCATTCAGGTGTCTAAACGGTATTGTTACCTTTTGTTCTCTAAGTTCGAGCTTCAGACTGTATTTTGTTTCACATATCTGCTTTTGTTTGTTGTGGTGCTTTTTCTATTTTTTCCTTTATCCGGTAGCCCTTAGTTGTTCTGAAATGGTATGTGGAGCAGGTTTTGGTAGGAGGACTTCCAAGGCGTCATGGGTTGATAAGTATAAACCATGTACTTTTGAAGAGCTTGCAGTACACAAGAAAAAGGTTGAACCAGTTTGTTCAATTTTTGTGTATGAGACTCAAGGTCATGATATTGATTATTCTTTGATTGTAGGTTGAAGAAATCAAATCATGGTTTGAGGAAAGATTGATTACTTCAAAGGTACTTCAGTTATTCATGAGAGCTACCAATATGATGTGTCCACCCTCTGAAAGGACACACTTAGTTGTAAACTTGTTCAGGACAAGTCTTCTTAGCAATACTTTTGACAAAGGTTTATGAACTGTCGTGATCTGGTGCTGTCTTTGCACGTGGGAGTGTTAAAGATTGACGAGTGATTCTGCTGCTGTTGAACTTAGTGATGGATGGTCATAAGAGTGTGTGTAAAACAGTGTAAGCTGTTTTGACTTTTCACCTTATGCTTATCATAAGCAAATGTTTGACTACCAGTGTGGGTACAAAATTCACGCGCACATAAACCGAAGCTTCGTTAAATGACGACGACGACAGTGGTGATGGTGATCGTAATGATTGTTATGTTACATGTGGACTTCCATGAAATATAACATAATGGTTTCCATTCCAAAGAAAGATTTAAATCTCCAAGAAATAGGATGTTTTGGCAACAAAGTTTTGCAAAATAGAATAATCACTACAAGGACAACCTGTTCCATTCCAAAGAAAGATTTAAATCTCCAAGAAATAGGATGTTTTGGCAACAAAGTTTTGCAAAATAGAATAATCACTACAAGGACAACCTGTGGAAAAATATTTCTCCTTTCTTTTCCTTGTGGAAATTAATGCTCCGCAATCTTCAATTGCAGGATAACCTTGGCGATCATGTTCTTATTATTACTGGGCCAGCTGGTGTAGGAAAATCTGTATGTCTTCGTTTCTCTTATTTTAGACGTATATCTTAATGAAGATGTGAGCTTTAGTCATATCTCCAGTTCAAGCATACTTTTTGATATTTCATCAGGTGAATATATTGATACATTTCCAGTTCAGCATTCTTGCGTCTGAAGTGGTATAGTTACGAAGTTGGACTTGGAGACACTAGTTTCAGACCACAAACATTGTTAGATTTGACTGGTTTGTCTGTGGTTTATTTATAATCTAATGTGAAGTTGGTCCAAGCCTCATAAATGTTTTGCTTTGCGAAACTGGATGTGCCCACGAAAATTATTCTCTCTTTAGTCTCTCAGGCAGGTTATGCAGAAACCGCTTCGACTATTTTATGATGCCTAGCTTTAAGGTCTGTTTGGATAGACTTTTGCTTACTCTAAATCTGGTGGCGGGTGCACTAGCACTAAGCGCCTGAAACTTTCATGATATACAAATATTGACACATAGAGTCACATGTATTTTTTTCACAAACTTGTTAAAACTTGGAAATTTCTTCAAATTTTGGCGAGAAAGCCAAAATGTACTTTCTGCTTGAACTTAATTCTAAACGAACATGCCCATATTATCTCCCTATGATTGGATCTCTACCTGATAGTGTGGACAGGAACTGTAGAAAATTATGATTGTTAATTTTTTATATGTTTGACATGGACTTTTCACTAACTTATTCTAAATCTGGGTTTGTTGTTCATAGTGCAGCGTATTCATTTTTGAGCTTTTAAACTGGTCTGCAGCCATCTGCTGAATAAATGCACATTTTTGGAATTTCCTATATTCCCCTGAATCTGAGGAAAAGTGTATTTTGGGGCATGCAACCAAACATTTGGCATAGTGGATAATGATACTTTTTGTCTGCCCCTGCCCGCATTTTATTTTTCATTTGATTCTCCTAACCTTCTGGTATCTGATGAAGGAAAAGATGCTCTTTTATTTGTCACATGAGCGGACTATTGTCTCATGACTTCTGCACTTGGGGTTGGCACCTATAAGTTCAAGCATTGAATGCTGAAATTAGCGATCTGTTGTGCAGGCTACTATTTATGTTGTTGCATCTCACCTTGGAGCCACATTGTGTGAGTGGAACACACCTACTCCAACCGTCTGGAAGGAATATATCCATAACAGCAACACAGGTATATCAACCGCAATTGGTTTATCGGATCTTTTATGGTTAAGTTCTGTCTGTGAACACATGTCACTCCCTCTTCTTTGCCTGGACTCTCTCCTGCTCAGAAAAAAACTTCTGAACACGATTTTGCTCCTGCATAAGGGTAAAAATATGTGGACACTGTTGTCAAACTGGCATTTATGATATTAAAAATTGCCTTCTTTATTGATGAGTTATTTTGATCTACTGTCAGGGCAGTATGTATCTAAGTTAGATGAGTTTGAAGCTTTTGTTGAGAGAACAAGAAAGTATGGACTGATTTCTCAATCATCTGCCGGAGAGTCAAAATCACCAGCAATACTCCTCATTGATGATCTACCTCTGACGCATGGCAATGTTGCACGCAGAAGACTGCAGAACTGTCTACATCTTCTTGTGCAATCTACTCATATACCAACAGCTATTCTAATAACTGATTATGGTCGAGTGGATTCAGCTGACAGGGAAGCACGATTTTTAGAGGAACTACATTTGTCCCTTGAAAGTGCTGGAGCTCGTAAAGTCAGCTTCTTGAACTACTTCTACAATTATCCTTCGATAATACACATATTTTGCTCATGCGTGCCTGACGTGTAGCCTATCTCCTTGAAATTCTCAGATTGCATTTAATCCTATCACCAGTAATGCCATTAAGAGGATACTTTCCAAAATATGCAGCCAGGAGCAGTGCAATGTGACTTCTGAACAGATCGATTTGATAGCGAGGGCAAGTGGAGGTGACATCCGACATGCAATCACATCCTTACAATTTTTCTGTCTTAAGGCAGACTGGCCATCCTTCTCTTTGTCAAGTCCAACGACGGTACATGATCTTCATCTTGGCAGAGATGAGACAATCTCTCTCTTCCATGCCCTGGGAAAGTTTCTGCATAACAAAAGAGAGAGTGCCTGTCCATCAGGTAAGAGTTGATGAAGGCTTGAGATTCATTGTGATTTCCTTTGGATGTATCTAGCTTTGGCCCCATGATGGCACTGTCTTCTCCAGTCACTGCACTTACAATCTTCTTATCATGATACGCCGATGGGAGATATGTTTCCGTGTGCTTGTGCTGTCTGCATGTGACTTAGTAGATTGTAGGCAAGTCTAATGTACTGCATGGCATGTTTCTGTGTGACTACCTGCGTGCCAGCCTTTTTTCGTTTTGTAGGTAAAGATGCACATCCCATGCAAGAGAAATTTATGAGATTACCCATAAAGATGGATGCTCCAGAGAAGGTCCTTTCTCAGGCACATGGGCAAGCAAGACCAATTGCTGATTTTCTGCATGAAAATGGTACTTTTCCCTTTCCAACATAGCTGTACTCTCTTGAAAAGCAAAGACACAAGATTGCTAGCAACGACCATACTACTGCTGATGGACTCTTTCTATAACTCCTATTGCAGTTCTAGACTTTCTTAGTGAGGAGGCTGTGGATGATGCCTCAGCTGTACTTTCTTATTTGGGTGATGCTGATGTGCTCTTGCACAGTTTTCGTGGAGCAGTAGCTAGAAATTATGAGGCAGAGGGTGTTGTACAGTCAGCTGCTGCTTCAATTGCTGTTCGAGGGGCACTTTTTGGAAACTCTCATCCATTGCCCCCCAGGTTTCCCTTTAATACATATTAAGCATCCTATTTATGTTTGGCTTTTTTTTTTCCTGTTTTCTTTTTGAGTAATTTCAAATGTTTACACAAGCTACCTGCCAATTCTTTATGAGGTGCAGGTGGCATACCATTCGTAAGCCAAAACTCTGGCAGAGTGAGAAATTGTCTTTACACAATAAGGTATGCTTGGCCTTAGTCCTTTGTATCTTCTGTTCGTTCTATCATGGAACTCTCTCTTCATCACAATTGTTGTTAATCTACTGTTTTTTGGAGGACTTATATAATTGAAAATCTCAAAGTAAGTAGAAGCATGAAACGTGTCCTTCAAGTGAATTTTCATTTTACCAAGCTCGTTATCTTCACAGATTATAACTCCTTTGGCACACTAATTTGGCATGCTTTCGGCTTGTCTTGTGCCACTTCTAAAGCTTATTGAACCATAACATTTAGTCTTTGTATCATCAAGAAAACAATCTCATGTTTGCTGGGTCTACTCATGCTGCCTGCATCGTTGGTAAACTTTGCAAACGTGATCTTTCTGCTTTTTTCATTTGAACTTCCTTGAATAAGTCACAAGTAATTCCCCACTGTTCGCATGGTGTAATAACTGAATTTCCTATTGCTGTTCTATAAACAAACCCTGGACCTTGAAAGCAGGCAATGCTTTATTATTGTTGCTTTCTAAATCATCCATAACTACTAACTCATAAGGGTCAGAGCCACTTATTTCGCTCTACAATATCCACTGATGTCACCCTCCCTCCATGGTTGGCATAGAAATCACGTTGGATGAATATTTACCCATTATTTTTCTGGCCATGCAAAATTTATACTTCGAAATCTTGTCACGGTTTGGCTGCAGGATGAGATGTTAAGACAGAGATTCATGGTATATAACGGAGTTAGCTCAAGTGATGCGTCAGTAATAGCTACCGAGTACATGCCTGTGTGTAAATGGCTTCAGCATAGGTTTCCTAAAGGACACCAAGCTCATGAAGTGATGATGCTGAGCACTGAGATTGAAGATGGGATGAGTTTAGATGATCGAGAGGTGAAGACATCTGATGATGAGATCGAGGAGTGGTGAGTTGGAGTCTAGTAATATGCAAGAGCTTCGCGGTTTGCTTCCCCAATATGTACAGTGTCCTCATATGCATTAGTCATTCAACTCGTAATCACGACCCAATGGGAAGAGTGGAGCTCTAGCAAGCTATATCGCCTTGCCAAGTGGAGCAATTTACAGAGTTCCTTGTATAGCATTAGGTTGAGTGAAATTTTAGAGTTTTTCTTTGTGTATTTCGTCCTTTACTTCTTTGATGGAAAATTAAAGTGTATGCGGAGCAAAAAGAAAAGGGAAAATCAAATCGTAGGTCTTTTTTGATCTCGACCAGTTTATGAGTGGATGAACTAAAATCCTTTCTTTAGCCATCTTTTAAAAAGTACTACAGCTGCGTAATGCTGGCGAAATCTGCTGACTGCAGTTTGCTAGCAAGATGTGAAAAGTGCATCATTCTGTATGCAACTGATAATTAGATTTTACTATCTCCAGGTCACCCTTTGGTAAAAAAGATGCTGATGCGTTGCACCTGTTTCTTTCCGACCATTGTGTCGATACTTCATCAACGCACTGGAAAGACGGGATATAGCTGTAAATGAATAATAACCTTGGTGCTGTCTCATTGCCAATTCGCCGTTGATCGGCGAAAGGAGTGATGATAGGAGACCCTCTCATGCATTGGTAATGCCTTGCAAAGATCACTCTGCCGCAGCCTTCTGCAATAAAGCCCGCATTCAGCATATACATTGCCTGCCGCTCCTCTTCGAGCTTCATACCGCTATAGATGAAGTATCAATGCATGAACGAAAAAAGAACAATTCATCGGGCGAATACCCGGAAAAGACGAAAAAGCGCTCGGGCCAACTCACAGTAAGGTTCGACCGAAAAAAAAACCTCACGGTAAGGGGAATGAATGGTCCATCTAGAGGGAAGATATTCGATCTTATATATTTGACTAGCTCGAACCAACATGAAGGCCTATTAGCTCAGCTGGTTAGAGCGTCGTGCTAATAACGCGAAGGTCGCAGGTTCGAGACCTGCATGGGCCAAACATTTCCTTTTTATGTGTTTTACCTCCGTTCGAGTCTCTTCTTTTGGTAATTCCCCTCTTTCATGGGCCTATTGTTTATCTAATGTATATCATAGTAAAAGTGCGCATGAAAGTATGCAACTGCGTGGCACGACACCTATGTCCATGAATCATGAGGTGGCGAAATCTAACATATAATGTGTCTCCATGTGCATTATACGAGACACATCGAAATGCTCAGGTTTTTTTTTTTTGGTCATATCGAAATGCTCAGGTTATGGAGACATTATGTGTTAATTGCTGTCATAGCTGATTTCAATTAAAATCTTCATTCGACAATGGTTTTCTTCTGGAGAATATTAGCTTTCTCGTTGCAGACCTCTCGGTGAACTTGGAAGGCATCCTCGTTGCAACGCGTTCCAAAAGAAGCAAACGCCGACGAGGAGGTTATTAAGCCCAATCAAACCTTCACCGGAACGGAATGCTGTTTCTCCAATAGAACTTCATGGCATGCAGATACCAAACTACATTTCAGGGACCAGTGAAAACCAGCTTCCCCACACATGAACACAAGTCCTTAACACAACTATAAATCAGAAGCAGACATGTTTGGGACATTAAAAGCTAGGAAAGCATCCTCAGTTCGCATCTAGCAGCAGAAGATGAGCAAGGAGAGGGAAAAAACTATCGGAAAGTCACGGGCCAGGAAGCAATGGCATACAATCAAGTTCCCTTAGGAGGGGCCTTCTTTGCAGCCTCTGCAGCCGCTTTCTCAGCCTCGATTTCAGCAACAATGGCATCAATTTCAGCTTCTTCGAGCTGTCGCAGGCCATGCTCTCTTGTCATCACAGCAATCTCTATGTTCTTCCCCCCACTCTCGACAACCTGAAAATAAATACGGGGCTTTTACTAAGTAACTATTTGATCATGCAACTGTCGAAAACGTAAAGCACAATGTCGGCAGGCAAACTCATTTTACAGCTTAGAAAAATGGAAAGACTGAAAATGAGTAGCTTCCAGTATAACAATGCCCACAGAGCCAAGTATCATTAGAATTTGCTTGGCCAATTACAAGTCAGGGCCATGCACTCATATATTGACTTCGATATCTCTAAGAAGCATTGTGAGACAAAACAAACATTATATTAGGCATTGTCTTTGTAAGCCGTAGTTGATATTTATGGAACATCTATTCATCCAAAACTTGATCAGCCACAGTGCTGAGCAGTCACCGGGATTGCTAAGGATAACAACTTCATAACTATTGCCGGGATACAAGCTAGCTGAAAAGCAAAAGGCAAACGGAAAAACTGCTACAAAAGTACAAGCTGAGCAAGCATTCCCCAAGGATAAGTGCCTGAGGCTGAGAGAGAGATAAAGGGTGACATAGATAAGAGGAAAATCTGTTCAGATGTATGTATCAGTTGGAAAACAGGTGGGTTAAGTTATTAGGGGATGTAAAACTAATGCCCAAGAGCAAAACAGCTGAAAATACAAAAAGCAACTGTCACCAGCCAAATACTAAAACTTACATAAAGTACTCTCGAGTTCAACCAAAATTTACATATGAATCTGCAAGACAGTCTATAGGTACATCTCCGAATAAGGCAAAGAAAGTTACCTCAAGTAATGCACGAATAGCAAGTTTCACAGTTTCCTGCCCTGAAGTTTCTTTGTAGTTTTTCTCCAGGAATTCCCGTATGGAATTGGAATTTCTGCCAGTGGCATTAGCTTTCCAGGCTGAAAATGTCCCCGATGGATCTGTCTGATACAGTGATGGTGCACCAGTGTAGGGATCAAAACCAATAATCAAAGTTGAAAGACCAAATGGTCTCACACCCCCGCTTTGTGTGTACTTTTGCTGAAGACCAGCAATGTAACGCGTGATATACTCGACGGTCACTGGATCTTCAACTGTAAGCCTGTGACTCTGGCATTCAATTCGTGCCCTATTTATTAATACACGAGCATCCGCTTTAAGGCCAGCACAGGCCAATGCAATGTGCTGATCCAAGTTAACAATTTTCCTCACCGATCTGCATACAGAGGAAGCATACAAGTCAAAGAGCAAAGCTCAACCAACAAAAGAAACAGAAAGAGCAATATGAAAGTGTTAATAACAATTTCAGCTGTAAAGAAGATTTATATGCTTATGTGTCATCAAGATTCAAGATTCATAACTGCTTAGAGGAAACATCTATTTACGCACTTAAATTCGTTTGCCTTAATACAATTTTAACCACTTGAGGACAAAGGCTCATGTCACCTTATCTCATGTGCACCACCAGTCAATATGGTAACATGTTATAATAAATGAGATACCAAGAAGTCATGGTGAACATCATAAATCAATCTAGCACAAGCTTCCTTAGTAAATCAATTAGAGCGTCAAACATTTGAAGGGGTTTGCCAATTATGATATATCACCTAACTAACAACCCTAAGCTGTTAGCTTGACAAATTAACATCCTCCAATATTCAAGCACCAACTACTAAGCATGTGAATCCTCTCAAATTCAACAGGACATTTTACCCTTAAGGCCTTGACACATGTTCAAACAAAAATAACCAGTTACAAAGTTGCAGGCAACTAAAAGAGAGTGCCAACCATTGGATCGTCTATAAGGTCATTGCTAAACTCACTTGACCCCGTAAACTGAGTAATCCTACAATCATTAAAATAGGTTTAGTTGAATTGCCCTTGCATAAGAAAAGATAACCACAACTTTGAGCTTCCGTAGTTTAGTTAGATTTTAGGCTTCACTTCAGCCCCAAGATATCTTAGACACAGCAGAAAGTTCCACCAGTCCAAGTAAAGCTCCAACTCCAAAATCTTGACAGCAAAATTCAGTACTTTCTTGTTGACACCGGAATATACCATTTTCTTATTACTCCATTCCTCGTCTGCTAAACCTTCCCACTCCGAACTCTCTCTCTTAGATAATATCTTATTTTATCCGACCGAACCCACCTCGTGCTCTGGTCAAATGCACGGCAATCGTGTTGTAACCGGAGAATTCACGAGGCATAATTTCCAAATGATCTGATCCCAGCTAAAAAACGAACCTGACAATGCCCGCTTCCCAATACCTAAAAGCCCTAATTGACTCATCAACTTAACCAATCCTTGGTTTTCACCGAGCAACATTCGGAAATAATACAAGACAGGTGAACCCTAGCTATTCGCATTCTCCAAAACCAGATCAATCTGAAATCAAATAGCCAATCTCATGCACAAACACGAACCACACGACCGCACGGAGACGAGTACCTCGAATCCTGGAGCTTGGCGGTGGATTTCTTCTCGACGCCCAGGACGATGGCGTCGGTGCCGCGGACTCCGACGGCGGCGTTGCCTTTGCGGACGGCCTCGAGCGCGTACTCCACCTGGAAGAGGTGGCCATCGGGGGAGAACACGGTGATGGCTCTATCGTATCTCGCCATTACTTTCGCTTCTTCGATTCGAGCTTTTTAGCTTCGGAGTGTTGCTAGGTTCTCTCTCTCTCTCTCTCTGAGCGCTCGTCGTCTGCGACTTGCTTCTGCGTCGGACTCTCTCTTGTACAGAGGACTAGGCTTAGGCATCAAGAAATATACAACAGACCCTTTTTGTTTGGATACATTTTTGGTCCCTAGAGTTTTGAAAATTTCACTTTTGGTCCTCATACTTTATTTGATTACAATTCTAATCCTCAAATGAATTTTTTTTTTCTGTGTGAAAACATGTGTTGTTCTCTCAAAATTTTCTTTCAAAATTGGACGGAAATTATTGAGTCAGCAACCGCTATTGACACGTGGTCTCTATGAGCACATGCTTCTAAAACAATTACACTTTTGATCCTCGCACTTTTAATGAAAAGCTATATCGCAATTCCATCCAAAATTCTCTTGAAAATCAAATCAAGACCAACCATTAATTGGCGATTCCTACATTAACTAATGTGGCCAATTTGGTGAAAGTCATATTAAGATTAATTACATTGCATTCAACAAACATCCTCGATTTCAGGTCAGTTCCATGTAAAAATATTTGGGACTACTTTTAGAAATATTTAATTAACATCTAACTATTCTAGCCACAACTTTTTTAACTCACTATCTAATAGGAGGAATGTTTTAGCAAGTTTGTGAGAATTTAATGATTCAATCTCGATTCTTGAATATTAACGGTTTCGCAAAGAAGTTGCTTCAATCATCACTATGAAACAATTGACATTAACTAGAAAAGACACGTAACATGCAGATCATGTCTTAAAGAATAGCCAACGTGGTTTAAGCCTTATTTGGAACGGAAATGTAAAAAATCTCACTTAAAATCTCTTCAATTACTGGGAGGAATCAAAGAGAGCAGCGATCAAAATTGTAATTCGTTTTAAGGCTTATTCACACTGGCGCCACATGTCGGTTTTCGGTGCTGACTCAACAACCTTTTATATATTTTGAACGGAAATTTGATGGAAGGACTTGAAATTGCGAAAATAGAAGGAGGACCATAATTATAGCCAAACAAAGTATGGGGGCCAAAAGTGAAATCCCCTCGAGCTACAAGGACCAAAATTGCAATTTCCCCTATTTTCGCCAGCAACAGTGAATCCTTATTCTCGTCTTCCAGCTGTAACATAACTTATGGTGTTCCAGTGTTTGAGCTTCACCGTGATGTGTCGTATTGATCTCGAAATTTCTTTTATGGATGTCTTCGTTTCGGAAAAATGAAACCTGAACGTGGAAACTTCGATCAACAGCTCTTTAGAGTGAAGCTCGCAGTGAGGATCCAGTCTTTTTTTGTCGCTTCACCAATAGCTACTCGGACTTCTACTTCAGAAAAGTTTGCAAGACAGTTTGGCGTTCTTGGATCTTGATGTTGTGTTTCTAGTTCTTTGCTTGTTGCTGTGATAAGTGAAAGTTTGAACAGAATCAGATGATCGCCGTTCCCGGAAATTTATGTCCGAAAGATTCTCGGAAGTAAGCTAGAGAAACTCAGATATCTTTACAGATTGTAGATGGGGTTGCTTGTCTTATCAAGCTCTTTTAGTTCACTCCCTTGGTGAGTGATAGGATTGTGGACACCATGAGCTTATAGTCGATCGGCTTCGTCAAGTAAGCGTCCATTCCCACCTCCAAGCACTTGGCTTCATCCGACGACATGGCGTGCGCGGTCAGCGCGACGATCGGAATGTGCAGGCTGCTTCCAGCCTCCGATCTTCTGATTGCTTTCGTCGCTTCGTACCCGTCCATCTTGGGCATCTGTTTTTTTTTTTTTTTTTACAGGAAACAGATCTAGGATCAAGAGACAGGTTGACGGGCAGTGCATGGCAAGGAAGAGAGAATGTACAAGCAAAGGAGATGAGACAGATTCAAGAGCATTGTCTCTGGACGACACAATGAACAAACAAAATGTACCCTTTTCTAGGAAGAATCTCTGGAGAATAAGTTTGCTATCGTTTTGGAGACAGATCATTAATTCTTTTTTGTCATGCTTGAGTTAAGTTCCTCCAGTGAAAGCTTGCAAGTTTGGAGATAACACACTAAGAAATATGGTTCATGACCAAAAGAAAGAGTCGTAGAACATTCATCTCTTACTTGACAGTCCATAAGGATCAGGTCGTAAGGTCGCCAACTCCGTGTTCCTGCTTGAGGTATCCTGTCCTCATCTTGCAAATGCAACGCCGTCCTCATGTCTTCTGCATCTATCCCTAGTCTGCTGTTCAGGGCATTCACAGCCTGCAAGCCATCTCCGACAGCAATGACTTTAGCCCCCAACTTTTCCAGCATGATTGTAGCAACTCTCTGAAGCACCGGCGTGTCTTCAGCAAGTAGTATGCGCAGGCCCCCCAGAGACTTTTTCTGGTCCAATTCTTTACCGGAACACGAATGGCCTTCGGCTTGAGGACGCTTGCTGATCAGCAATTGTTCCTGTGCTTCTGAATTTCCGTGTTCCTTTTCTTTTGGAGAAAACATGCTCCTCGTGCACTTGAGTCTGCCTTCAGCATTGTTCGGGCAGTCCAAAGGGGGACTAGTTTGACATGCTTCTACTTCGTTACCCAAATTGTTATAGCCGGAAGACAGCCGACTAGAATCGAACGAGTGATAGTTTGATGTCCTGTGTTGTAGAGGAGGAGGGGTTTTGATCCCTTCCTGTTGATTTTGTTCTCTAGGAAATGTACTGATACAACCAGAACGTGAGGTTTCAACTGTGTCCATTTCATCAGAGCTCGCTCCCTCATAGTGCTCAGAGTCGATTTCTAGACATTCGTGCAAGTCCCCTTCTTTATTCACGCTTTTTGAAGAATTGGAGCTCCTCTTCAGGAGTTCAGAGTTCCTCTCCTTTATGGCAGCATCCAGAATTTGAACCATCTTGGCCTTGTATAGCGGCTTGTTGACCATCAGTATGTGTCCTTTCCTTCGGAGCTCCACCTTAATGGCGTTGGAGGTGTCGTGGTTTAGCATCCAAGCGAACTTCGCCTTCCCGTGGTACTTATCCAGGAAATTGAGCTGTTCCTTCCATATATCTGTGTTTAGGTCAAGAAGCCCTATGTCCACAACTATGATAAGGACTTCGTTTCGAATCTCTTCGAAATTTGTCACTTCTGATCTCGCCAGTTCATGTGCATGTTCCACATTGATGATCCTATATGGACCACCTGAATTTCTGCCTTGGAAGAGTTCCTGAAGAATCTGGGTCAATTCATTCCATCCCGATGCTTCCAGGGTGAAAACTCCATTTCTGCGCAACCACCTGGACGTTATAAATCTACCCGTGCTTCCATGAAGTGCAAGTAGCACCTGCATCCAAATTAGGGACCAATGCCATTAATGAAAGTTGTCTGCTGTAGATTTGTTTTCTCGCCTTTGATCTATGTCAAAGTCAGACCTTAAGATAGAGTGAAGTAGTGATACTTTTGTGGTCATCCACGTCTTAATTCTTGTTTTGAAGCACCTGAGCCTTTGTAAAAGTTATAGTGTACATGTAAGGATTGAAAAATCAATTGCTGTTGCTCTAGTAGAGAATCTTGGAAAGAACAGTACGTACTGTTATGCTGTCCTTGGCATAATCTAGCGGATAGTTGTGTTCCTTGCCATCAACAGGCGCATTGAGAAGTAAGTACAGTCTCATGAGAGTTCCCGGGCCATTCTTCTTGATGATTTTGATTTCTCCTCCCATCTTGTTGACCTGTAATCACGTGCTTGTAAGCTGAGATTCTAGAAAAAGCTCATTTAAAAAGCCGAATCTGTTATGGTGTAGTTTGTGGAGTAAGTGTCCTTTATTATGATTTTCGACTTTGGTTTTTCTTCTTGCCATCTTTCTTGTAAATGTAAGTGTTGGGTTTATTACTTTACAGTATTAGCAAGTTGGCGTTAGATATGTAATTGCACTAAGCTTAACCCCATAAGTACTTGCTTTGATATCAGAAATAAAACAGTTGCTCTTTTATCAATAACATGGTATCAGAGCAGAATTAAAAGACTAAACCCTAGATTTAACACCAGCGACCATCAACCTCCACGAAACTCCTGCTCCGACGTCGACCAGACCCATCCACCTAGGATCCGACGTTAGAAGGAGTCGACTCAAGCCAGGCGACCCCAGGGCTGAGTCGCTCAGACCAGCCGACCACAGGGCAGACGTCGCCTGGGCCAGGCGAACCCCAAGGCTGAGTCGCCTAGACCAGGCGACCCCAGGGAAGGAGTCGCCCAGACCAGGCGACCCACAAGGCAGACGTCGCCTAGGCCGGCGACCTAGTTCGAGGTCGAAGTCTCTTGCGCTCTCGTGAATGTGCTAAATTTGCTAATTGTGCTGCTGTGAATGGGTTTATAGATAACTGGTGTGGCTACCGTGAATGGGTCTTTCGTTGATAGGTGGTGTATTGCTAATTTTGCCGATTTCGTTGATTTGAGGTTGAAATCTGGTGCTGTTTTTGACTGGTTTGGTGCTGGTAGTGGTGAATTTGATGCTGGTTGTGGTGTCAGAAGGGGCATAGAATTTGGTGGTGTTGTTCTTTGGCTGGATTTGATGTTCTGAAGTGTCAGTTTTCTGTTTTTTGGTATTCTGAAGTATCAGTGTTCTGAATTTGGAGTGACATGTGTGGATACTGAGATTTGTGGATACTCGAAGAAGTGATAGAGTAAGTGGTGTGTCTTATTTGATTACATACGGGTCAAGTTCTAGTGATTAGTGGTTTGTGGAGATGTCTATTGATTCATCAAGTCCATCTAGTGTTTCGGGGTTGGGCCCCCTAGTGCTTCTTCGAGTTCAGTACCTTTTGGTCCATATCATAGTATGACAGGTTTACACAATACCTTGGTCAAGTTGGACGGTACCAATTATCCTTCTTGGTCAATGGCCCTTTCGACTTTTATTTATTCCAATCGCCAGTCTAGATGGCTTGAAGAAGAATCACTTGAAGATTCAGCCAGTCTAGAAGAATGGAAATTTGTTGATGCTACTTTACATACACTTTTATGGGGAAGTATGGATGAATCTGTTCGCCATCTTTTCATGGATTGTGCGACAGCCCGTGAGGTATGGACAAAGTGCTCTTTACTGTATTCTAGACAGAATAATATGAGTCAAGTTTGTGATATGTGGGAGGCTTTATTTGAAGCCAAAATTGGTGATGCTGGGTTGGCAGAATATTATGCTCGGTTTGCGTCTTTGTATCAGCGTCTCAAGTCTTATTTTCCACCGGCTACAATGGTTACTCAGATGCAGCAACGAGAGGCGGACATGATGACCGTGCTCTTTCTCCGCGGTCTTGGTCCAGATCACAATGCTCTTCGACAACAGATTACCTCTCAGAGCACTCTCCCGTCCATTGAAGAAATGTATTCTCGAGCTGCTCGTTACACTTCCAGTCCCAAGACTTCAACAATGTCAGACAATAGTGCTATGGTAGCTCGTGGAGGTCAAGGGACTTATGGTCGTATTAGTGGTCGTGGACATTGGAGTTCTGACAATTCTTACCGTGGTCGTGGTCGTGGTTTTTAGGGCCGAGGTGTCATTCATGGTGGGGGTAATAATTCTTCTAGAGGAGCTCGTGGTGGTGGTCGAGTGAACCGTTTTTGTACTCATTGCCAACTTTCTGGGCATACTATTGATTACTGTTATGATCTCTATCATGAGTTACGAGGTCTACATGCCTCTGTTGATACTGAGCCTTGGACTCCTTCGCCCGGATCCTCTACTGGACAAGGTATGGTAAACTTGACTCGTGTAGAATATGATGAGCTGGTTTGAGCACGATAGAGTACAAGCGATGCTATCTCTAGTCCTACTGCTACTTTAGCACGGCACAATGATCGTACCTGTCTATTGTCCAGTACATTTGCTCCTCATTCTTGGGTTATTGATTCAGGTGCCATTCATCATATGACTGGTGACTCTTGTCTTCTTACATCCACTTCATCTGTTCCTTCTACGTTAGTCACCTTAGCAAATGGTTCTCAGTCCAAAGTAACTGGTACAGGTTGTGTATCATTGAGTTCTTCTGTCTCCTTACCTCTTGTTTACCATATTCCAAGCTTTCCTTACAATTGTTTGTCTATCAGTTCTATTACCCGTGATCTTGACTGCGATATTATCTTTTCTCCGTCTTCTTGTGTTCTTCAGGATCGGAAGACTGGACGTCGAATAAGTGGTGGGCGTGAGGCTGGTGGATTGTACATCCTGGATCCTGATATTTTTGTTGCTGCCACAACAGTTCAGAATAAAGCTGTGGATGATCCTTATTGATTACATTGTCGCCTTGGTCACCCATCAGCAGACGTACTTCGACGTTTTCCTTTTGTGTCTAGTTCAAGTCTTTAGTTCAATTGTGAAACGTGTGAGTTAGGTAAACACCATCGTGTCTTTTTCCCCTCATGTTTCGAGTCGTGCTTCCCAACCATTTGAGTTAGTCCACTCCGATGCGTGGGGTCCTAGTCGAGAGTCTTCATTTGATCTTCGATATTTTGTCACCTTTATTGATGATTGTACTTGTACAACTTGGTTATATTTAATAAAAGATTGTACTGAAGTCTTTCATTTTTTTCGCCAGTTCTATAATGAAGTTTGTACTTAGTATGATTGTTCTGTTAAGTGTCTGCGTACAGACAATGCTCGTGAATATTTATCTTCTTCTACCTTCATTCCATTTCTTGAATCTCATGGTATTTTACATCAAAGTTCTTGTGCTCATACTCCGCAACAAAATGGAGTTGCTGAATGTTAGAACCATCATTTGTTGGATGTTGCCCGTTGTCTACTTCTTCACACTCATATGCCTAAGTCCTTCTGGAGCTATGCTCTTCTTACAGCATGTCATTTTATTAATCGTCTTCTATCCTCTGTGTTGAAAGGAGCTATTCCTTATACTCTTCTTCATCCTGATCGTCCTTTGTGGTCTATTCGTCATCGTATTTTTTTGGATGTGTCTGTTTTGTTCATTCCTTGTCTCCTGGGTTGGACAAATTATAACATCGTGCTGAAAAATGTGTATTCGTGGGTTACTCCCGTACCCAAAAAGGTTATGTCTGTTATAGTCCTACTCGTTGTCGAGAATATATTTCTGCTGATGTGACTTTCTTTGAGGATCAAGCATTTGTTAGTGATGTTCGTCCTCAAGAATCATTAACCATGGATCTTCTGCCATTCTCCACACCTACGTTTTAGCCGGAGCCACCATCTGTTACTTCTAATGATGCTCCATCGGATCCAGGATCACCAGCACCGACTCCTCTTCAGGTTTATGCACGTGGTCCTCGACTTGTTTGGGACCATACTTCTCCACTAGCGAGCGTTCCACCACCACCATCTCCGGTCCAGGCTTCCGATCCTCTTCCACCTTCTCTTGTCAGTTCTCCTATTGCTCACCGTACTCGGTTTCGATATCCTCTTTCTTGTTTTGTTTCTTATCATAACTTAAGCCTTCAGATGTCTGTCTTTGTGTCATCCCTTGCATCTGTGTCTATGCCAAGTAGTGTGCAGGAAGCTTTGGCCCATCCAGGTTGGGCTCGTGCTATGGAGGGGGAGATGGCTGCATTACATCATAATAAAACTTGGGAGTTGGTTCCATTGCCGGCTAATAAACAATTGGTGAGTTGTCGCTGGGTCTTTGTTGTCAAACACCATCCAGATGGTTCAGTTGAGCGCTTAAAAGCGCGTCTTGTGGCAAAGGGCTATACTCAAACTTATGGTGTTGACTATGTTGAAACTTTTTCTCCGTTTGCCAAAATTCCTTCTGTCCGCATCGTTATTTCCTTGGCTGCTCGATCTCAGTGGACTCTTCGTCAGCTTGATGTCAAGAATGCATTCCTTCATGGTGATCTTCACGAGGAAGTATATATGGAGCAACCACCTGGGTTTGTTGTTTAGGGGGAGAAGGTACGTCGATTGCGAAAAGCTCTTTATGGACTTAAGCAATCTCCTCGTGCTTGGTTTGGCCGCTTCAGTGATGCGGTTATCACTTTGGCATGCATCGGTGCAGTGTGGATCACTCAGTATTTAGTATGTCATCTTTAAAAGGGTGTGTTATTCTTGTTGTCTATGTTGATGAAATCATTGTCACGGGAAGTGATGTTGAAGGTATACAACGACTCAAGTAGTTTCTACAGAAGGAGTTTAACACTAACGACTTAGGTAGTCTTCGATATTTTCTTGGCATCGAAGTTGCCTATGCTAATGGCAGTATTGCTCTCTCCCAGCAAAAGTATACTCTTGACATTCTTAAGGAGGTTGGCTTACATGATGCTAAGCCTGGTGACGCACCTATGGACTCTGGAGTGAGACTTGATAATGAAAACGGAGAACTTCTTCATGATCCAGAGAAGTATCGCCGGTTAGTAGGCAAGTTGAATTATCTTACCATTACTCGTCCAGATATTTCATTTGCTGTTAGTGTGGTGAGTCAATTTATGAGCTCTCCTTGCACTACTCATTGGCAAGCCGCTCTACAAATTGTTCTGTATTTGAAGGGAGCTTCGGGTCAAGGACTTGTGTTTCAGAATCAGGGTCATCTTCGTATAGCTGGTTATTCTAACCCTGAGTCTTTGGAGGTGACAGGATATTCTGATGCGGATTGGGCTGGTTGTCCTATGGATCGCCGGTCTACTTCGGGCTACTATGTTTTCCTTGGTGGTAATCTTGTGTCGTGGAAAAGTAAGAAGCAGTCTGTTATTTCTCGATCTAGTGCAGAGGCCGAGTATTGTGCTATGGCTAATGTTACGGGTGAACTTCAATGGGTTCGTATGTTGTTAGCTGAGATTGGATTGCCTATGACCGGATCATCTATTCTTTGTTGTGACAATCAATCAGCTATTCATTTTGCTAGCAATCCAGTGTTTCACGAGTGAATGAAGCATATAGAGGTGGATTGTCATTTTGTTCGGGAAAAGGTGAACTGTGGGGACATACGGTTGGTGCACACACGTTCTGAAGAGCAACTAGCGGACATTTTCACAAAGCCTCTTTGAAGTGGACGAGTTTCATATATTTTTCATAAGTTAGGCATGTTTGATATGTACGCTCCAACTTGAGGGGGAGTATTGAGTTTATTACTTTAGAGTATTAGCAAGTTGGGGATAGATATGTAATTGCACTAGGCTTAACCCTAATCCTATAAGTACTTGCTTTGATATCAGAAATAAAACAATCACCCTTTTATCAATAACAGTAAGCATTCTTTTTTACGCCTCGCCACCTTTTTGCTGCACATGACAGAGATTTGATGAGAAATCAACTCACCAAGGTTCGTACGATGCATAGGCCAAGACCAGTGCCGCCATGTCTGAACATATGCAAAGAAGAAGAGTAAGATTTTGCAAAAGATCTATCTATTAGATGATTTGAAGTGCTCACAATCGAGTTGTTGATGGATCGGCCTGCTCAAAGCTTTCAAATACAGATTCCCATTTGCTTGGATCGATTCCTACAACAAGAGAAAATGCTCAATGGATATCCCGAGCCAAAAAAAATAAAAAACTAATCTGATGCAGTATGGTATGGAGAAACTTAGAGACCTTACCACAGCCAGTGTCGTCAACTTCGAACCAGAGAGTCACTTTGTGGTCTTTCTTGGATGCCCTTCTTGCGTGACTTCCATGTCGCTTCAACTTTGTCTTCAGTGAAGAAATGGATATTTTATGCTCAAGAGGAAGCCTTACATAGTCACTCAAGGTCCTTGAGTTTCCGCACCATCCTCGTATGACAATATGACCCGCTGCAATCACCGATTCACAGCAGATGGTAAATTACTCTTGATACGGAAAGTTTAGGTGGTATTTATGTTGTTTTGCAAACTCATGTATATTGTTCTGAACCATTCTCAGATTCTGGTCCCCTGAAATCCTGATTATAGATTTACCACTTGTTGTTTGCTTTATGTTGTTGTAAACTCCAGCATGCAATCAGGCCGTGTGAGATTAGTAATACTCACACGTAGTAAATTTGATCGAATTGCTGATAAGATTTGCGAATATTTGGACAACCCTAGCAGAGTCCCCTCGAACTAACTTTGGCATATCGTCTGCGAGGAAAAGAAAATTGATGAGGCCTGCTAAATGAGGATTTTTCAGCATACTAGTTGCTGATAGTAGAGTTCATGCTTAAAGGTCATACCAGCAAGATCTAAGATAGCCTCCACGTTGTGATCAATGCACTGCACCGAGAACATATCGACAAGCCCTTCAAGTTCTCGTGCTAAATTGAACTCTGCCTCCTCCAGCACTAGTTTTCCGGACTCCACCTGATAACACAGAGAAGACAATTAGAGTAAAAACGTGCAATGTATGTGCTTCATCCGCAACTTATACTATCATCTACATTTGCGTACGCTCGCTCGTTCCCGCACAAATGTTTGCTACATTTTCGTATAAGTGCACATTTTTTTGTATTGCTGCAGATACTTACAAAAGGCAAGATTTAGCTCTTCTATGTATCTGACCTTGCTAAGATCCAAAATATTGTTCAGCAGCCTAAGCAGAGCGGTTGAGCATTTTCGAATTTGGGTGACCGTTGAGTATTGCTCATCCGTTAGGCAATCATCACAAACAAGAATGTCCAGCAATCCGATTACTGCAGCCATAGGCGTCCGCAATTCGTGACTGTAACACAAGATATATATGCGTCAGAAGGTAGACTTAAGTTTGTGATCATGACCTTAATAGTCCTATATATCATTCCTATTATTGCTAGCAGTCAATAGAAGTTAAGAAATCCATTTCCACAGCTCCCGCTTTTATCCAAATAATGAAACAGCCTAGTGTCTGTTAAGTTTCATATATTCTCCCTTTTCCCATCACCATTGATGCCCAAATTGATGACGATAAAAAATTTCTGAAGAATTAATATGGAGGGTCACCTCATATTTGCTAGAAATTGACTTTTGTAGTTGCTTGATGCCTCGGCTCGCCTCCTTGCATCAAGGTGGCTTATCAGTTCTGCTCTCAGTTTCATTTCCTTTGATACTCCGTTTGTCAGTATAAAAATGCAGAGGCATCCGATCACCAAGGTACATAGCGAAGCAGATATGAGTATGACCAATGTTTTGAAGGCTCTTTCATCCACCTTCCCAAGTATATATTTTCTCGGTATGATGATCACTCCCACCTGCAAAAATTGTTGCTCAGTTCATTCTCTAGTGAAATGCTCAAAGCGATAGGTGTGCATTTGGACAAATTTTGTGGGAAAGGAGAGCACGATATGGAGAAATTCCCTGCAATTTGGTCACCAGTGACCTTATATTTGTCAAGTGTACAGTGTATTATGCACGTACATTTATCTTTAAGCTTACCATAGGGAGTCTTTTCAAATTCAGAAAGAAGGAATCAATGTAATAGTGCTGGCGGTCGAGTTTGGCATTCTCTATATGAACTTCATGACCTGCAGGAAAATTGTTTCCGTAGGTCCTCTGCAGCCACTCGGCTCCCAACTGTATGACTCGATCCTGAGAATGGACGGCCATCATAAGCTTCGGCCCGTTCGTCGAATTGATCAAGAGAGGAGTGTTGCTAGAAGTGGCAAGCAAGTAACCTTCTTGAGATGTCAAATAAATGTGCCCACTATGAAACTCAACAAGCTCCTTCATTAGCTGGCCGACGCTATAAAGCGCTGTGGTCACGCCCACGACCGCCACTATGCTCTCATTGGAAGGATCCCACACGGGCAATGCCGCCGAAAGCAGCGGCGAGTCTGAGTATTTGCTCACGGCCACGTGCCAAGATGCTACCCCATCAGGGACTTGAGAAAGCCCAGCAATGTTGATGAGATCATCAGGCAGTATTGTCCTTGCTTTGCCTATCTTCTCGCCCGTGACAGGGTCGAGAGGTACACGGTACCAAGTTGCTGACATGTTGCCGTGGATCGTTTGGTCGTTCCATCCCTGGAGTGACAGAAGCGTATTGAGGCTGGAAGACCCGCTGGTGCTGATTGAATAGTTCATCAGGTCGGAGTATATGTAGAACGTGTTGTTGCTCCTGTGATCTCTATGGAAAGCCTGGACAAAACCGTTCCGGTAATTGATTGTTATCGCGTTGAGCGCTTTACGGCTCACAAACAGCGCCCACGTGACATCTCTCATTGCCTCATACAGCTGCCAAAGAATGGACTAGTTATTGACAAGGGTATCATATGACTAAGAAAACCAGAAGTTTGTTGGATGGCTTCTGATAACAACCAAAGGTTGTCAAAGACAAACCTGGACTTGTTCAGCCTGAGTGGCAGGTTTGTTGTACCGCCGGATCACATATTCCGAGAGCCTAACCTGAGTGGTTGTGATCTCAACGGTGGAATTAAGGATGTTCCACATCCGTAATAGGGGACGCTGTAAGAGCTCATGACGCAGTCCATACGCTAAGCTGTTCAGAGACTTTGTGGTATAGCTTCTGGTGATATGCCATGTTAGTATTGTGAGCAACCCAATTAGAATGGCCAGCATAACCTGCGAAAACACAACAATCCACAATAATCGATAGCTGAGCACATGCATTTTCTTTCTGTTCACATTCATGCGACTGTCTAATAGGACTAAAAGTCACTGTTGATCAAGACAAAAAGAAAGAATACGTATCAGTAGCAGCACGCACCTCTAGAATCTCAGAAGTGGATTGAGAACAGAGGAATTACTATTGTCAACTAAGATTTCACCTTTAAATCCTTAACATCAAGCTCGCAAAAAGCGAAACACTTGGAGATCTCTGGCAATTTTTTAGTTCCCGGAAGTAAATAATAGAACTATCTGTTCATTCACATCAAACAGTCAAAAATCTTAATGCAGTCATCATTTTCCAAAGTGTATGGCCGAAATTAGTTCGCATGATCAACTAGTCGATACAATACAAGCAGCATGCGATTTATGAATTCGGCATACGGATGCCAACCTTGACCACTCCAGAAAATGTGCTTTGGAAGAACTTTTGTCATGGCGCATATCCAGAATCAAGGCAACAAGGAGGACTTAAAGAGTTCAGGCAGCTGAGAATTGGACAAATTCTTCAACTATTTGTTATCCTCGTTGATTTTACCAGCCAAATGACCATGCTCATTGCAAATTCTACATTTACTTGCTATTGGCAACACACATCACACGGACAATGACTAATATCATACTACACAGCCGCTCATTTCATCGAAAATCAATCACTTTTTTGTCAAAGGACATCATCACTAATTCATCACACCATTGAACAGACCCTGTAGTAAGAAAATTTTACTGACCATGATGGCCAAGCGAGCTGCAAAGAGGCTGTAGTACGATGACAGGCAATGAGCGCTCGAATACTGAAGCTCATCTTGCTGAACATCTCTATGAAAAACCCGGCGGCGGCCCTGCACCGCCGTCCCCCTTCTCCAAGGATAGGCGAGGCCTGAAATCCTCTCGAACACCTTCCTTAAAGGCGTCCCCATCGGCATGACAGGCGGGGTCGAGCAATCAGAGCATATGGTCGTCGTTGCTGCAGCACCAAAACTCTCTGCCATGATGACTCACTCACTCCTGAGTCTTATTAAGTATGCATTTCCAGAGAAAGAGAAAGCTTTTTGCTCTATGTGTATGCGTGCGTGTGCGTGTGGTGTTGTGAGTATACTGCTTCTTGTGTCATTTCCCACTTTTTGAAGGCAAGGCACATCATGATGGAGCAATTTTTTTTTTTTCAAAATGTGGAGGGAGGGCTGTGATATTATATTCCTCATCCACCCACAAACCTTCTTTAGTGCAAATTTCTTTCAGTGCACGTCTATTCTCATACTGTGCTCGGCAATTCGACCGCTGGAGTCGAATCGGGGGTTCAGTGTAGCAGAAGTTTCATCAGTTACATTGTTTATGACCATGACACAGACAAGGCAAGGTAACCAGCTTCCTCTTGGTGACCACACAATAGTGCCAAGCTTCTCGTACCTAGTCTCTTTTAGCTCCAACAGCTTGAAAAGATTTTACCATGTTGTTCTTGGGAATACTCAAACTCAACTGAGAGGAAAGTGGTTGTGTCTAGATTTCTCCTCATTCTGGTTTTGAAATTTGATATCAGAATAACTTTCTGGGCATGTGGAATTTATCGTTACGCTGCTTCTTAAAAGCTGCCGAAATTAGTCGAGAATGTCAATGAACTTCAAGAACAAATGTATAGCAAATAATGTTTGTTATGTACAATGTCTTGGGCAGAAACATCTTGCTTTGCCCCAACAGTTTTCACTTTGTCTAGTTATTAGAGAGTATCAAAATTACACCCACAGAAGAGGGTGTCAATCAAAACTTTTGTTTCCTGAGAACAAGAATCAATTCATGGAGTCAAAAGTCCAAAGCCCTTCTCCTTTTGGAAAATCAATGGACAAGACTGAGGGAGAATCTTGGTCTGAAATTTACATCTTCCTATGGGGAAAGAGGGAAAGAAATGATAAATAGATAAAATCACAGACTGAACAATAAAAAAACTAACGGAAAGTTGGAACTTTATCTTGATTTGGAATTCAAATTAGAACCGATGTACCCAATTGTATCTGGTTTTAATTGAACTTGCACTTGCAGGCCCCTTCAAGCAGTCTGAAATAGTAGAATTCACATTTAGATCCAATTTTGAGCAACCTTTTCCTTTTCTGTTAAAGGAACCAAAGCTGCATTTTTACTTGACCGTTGAACGGCCGTTTTCCCAAAAATTTTAAACTGGCAAGAGACGTGCATACACCAGATATCGAAAATACGTAATCATGTCTGATTATGTGTAAGCCGGATCTTATGCATGTAACGCCGGATGTCAACGTAATCCCATCAAGCAAATGATAGAGAGAAGTGTTAGAGATCTAACTGGGCCGTTCTTCTGCAGAAGTTCAACCAGTTTTTCTGATCGCGGTCCAAAAAGAAGCAGCCAAAGGCATTCTCTATCAGATGAAGAATTTTCAAGTGCATGCTTCACTGTTACATGTCTCAGATATCATACTTTGGGAACAGATGGGAATTGGCAAGTAAAAAAAAATCAATGCCTCCTTTTTACTTTTGCTTCAATCCAATGTCACTGGAAAGACTTCACTATGAGGGACATATCTATTGTTTTTATCCAGTCACACCAGACATGACCCACATGGAGTGTAAATAAACAGCTACACTCGTCCTCAGCCACATGAATTCTTGCCAACTTGCTAATCTCATGTTAATTGAGAAAAACACCAACTTTAACATCAAGTGCATGCAGAAAGATGGCGAATTCATTAAGGATTTAATCTGTCATGCGCGGATGATGCAACTTGGGTCGGTCCTTGTACTAGAAAGTAAAAGGTGACAACGATCGAAAGTTAGTGTCAAGAAAAATCTTTCAAATAGATTACGTTTAATCGGTGAAAAGAAGCATCTAAGCTCAGGACGAAAACCCAGAAACAATAGTAGAAAATGATGAAAAGAAGGCTTATAAAGATTGGGTTAGTGGGTGGTTAGGTTCGTGGCAATCCAAATGTCTGAGGACTAATGCCCAGGGCGGCTTGATAATATTGATTAAGGGTCTCTCAGAGAGATTATTGCCTTGTGGTTGTCCTTTAATATGCCTTGACTTGGCACATTTCACCCTCTAGGATGCAAGTTTTGTGACTCCACATCACAAACCACAGATCCAAGACCCAATTTGTGAGTTAGCTCATTGCTTGAATCAACAGTTGGAAAGACACTTGGAACTTTAGTTTGCCTTTGAAGCTACCTGAGCTGTAGCTACCCTAGTGCTCTCTTTCATTGGCTCATGTGAAAGGAGGAAACCCAGCAAGGAAGAGCAGCCATTTGCGTGTAATGTACTTCTGGTTTGGTATATAGAGATGAATTCAACCGAGTAATTTGTTTCTGAAAGTGACGTGGCGAACTGTAATTGGTATTCGGGATAACTTTCTTATGATTGAATCCCAAGAGACCAAATATGTCTCCATACCAATAAGCATTCCAACCTAGTATGTGGTGAGGAGAAGAACATGTTTCTAGTGATAGGAATTTCGATATTATAAAGCTAGGTACTCGCTTTTTCGACTCAGATTAATCTCCCCGTGCATCACGTAGAGCGGCTGGCGTGACTTGTGTTAATCGGATGGCAAAAGCTTATGGAACTTTGAAGGGTACAGGAACAGCAGCTATCTTATCATGCTCGCAACTAGACTTTGTCTTGATATGATAAGATTACAAGAACCTCCAAACAGTTCGCTCAAGAGTCAAATCTACCAAATTCAAGATCAAGACTCCCAAACATATCTTCCAAGATCAGCCCTTCCTTATCAGAACCCCGACATATCAGATCGACTGGAGATGCTGCGTTGAACAAAATCAACTCAAAAAGCAAGATTTGATTCGCTGAGGCAAAGACTCCCAAGCTCAAAAGAACCAAAAAGAAAATTTTGGGCCATGGAGAGCGAGAGCTAGTGGAGCAAATTAAAGGAACAAGACAGACCCACATCACACAAGTTTCCGTACCGTACGATGTTGGTGTTTGGAGCATCAATCACAAGTGTGTCGAATAATAGACTGAAACTCTCTGGGAACAATGTAACTATACCATGCTTTCAAATTTCCGGAAGATGGATGGAATCAGTTCGAGCTCAAATCATAGTCCATTCAAGTTGGCTCTCGTTTCGGTTCGATTCATGCCATGATTAGAGAACCGAAACGTACTAGATGGAGTCGAAATCGAATCATAATTTTCTTACATTTTTTTTAAAAGAGAAATAAGGTGAGCCACGAGATTCCACGTCACACGCCTTAACTTCGTGCGCAGAGACACACTTCCTCAAAGTGGAGCAACGCATTGGCCATTTTCCAGAATAGAGGCATTTACATGACATTGGTGGGGGCAGATGGCGTCTGTTTGTGAGCGAGAGTGGAAGCTCCATTCATGGCGAGAGTGGAGTGGAGCCAAAAATTACATCCACTGTCAAAAGGAACTCTGCAGTGGAAGACACATTAACCATTGTCACCCAATTGTGTGGTCTTGATGGCGATGGAAGTCGAGCTCTAGAAGAGCAAAAACCATTCTAAGATGTGAAGATTGGGAGCTGAGAGAGTGATGATGTCTACTTACTGACCAATGAAATGATGAGATGCACAACGGAAACATCACTTCTTGAATCTTCCTTTGTTCTTGTAGCTAGAACAAATTGAAGAAAACGATGATCATGCTCCACACTGTCATTTTTGTTTCTTCCCCGTGTCAGTTCAGTCATGGCAGAGCATACCAGAGACTTCTATACACAGCAACAAAACCATGGGGGCTACCCAAATTACTAAGGAAATAATCAAAATGGAACTCCCAACTCTCTAACCTAGATCAAACAGCCCTGCAATCTTTGCTCCCATTGATACCCGACGCTCTAATCAGTCTCCTGTTTCTAAAGCATTTCCAATACAACACAAGCAAAATCGACCAGTCAACTGTCCATAGTCCACATCCTCCCATGCATTGATAAATAATGTACACAGACGCCAACATTAGCAACATGCTTTTGCACGAGTAACCTCGATTCTCTGATGTATACGCGGTGTGTCTCTCCAGCTGACATGTTGTTCATGATAAAAGCAGATGAGGCATCTATAAAATAGACATTTCCCTGCAGATGTTTGCTCATCTTCAGATTATGAAAGTTAAGGGGGCGCATGGCAACACTTTTGGAGTAGAAATCCATTTGGTAACGCAATTTCTGGAACAGAAATCCGTTTGGTTACGCAACTTCTTTTTTCTACTTCTGGAGCATTTTTTTTGCTCCAGAAGCAGTATTAGAGCCACTTGAAAAAGTAAAAGAAATTTACTTCTCTCCAAAAGTAAAAAAATCAACTTCTGGTTAGAAGTTGATTTATAAAGCAGAAGTGTTGCCATGCGCGCCCTAAGATGCCTGTGAACTGGGGCACATGGACTGGGAAAATAAAATTGAGCACAAAATTGCAAAAGCCTCTTCCTCGAACAAACCAACATGTATACAGATTCAAAACTCTGCAAGTCATAAAGCTTCAGATGTTTTTCACCCATCATAGATATCAAAACAAGTTTCCTGCTTAAACCTCAGCTGGAGGAAAATGCTTTTAACTTATAGCTCTTTTGACCAAAAAAAAAAATTTATAGCTCTTTATTTCTTTTTGAACAACATAGTTAGACCACAGGGAACTATGAAAGCACTTTATCTAACTACATTCTCTTGACTGTGTCTGTGTTCAAGACACATCAAAACCATCAAATGCCTGAAAATCATTTCGTTAAGATAAATTAATGCCAATATCCCAGATACAAGAGTATTCAACCAACATCAAGAAATTTTTGATATTATTCCTAAAATCCATCGCATCTCGCAATTTCCTACGGTCCCTATATCGACTTACAACCGATAGAACTGGTAAGGGGAAAATAAAAGTTAGCTACAAAACCAATCATGCATCACCTACTAACAAAAACGGGGTACGTGACAATTTGCTTGGATCTTAATTTTGATTTCAGCAAAGAAAAAGGCAACACAAACCCTGCGAAGCTGCATCTAACCTATCACCAATTCAAACTCTCCATAAAGGAATTACTTAGATTTCTTGCTTTTAGCTTTCGCCTCAGCAGCAGCAGCTTTAGCAGTAGACTTGGCAATGTTAGAAGGTTTAATTACACTCTTAGGGTTCAACGCCTTTCTTATCTTAAAAACAGCCCATGCTGTCCCCACAGCATGCCCTGCCGCATGAAGCCCTTCATGTGTTGCCTTGCCAGCTTCTTCCCCATACCTGCAATGTAGACAACTTGCAAAATTAACATACAACATTTACGGCCTAATACCCTAAAAAACCTCCAACTTTAGCTCTTGTCTCAATTCTACCTTTTATCTCATAAAAACCTCCAATTTCAGGTCCAGTCCTAATTCTACCCTAAACTTTTTTTTGTCCCGTAAGAAACCCTCAACTTTAGGTTCTATCACAATTCTACCCTAAATTGTTTTTGTCCTATGAAAAACTCCCAACTCTAGGTCCTGTCCCAATTTTACTGTCCAGTCTCAATTTTATCCTAAGATTTGTACAGTCTCATAAAAAATCACAAACTTTTACTTGAGTCATAAATCTGCCCCCATTAACCTTCCGTCCAAAATTTCTCGTTGATAATCGAGAAATGGAAAACTCCCAAGCATGAGCTACTCGAGCGCGAGCTCTCTAGAGATGGACATTCCCAAGCACGAGGGATTGCAGACCGAGTGCAAAATCAATAAGAGCGATTTTGACGGAGGGTTAATGGAGGCAGATTTATGACTCATGTAAAAGTTGGTGATATTTCATGAAACAAAAAAGAATTAGAGTAAAGTTGAAACTGGAGCTTATGAGACAAAAAAGAAGAAGCTTAGGATAGAATTGGTACTGGACCTAAAATTGAGGGTTTTTTTACGAGACAAAAATAAGTTTAGGGTAGAATTGGAACCGCATCTAAAGTTGGGGATTTTTTATTGAACAAATAAAAATTTAGGGTAGAATTGGGATTGCACCTAAAGTTGGAGGTTTTTTATGAGACAAATGGTAGAATTGGGACAAGAGCTAAAGTTAAGAGGTTTTTTAGGGCATTAGGCCCAAAATTTACTAAAACAAAGCAATGTGATTACAGAATGATTGGGCTTGTAGCAGGGTTAATCTTCCTAGTGTAGTTGTTTATATTGATAAGATGCACTTACCCCAAAAAAATAAAATGGTACAAGACGTTCTTTTTACCCCAAAAAAGAAACATGGCAACAAGAAACTATTTATCCTCCTTATTTTACTATATATGGCGCTGTCATGGGAATTTACAACATCGAAATTTTAATAATGGGTAAATGGAGATAGACATAGCGGGTTCCAAATTTCCAATATATTGACCATGATGTATACCATCCATGATGAGGTTAGCAAACACCGGTAAACCACAAAAGTCATCACAACCTACATTGCATTCCATAACCTGTAACTTGACTAGTGGCTTACTTGGCTTTCAACAGCTGAACTATGTCTATGGATCCTATCCCTGGATATTCAAACTAACCATTCTTCAAAAGATATTATTGAACTACAGTTTACCTATGAGATACAAGTCCAGTTGTCACAGTAGAGGATGTAGCCATGACATTCCTTCCAGCCACTTCAACCGCATCACAGACCTTGTCTGCATTACAGCAAAATCGAAAATGTTGATACTCAAGATTAATAAGAAAGAAAATTAGTAGTATATCTGTAAGAATATAGTGCTGGTGAAGGCTTGAAGCATTTTCTGACGTGAGCAAATGAATTCAACCCTTATCGCAGGATCTTCAGTGAGACTGATTAGTTGATTGTCAGAGTGAATAGTGTAAGGTAGAAAAGACGGGCTAAAAAAGTAATGAAAACTGACAGAACTAACCGACAGGAACAGATACTAGCAGAGTATCTGCTTAAATCACATTAGCAGCTTAAACACATTCACTTACTAAATCCGTCAAGTGAAGCCAGGACCATTTCCCCTGGCAGTAGACCAAAAAATTTCTTGCCCATTGTAGAATTTGCCACTGAACTTGTGAAGAATCCGGAGACTCTAATAACCCCAGATAGAACACCTAATGCCACTTTCTCGGTCATCCTTGTCATCTTCTTGACCCTAAAGGGAAAATGAAGCCTCGTTACTACAAATAATCAATCGGTATTTATCAAGGCAAGTACTATTCCATGAACTTGTTTCCATATGAAATTCAAAATGGCTGCATTAATATCTGCTATGAAAGTATGTATTGAAGCGGTCCCAACTTACAATCCACCAATAAAAGCTATAGACTGGGATTTTAATGTACAAATCTAGAATGCAGCCAAAAACACAGGTATGATTGCTCAAAAGCTAATGCAATTTCATACCTTTTTAATCTCTTAAGTGTTTTTTTATCGATCTCAGCCTTCTCTCCAGGAGTCAGCCTCTTCTTCATAATCTCATTCCCCCAATTCAATCTATCCACAGTCACATCTCCGCACCACAAAATACCCTTGATTAGCTGTCCTGACCCCGCTGCAATTAACTTCGCTGCAGTCCCACTGTAATCCTCAACATTCGGCGCCAATGTCGTCCAATATGCCCTACTCCTCTCCTCCATGATCTCCTTCTTCTTCCCGCCCGATTGCAATTCTGCCGGCGAAGTCTCCTTCGCCACAGAAACATCCAAAGCCTCTCCTTTTTGCGCCTTTCGGGATACTTTCTGTATCGAGAACGCACTGTACTTCTCCAAAATCGTGTCCAACTCCCTCAGCAGCCCCTCTTGCCCCTTCGATGCGAAGGTCAAACCGTAATTCAGCGGATCATCCGATGCCCTGCTTCTCTTCTTACCCTCATCATCGCTCGAATCGGACCCAGACGAGGACCCAGATTTCATCTTGTCCACCGCGCTGAGCGAGAAGAAATAATGCGAGTCATCGACCTTCACCGTGGCCTCGTCCTTGGTCAGGGGCCACTGGGCCTCGTCCGCCACGCTCGCGAGCACCACTACGGCGTTCTCGCCCTGGCGAAGGGCGACCACGGAGAAGTCACCGCACCCGAGCTCGACGCTGTACTCCTTGTCGATGAGGTGGAGGATCGCACCGGGGACCCGGATGAGGACCTCCTCGGTAGAGTCGGGAGGCGCGGACGGCGACCCCGGGTCGTCTCCGGCGGCGTCGCCGCCGGGGCGGCGGGAGGAGGGATCGTAGCCGTAGTGGTCGGGGAAGAGGTTCTCGACGAGGTCCTTCATGTCGAGGGAAGGGTAGAGGTTGGAGGAGGAGGAGGAGGGATGGGGGTCAGGGTTAGGGTTCGAGACGAAGGGGGAAGAGGATTCGGGGTTCGATCGAGGGACTTCCGGGTAGAGAGAGGGCTTGGAGGCGCGAGAGGACATGGCGGCCCTGGCTCGTCGTCGACGTGAAGGATCGATTTGATGATTTATGCGATGAGAGAGACTTCACGGTGAAGAAGAAGAAGATGAAGATGGCGAGAGCGCGTCGAAGAACGTGGAGAGACCGCGTGAGAAAGAGAGACAGAGACAGAGAGAGAGAGACACAGGTGGGGACGGTGGTTAAAATCAACTGCCCCGTCTCGGGAGCTTCCCGCGCTTTTACCGGTGAATTCGTAATGACTAATCAATTGATTAATTAACTAGAAAAGAGCTAGACCCAAAAAAAAAAATAATAATAATAAATAGAAAAGAGAGGGGGATGTCGGAAATCTGTGAAAAGAAGGGCAAAAGGTGGGCCCCCACTTGGAGACGTGGCAGCCAATCAATGGATATAGCGCGGGCTACGTGGCATTTATCAGGCATATTTTGGATTGATCCGAGTGATGATTGACCTTCTATTTCGCGACTGTCTTTGAGAATGAGACCACAGTGATTCCGGATAAAAATGGGTTGACTTTCGGATTTTGCTTTCGCCCCGGTTTGACCCTACAACTGCAATCCAGGACAGAGTAATTTACGATGAGTGTCTATGGCTTAACCCGCTCATCAATGATTAAAAGATTCCGTACAAGATGGATTGTGTTTGGAAAAAGATTGATTCAGAAACTCGTTTGATTTTCTCTGATGGCGGCAAAGGGATGGATGAACTAGAACTTCTGGAATATTGACTACAACCAGAATGAAGCTTTTAGAGCTGTTCGCCGTCCTACTCGTCACCGCCGCCGCTGCAGTCATCGGAACTTGGAATGCAATGGTACGGATCTTCCGAAATAAGCTCTTTCAGGGTCTTGTGGCTGCCCCGGGTGGATAGAGCGGCCTCATGGCGCGGCATCTTGGTCCCCGAAGAGCCGCCTCTGCTCCTCGAGAAACTGGAGTTCCTGGCCCGCTCCTCCAGCAAGCAGTTCGTCGACATGGCCGAGGTCTCGTGGAGGAGGGACCGGCTGGACGATGTGCAGCTACTCCCGGAGCCGGCCCGCTGCTTCCACATGCTGAGCGATCTCCTCGCTTTCTCAGGGATCAGGGCCTGCTTGAAACTCGAGCCCATCTGCAGCAACATAGAATTGTCAGAATTCTTAAATGCTGAAACGTCCGCGTCACTTGACCATGGGTTTATGTGCTTTTTATATACACGTGATCTCCCACCACCCGTTAACTTAAACTTTTGGATTGCACTCCCTAACATGGACCGCCTTCGATTAAAGCCGGATAGTCTGGATTTGGCAAGTGGTAAAGCATGCTGTGAAAACGGCTGATTTCATTTTGGAATTGCAGCGATCTTGACGGGTCGCGACACGGGTCAATCCGATGATTATGCAGCAATCATGCGAAGTCTGTCTGTCTGCCTCTGTTCATCTGGTGATTTTTATGGGAACCATGTCTGGCTTAGTCTATGAAATCATCGTGGAAGTAGTTCTTGTGTGTCCTTGATTCCAGTGATGACATTGACAATGGCTATTGAGAGTGAGAGCAAACCTGTGTGACCAAAACGTAGAGAGGGAAAGTAATGAAGCTGCACCAGAACTGGGAAACGACCCTGCAACAAGTTTCAAAGAACGGAAAGTTTGTGATGAGTCTGAATCAAGCACAAAAAACAACTATCATGCTATTATGTGCGGTTTCTGAAGATGAGCAGCGTCGAAAATTGAAGTAAAAGCAATGGATATATACCCGAATATTAACCGGGTCACCAGGAATCCGTCGTTGTCCATGAAACAAGAAGCACCCTGAATTTCCCACTGAAACATGGTAAAGCAACCCTTAAAGCTGATATATTCTCTAGAAAGATGAATTGCAGCGATTCTTTGGCAAAAAGGAGTCTTGAAAGTTCGCCGAGTTCTTACCAGGGACCAGATAAAAGTTGCCATCTCAAACGCGTTCTGTCAGTTAAAGAGGACGATTGGGATTTGAGCTTCCATTTAAGAGTAGCCTTTAGTTTTCGGGGTAACAGATAAGTTCTCTGGATGATATTCACCTGAAAGGTCATGAAATGCACCAGCCACAAGAGAAGCTTCGGTTCGCCAAACCAAAAGAGCTCGTCCCTCAGATTAAGATGATGATGATGTCCTGTGGCTGGGCAGGAGTCCCTGATCTCGACTGCCAACTTCACCACCACACGGTGTAGCTTGGTGCCAACTAGAAGGATCAGCTGTTGCGTCCCACGAACAAAAGAAAGCGAGTTAGCGAATTGAACAAGTTCCTTGCAGTCGATCGGTGTATTTAAAGCAGAGACCGTGTTAGGTTTGGGACATTACAATTGCTGGAAGGAAGGAAAACCAGAAGTAGATGTTGCTTCCTGCAAAAGTATACAACAGAAAAATAACACGTCTGATTCAAGCACAACAAGCAACAACAACACTGGACTGAGCCTCATCTCATTAATTGGGTCTCCTATAGATATCATTAGGTTATTTCTATGAAACATCGTAAATGGCAAAAATTGGAAAGGCTACCGAATTCTCTTCAGCTAAAAACATTTTTTACAGAGAAACGAAGTTCCTTGTATAGATACTTCATACTTGTTGGTACAGAAAGCTCTTGGTGAATAAAGGAAAGAGCAAAGTCGAAGTCTGACAAGTGAGACTGAATCCGTTGTATTGCTCCGAACGATTGTAAAGCCTCCAAAGATATGTGAGCTGATCAGGAGAGATTTACCATGAAAGTTTAGGAGTATGCAGAATATCGCGTATATCCAAAAGGGCAACCTGCATTTAAAATCCAAAAGATGGCTCCAATTAGCTCAGGCGATAAGACTCGCTGCAGCTACTCCTGAGAGATGAAGAAACCTGCAAGATGTAAAGCTGCACTGAAGAGAGAAACAAGCGTGGAGTGCATCGACCATGACATTCATCTTCAAAGAGTTAAGCATAAGTACCTTCTATAACTGCCACGTATCTTTGTTTCGATACACTCTTTCGCATTAGCTTCTCTAGAAGTATATTATTACATGTTTGAGAGCTGGTTCCAATCGACCGTGTTTTTTTTCCCCTCTCCAGTTCTACCGTGTGTTCTGCTATTTGGTCAAACTCCTTACACACAATCAATTGAGTTCTATCTGGTTTCATTAGAGACTTGTAGATAATGTCTAGAGTTATTTTTGAGTATAGCAAACTGCTGCAGCTATAGAGATCTGGTGTGGTTAACAACTTTGCTGAGTAAAATTGGACTGACTTAAATGTTCTATCCCAGGTATCTCTTGGTCCGATTGTCGAATAGCATCTGAAGTAACACCACTTACTTGTCCAAATAGTTTAAAGTTCAATGTAATCAAGGCAAAAAGAACCGTCTTTTCGTTCACACACCACATCCTTAAGCTTAAGCTTGATGATCAGAGAACAAGATTGAGCATTTTGAGCATATGAAGAGCATGTTATCTAGCCTTCCGTAGACCAAGTAGAATCTAGCAGTGTATCCATATGGTCAAATTGGTAAATCAAGTAAAAGTTTCACACTGTCTGAAGTTACAGCAGACTAAGTCAGTACAAACCTCAAGCAGAGAGAAATAGGTTACCTAATGCCAACAATATCGCGGAATTCCTCCTCCATGCTCCGGACCATATAGTTATGGAAATCGTAAGATAGAGGAAGCTTATGAGTCTACAATTCCAGAAAAGTTGGTTGTCAAAATGCAAGTATCTAATTGACACTTTGAAGCCTCTCTTAAGTCTTCAGTATGGCAAATGAATTCTATACAATTCCTTTAGCTTTAGTATTTTCAGTAACGAGAACGTATTCCACACGACAACTCTGATTAAAAGCAAGTTTCTTCTTTTTCAAAAAAAAAAAAAACCACAGCAGATTAGTCCAATTGCATATCCTCAAGGTTATCAGGATCTACGGTAAAATGAATTCGTTTGCTTTACCCAAACGATAGCCAAACTTGTGCAAAACAAATTCAGACAAACCGTCAGAAAATAACAGAGGCCGGGAAGAGCAAGAGATGAACTTCGGTTTAGGAGTCAGTCCATACAAGAGCTACACGATAAGCACTCAACCACTCTGTCTAGTCAAATTAGCAGGGGAACTTCACCTCCGCTGATAAAAGCACTTACAGTAATGAAGCCCCACCGTAAAGCCATATAGTCCACTCGGTTAATAGAACTCCAGAATTGGCGGCCGAAGCAAAGCTGCGAATAAAAAGTATGACTGCCAATTGAAATATCTCGAGGTAAATGTCTACGAGTCAAAGTAAACCATTTGGAGCAAAGCCATTGCAGATGAAAGTTGTTTGGAGATTCGTTTTATTAGCATAAGAACAAGACATGCCTTTAATAACGAAAGAAGGAATTTCAAACCCAAAAGAAAGATAAAACTTAGGCTATGCACATTCACATGCCATATGTGCCGCTGTATGTGTGAAAGATCGGTTATTTGTCTCGATACCAGCCAAACGAGAACTCTATCCTTGCTCCATGGATGCAAGGTGTGGTGGAAAAGGAAGGTGGACAATCTCATCATCCTCATCTTGCTTGGAGGACCTGGACGATACATGAAGAAAACGCCTCAGCATGTAACCATTACCCGAAACATTACATCAGAAGATTAACAGCTTCTGAGGGAAAATTGGAGCACCTTTACCTTCCTTAATGGCCATTCTCTTAGAGTGGTTTTCCCATGTTTGCCAACTATATATCTTTTCAGCGAAATAGTTTTGGCCAAAAAGAAAAAAAAAAGAGGTAGAAATGAAGAACTCTTAGATAAAGAACATAGAAAAACTATGGGATTCGACAATAAGTTATCCTCTTGACAACATTGATTACCTTAGTAATTGCCAGGGCGATGGCTACAAAGCTGTAAGATACATGAACAATGACAAGGGCGAACAGTAGGCGGTGAAGCTGCTCGAGACCTTCATATGAAACGAAAGGCTCGTGCCCCTGAAGAAGTCATATATTTTTTTTTTCTGAAAAGGTCTCATAGACAGACACAAAGAGCAAGTAGATCATGAGACATCACACAAGGGAAACTCTGTCACCACCTCTTTAAGTTACAAAGAGTTCTATGATGTTTAGACTCAGACACCTGCAGCTCGCAAAGGCTCGAGAAGGCAAAATAAGATGGTTTTTAGGACTAACATCTAAAATGCAATTTCGACTTTGAGCAGTGCATCGGTAGCTGTACCATGGCTTTCAAGAATCAGAAATACAGAGAGCAAAAACATGTTGAACAAAACAGCATAGTTATACACAGATTATGAATAATATAACCCAATGGATGTGGCAATATGAGTGACCTTAGGACAATGATTCCGCCTCCCTATGACCACGTCGATGCTATAAACTGATTCATTTAACTTCTTCAAACTTGGGAAGACGACAGTCTCCAGCGCCTTGATTACATCTTCTCTCACACAAGGATAGAACCGGCTGCTCGAGGTCGAAGATCTGATGCAAATCTTCGCAACGTACACGATCCAGTGACCCATCAGCAGCGAGAGAAGCCCGAAAAGCATAAGCTCTGTTCTGTGGGAACCTCTTTAGGAGCAGACATTCCACCAAAAATGAAAAGGAAAAGAAAAGAAATGAGGGAAATTGTGAGTGTTTTGATGGGCTATACCATCCTTGATCTTCTCTAGAGCAGCAACCAGAGCTTTCCTCTTGTTCTCTTCCAACCACTGAGTACAAGCAAATAGACATGACATCAAATTAAGGGAAAAATCAGGACACAGACACTTCTGTCCTTGAATGTACAAGAAAAATGATCATCTTCTAGATGGTGATAATTGCTAACCTTTGCAGACCATTCCAAGGAACTTTGGAAGAAGGCACCGAGCGCGACCATGGCGCTGATCACAATTGCGACCGCATAGGTCGGTGTTTCAGCGAGCGATGCACCTCCCTCTTCCTCCATACTGATTCAAGCTCTATCCAAATACACAGATTAGCCTAAAAAAGGACTAAAAGTTCAAGAACATAGAACGCCGATAACAAGTTTTGAAACTGAAACTTTTGCGCGAAGACGGATCATCATTGCATTATGGCAGATCAAGAATGGTGGCATTACTTTGGTGGGTTATGTCTGAATATTACAAAATGAGATCTCAAACGTGAGATGATCAAACAAGTTTTGCATTCATAATGTTGGGAATGGGTCAGTGTTAAGGTTGATGAGATATAACTAGCAAGAGAATAGGAGAGGTTGTTGCACAAGTTGTGTTAGTACAATGCGTTCTAGCCCGTGCCAGCCCGCGGGCCGGGCTAGGCCCGGACCGGCCCGGGCCATTTACAAAACAAAGCTTCAATCTTTCTTCGATGGCGGCGGCGTCCACTCGTAGTTGGTTTCGTCACCTCGCGATTCCGATGGACGAAGCTCCGGGCGCGCCCTTGCCGCGGGAATTCCTCGACTTCCTCGGCGAGAACGGCCTCGACCCTTCGATCTACGCCTCCGGCGACTGTGTACCTCGTTACATAAGGTAAGTAATCGGTCGCTGTTGTTGCTGCGATCTTCACTGAAGTAGCTGTTCACATCTGGGCGATTCGTGTTGCTATAATTGTGTTCGATTTTGGAGTTAGGGTGAAACCTGGCAGCGAATCGTGTCTCCCAGAGCTCGAAGGTGAGCTTGCGTGTGAGCCGGAGAGAGTTGATTGGTTGCCTGGTTTTTATTCGCTTCCTCCGCGGATTCAGATTGCTGGTACAAAAGCGTACCGTGAAGGCAAAGTAAGAAATTGGCTGGTTTAATTTTATGGGTTGCTGATAATTTTGTGGGAGGATTAGGTTCTAGCGATTGATGGTTTAGGTGTAATCTGGTAATGTAGCTTTATGGGATTGATGCTGCCTCTGGAGCTGCTGTTTCGGCTTTGAGCATGGCCGAGGGAGATCATGTGCTCGATCTTTGCGCTGCTCCTGGTGAGCATTTCTTTTCGTCTCAGAAAAATTGCGGTTGTATGCGTTATTCCAACATGACACTAGTCAAAACGTCTTATTTATGGTTTAAAATGATTATTTTGATTCTCCACGCATGAGCAGCTTGCTTGCACGTGAAGCTTCTCTCTGGCTCGTGCTTGCGCTTGTGGGTTTTGACTATAGTTCCATCAAGTAGCTGATTTAAGTTGGGTGGCATGATCTCAGTTGATCTGATCAATGACTGACCTTGTATTTTTCAGGTGCTAAACTTTGCATGATTCTGGATGCCCTTGGTGATTCGGGGTCCGTCACTGGTGTTGATGTTTCTGAACACCGCTTGGCAGCATGCAGAACAATGCTTCAGAAGTATGCGCTAGGCGATCGATGCCGATTATTTGTTGCTGACGGAACGGCATTTTCTGTGATTCCTGCTAGGGTTCATTCCTACAGATCATGTAATCCAACTACATCCTGAACATTTAGTGCATACTGTGTCCTAATACATATTTGATGTTCTATCCTGTCTAGTGTTATGCAGGTGAATCCACAACAAATGAAAAGGTTCCAACGTTCCAAGAATGGACTTCTAGGAGGCCATGGAAAGAGAGAAAAAGAGCAGCAAGAGCCCGACAAAGTGCTACTTCCAAGTCTCGCCTAGGATTTCAATATCCTGAGATAATATTCTACGGGGAGCATTCTGGAGTTGTTGGCCTCACCAAAGATGACTTGTATCGGACTGTGTCCGACAGTGACTTTCTCAACTGCGGCTATGACAAGGTTAAAAGCATATCTACATCCTTTTTCTCCTCTTCGAACCAGCTAATTCCATCTTCCTTTCCTTATCTTCGCGTGAGCTCTATAGTGAGATGTTAGTTAATGCAACCAATTGGTTCGACTTGGTTTTAGGTTCTTGTTGATGCCGAATGCACTCATGATGGCTCTATAAGGCACATTCAGAAGTTTGAGCATTGGGGATGGGAAACTCTTCAACAACGTGTACTGAATGCGGAGAGAACAGATAACCTGACATTGCTCCAGGTAATTTGATTAAGATCTCTTGCTAGGTTTGGTACGGGGCTGGGTGTCTTCTTCTTTTCTCTCTTTTCACACCTTAAAATTATGTTTCTCTTTGGAAAGATTAGAAGGATTACATATACCGGTTGTAGGATACAAAACATCACGAATATCTTTGGAATTTTCTTCTGATGGTGTCTGAGGATACGATAGAGTGAAAGAGTAACTTCTTGAAAATTTAGTCCTGGTGCTTTGTTGCTTGCTGTTGTTTTGTGCGTCTTTATGGACATTTATAAGTTCCTATCGCGGAATTCTGGGCCAGCTGGGCTTTGTTGGTATTTTGCCAGCAATTATTAGGTGTTGTGATCCGTCATCGGCACATGATCTTTTTTTGCAGTTAAAGCTCTTAATCAATGGCTTCAGGTTGCTGAAAGTTGGTGGGACACTCGTCTACAGCACTTGCAGGTTTTTCACATTTGTAATCCTTTTACCTATGGTGAAAACACAGCCTTGGTCATGTCGCTTAATTGTTTTTGTTATCGCTCTCAGTTTGACAGTTGCTCAAAATGAAGATGTGGTAGAACGATTCCTCAAGGAAAACGCGGCAGCTGGTGAGTCCCTTCTGCACCGAAGTCAAAAGTATATGGGGGGAAAAAATCGATGACTATTGATGACGTGGTCTTTTTGTGATAAGTACTTAATGACATTATACTGGAAGGGAAACCTTTATTCTTTCGGCATTTCAGCTCTTCTTCCATTGGCAGTGCTGCAGGAGATTGATACTGCAGCAAGTTGGCCCTGCAAGAGCGGGAGGGTACCCAAGACTTTGCGCTTCGATCCTTCAACTTCTCAAACCAGTGGACTTTTCGTGGCGAAGTTTACAAAAGTTGGCTTCTGACTAGGAGAGAACTAGACTCGAGTTTATTTACGATTCCTGTACCTTAGTGCTCAACAATGCTGTGGTGATGGATCAGAAGATTATTATACTTAGTAATTTGAAGTTTCCATGAGCTGAGAGGACAGAAATTTTGTCTTTATTGTCAAGGAATGATGCAAATTGGTGTAACTTTTTCTGCGCTTGACGCTTGATAAAAACAATCTTTGAAGTTTGAACTTTAATGGTCAGTTGCATGACTTCCCATAGGGTGGTTTCATTTTAACTAAGCCAGGTGAGATTTGACTATGTGCTTTTCTGGGGTGGAAGAGCTGAAGTTGGGGTAGGGCCAAACATTAGCTGATTGGCTTGGGGCATTTTCTCTTTTTGAGGTCCATGCATTATTCAGAATCCGATGCAAGAATATACTTAACCTCAGTTAATATCTGAGATATTATTAAGACGGTTGGCTTAGTGATAAAAGGAATCACGATTGCTCCATAAGCTCATGAGTTCGATTCACTGAGCGAATATCTGAACAGTGTTGTATTGCGTTGTTTAGGGCATATCTCGTATGGAGAGACTTCTTGATTACTAGCATCTTGGTGAGATTTCGGTAATAAGCGTACTTGTACTGTGTTGCCTAATTGCGGTGTACCTCGTGTGGAGAGATTTTCTGATTACTAACATCTTAGTGAGATTTTGGTAATTAGCGCGCCAATCTCGAACCTCCGCATCGATATTGGATATTCATGTCTTATATTTGGACCTGATCTGTTCGGTTTAGGTAACTAAAAAAAATAGGGAGGAATGGGAACCAGGGAAGAAATTTTTAAATTCTGAATCTTCCTCCTATCGTTCTCATTAAAATTTCAAAAATTTCTCATTTTCCACTCAAATTGTCCTATCAATCGGACATGGCGCCTCGTAGAATTTAGAAACTGAGGATATATAGATGGAAAACTGTACTGTCGAAGACGGCAAAGCTTTGACCAAAAAAAAGAGAGAGGGCAAAGCAGTTTCTTTACGGAGTGTCAACGTTGATCTTGACGATGATAATTCCATAAAACCCATGTTTAAGGAAAAACAATTCCATAAGATCGGCCGGGCAAAAAAGCAAGAGACAGGTGAAGAGAGTCGGTTCTGTCCCATGGACAAAACTACAGAAGCTTCTCCTTCTTCTCTGAGATGGAGAATCCTGCGGCGAGCACTCCTGCCCCATCGTCTCTCCCAAGAGGGTATGGTCTGTCATCGCCACGAATTTCGCGAACAATCCGCTCGAACGTCTGACAGATTCTTTTCTGTTTCTTCCTCTTTTTTCTTTCAGATGAGCAGTCTCGAGCTGACATAGATCACATTTCCAGGAAGAACAGTCGCGGCTTCAACTTGATACCCTTTGAAGCAGTAACCCAACAAGGCCATTCAGCTTCTTCCTCGAAAGCAGAAGCGAGACATGCCGTCGTTCGCTACACATTGCCCGTCGATGGTTCTCCCAAACTGTTGCTTACGTGTGTTCTCTGAATTCCTCGTCTTTTTTCTTTTTTCTTTTTGTCCCTAAACTTCCGTTCTTTCTTTATGATTGATGAGGTATTGAAAGTCTGATTGCTTGAGGCTGTCTCTACGTGGTGACGTTAAAAATTGGATTTTTCCCTCAGTGATTTCAATTTGTTTCACCCCTGATTGAGAGCTGAGAGCTCTTCATATTCATCTGGGTTTCTTGAAGATTTTTTTTTTCCCCGATAAGCATGAGAGAATTTAGCCTCCCAAAAGCATAGGAGCAATCCTGCTACAAGTCAAGAATTACACTTCAATAACACCCCAATTACAACACAAGGCCCTGTATTTGTCTGATGAAATTTGCATAGCAACTTCAGGGCTTTTTAATTAATCTATTCTGAACAGATCTCTTGATTTTCGGAACAATCTCATAGCGGCGGCACTAACAGTAGTAGTTAGCAGATGAATGTACCATTCCCAGTACTATCATTCCGGAAGATTTTTTTTTTTGCCTGAATTGACTTCAAGTCATATGATGATTCCTCGAATTGTGTACCTTGTCTGGTTCTTCTCCCGAATGCAGTGTTTAGGAAGTGACGAGTTCAACTAATTAATGATGCCTCTATTGAAAGGTGGTGCTTGTGGGGTTAAGTTAGAGGGTGAAACCTTCTCAAGATTGAGTTTAGTGGAGCTCTCTTTGTCAGTGAGCATCAGGAGTACTTTGCAATCTGATGTTTCTAGGTTCTGTTTGTCATGCAGTCAGAGACTGGAGAACCAAGCCGATCTTCATGATTTTGAGATCTGCAATACGTATAATATTGACAACACTGGGCTTGTCTGTGAGTTCTTTCTCCTCCATTAACTTTAGAATGCTTATTTTAGTTCTTCTGAGCGCCTTTCTTCTACAGCTTAGTTTTGTTCCCAAGAACTCTGATGCATTGAAGACTTATCGTAGACCGAGTGAGAAGTTAATGGTCTGCGATCCATCCATATTTGAATGCCGCAGTGTGGCAAAATGTTTTGGATAATACTGTATTAATGTTGTGTCGACTGCATCAAAAGCTGTGTGGCAATTTGAGTGATTGGTCCATTTATGGTAGGTGGTCTAGGAAGCACCTAGCTCTTGGTCCATAGTCCGAGGAAAATGTTGCAAATATCTGGCTCAATATAAAGTATAAATTTGTTAGACATATTGTTTGTCACTTGATATTGTAATTTCCAACCCGTAGGAATTGCTTTAGCGGTTTAAGGAATGGTCTTGTACATTTGGTTTAGGCGCATGGCATGGATACAATTACCCATAACTACAAATGCAAACAACTAGTGTTTAGCTACCCACCTAAGTTTGAGTTCACGTTCTGTGAGGTCAATTGGACATTTATTAGGCCCGAGGTTTACGCACCAAATTATGGTTTCTGGTCAGTAATGAGGAGGGAAAAGAAGATGATGAGTCTTCAGATAAAAGGTTTTACAAGTCAGATTTCATTTATGTAACCATTTTCCCCTTCATTTTTGCTCATGGCTGTAAAAGTGTTGATTTGTTTAATGAAGCAACTAAGTCAAATTGAGGAGAAAGAGTATTCGAGATTCAAAACTTCACACCTTCATTCCTCTCACATAAACTTATGCACTGCACCTCTGTGAGTTGAGAGTTGTGTTGGGGAGGGATAGAGTCCCCTGGAATCATGATTTTTGAGCATTTTGAGTCTGATTTTATAGGTATACTGATGATATCTTCCATTTCCTCATCAATGTTAGGTCCATGGCCATCAGAAGAAGTACTCGCATATTTTTGTCTGTCACATGCAGACATGTTCCGGTTGGTAATCCTCTGTGCTAGCAAACCACTTTGCTGAAGCTGCTTGCTTCTTGTGAATTTATCTGAAAACTGATTTTGAAGTGTCTTCCTACGAAATTCTATAGGTGTAAAAAAGTTATTGAGCTCGGTTCAGGCTATGGCTTAGCTGGGTTAGTCATTGCAGCAGCCGCTGAAGCATCAGAAGTGGTAATATCTGATGGAAACCCTCAAGTAGTTGATTGTATCCTTCTTGACTGATGATGCTCTAAGATGAAACAGTAATGTTGTTCTGAATTTTTTCAGTCTATCGAGAACAGACCAATGACTCTTGTACTTCACTGTACAAGAGCTAATTGGGAGCACTTAACGGGCACCTATACCTGCTTGCTTCATTTTTGTCTCAGTAGTGCTTACAATAGTACTGTGTTCTATCTTTTAATGAAAGTCAATTTAGAATGGAAGTAGTACAGAAATGATGCTTTAACCTAGGTTCGCTTTATTAGTACCATTAATAGCAAGGATTGATAAACTTCTAACTGAGGGTAGAAGGAAAGGACATGTATTTAATCTTATGATGCTCTATATTGCATGGGAGAAGTTGTACTGATGACAATTTCTTGTTTGGTTGAAAGTGTGGTTGCCACTAATATGGTTGATTCAAACAAGACTGAAAGTCTCACTCCTCTACTATGCTTCATCATTGTCGTTTTGTTCCCTGAATTCAGTAAGTGACTTTTATTATCTCTACATTCTGTTTTTTCACTGTTGGTGTTGGTCCTTATCATCCAGATATCAAATGCAACATTGATGCCAACTTGAAAATGTTCGGTGGAACAAAAGTAATGCCTATGATGTTGCACTGGAATCAGACAGGAGTTTCTGAAATCACCAATAGCTACGACATCATTGTTGCTAGCGACTGGTATTTTCTATCATCTTTCTTGGTATAGTTGGTTGGTTATGAATATAACAGTAGTTTCTAATCCTGATTAATGGCGAAAAATACTTTGTATTTGTTTTATGCCTCCATTGCTCCAATGTTATAAAAAGTATAGTTCTTCGTATAAATGTGATTATATTTCTTCATATTGGGTAAAGATGGTTGCTTGTCTGAAGCCTGCTTGAGTTACTCCACATCCTGACATTTTGTGCAACCTTCTCCTATATCAGTGTCAATATATCAATATTGTTCAATGCTTGATGACCTGGCGATGTCTGGATTTGTGAGCAATTTCCAAAATGAACTGCACACATTGGTTCTTGTGCATTATGCATAGAAGCTTGCTCTATTCATTTTTGCGCCAAGGTTATATCTCCTTTTAAAATCGTTGACGTGGCGCATCACATTGGCGCAGCACCTTTTTCAAGGAATTCCACTCTGACCTTGCTCGGATGATCAAATCCTTATTGAAGCGACCTGGGCCATCAGAGTCTATACTTCTCAGTCCAAAAAGAGGAGACTCGCTGGACAAGTTTCTGGACGTAATAGCTAAAGAAGGCCTACGCTTCAGCGTTACAGAGAACTATGACCCAGAAATTTGGAAACGTCATCAAGGCTTCGTCAATGGTGATAACTCATGGCCTGGCTATGAGAAAGATCATTGCTATCCATTACTTGTCAGAATTATGCCATGAACCTCTCTGGAGCCCTTTTCGTAGTCCTCTCATTCTCCTGCCTTTATCAAGTCAGAGAAAACTATTGTTCATTGGGTGATCTGTGGAGAGATTCATGAGTATTGGTCTTGTGAATAATCTATTGCTTAGTTGCTATCGCATCTCTGCAGTTCCTTAAATATGCTTTGGCTGATTAAATCATAGCATCACTAGTTATCTTTTACATAGTATTTCTTAAGTATCCCAAACCTTTCATGAGATTGGAAGAAAGATCATTATTTTTCTCATTTGAGCATTCTAAAAAGCTCCTCCTTTTCTAGGCTAATGCCGTTCTTTTACCGAAAAGATGTCAATGTAGATCACTTTCAGGAAATGGATGAGCGAATGTGATTCCGTCGTTCCGGTGGGAATATGCTATTTGCTCCTCTATTTGACTTGCTGAAAGGGTTTAATGTCAACAGAAACTAGAAGCATGTCTGGTAAATTTTATGGTGGGAAGGAGAAATTCTATAAAAGTCAAATGCATCTTTGAGTTGCCTATCGGCTTGGCTTTGGCCCTTATCGCGTAGCTCATTGAACGGACTTTTATGCGATACACAGTTCGTGAAAGAGATCGATTCTCATAGACAGAACAGATGCATGACAATATGCACCTTTAATTTGGAGAGTAGATTCCGATTTGAAGTGTAGCCTTCACGAGAATATGTTCACACATGGACCACAGGTCTGGGAAAATCAATTGTTCGGCAGATGGTAACAAATTGTATATAAGATTCTTGTAAGAGCATACTGCTTTTCAGTCTTGCATCCAAACAAAATGCTTTACATAATTTAAGACATGATGAAATGTAAAGCTATAATCATAGGTTGTCCATAACTAGGAAGTGGGTAGTTTACAATCTGGATTCAGCTACTTTCTCTTCATCAAAAGGCAATTAAGCCAGCTCACTTTGGCCTCTTCTATGTACACTCCTGTCTGACTACAAAAATTGCAAGAGGGAGAAAGAGGTGGCTGCAGTGAGTGTGAACCCAATAATCGAGGAAGGAGGACAGCGTGGCGAATCGCCTGTTGCCAAATTGGCCATCCATGAATTGGTAAATGCTGTGTCTTGGGTTGGATTTGAATCCGACCCCGATCCGGACCCGGCTGTTGCTGAGCTATCTGTAGCTGGTGTTGTGCTCTTGGGAGAGGAGGCTGTTGCAGATTTGACGCTGCAGAAGAACATCGTTTTTGAATCAGATGTCAATTGCAATGACTTCTCTAGAATATAACATTCACAAGCCTACAATAACTTTTTTAAAAGTTTTTTTCATTACCACCGATGCCATCTCGCGGGAATAATCTCGAGCTCATGAAATATACCGTTTCAGTAATTATCAATTCCGTGTTGGTGCTAAGGTGTTCATTCTTTTCAAAGACACAGACTAATATGGAAGCAAATCGTTCTCTAATTGCTGAGCTGGTGACAAAGCGGATTTGCTGTCTTTTGTTTTTGTACATGTCATATGACACTGAAAAAGAACATCTAAAGTTCAGTCATGAATCTCATGATGTCACAAAAGATCCAAACATAAGCAGCCTTTACAAGTCTGTAATTTTTGTTCTAACTGTATCCATATGATGCTGTATTATGATCAGAACTGAAAGGATTACAAATAGGTGAATGACTATATTGATCAAACAAAAATGTCGACTAGAGAACCAAAAGAATTGTTGCGAGATGATTGACATACCTTGGTGAATTGGGGCAAAATGTGATGGTATAGTCTGCGCCGGTACAGGTGAAAGTACTGGTGGCATCGTCGTAGGCGTAGCTATATGACCTGGGACAAGCCGTCTTGAAGATTTGGGAGTAGAGAGATGGCTTGCAAGCGGAAGGCGAGTCATATGTGCCGCTGCAACAATACTCGGGGCTCCCGAAGGCCTCGCAGGCGCTCTTGCATGCCGCGCCGCCGCCGGCCCTCAGCTCTGCCGGGCACTGGCGGTTGAGGTCTGTCACGCACCCCGTGGACGCGCATTTACCTGGCGAAAACCGTAGACTTTGCTGAATCAGAACATGTAATCTATGAAGTGGACATAAAAACTGAGCTGTGCATGAAGGATTAATCTACTACTGTCCTCTCACCGTGTCATGCTTAACTCTAGGAAAGAAGGAGATTTAGGGGCATTTGGTTTTTGGCATTACCTGAACCACCAGTGCCATCAATGACCATGGGCAAATTGTAACCATCCACAAGACTAACATCATAGAAATCTCGAGACCCCGACCCTCCTAGAGTGAACTCCGCCAGGGTGGCCGGAGGGGCCGCGCCGCCTCCGTTGCACTCGACTTCGCCCGAGCCGCAGTCGGCCGTGGCGCACGAGCCCCGGCCCGAGCCGTCGAAGGAGCACCCGCTCCGGCCCCAGAACCGCCCCGACCATCCACTCGGCGCCTGCACGGAGCGGGACCCACCGGCTTTGGCGAGCTCGAAGCCCGTGGTTTCCAGCGGGGGGCTGCCCGACCCGGATAGGATCCCGGGCCACACGGGGAAGTTGCATTTGTTCACAAAAGTGAAGGTGGCACTTGATGCACCTGAGAAACCCCAGCGGCATTGCCAGAAGATCAATTAGAGCACATTTTACATATAAATGTACACATTGGAGATGGGTTCTTCAAAATATTTCTAGAATCTTATGTTTGACAATAAATTTGTGTGCAAGTAATAAACATGCCAAACTCATAATATTTCCCTTACTATGAAAACATGGGATGCATGTTTTTACCTCTGAAAGTGGAGACCAGAGAGAGGCCCAAGAACAGAGCATGTAAGTGGAAGCAGCGAGAAGAGAATACAGCCATACTTAAAAGCAATGAGAGTTGTCCAATATGTAGAAACAATTGCTGACAAAACTTGAATTTCCCTAGAATGGACCAAAGTAGTGATGATGATGATGATGATGATGAGAAAAATCAGCAATTTCTCTATGTAATAGGAGGCAATTTAGAGGGATTTTAGGAATTTTATTTCAGAGAGGCAGAGTGTTGGAGGAAGAGGAGAAGAGTGCATGCAACTTTGGAAGGTGGGCTAAGTGAGGGAATCAAAATCGTCTGCATTTCGACCCTATTTATAGGGGGGGAAAAAAGGTTAGCAAAGGCTGAAAATTGACCAATCAATGCCAAGTTTCTCAATTGATCAGCTACCCTCCACATAGTGCTAGCTTGTTGTTACTCATATTAAATTACTACTTAAAGATAAAAGTATGATGTAAGCTTAATTGTATGTATTGTAAAATATAGTCAATAATTGTAAGCTTACATGCTAGTAAATATGAATATATAAAGATAAAAAGTATAATTTGGTACCAACAAATGGTCTGCCACTTTCGCTTTCTCTGCCTTTAGATGCGCTGTTTAACGAGGAAAGGGTAACACAGGGGAGTGTAATGCCGTCCGCATTCCACGCAATTCGTACCTGTGAAGAAATTAAATGAATGAGATTACCGAATATAAATCAAGCAAGCATTCCTTATGTCTTATCTTTGATTTGATTGTACTTTTTCCGCACTCAGGGGATCGTGCTAAGAGCTTTCTTTCCTACTCAGCTTGGGTCGTAAGTTAGCTGGCCATACTGTTTATGTGCTATTCTAATCGGCAAAACCTCCCGCTTTAGGGCCGGGGATCCATCCATAGCACTGACTGGTATTCGTGATCTTCCTTCCCCATCTCCTAAAGTCGCGGTACGAAATAAACGGACGGCCGGGTCTTTCTTTTGATCTCATAGGTCTAGGTTCGAGCCGAGCTCGTGACAAGGTCATTTTGATCGGTATGGAAGGGCGACCTTGCATAATACAACTTTCCATGCTTTTTGGACAGCGAGGAAGTCCAGGTGGGCCGGTGACGCGGCACAAGATCGTTGGCTATCTTTTGAACAGGGACGGTTGGGGCTTCTTTGGAAAAGTTTGATTAGGGACCATGCTTTTGGTTGACCAGGTCAACATTAAATCATATAAAGTATGAAGTAATGTGTTCCCTATAGTCTTTTCTTTCTCTTTTTCTTTTCTTTTTTCAAAAATAAAACAAATAGGTGAAATTATGACCTGGCATTCGTTCTATATAGGCTTCCAAAAGAAGGTGTTTTGTAACGTGAAGTGATGATATGCAATTATAGAGAGAATCAATCTCAAAGAGAGAAGGAAGTTGTCAATGCCCCCTCTTGCAAGTACCTTCAAACGTTTTCTCGTCTTTTACGAATCGGCTGCAGAGCGCGGAAGTCAAACCCCACACCTATGATATTAACATCCCCACTCCCCTATTCCTTTTACCAGCAGGACTGCATGCCTATTAAAAATGCAAAAGCACAATATTTCTTTTAGATGTATATATTTAAAAGGAAAAATTAATAGATAGGTCGATACATCTTTTTGGTTTATCGTGCATAGCCCAAGTATGTCAAACTATGTGTACCTTTCTTTTTCCTTTTGTGGGAAAAAAGAAATATATAGAACGCATGAAAAATTATGTTAAAACTTTTTTTTTTCCTTTTCTGCGGGAAATTATGTAAAGGTCCCAAGATTCCCACATGGGTGATGTCTGAATAGCATTAGGACATAGGGAAATGTCTCAATGCGTGTTGAAAAGCAAAAGCTTTTAGCCAAAGGATTTGTCACATGAAGTCCACAATACCCACTCGAGGTGGTTCATTGGTTGCCCTTTCGACTCTCTACTTCTATTTTTCTCATTATCTAGCTTCTTAGTGGGGGCATCTCTCTCTCATTGAAGAATAGATTATTACTCTCTCCGATAACTTCTATTTTAGAAAATTACAAAAAAAAAAAAAAAAGGTACTCAACCCATTGCACTTATGCCAATTCAATCCTAAACCTTTTAATTTGATCAATTTAGTTGTGAACCTTTTGATGATCTGTCAATTTAGTCCTTTCGGCCAATTTTGATCTGAAATCGCTGACGTTGATGATATCCATCTTACGTGGCACGGCCGTCGCTAACATGAACAATTCTACATTTTTTATTATAAAAAATCTGAATTATTTAGTACTATTTTATTTTTTTCTTCTCTTTTTTCTTTTTTTTTCCCTTCTAAACCTGGCGAGGGTCGCTGACCGACCTAGCCATCCACTACGCGAGGGTCATGGCCCTCTCTTAGCTTTGGCGAGTGCTTCGTGGCCCAGTTGCCGACGTAAAAAAAAAAAAGAAAAGGAAAATAAAAATAAAATAAAAAATTATAATAATCATAAAACTTATCCACGTCAGAGCCAACCGTCCCACGTAGCACTTTCGGCGTTCACTTGAGCTATTTCACCGAGCATCATTAATAACCTATCTCACATGTTATGTAGATTTCTGATAGAACTTGAATTCAATTATCTAAAAAGGCTACTGTACATCTTTACATCTTGTGTATTTGTAGTATTAGCAAGACAAAAGAAAAGGAAATAAAAAATATATGAATTTTATATACCTAAAATACAAATAATCAAATCAAGATCTCAATCTTCAATCTTCAATCAGATCTCCAATCAATCTTCAATCAGATCAGGATCTCCAACACTCCCCCTCAAGCTGACGGCCTGTATATGTCTAGGACGCCAAGCTTGCTTAAGAGATACGCATGCTGCCTTTGACACAATGATTTGGTAAAAATGTCTGCAGGTTGTTCCACAGTGCCAATCCCTCTAGTGACTTGAACACCCTCTCGAATTTTATCTCGAGTGAAATGACAATCAACTTCAATGTGCTTTGTCCTTTCATGGAAAACTGGATTTGCTGCCAACTTGAGTGCTGCATCATTGTCACAAAATAATTCTGTTGGTCCCTTCACTTGTATCCCGAGATCATAGAGTAAACCTCGTAACCAGATTACTTCACGGATAGTCTTGGCCATGGCACGGTATTCCACTTCTGCAGAAGACAAGGACACCGTTGTTTGCTTCTTGGTCTTCCACAAAATCAGGGAGTTTCCCAATTTTATGCAGAAACCAGTAATAGATCTTCTACTCATTGGACAAGTTGCATAATCAGTGTCACAAAAGGCTATCATTCTCATGTTGCAATCGCGAGATAGGAAAATTCCGAGCCCTGGACATCCTTTCAGATATCTCACTACTTTCAATGCTGCGTTCATATGAGATTGCTTTGGCTGGTGCATGAATTGACTTAACATCTGAACTGCATAACATATGTCAGGTCTTGTCATAGTGAGATATATCAACTTTCCTACGAGTCTCTGATATCCCAATGGGTCCTCAAGTAATGGATCTTTGATAGATGTAGAGGTCCCCAAATCATATTCATGTGTTGTTAGCTTGATATTTTGTTCTATGGGAATGACGGCAGGTTTGCATCCTGATAAGCCGGCTTCAGACATGATCTCTAATACAAACTTTCGTTGACTAAGATTGATTCCTTTATTAGAACGTGCAATTTCAATGCCAAGAAAATACTTCGGGGCTCCTAAGTCCTTGATGTGGAATGTAGAATGCAAATATTTCTTGAATTTCTCAATGCAAGACTCATTGTTCCCCATGATAAGTATGTCATCGACGTAAATCAGCAAATAAATGGACGCAGTACTTGAGGTCCATGTAAATAAGGCATAATCATGTCTTGAGTGCTGAAAACCTGCTGTTGTTAAAGCATCTGTAAACTTGGCATACCATTGTCTGGAAGCCTGCTTGAGTCCGTACAAGGATTTACGAAGACGACACACATCTGTCTCCCCCTGTCTGCGTAATCCCGGTGGAAGACTCATGTAGATTTCTTCATCGAGGTCACCATGGAGGAAGGCATTGTTGACGTCCATTTGATGAAGAGACCAGTGACGAGCGGCCACAATTGAGAAGAAAGAGCGAATAGTGACTTCGTTCGCAACTGGTGAGAATGTTTCATGGTAATCGAAGCCCTCCCTCTGAGTAATACATTTTGCCACTAAGTGAGCCTTGTAGCGTTCGACAGAACCATCAGCCTTGAATTTGATCTTGTAAACCCACTTGCATCCAATGGGTTTACGATGTTCAGGTAGAGGAACAATAACCCATGTGTGATTTTCAACGAGGGCATTGAGTTCAGTTTCCATCGCCTTTTGCCACCGAGGATCTCATGCAGCTTCCTGATATGAAGAGGGCTCTTGTTCTTCGGAAATCCGACTAATGATGCACATATATGTAGGGGAAAAGCGTCTGAAAGAGACGTAGGATGAAACAGGATAGTGGCTACCTGAAGCTTTGGATGCAGAACAGATATAGTCTTTGGTCCATGTGGGTGGCCGAATAATACGCCCCGAACGTCGTGGCTGGATGGAGGGATTCAGAGGGACTGAAGATGCCACTGGGGAAGATGCCACAGGCAATGATGAAGAATTAGTAATAGGAGATGACTCTGTTGATGTCGCTTCCGGACTTTCTACTGGAATTAATGCAATTGGTGCAGGCTGAACAATAAGATAAGGAGTAGAATTTGACACATCCTCTTCTAAGAAATTCGGTCATTCCGGAACGGTGGAAGATGAAGATGTTCCATCGTGAAAGGGAAAAACATCTTCGTGGAAAATAACATCCCTGCTAATGAAGAAATGTCCAGTAGATATCTCCATAACTCGATAACCTTTCTATAGAGTGTGATACCCCATGAAAACACAAGGGACGGCACGAGGATCCATTTTAGTTCGAGGCCCCACAGTTGTCGCATAACATAAGCATCCAAAAGTTCGCAGATGTTCAATTGAAGGCAACTTTCCATAAGGTAATTCAAAAGGAGTGGCACCACCAAGAACTCTACTCGGCATGCTATTAATCAAATAAGTAGCAGTGACCACACAATCACCCCAGAATTGTTCAGGAATAGAGGCTTGGTCCTTTAGAGCTCTTGCAACCTCTAAGAGATGTCTATGTTTGCGTTCCATAATTCCATTTTGTTGTGGAGTATAGGTGCAAGACGTCTCATGAAGAATGCCATGAGAAGTAAGTAGAGATTGACAATCATTGGAAAGAAATTCACGTCCATTGTCTGTCCGAATTTTTTGGATAGATGTGTCAAATTGATTCTTGACCAAGGACAAGAAATTTGACAATTTGGAAATGGTCTAACCTTTTGAATGCATGAGGAAGATCCAAGTTGCACGTGAAAAATCATCAACGATTGTGAGGAAAAAACGAGAACCATCATGATGGGGTGTATGGTAAGGACCCTAGATATCAAGGTGTATCAGAGAAAAAGGACGAGCGACTCGAGATGTACTGGTGGGGAAATATTGTCTGGATTGTTTAGCCATAGGGCATATCGGACATTTTGGATGAGGAAATTTTGCACTGTGACCCAAGCGTTGATGATAAAGGAGATTTTTATTAACAATATCAGCATTACAAGAAATGCTTTTATTCAAGGAATCTAAATCTCCAAGAGAATGAATCCAGAAAAATAAACCATCTTCAACTTTACCCAAGCCCATCAGTTTGCCAGTCGTACGGCCCTGAAATAAGCAATTGTCGGAGCTGAATATGACATTGCAGGAATTGTCTTAGCAAACTCTTGACACAGAAAGGAGATTGAATTCGAACTCAAGAATATATAAGACATTGCAAAGGACAAAATTCGACCTAAGCTGAACAGTGCCAGTTTTAGTGACTTGAGTAGTATTCCCATTTGGAAGTCGTATCGATAGAGAAAATTGAGGTCGTTCATCAATATGAGAAAATAAATTCTCGGTGCAAATTATGTGGTTACTGGCACCTGAATCGACTATGCATGCATTAATTGAAATAGAATTTTCTTGGGATAGAAGAGTACCTGAAAAACTTGCACTTTCATCAGTGGTCTTTAACTGGCTCAGCATTGTTATAATAGTGTGATACTAATCCTGGGTAATGGTATTGTGGGTCCCGTCTCCCTTTTGCGTGGAAACTTGGTAGGCAGATATCTCATTTTCCGTTCTTTCTCTATCATTCGGACGTCCATGTAACTTCCAGCATGTCTCTACAGTATGATGTGGCCTTTTGCAATAATCGCAATATTTATTTTGGTCTTAAAAAAATTGCCAGCATTTACCTTCCCCGATGACGTGGCAGTGCGGGGTTCATTGGATCCGCATGGGACAACCGCTGATGTGGCTGAATCTGGACCATATAACCTAGTCAGCTTGATATTTGCATCTGGGCCGTCGGATGTCCGCCTGGAATCTGGGCCGTCCAACCCTAAAGAACTAGGGTTATCCTTTTGCGCTGCTCCAGTCGAGTTGCTCCAGTTGGTCTTCTCGAATCTTCTTCTCCCGAGATTTCGAGAGGAAATGAACGCGATGGAGCTTCCAAATTCGTTGCCGTGAGCGACTGAAGCGCCGTGGGGTGAGAAGGCCGAGAGGGCAACTCCCCCGCCATGTCGCGTCGCCGTCGTCGTCGCCAATCACCGGCTTTCCTCCTACACATCGAGCTGGAAAATACGGCCGAGGGTCGACGGTGGCTCCATCGCGAGGATCTGAGTTCGAAAAGGTAAATACTCTTTGTTTAACACTAGCAAAAACCTTGTGGCTTTCTCCCGGTCACGTATAGCTCGGTATTGTCGAAGGGTCTCCTCCGGGCCGATGAGGGTTTCTTCAGCAGCTTCGATCTCGTTCCACAAGGCTGATAGTCCATTGAAAACACTTGTCACAGATTGATTTCCCTGTCCGAGCTCCGATAAAGCCTGCGTAAGCGAGAATAATTTTGCTCGATCGAGCTTTCCATACATCTCCCGTATATTAGACCACATGATTTTTGCATCTTCGGTCGGTGGTAGTCCGGCAGCTACTTCGGCCATAAGACAATTTCCAATCCATTGTCGTACTAACTGATTGCACCGTCGCCAGTGACGGCTCTGTCGCTCGTCGATCGGAACTAGGACCGTGTCGTCGAGAAACCCGTCCTTGTCCTTTGTGACAAGGGCTCAGCGGAAATCCGTTGCCCAGGCGGAATAATGTTCAGGTCCGACCAATTGAAGGCTGATGAGCCGCAATTCTGGTCCATCGGCCGGTGATGTGTACAGCGGATCTCCAATCTCCGGTCGGCCGCCACTGATCCCGACTGGATAAGGTATTACGACTTGGCATCCGGGTGGAGGAGTCGGGTACGTCGCCATACCCAGTTCGGGTACTTGCCCCGCATTTGAAAAATTGGGCTCGGGGGTTGGGCCTGCCCCAAATCCTGCTGGTGGGCCTCCCCCGGGCTGAGTATGCCCTTGCGCTACCTCAGTTGTTGTTGGCAATGATGACCCAAGAAAAGTAGGCTGAGCAGGCCCATAGTACCATGGGACTGATGAGGCTGGCATATGCAGCAACTGGATGGGCTGGCCCGGAATAGGCTGCCCCTAGTTGGCTTGAAATTGTTGCCACTGAATGGGCTGAGCCAGAAAAAAATTGCTCTGATTGAGCTGTGCTGGGATAGGGTTATGCTGAGGCAGGGTTTGAGTGCTCCCGAGAGTGGATTCTTCGGGAGAAGCTAGGGGAACGACTTCCACACCAGAATTGCTCTGGTTGGTTTTGGTGAATGGCTATTTGTTCTCCATGATTAAAAAAAAAAAATTGATTCCTACACGGATTGCTAACTCTGTATTTTGCAGGTTAAGCTGCAATAACAGAAGAAAGCAAAGAAGAACGGAAGGCAATCAGGTAAGGAAGAAAGCGGAAGCTAGGTCGAGAACGGCTGCTCTGATACCATGATAGATCTTGTATTCAATTATATAAAAAGGCTATTGTACATCTTTACATCTTGTGTATTTGTAGTATTAGCAAGACAAAAGAAAAGGAAATAAAAAATATATGAATTTTATCTACCTAAAATACAAATAATCAAATCAAGATCTCAATCTTCAATCTTCAATCAGATCAGGATCTCCAACAATTTCACAAGTTTCATTTTAACCCATCATTGAGAAAAAGGAAAACGCACAATTTCTTCAAGATGCCAACAAGCATGCACTCATCTTCGCTGCACATGTATTCATCGAAACCCTAGCGCTATTTTCTTTTTTCTTTTTTGGAATGAATGGTACTTTGGACCGATGAAATACAGAATAAAGATTCGAGTCCTGCTAACATGATAGTGTGACAGTATAATGATAGAATGCTAGGCACAAGATCAGAGGTGAGTCCCGTCATGATTGCTAAATATTTTTTTGCCATTCATAACACTTGCGATTGAGATTGCACCATTATACTGCTACACTGTCAGCTTCTCAAATCCCTAAAGATTCAAAATTAAGTGCTTGTTTGCCCAAAGAAGCTTCACTAATATTTGGAAAGTGATAATGACAACACGAGAACTAATGACTAATGGCTTTCTAAGCTTCTAATGAGAGATTTAGGCTCCGTTTATTTCGTGAAAAATGAATAATATGAAAAATATTTTCCTGAAAATTATTACTTGTATTACTTAAAATAATTAGTCAATGAAAAAATATTTTCATTATCAATAACAATTTATGTTTAAATATTTTCGTGAACAACAAACAGAGTCTTATGCAAAAAAAAAAAAATCTTTTGAGAGAGGATAATGTGTGCTAGGTGCCAAAAAATGACTTGGTAGGGCTTTAAATTTGACATGATAGTGGTATGATGCTTTGTCATCAAGAACATTCCAAATGGCCAAGGAATCATAGCCACACAACATTTTTAAGCATAGGTCCAACCCTCAACTAACTGACCGAATTATTATGCACCATCACCTTTGCACATAAATTTATGTTAACATGCTTTCCTCTTGCTTTTCCAACAATCATGAATTAAACTAGGTTATTCTATTTTTCTCCGTTTGGAATTAAGGTTTCATCACTTTTGTCGCAGGTAAAAACGCCCTAACTTCTAGTTGTATTTCGCTAGCGATGCTCATAATGCAACAGATTTTATTACATGGTGATGATATGCGCTCATATTTTCTCAGAAAAAAAATCCACTATTGCTAATAAGCCAAAATCAAACAATACCTATATATGTATATATGGAAAGCTAGGGCATGCATGATAACACTTTTAGAGTAGGATTTCTGCGCTTCTAGAGTAGAAATCCGTTTGGTAAAGTAACTTCTGGAGCAGAAATCCGTTTGGTTAGCAACTTCATTTTTTTACTTCTGGAGCATTTTTTTCCTCCAAAAGTAGCTTTGGAGCCATTTGAAGAAGTAAAAAAAATTATTTCTTTCCAGAAGTAGTGCAATGGGCGCCCTAAGAAGACCATATATGGAGGTAAGATTTCATTTTCCCCACTCAAATTTCTCCTTAATTTCAGAATTTGAAAAAAAAAATAATAATAACATTTCCTTTCCATCATGGACATATTACGGGGCCCTACATCGATTCCATTTATGAGGTGTAAAGTATCAATGGATAATGTATTTTTCCCCGTTTCGGGCCCTTGCTTTTTCCTTTTCAATGAGAATCCCTCCTTTCCTTTTTATAAATCTCCAGCATTCGCTCTTTATCCAACAAAGCACTAACGTCAACCACTATGGCTGATGTTGATAGTTATGACAAAGCACTTTGCCCAATGCCCTTTTGTCTGCACAAACATTTATTGCTCCCTTAACCGAATTCTAGCCACAAATCTTGGATAAGTGTGGTTATCCTCATTGAAAAACATTGAACTTAGGGTTTGACATGTTAGAGCAGACAAAATGTGGTTTGTGAGGTTGGAGGATGACAAAGCAAGTAGGGCAACATGGGGAAGAAATTGCCAAAAGTTGATGGCCCAAGTCGATTGGGATGATGTGGAAATGGACAAAAGTGCAAAAATGCATCTTTGGCAAAGCCCAATCGAAGATCGTTTCTCTAAAGTAACTTTTGTCTGGTGATTTTGTTCACCTTTGTAAACGTAATTTTCTTTATTATTAAAAGACCTAGCTAGTCCTGGAATTTCATGATTTCGAGTTAGCTCCACGACAGTTGTTGCCATTTCAATGCAAACAGATAGTGAAAGAATTCAAGTTTATGTTTTAGTTCATGCACTCTATAAGTTGCATGTAAATGAATAATTCGTCGGATGTTATCAATTTTTTCTGGAGCTTACAAGAATATCGGTAAGATAGAAAATGAATCCCGTCCCATTTTCTCATCAGTTAAGCTTTTAGAAGAGATGGCCTTGCCAGGCGAGTCTAATTATTGATGCCCCTCTCACCCATTTTGGGATTTCCTTCGAGTCATTCACGGTGGGAGTGTTAAGACACAAAACAAATCTCAATGCGTCGTTCACTAATGACTTAACCTTTCAACACCGCACGTCTATGTTCCTATTGCCCTCAACTTGAAGAAGTATGATCGCGTAAAACCATTTTAGGACCTTGATAATACAATATTGCGTTAATGCATTGCTTAAAAATGACCGAGAGGATGGGTCAAGAGAAACAAATAGTAACAATTCGAGAAGAGAACACTAGAAGTGTAACAATAACTTTAATTCAGCTCTCACCTCAGTGCCAAAACTTTTCAAGTAATCACTTTAGTGTCACTTCCCTAAAAACGACTACTTCAATGCCATCGATGATTTGGGTTGCCTAAAAATCCGACGTGCCGATATATTATTATTCAACATCTGATGCGGCTCGTCAACAAGATGAAGCCAGTGATTAAACTTCTAAACAACATCATTTAGAGATCTGTTTACCTCAAATTAAGGAAATGGGGCAAAATTCAATGTGTTCTTGGAGAACCCTAAGGTCCCTAACCCTAATTCCTCAAATTGAGGTAAAATCACCACATCAAAAATCTAACATGTGGAGTCCAAGAAGCCGATGCCAACACGATCCTCAGTGAATCAAAACAAACGCCAAACGTGGTGGTGAAGGAGGCGGCGCCTGCGGTGAGTAGTCCTCGTGGAAGAGAAAATCGTCGACGTCAGTTATGGGGTACCAGTCTCCATGAAAGCGCCGGAGGAGTAAAACCAGTTAAGAATTACGACCAGGACAATGGCGGAACCACCGAACGGACAGCGCGAGACCGAAATCGAGCCATTCGCTAGTGTTGGAAGACCTTTAAAGCGGAGGATTAGGGTTTGATGGGCTTGGGTTGTGAAGCTTCGGTTTTCCTTCAATGGATGACATGGTTGAGCTTAGAAAATCTGGTTGATTGTATGCACAATAAGCTCGTTTTTGTCTTGAAGATGATAAATAGCATGAAGAAAAGAGAATTTCTCTGAGAAAACTTGAGTGAGAGTGAGAGAAAAAAATTGTTCGCGTTACCATGTTGGATCAAGAAGTTTCCATGTTGGACTTCTTTTTTATAAGAACAGCCATGTACGAACAAAAAATTTAGTAAAAAAGCCACGTAGTATACGTATTGCCAGAATTTGTCGCCAGAGGCGCTTAAGTGATCGGTTTGTCACCGATGTGGCACTCAAGCGATCGCTCGAAATGTTTTGGTATTAAACTGGGCGCCGCAAGAAAGTTATGACACTTCTAGTATTTTTTTTTCTAACATTTTCTTACTTGCAAGATTGAGTCACTTTTTAACTTATTTGAATCCGTTAAGTCGATGCTAAGAGTTATCAACCAAGCTTATCTCAGTCAGTGCTAATTTTTTTTTTAAAATTATTATCAGCAGTTAATCGAGGTCACCAATCATGGCCCAATGGGCTTATAAATGTAGCGGCCCATCTGAAATTCTTATCAATCCGGGTTCGACCGTCATTGAACCTCAGCCAACGTGAGGAACAATGATTCTTTCGTGCTTCGCAATATCCCATTACATTTCCCTTACGATGTCATGCAATGTAACGCCTTCTATGGACCAATGTCGGAATAAGTTGATTATGTAGCATGTAGGCGCATATTGAAACTGTAAG